>CP092863.1:96244146-96885359 GCA_030710605.1 Cordylochernes scorpioides | reverse complement strand
ATACGCCATTGTTGTTGTATAGTTATTATTTAATTAAACATTACTCACCAGATGAAATTATTATTACTAATTGTTTATTACACTTTATATTTATATTTTTCCATTAACACGTTGTTTACATTATACATCGTATTATTATTGTTTATGATGATGATCTATTATATATTTTAAAACACAGAATACTACATTCCCTCCTTCCTTTAGATGAAAGGAATCATGTCTTTATATCTTGATGATGGCTTGACGACTCTTCCACTCCTGGTGATCACGGGTTCCTTGGTAGTCGGCAAGGGTGGAGAAACCTCTGGTGGCAACTGGTGAAGAGCCTCGGCATCAAGTCTATCTGAAACAACTGGGTTAAATGTAGACCCTGTTCTACTTGAACTTGGTCGGTTTAAAGAAGTGTCCATGTCTTGGTTTGAGGAATTATCATCTGGTATTTGTACATCAGAAGAGTTGAGGTGTTCAATTCTTGTTGAATCTGAACTAAGATTTTCCTGGCTCTCTTCTGGAATCAAGTTAGAAATGTCTTGATTGGTCTCTTGAGTAGGAACATGTTTCAAATGTTTAGCATTTCTATGAATTATTTTCCCATTTTTAGTGTTGACTAATTTAAAAGAATTTATTGAAGTGTTTTCAAGAATGACATGATGTTCTGATCTGAAATTTGAATCAAGTTTTCTCTTATTTGGATTTGCCACATAAACTAAATTTCCAATTTCAAAATTATGAGGACTAGCTTTCCGAATTATATCATTATATGTTTTCATTTTTCTTTGTAGACCATATTGAATTATTTGATGTTGGATTCATCTTCTTCTGCATCATTAACAAGTGAGCTTAATTTAGTTTTGATTTCTCTTGAAAATAATAGGAATGCTGGAGTCTTTCCTGTAGATCTGTTTGGAGTAGTTCGGTAAGACATTAAAATTCTGGATAAATCTTCTTTCCAATCTTTCCCTTCTTCAGAACTTGAATTGAATTGTTTCTTTAGAAATCTATGGAATCTTTCTATCTTCCCTTTACTTTTTGGGTAATAGGGTGAGGCTTTGATGTGCTTGATTCCACATTCTCTTAAAAATATTTCCATTGATGTACTTACAAACTGTAAGCCATTATCTGTTACAACTTCATGTGGATAACCATGTCTTGCAAAAATCTCCATCAATTTTTTAATAATTGTCTTGTTGGAAATGTCTTCTATTATCATTGCTTCAGGATATGAAGAATAGTAGTCGATCACTGTTAAAACATAATGATGGCCAATTGGACCAACTATGTCAATTCCAAGTTTCATCCAAGGTTTTGATGGTAACGGAACTATTTGCAATGGTTGATTATTTATCAATGGTTGATTCCTTACACAAATTGGACAGTTTCTAATCAAATTTTCAATGTCAAAGTCCATGTTTATCCAAAAATATTTTTCTCTTAACAATTGTTTGGTTCTTGTCATTCCTTGATGTGTTTCATGTGCAATTCTCAAGACTCTCTTTATTAGTTTTGAAGGTAGCAAAATTATACTTCCTTTTAAGATAAGATTATCAAAAATTGAGAGTTCATCTTTAAACTTATAAAAACATTTGAATTCTTCATTCAAAGGATATGGCCAAACTCCTTTTTGAACCATCTCTTTCAGTTTTTGAAACAAAGGATCTTGCTCTGTACAAACTTTTATCTCTTTCAAAGACAGTGCTTGAAGCTCTTCAGAAGTGATGGATAAGACTTTATGAACATAGTCCTCCAGCCATTTTTCATCACTTGTGTTAGAAAGAGGTTGTCTTGAAAATATATCTGCAATATTTTGCTTTCCTTGAATGAATTCAATTTCAAAGTCATATATATGGTTGTAATCTCCAACTCAATCTTTGAATTCTTGGAGGCAAAACAGCTCCATTTTTAGGATTCAGCATATAGATTAGAGGTTTGTGATCTGTTTTTAACACAAATTTCCTTCCCCAAATATAGGTGTTAAAATGTTCAATTGCCCATACACATCCCAATGTCTCTTTTTCTATTTGTGAATATCTTTTTTCAGTATCAGTTAAGGATCTGCTGGCATATGCAATGGGTCTTTTAATGCCATTTTGTTGTGTTTGTATTAATACTGCTCCAAGTCCAATAGGGCTTGCATCTGTGATTAATTCAGTTGGTGAGTTCAAGTTGTAATATGCCAAGCATGGCTCTTTTGTTAGTGACTCTTTAAGATCCTGAAATGCTTTATTTGTTTTCAAATCCCAATTCCACCTAACATTTTTTCTAGTCAAATTATTTAGAGGTTCTGCCAATTTAGAAAAAATTAGGTATGAATTTTCTTAAAAACCCACAAGTTCCTAAGAATGACCTTAACATCTCAATATTTTTTGGTATTGGAAAATTTAAGACTGCTTCTATTTTCCTATTATCAGGTTTAATACCTTCACTACTAACAATGTGACCTAAAATATCCAATTCTTCCATGGCAAATTTGCACTTATTCCTGTTGAGCCTAATGCCTACTTTATCAAATCTTTGTAAGACTTTTCTAAGCCTTTCTTCTAGTTCTTGTCTATCTTTGGCGTAAACTACGACATCGTCCAAGTAACAAATTACACCTTTCAAATCAAGCAAAATTGAATCCATTCCTTTCTGATATGCCTCTGGAGCACTTGATAGACCAAAAGGAACTTTACAAAATCTGTAAAAACCACGGTGCGTGATGAAAGTTGTAAGGGGTCTTGATTGAGGGTCTAAGTCAACCTGCCAAAACCCTTTTTTTGCATCCAGCTTTGCAAATACTTTAGCACCTTTAAGGGCATGTAACATATTGTCAATTGTAGGAATTGGATGTCTTTCTCTCAATATTGCTTTATTCACTTCCCGAAGGTCTATGCATAGTCTAATTTCCTCACTATCCCTTTTTGGAACAACTATTATGTTAGAAACCCATTCAGAACCTTGATGCACTTCTTCAATGATTCCATTCTCTAGCATCTTATCAAGCTCTTGATTTACTGCTTCTACCATTGCATAAGGTATACGACGGCATCTCTGGGCAATGGGCCTATAGTTGTCTTTCAATGTCACTTTATGACTATAGCCTTTTATAGTTCCAAGTCCATGGAAAAGATGTTCATGTTCTTGAACAAGAGTTTCTATATTAGTAGACATTGATTCATTTACATGATTTACCCTTTTAATTATACCTAGTTCAAAACTAGCCTTGCCTCCCAACAAAGATTCAACTTTTTTATCAATCACATAAATTTCTTCTGAAACTGAATTTTCTTTCCAAGAAATCACAGCATTGAAATAACCATAACATGGAAGAGGTCTATCTTGACCATAGGCAAAAAAGGTTCGGGTGGTGTCATGTAATTTTGGCATAATTTTATGGCCATATAATTCAAGCATCTTATTATAGCTTATGAAAGTTCTATCACTCCCTGTATCAATTATCATATTTATTTCACTACCATCTATTTGCACTTTTTCTTTATTTTCAGCACCTGTATAGTAGGTATATTCATCTGAACTTTCACCTACTTCAGTCTTATTTTCTTCTTGTATGGTCTTAACTTTAGTTTGATTGAATCTTTTGTGGTTTCTATTATTATTTTGATTTGGGCGGTTCCTGCAAGCTCTAAAAAGATGTCCTAATTTATTGCAAAATGAACAAGTCATTTTTTAGCACCACATTCTTGTGCTGAATGTGTATGTAATATAGTATCCAAAGTTATTACACTGCAATATTTGATGTATTACACTGTTGTAGAATCCTGTCGACTCTATGTAATATTATCCAAAGTTATTACACTGCAATATTTGATGTATTACACTGTTGTAGGATCCTGTCGACTTAACCGTTCTGTGACATTTTCGTTGCGGAATTTCTTGTTGTTCGATTTGAATGGTGAGGATTGGTTGAAACGCAGTCGTTGAGTGGCAAGTGAAGCACACAGTTAGGAATAATCAGGACACATGATGGGGTTTGGAAATAAAAGGCAACTGGGTTGGAGGAAAGAAAGCTTGAGAAGGCGGAGCGAGTTTTGATTGTTAATTATCTGATCACATGGTGGTGATTGTACTTAGCTACGGGATGAGCAGAGGGAGAGAGGTCCAAAGCCGATGTCACCTCCTTGGGAGCCAAAGCACTTCTGATCTGAACTCGGTGGGAGCCAAGTCGCTACTGTAGGTGTTGTTCCTATGAGAGCCAAATCGTTACTGACAATTCTTGCTTTTCGATTTAACACTACGAGTTGTCTTCCTTCCCATTGGTCGAAGGATGAAACGTGCCCGTTTTCCTATTGGTTGACCTACTTAGTGGATCTTTCTAATTTGACCGGCGGCTTTCTTTGGTGAAAGATATGCCCGGCCTGATAGGAAGTGTCGGGTGTTAGTTCGACTTTATTTACTTCCGCGTTATCAAATACGTCCGGTCTTGTTCCGGAAATTGGGCGTCTCTCAAACTTTTATAACTTCTGGTCACCAGATACGTCCTGTCTTGTCCGGAAATATTGGTTTAAACTTAGCTCGCAGGGTTTCCGGGGTCAGAAGGTTAACTGTGGCGTTATTAATAATTATGTTCTCTTCTAGATCTACCTCCTATGTCTTTTTGTTACTTTCTTTCCTCCAGTTACCTTATTCTTTATTAAATCTTTGAAAATCATACATTGTACATGCATAGTGGGTCGAGGGGCATACAATTATATACAAATTATGACAGATGCGCCCCCTACATGTGAAGAATTCAAGAAGGGGTTAGCCTGAGAGAATTCTGTAAGGTGAAAAATAATTTTGTGGGAAAATTAGTTGTGGGTATTGAGTCTATATACAAGCATTGGTGGCGATATAAGAAGTAAAATAGAATGGTGTTGATGATATAGGTTGAGTATAATTAATAGAAATCAAAAATTTTTTAATTGTAAGAAATCAAAATGAATGCTATGGTACATAGTGGATTTAAAAAAAAATGCGCCTAACTAATTTCTACTCGAAATTGGAAAAAATTCGAGGGAGTTCTATTAGGGCTTTTGAGAAATCAAAAATAATATAAAAATAAAAATTTGGACGAAATCAAAGTGAATGTTTGGTTGCATGGTGAGAGAAAAAAAAATGCTTTGTTGCATGGTGAAAAAAAAGAAAAATGCCTAACTAATTTTTTGCTCGAATTTTGGGAAAAGAAATCGAGGAAATTTCATAAGGTCTTTTGAGAAATCAAAAATAAAAATAAAAAGTTGGAAGAATTCAAAGTGAATGCTTGATGCATGGTGAAAAAAAAAAGGAAAAATGCCTAACCATATTCTCGCTCGAAATTGGGAATGGAAATCGAGGGATTTTTATTAGGTCTTTTGAGAAATCAAAAAATAAAAATAAAAATAAAAAGTTGGAAGAAATCAAAGTGAATGCTTGATGCATGGTGAAAAAAAAAAGAAAAATGCCTAACCATATTCTCGCTCGAAATTGGGAATGGAAATCGAGGGATTTTTATTAGGTCTTTTGAGAAATCAAAAATAAAAATAAAATTTCATAAGGTATTTTGAAATCAAATAAAAATAAAAAGTGGTTGAGCGAAATCAAAGTTGAGTGCTTGGCAAAAAAAGAAAAATGAAAAATAAAAAGGTTTCAACAATAAAGGATGATTTAATGTTTTTAGTTTAACCGAAAATCAATGAGTTTTCGTTGATAATTGAGTTATGGCAATATAAGCTAAGTGGTAAATAGAATGATAATTGATAAATAAAAATGATAATATAAACTAATTGGAAAAGAAATGATAATTAATGATTAAAAGTGATAATAAGTTGAATAAATTGATAAATTGATTATATATTTAAATTTTAATTGAGAGAAAATAATGAAAATGATTAATATGAAAAATAAGGTGTATTGTTTTGAACCCTTTTGTATCTACATGCCCTATAAATTTTTTAATTGCTCAATTATGCCCTATATATTTTTTGTCTTTGTGTGTGTTGTGAAAAATGTTAGAAGTCTGTAAAGTAATTGATTTGTTATAATAGGGATGGGAACTCATTTAGATGTGTGTCGTGTACCTTGTTTGATTTTCGAATGACAGTCGATTTGTAAAAGTCGATGCGCAGGCTTGAATTGGAATCCAAGATTGGTGGTATAGAGAGAGGAATCTGTGCGGGGAAAAGTGACCTAATTTTACGTGTTGGTCAGAAGAGGGGTCCGAAGTAATTGGAGATCGGAAACGAGGCGCTCCTTTCTGTTTGCATGTAATTGGATCAGGAAGTGGGGGAACTACGTTTCCTGTCCGCCTATTTTTTTGTGTGCGACTTGAATCTTCTACTTGGCGTTGGTTTTGTCAATTTTCTGGCCTCCTTTATCTGGGAAGAATGATGTAAAATCGTTTTTGTTTGTCGTAGGTGGTGTAATTTCGACGTTATTTGTATTTTGAAAATCCGGACGTTGTATCCATTTATTAAATCGAATGGTCGTTGTGACTTTAGTAAAAAATGCTATTCAGTGATATTAGAGTGGAATTGAGTGAAAATGAGGCTTACGACGTGAACACGTGTTGAGTGGAGACGTGTCACAGGCGTGGTGAAAGGCGTCTGTGGCCTGAAATGAAAAGTTTTGTGGGGTGACCTGTGACACGAATCGAAAAAAAAAATTGTGAATGAAAAGGTGTCACGCGAAGTCCTTGTTTGTACAAAATCTAACCTGTTCTCACTATGAACAACAAATTTATTAAAGTCATATATCGAAATTTCTATTGTTAGTGTATATGGTACCTTTTAAGGTGAACATTTTTTTAGTGTTTTGGGTAGACGAGATGATTGTTACTAACGACGGTGCATGCGTTTGTTGGTGGTTGTCGTCTTTTGGCGCGAGTGTCGCGCTTGTTGGGCGGGTTGTGCGTGTTTGTTAGCGTGAAAACCGTCCTTTGGATGGATGTTGTCGGTGTATTGTTGTTGCGAATGTCGTGATTGTTGCTAAATACGTTTGTGGGATTGTTGTGAGGTACATTTTTATGGCGTGGCGACATATGGTCATGCATGGATTTTGTGTGGTAAGTGTGTGAGCTGTACTGACACGTTTTTTTTTTTTTTTTTTTTGGGGGGCATGGTGAGGGTTGAAGCCGTTGTGGCTTGTATTTGAGGGCATATAGTACTGGTAATTGGGTTGAGTGATAAATATGGTAGTGGGGTCAATGAATGCAGGCAAGGGTTGTCCTGTGTGACAAATTTGGTTGCAGTGCAAGTCCTTTCGGACAGGTTTGGCCTAGCCCGTGCGTGCATTCATTGAGTACAAGGTTAGATACATGATTAGAGGGGTAGGTAGGTTAGATAGAAGTCCAAAGTCAATTTCTTGACGCCATAGGGTGGGTGCCTACCTCAGTTCAACAGGTCTCCTCTGGGACGTCTTGGTTTGGGGTGGTTGGCTTGGCTCGGGACTGCTCGCACCGTCCGCGAAATTGAAGTGAAGTCCGGTACTGGAAGATCATTTTGGGATCGTTTGGGCTGTCCCGGGTCGCGCGGATTGGTTTCGGGGACGGTGTACGGCATGGCGGTGGATGACTCTTCGGTGGTCGGTGTCCGGCCTTGGTGACACTCGCCTGGGGTTGGCGGGGGTTGTGTCCGTCGTCCTCCCCGGGGAATGGCGCTCCGGAACTCCGTCTCACTTTGCGGGGCGTCGACACGTCGGAGGGTCACGGTCATCTGCCATATGATGGCCGCTAGAAGGCGCCTGGTCGCCTCTCTTCTTGCCCGCTTCTTTTCCGCTGGTTTTGTCATTGCCGTTTGATTTGCTGGTGTCTGGGCTAATTTCCATTTTGATCCTGATTAAGCTCCATAATCTTTATCCTGTCGACTCTATGTAATATAGTATCCAAAGTTATTACACTGCAATATTTGATGTATTACACTGTTGTAGAATCCTGTCGACTCTATGTAATATTATCCAAAGTTATTACACTGCAATATTTGATGTATTACACTGTTGTAGGATCCTGTCGACTTAACCGTTCTGTGACATTTTCGTTGCGGAATTTCTTGTTGTTCGATTTGAATGGTGAGGATTGGTTGAAACGCAGTCGTTGAGTGGCAAGTGAAGCACACAGTTAGGAATAATCAGGACACATGATGGGGTTTGGAAATAAAAGGCAACTGGGTTGGAGGAAAGAAAGCTTGAGAAGGCGGAGCGAGTTTTGATTGTTAATTATCTGATCACATGGTGGTGATTGTACTTAGCTACGGGATGAGCAGAGGGAGAGAGGTCCAAAGCCGATGTCACCTCCTTGGGAGCCAAAGCACTTCTGATCTGAACTCGGTGGGAGCCAAGTCGCTACTGTAGGTGTTGTTCCTATGAGAGCCAAATCGTTACTGACAATTCTTGCTTTTCGATTTAACACTACGAGTTGTCTTCCTTCCCATTGGTCGAAGGATGAAACGTGCCCGTTTTCCTATTGGTTGACCTACTTAGTGGATCTTTCTAATTTGACCGGCGGCTTTCTTTGGTGAAAGATATGCCCGGCCTGATAGGAAGTGTCGGGTGTTAGTTCGACTTTATTTACTTCCGCGTTATCAAATACGTCCGGTCTTGTTCCGGAAATTGGGCGTCTCTCAAACTTTTATAACTTCTGGTCACCAGATACGTCCTGTCTTGTCCGGAAATATTGGTTTAAACTTAGCTCGCAGGGTTTCCGGGGTCAGAAGGTTAACTGTGGCGTTATTAATAATTATGTTCTCTTCTAGATCTACCTCCTATGTCTTTTTGTTACTTTCTTTCCTCCAGTTACCTTATTCTTTATTAAATCTTTGAAAATCATACATTGTACATGCATAGTGGGTCGGGGGGCATACAATTATATACAAATTATGACATGTATCTAATCCACAGCGATAACATTTAGGCTTTGAGGCACCTGAAAATGATGGGGTACCTTGATTAGTGAATCTACTTTTGTTGAAATTATTAGCATTATAGTGCTTTTTAGGTTTATTTTGAACTCTATTTAGTGTTTGATCATTTTGAGGTTCAAGAAGTCTAATTTCTTTTCTATAAATTTCTAACATTCTAGCAATATCAATGGTTTTTGACAGTGTCAAATTTTCTTGTTGCAACAATTTTTCTTTAAGTTTTTTGCTGTTACATTTTTCAATTATTTGGTCTCTTATCATATCAGCTTCTAAATTCCCAAATTCACAAGATTTAGAAAGCTCTCTTAAAGAAATTAGGTAGTTGTCGATCGATTCATCATCTTTCTGGACTCTTTGTCTAAATTTAAATCTCTCAGTGACCACATTTTTATGAGGTGTGAAATATTTATCTAAAGCCATTTTAGTTTGTTCATAATTTTCCTTTTCATCTGGCAAGTTGAAAAATATACGCTGTACATTTGGCCCTAAACAATGCAATAGAGTTGCTCTCTTAATTTCATCCGATTTTTTTGAAATTCTAGATGCTATTTCAAAAATGGCATAGGATTCCATCCATTGCTTATATTCCGCAAATAAATTGCTAGCATTCATATTCATGGGTAAAGGTGGCGTCAGGTTGGCTGCCATACTTGTTTTTTTTTTTTAGGGCTACAGTTATATTTTCAAATTCTCGTCGCCAATTTATGTTGTATAGTTATTATTTAATTAAACATTACTCACCAGATGAAATTATTATTACTAATTGTTTATTACACTTTATATTTATATTTTTACATTAACACGTTGTTTACATTATACATTGTATTATTATTGTTTATGATGATGATCTATTATATATTTTAAAACACAGAATACTACAGTTGTGATTCCATAACAACTCTGCTGTTAATACGTCATTGTCGTGATTCCATAGCAACCTTGCTGTTAATACCACATTGTTGTGATTCCATAGCAACCCTGGTGTTAATACGCCCTTGTTGTGATTCCATAAAAACTCTGCTGTTAATACGTCATTGTTGTGATTCCATAGCAACCTTGCTGTTAATACCACATTGTTGTGATTCCATAGCAACCCTGCTGTTAATACGTCATTGTTGTGATTCCATAGTAACCCTGGTGTTAATACGCCATTGTTGTGATTCCATAACAACTCTGCTGTTAATACGTCATTGTTGTGATTCCATAGCAACCCTGCTGTTAATAGGCCATTGCTGTGATTCCATAGCAACCCTGGTGTTATTACTTTATTGTTGTGATTCCATAACAACTCTGCTGTTAATACGTCATTGTTGTGATTCCATAGCAACCTTTCTGTTAATACCACATTGTTGTGATTCCATAGCAACCCTGGTGTTAATACGCCATTGTTGTGATTCCATAACAACTCTGCTGTTAATACGTCATTGTTGTGATTCCATAGCAACCCTTCTGTTAATAAGCCATTGCTGTGATTCCATAGCAACCTTGCTGTTAATACCACATTGTTGTGATTTCATAGCAACTCTGGTGTTAATACGCCATTGTTGTGATTCCATAACAACTCTGGTGTTAATACGCCATTGTTGTGATTCCATAGCAACCTTGCTGTTAATACCACATTGTTGTGATTCCATAGCAACCCTGCTGTTAATACGTCATTGTTGTGATTCCATAACAACCCAGGTGTTGATACGCCTTTGTTGTAATTCCATAACAACTCTGCTGTTAATACGTCATTGTTGTGATTCCATAGCAACCTTGCTGTTAATACCACATTGTTGTGATTCCATAGCAACCCTGCTGTTAATACGTCATTGTTGTGATTCCATAGCAACCCTGGTGTTAATACGCCATTGTTGTGATTCCATAACAACCCTGCTGTTAATACGTCATTGTTGTGATTCCATAGCAACCCTGCTGTTAATGAGCCATTGCTGTGATTCCATAGCAACCTTGCTGTTAATACCACTTTGTTGTGATTCCATAGCAACCCTGCTGTTAATACGTCATTGTTGTGATTCCATAGCAACCCTGCTGTTAATACGCCATTGTTATGATTCAATAACAACCCTGCTGTTAATACGATATTGTTGTGATTCCATAGTAACTCTGCTGTTAATACGTCATTGTTGTGTTTCCATAGCAATCCTGCTGTTAATACTTCATTGTTGTGATTCCATAACAACTCTGCTGTTAATACGTAATTGTTGTGATACCATAGCAAAACTGCTGTTAATACCACATTGTTGTGATTCCATAGCAACCCTGCTGTTAATAAGCCATTGCTGTGATTCCATAGCAACCCTGGTGTTAATACGTCATTTTTGTGACTCCATAGCAACCCTGCTGTTAATACGTCATTGTTGTGATTCCATAGCAACTTTGAAGTTAATACCACATTGTTGTGATTCCATAGCAACCCTGGTATTATTACTTTATTGTTGTGATTCCATAACAACTCTGCTGTTAATACGTCATTGTTGTGATTCCATAGCAACCTTTCTGTTAATACCACATTGTTGTGATGCCATAGCAACCCTGGTGTTAATACGCCATTGTTGTGATTCCATAACAACTCTGCTGTTAATACGTCATTGTTGTGATTTCCATAGCAACCCTGCTGTTAATACCACATTGTTGTGATTCCATAGCAACCCTGCTGTTAATACGTCATTGTTGTGATTCCATAGCAACCCTGGTGTTAATAAGCCATTGTTGTGATTCCATAACAACTCTGCTGTTAATACGTCATTGTTGTGATTCCATTGCAACCTTGCTGTTAATACCACATTGTTGTGATTCCATAGCAACCATGGTGTTAATACGCCATTGTTGTGATTCCATAACAACTCTGCTGCTAATACGTCATTGTCGTGATTCCATAGCAACCTTGCTGTTAATACCACATTGTTGTGATTCCATAGCAACCCTGCTGTTAATACGTCATTGTTGTGATTCCATAGCAACCCTGGTGTTAATAAGCCCTTGTTGTGATTCCATAACAACTCTGCTGTTAATACGTCATTGTTGTGATTCCATAGCAACCTTGCTGTTAATACCACATTGTTGTGATTCCATAGCAACCCTGCTGTTAATACGTCATTGTTGTGATTCCATAGCAACCCTGGTGTTAATACGCCATTGTTGTGATTCCATAACAACTCTGCTGTTAATACGTCATTGTTGTGATTCCATAGCAACCCTGCTGTTAATAAGCCATTGCTGTGATTCCACAGCAACCCTGGTGTTAATACTTCATTTTTGTGATTCCATAGCAACCCTGCTGTTAATACCAAATTGTTGTGATTCCATAGCAACCCTGCTGTTAATACGTCATTGTTGTGATTCCATAGCAACCCTGGTGTTAATACGCCATTGTTGTGATTCTATAACAACTCTGCTGTTAATACGTCATTGTTGTGATTCCATTGCAACCTTGCTGTTAATACCACATTGTTGTGATTTCATAGCAATTCTGGTGTTAATACGCCATTGTTGTGATTTCATAACAACTCTGCTGTTAATACGCCATTGTTTTGATTCCATAGCAACCTTGCTGCTAATACCACATTGTTGTGATTCCATAGCAACCCTGCTGTTAATACGTCATTGTTGTGATTCCATAGCAACCCTGGTGTTAATACGTCCTTGTTGTGATTCCATAACAACTCTGCTTTTAATACGTCATTGTTGTGATTCCATAGCAACCCTGCTGTTAATACCACATTGTTGTGATTCCATAGCAACCCTGCTGTTAATACCACATTGTTGTGATTCCATAGCAACTCTGCTGTTAATACGCCATTGTTGTGATTCCATAGCAACCCTGCTGTTAATACGTCATTGTTGTGATTCCATAGCAACCCTGCTGTTAATACCTCATTGTTGTGATTCCATAGCAACCCTGTTGTTAATACCACATTGTTGTGATTCCATAGCAACCCTGCTGTTAATACCACATTGCTGTGATTCCATAGCAACTCTGTTGTTAATACGCCATTGTTGTGATTCCATAACAACTCTGCTGTTAATACGTCATTGTTGTGATTCCATAGCAACCCTGCTGTTAATACGCCATTGTTGTGATTCCATAACAACTCTGCTGCTAATACGTCATTGTTGTGAGTCCATAGCAACCCTGCTGTTAATACCACATTGTTGTGATTCCATAGCAACTCTGCTGTTAATACGCCATTGTTGTGATTCCATAGCAACCCTGCTGTTAATACGTCATTGTTGTGATTCCATAGCAACCCTGCTGTTAATGAGCCATTGCTGTGATTCCATAGCAACCTTGCTGTTAATACCACATTGTTGTGATTCCATAGCAACCCTGCTGTTAATACGTCATTGTTGTGATACCATAGCAAAACTGCTGTTAATACCACATTGTTGTGATTCCATAGCAACCCTGCTGTTAATAAGCCATTGCTGTGATTCCATAGCAACCCTGGTGTTAATACGTCATTGTTGTGATTCCATAGCAACCCTGCTGTTAATGAGCCATTGCTGTGATTCCATAGCAACCTTGCTGTTAATACCACATTGTTGTGATTCCATAGCAACCCTGCTGTTAATACGTCATTGTTGTGATACGATAGCAAAACTGCTGTTAATACCACATTGTTGTGATTCCATAGCAACCCTGCTGTTAATAAGCCATTGCTGTGATTCCATAGCAACCCTGGTGTTAATACGTCATTTTTGTGACTCCATAGCAACCCTGCTGTTAATACGTCATTGTTGTGATTCCATAGCAACCCTGCTGTTAATACGTCATTGTTGTGATTCCATAACAACTCTGCTGTTAAAACGTTATTGTTGTGATTCCATAGCAACTTTGAAGTTAATACCACATTGTTGTGATTCCATAGCAACTTTGAAGTTAATACCACATTGTTGTGATTCCATAGCAACCCTGCTGTTAATACGTCATTGTTGTGATTCCATAGCAACCCTGGTGTTAATAAGCCATTGTTGTGATTCCATAACAACTCTGCTGTTAATACGTCATTGTTGTGATTCCATTGCAACCTTGCTGTTAATACCACATTGTTGTGATTCCATAGCCACCATGGTGTTAATACGCCATTGTTGTGATTCCATAACAACTCTGCTGCTAATACGTCATTGTCGTGATTCCATAGCAACCTTGCTGTTAATACCACATTGTTGTGATTCCATAGCAACCCTGCTGTTAATACGTCATTGTTGTGATTCCATAGCAACCCTGGTGTTAATAAGCCCTTGTTGTGATTCCATAACAACTCTGCTGTTAATACGTCATTGTTGTGATTCCATAGCAACCCTGCTGTTAATACGTCATTGTTGTGATTCCATAGCAACCCTGGTGTTAATACGCCATTGTTGTGATTCCATAACAACTCTGCTGTTAATACGTCATTGTTGTGATTCCATAGCAACCCTGCTGTTAATAAGCCATTGCTGTGATTCCACAGCAACCCTGGTGTTAATACTTCACTTTTGTGATTCCATAGCAACCCTGCTGTTAATACCAAATTGTTGTGATTCCATAGCAACCCTGCTGTTAATACGTCATTGTTGTGATTCCATAGCAACCCTGGTGTTAATACGCCATTGTTGTGATTCTATAACAACTCTGCTGTTAATACGTCATTGTTGTGATTCCATTGCAACCTTGCTGTTAATACCACATTGTTGTGATTTCATAGCAATTCTGGTGTTAATACGCCATTGTTGTGATTTCATAACAACTCTGCTGTTAATACGCCATTGTTTTGATTCCATAGCAACCTTGCTGCTAATACCACATTGTTGTGATTCCATAGCAACCCTGCTGTTAATACGTCATTGTTGTGATTCCATAGCAACCCTGGTGTTAATACGTCCTTGTTGTGATTCCATAACAACTCTGCTTTTAATACGTCATTGTTGTGATTCCATAGCAACCCTGCTGTTAATACCACATTGTTGTGATTCCATAGCAACCCTGCTGTAAATACCACATTGTTGTGATTCCATAGCAACTCTGCTGTTAATACGCCATTGTTGTGATTCCATAGCAACCCTGCTGTTAATACGTCATTGTTGTGATTCCATAGCAACCCTGCTGTTAATACCTCATTGTTGTGATTCCATAGCAACCCTGTTGTTAATACCACATTGTTGTGATTCCATAGCAACCCTGCTGTTAATACCTTATTGCTGTGATTCCATAGCAACTCTGTTGTTAATACGCCATTGTTGTGATTCCATAACAACTCTGCTGTTAATACGTCATTGTTGTGATTCCATAGCAACCCTGCTGTTAATACGCCATTGTTGTGATTCCATAACAACTCTGCTGCTAATACGTCATTGTTGTGAGTCCATAGCAACCCTGCTGTTAATACCACATTGTTGTGATTCCATAGCAACTCTGCTGTTAATACGCCATTGTTGTGATTCCATAGCAACCCTGCTGTTAATACGTCATTGTTGTGATACCATAGCAAAACTGCTGTTAATCCCACATTGTTGTGATTCCATAGCAACCCTGCTGTTAATAAGCCATTGCTGTGATTCCATAGCAACCCTGGTGTTAATACGTCATTTTTGTGACTCCATAGCAACCCTGCTGTTAATACGTCATTGTTGTGATTCCATAGCAACCCTGCTGTTAATACGTCATTGTTGTGATTCCATAACAACTCTGCTGTTAATACGTTATTGTTGTGATTCCATAGCAACTTTGAAGTTAATACCACATTGTTGTGATTCCATAGCAACTTTGAAGTTAATACCACATTGTTGTGATTCCATAGCAACCTTGGTATTATTACTTTATTGTTGTGATTCCATAACAACTCTGCTGTTAATACGTCATTGTTGTGATTCCATAGCAACCTTTCTGTTAATACCACATTGTTGTGATGCCATAGCAACCCTGGTGTTAATACGCCATTGTTGTGATTCCATAACAACTCTGCTGTTAATACGTCATTGTTGTGATTTCATAGCAACCCTGCTGTTAATACCAAATTGTTTTGATTCCATAGCAACCCTGCTGTTAATACGTCATTGTTGTGATTCCATAGCAACCCTGGTGTTAATAAGCCATTGTTGTGATTCCATAACAACTCTGCTGTTAATACGTCATTGTTGTGATTCCATTGCAACCTTGCTGTTAATACCACATTGTTGTGATTCCATAGCCACCATGGTGTTAATACGCCATTGTTGTGATTCCATAACAACTCTGCTGCTAATACGTCATTGTCGTGATTCCATAGCAACCTTGCTGTTAATACCACATTGTTGTGATTCCATAGCAACCCTGCTGTTAATACGTCATTGTTGTGATTCCATAGCAACCCTGGTGTTAATAAGCCCTTGTTGTGATTCCATAACAACTCTGCTGTTAATACGTCATTGTTGTGATTCCATAGCAACCTTGCTGTTAATACCACATTGTTGTGATTCCATAGCAACCCTGCTGTTAATACGTCATTGTTGTGATTCCATAGCAACCCTGGTGTTAATACGCCATTGTTGTGATTCCATAACAACTCTGCTGTTAATACGTCATTGTTGTGATTCCATAGCAACCCTGCTGTTAATAAGCCATTGCTGTGATTCCACAGCAACCCTGGTGTTAATACTTCATTTTTGTGATTCCATAGCAACCCTGCTGTTAATACCAAATTGTTGTGATTCCATAGCAACCCTGCTGTTAATACGTCATTGTTGTGATTCCATAGCAACCCTGGTGTTAATACGCCATTGTTGTGATTCTATAACAACTCTGCTGTTAATACGTCATTGTTGTGATTCCATTGCAACCTTGCTGTTAATACCACATTGTTGTGATTTCATAGCAATTCTGGTGTTAATACGCCATTGTTGTGATTTCATAACAACTCTGCTGTTAATACGCCATTGTTTTGATTCCATAGCAACCTTGCTGCTAATACCACATTGTTGTGATTCCATAGCAACCCTGCTGTTAATACGTCATTGTTGTGATTCCATAGCAACCCTGGTGTTAATACGTCCTTGTTGTGATTCCATAACAACTCTGCTTTTAATACGTCATTGTTGTGATTCCATAGCAACCCTGCTGTTAATACCACATTGTTGTGATTCCATAGCAACCCTGCTGTTAATACCACATTGTTGTGATTCCATAGCAACTCTGCTGTTAATACGCCATTGTTGTGATTCCATAGCAACCCTGCTGTTAATACGTCATTGTTGTGATTCCATAGCAACCCTGCTGTTAATACCTCATTGTTGTGATTCCATAGCACCCTGTTGTTAATACCACATTGTTGTGATTCCATAGCAACCCTGCTGTTAATACCACATTGCTGTGATTCCATAGCAACTCTGTTGTTAATACGCCATTGTTGTGATTCCATAACAACTCTGCTGTTAATACGTCATTGTTGTGATTCCATAGCAACCCTGCTGTTAATACGCCATTGTTGTGATTCCATAACAACTCTGCTGCTAATACGTCATTGTTGTGAGTCCATAGCAACCCTGCTGTTAATACCACATTGTTGTGATTCCATAGCAACTCTGCTGTTAATACGCCATTGTTGTGATTCCATAGCAACCCTGCTGTTAATACGTCATTGTTGTGATTCCATAGCAACCATGGTGTTAATACGCCATTGTTGTGATTCCATATCAACTCTGCTGTTAATACGTCATTGTCGTGATTCCATAGCAACCTTGCTGTTAATACCTCATTGTTGTGATTCCATAGCAACCCTGCTGTTAATACCACATTGTTGTGATTCCATAGCAACCCTGCTGTTAATACGTCATTGTTGTGATTCCATAGCAACCCTGGTGTTAATACGCCATTGTTGTGATTCCATAACAACTCTGCTGCTAATACGTCATTGTTGTGATTCCATAACAACTCTGCTGTTAATACGTCATTGTCGTGATTCCATAGTAACCTTGCTGTTAATACCTCATTGTTGTGATTCCATATCAACCCTGCTGTTAATACCACATTGTTGTGATTCCATAGCAACCCTGCTGTTAATACGTCATTGTTGTGATTCCATAGCAACCCTGGTGTTAATACGCCATTGTTGTGATTCCATAACAACTCTGCTGCTAATACGTCATTGTTGTGATTCCATAGCAACCCTGCTGTTAATACCACATTGTTGTGATTCCATAGCAACTCTGCTGTTAATACGCCATTGTTGTGATTCCATAGCAACCCTGCTGTTAATACGTCATTGTTGTGATTCCATAGCAACCCTGCTGTTAATACCTCATTGTTGTGATTCCATAGCAACCCTGCTGTTAATACCACATTGTTGTGATTCCATAGCAACCCTGCTGTTAATACCACATTGCTGTGATTCCATAGCAACCCTGTTGTTAATATGCCATTGTTGTGATTCCATAGAAACCCTGCTGTTAATACGCCATTGTTGTGATTCCATAGCAACCCTGTTGTTAATACCACATTGCTGTGATTCCATAGCAACCCTGCTGTTAATACGCCATTGTTTTGATTCCATAGAAACCCTGCTGTTAATACGCCATTGTTGTGATTCCATAGCAACCCTGCTGTTAATACCACATTGCTGTGATTCCATAGCAACCCTGCTCTTAATACCACATTGCTGTGATTCCATAGAAACCCTGCTGTTAATACCACATTTCTGTGATTCCATAGCAACCCTGCTGTTAATACGCCATTGTTTTGATTCCATAGAGACCCTGCTGTTAAAACGCCATTGTTGTGATTCCATAGCAACCCTGCTGTTAATACGCCATTGTTTTGATTCCATAGAAACCCTGCTGTTAATAGGTATTGTTGTGATTCCATAGCAACCCTGCTGTTAATACCACATTGCTGTGATTCCATAGCAACCCTGCTGTTAATACCCTATTGTTGTGATTCCATAGCAACCCTGCTGTTAATACGCCATTGTTTCATATCTTAATCAATATATTGATAACAATTTAATACAATTAAAAAACAATAACAAAAAGCTTTATTAAGACATTTTAGTCTCATACAGATTTTTCAAGCAGAAATGTAGGATACATGCAGGAAAGAAGTAATAGTACCTTAATGGTAATATGATATATATATACTGTAAAGTTTTCAAAAACAATCAAGCTAATAAATATATTATTCTGGGTAAATTGGAGGAAAGTAAATTTATTATTCATGGATTTACCGCGGATTCACCGCAAATGAGGATAAAATTCAAAAGCTAATCACAATCAATATTGAGATAATGAAATTTATACATTGTAATTAAGACAATTGAGTTCAAGCCAGATTTGAAAGGGTAAATCCGAGGGGGAAAAGAAGATAACAAATACATAATGAGTGATGGGAATTAAAAAGGTTAAATTCTCAGAATCCTGTATGAAATAAATTTCTATGGAGAGAGGGAGATCGTTTAAATAAACCATGAAATTTATCCTCGAGGACAGTGTGTTGTGAAAATTGAAAAAAAAAGTATCAGAAATAATGACGATACAGAAAAACATTTTATTTAATAATTACCTAAATTATACATGTACTGTATGCTGTTTTTGTTGAGTTGTGCGCACACAGTTAAACTCTAGAATTCAAAATTTGGTGATTTAACAAACAAGAACATAGGTCTATGGAATTTTTATTTATTCTTTATTGTTTTATTCCTAATGGCTGTGGAAGATCAAGAATTATATATCGTTAAGCAGATTTATTTCTAGTAAGATTTTACAGTAATATCTGTTTGAGAGTTCATAGGATCGTCTGAAATCTTTAGCATTGGACAATTTGAAAATCGTATTGGCATCTAGTCATTAATATATTCTGAATGAATAAATGAAATTTAATGAGAATGAACAATGATTTATGAGCTAGGGTGACTCCACCATCTTGATAGAATCCTCCTCCATACGAGGAGAGGGTCTTTTTGGACTCCCCGAATCTCCAGGCCCAGGAAGTGCTTGTAGATGAGGGTCTTGGCAGATGCCAGGATGGCCAGGGCGTCGTCCTCCAGGTCATGCCCGAAGATCTAGCTCTGCAGGTCAGGAAGCCGCTGGATAATGGTGAAGGCCTCCACAATGACTGGTCTGATCCGCCTACAGGGCCAGTAGCGGTGGGTTCAGCATTGGAAAGCTGAGAGAACAGATGAAGAGAAAGTGATCAACTGTTTGGTCTTCATTCTAGAATTGAGGAATATCGGATCCTCTTTCAAAATTTTGCGTAGTACATAGCCATGGTCAGTTAGGATGGTTGTTGAATTGTACTCATGTTAGATTATTGGAAGCATTGAGATCAAAATATTATTTACGTGGCTGTAAATCTTCTGAGATTGCTGATTGAGTATCCAAGTCTAATCCATGAGGTGGCGCCAGGTAGAATTATTTCTTCGGAGATTTTATAGGAATTCTGTACTTAGAATGGTGATTCCTAGGAGGTTGGCCATCAGGAATTTTTGGATCAACATTTTTCTTGTTCCAAACTAACTTAAAAATGTATAGGTATGTCCGTAAATTCTGTATGAGCCGAAAACTTTTATTTCGGGCAAAGCTGTATGGAAAGATTTTGAGAGACAGGAGTGCACATTAGAAGGTGCAGCAGGTTTAGCTCTTCGGCCTGCTAGTTCCTTTCCTGGAATGCCGATGTCACCTTTGACACAACAGATTTGTACAATGGGTGTATAGTGGGGTTCTCTGCATATATGGCAGAAAGATTCTATAAAGAAACAACAGAGAAGCCTATATTGTCCTAGTGTGGAACTAACACCTACCCACAAATTCTCATGTCCAGCAATGGCTGCAGTCTTGTAGAAAATTGACATGGACCCAGAACAGCAGCTTTACACACCCAAGATAGAGGACATTGCTGTGATAGAGATACATGGAGACATCTGAGGCTCTTTATAGGACACAACAACAACAACAGAAAATTGACATAGACCCAGAACAGCAGCTTTACACACCCAAGATAGAGAACATTGCTGTGATAGAGATGTATGGAGACATCTGAGGCTCTTCATTGGAGACGACAACAATAGAAAATTGACATGGGCACAGAACAACAGCTTTACACACCCAAGATAGAGGACATTGCTTTGATAGAGATGTATGGAGACATCTGAGGCTCTTCATTGGAGACGACAACAATAGAAAATTGACATGGACACAGAACAGCAGCTTTACACATCCAAGATAGAGGACATTGCTGTGATAGAGATGTATGGAGACATCTGAGGCTCTTTATCGGACACAACAACAACAACAACAAAGAAGCCTATACGGACCACCTAGAAATATTAAAACTAACAGAAATCTGCTCATATAGCACAACAGATCGTTTCACTGGTGAATATTACAATCATAAAAAAGGCACACTGATGGGAAGTCTACAACCCTAGCTGAAATAATTCCATCTACTGTTGATTTATGATTAACCGAAACAAAAATCCAACGAAATTTTACTCTGGTTAATGTACGTAGATGATAGTTTTTGCATCATTACAGAAAATCGTGTAAATTTTCATCCTGGAAACCCTCAATAGATTTATCCCATCTATTCAATTCCCAATAGACTAAGAAGAAAACCAAAGAAGCTTACCATTCCTTGACATCCTGTCTACCAGAAACAGCACCAGTTTTACAATATAAGTTTACAGAAAACCTACCTCCCCAACGCAGTACCTATATTTTTCTTCCAATTCCCCCATCTCCCACAAAATAACAGACATACGTACCTTGACAAGAAGAGCCTTTTTACCCACTGTTCATCAAAAAATAGAAATACAATAGAAAATTATTTCTTCGAAAACCAGCTTTTACAATCCAAATGTCTACTTCCACAATTACAATAGCCAGAAAACTCAGAAAATTCACCATAACAACCATCTTTAGAAGTTTACCCTCTATAGTCTCAATTTTTAAGAAACCAAATCACCAAAAGCATCCATCAGAGAAATGAAAAAGATTTAGTTTACCAAATCCCCTGTTTTAACTGCAACAGTGTCTACATACATCAACATATTGTACATCGGGGAAACCTCTAGAGATCTCTCCATTAGAATTAAAGAACACCAAAGAAATATTTCGAAACAGAAACCAAACTCCTTTATAGTTGAAAACATCAGAGAAAAGGCTATACTCAAAACTTCAATATTACCAGAATCTTTTATAAAAATGCCACAACCAAAATGCAAAGACTCATCCTTGAAGCAATAGAAACCATAATCATGAGAAACCTTTCAATCAAGGAACACCAAAGGAATATTTCTAAACAGAACTCAAACTCCTTTATAGTTGAACACATCAGAGAAACAGGACATACTCCAGACTTCAATAACACTAGAATTCTCCATAAAAATGCCACAACTAAAATACAAAGACTCATTCTTGAAGCAATAAGAACCAAGAAGAACCCTGAAATAATAAACCAAAGTATTGTTAGAAGAGACCAAAGAAGAGTCTACCTTTGGTCTTTTCCAACAATGTTATCTGCGAAACCTTCTTTTGTAATTTGAAACAAAAGTATAGAGCTACCATCACAATACGTTCCCTCATATCTTAAAAAAAACTGTGAATATATATAAATATTAATAAAAAAGCATCTCCTTATCGTGCAACTGAAATTTGCTGATGGCTTGCGCCATTTTTCGGAATAAATATCAACTATTCTCGTTGATTTTTAATTATTCCAGAATTGGCCATATATTATTTTTTTTAAATCAACGAGAATAGTTAATATTTATTCCGATAGATGGCGCAAGCCATCAGCAACTTTCAGTTAGACGATAAGGAGATGCCTTTTTCTTAATTTATGCACCTTATCCCAGTACAGTATCACATTTGTACTATTTTTTCATATATATAAATATACATATAAAACAACCGTCGTTCTATTTCTCTATTCATTAAGTTCATTAACCTTTTCAAAGTTAATTCTCTTACTTTATTTATGTAAACTCTTATACGTCCGATATTTACATCAATTTCTATTTAAAATGCTATATAATCTCTCTCCATTACGTTGTTTATCCGTTTTTGTTAGTTGAAGAAGGGCTTGACTTCAATCAAATGAATAAAAAGAGAATTGCTGTGTCTTTATGCTTTTTTTCAACCTACTACTCTGGTTTAATTTTCTCACTCTTTCATTTATGGGTCAAACTTATTGCATAAAAGTAGAATTTCATCTGCGTATCTAATGGTGGGCTCATTTTTATTTTGTATTCGATGTTATATTATTCTGATATCTTCTTTATTATCTTCTGAGGAAAGATCTTCAATGAGATGTTTTTTCAACAATTCCCATTTGTTAAGACTTCATGATGCTAATTATACAATTCGCACTATTTTTGCTTGCCTGGTGATCTCCTCGGATACCTGTGAAACCCCGGTCCACTCCTTATCAACGCTGCAAATAAAAGATAAGTGTACTGTTTTTATTTTATTTAACAAATCGTGAGTTTTTTTATTTATCTCTTTTTTTTTTGTTAGTTTTGTACTCTTGAGTGTACGTTTTTCTTGTGTATTAAATTACTCTTACGTTAGGCCCTAATTTATTGCTTTTTTTTTGTGATAACCCGTAAAAGTAACTTTTGTCAATAAAATTATAATTAAAATGCTTATTTTGGGGGAAAATATTCTTTACAATTGTAACGTTTCGAACACCTAAGAGAAGCTAAACGATAATATTCATTATCATTTGTATCATTACATCATAATGCTAATTATACAATTCGTATTATTTTACCAAACCGGAATTCCTACACAGTTCCATCCAAATTTTATAGTCATTCAATTTGTCACATCACACGGCCAGAAATAGTTACATAAAACCATCAGAAACACCAAATTGTTCCTGCGGAGAAACTGATCAAACTGCTCTTCACCTTATCTATGACTGTCCGAACTTTACAGAAGTGAGACATCGATTGTTTCCTGATCTAAATGATTTAACTCTCTTACATCAGCCACTTTGTCTATATAAATTTTATGAACTCTGTCGATTAATATATATACATGGAAATTTGTAAATATTTAATTATAAGTTATAATTTGTTTGTTTGTTTCCTCTGTAATAGGCGTAAATATTTCAATATAGCGTCTGGTTGATTAATAAATATAAAAAAAGAAACAGGTCTCATACCACGTCTTTGCTCCACCTACAAAGTTTATTGCAGCTATATAGGATACTAGCCGAATGACCCGGGCAACGCCCGGGTTTTACCCTATTAAATGTACCCTGTTTCACCCGTGGTCTCTGCTTTTTAGAATTTTTCCCGATATAATTTTGTATCTGATAATCAAACATGATACAGCAATATTTTTAAAATAGCCTATCGTCTTCCCAGTATTCTTTTACCTATGTATGGAAATTTTGGTTTGAATTAGTGAACTACTGCGAATTTGTAGACGAATGACCCTGGCAATGCCCGGGTTTACACGATTAAATGTATATTACATATGGAAGAGATGGACGTAGTTCCCGGAGGGCACCCGCGAGGTCACTCTGCCCCCGCGCAACTGTCCAACCGGCCGGCAGCCGGGAGATCACATTTACTCGGCGGGGGGGGGGGGCAGGGGGCAGGGAAGTCACGTGCTGCGCCGGCATCCAATGGGCGCCCCCCGCCATCAAAATCGCCACGCGTTCTAGAGGGCGCTGCTCGTGAGCTAAGTTGAATAATTTGAATATATAGTTTTAATAATTGATTTATATATTTTTTAAAATAGCCTATCGTCATCCCCGTTATTTTTTACCTATGTATGGAAATTTTGGTTTGAATTAGTGAACTACTGCGAATTTGTATACAGGTCATACAGACAGACAAACAAACATACAAACATTCATTTTTATATATATAGATATGAATCCCATTTCTTCTAAGAATTCAATCCATTCTCGAGGATCATAAGTTTATAATATTATTTTTAAGGTAAATATGATAAAGTAGTATTATATCTATATAATATATGAAAAATTGGTACAGTAGAACCTCCAAGAGAGGACACTCACGCTAGAGAACACCTTTCTACAAAGGGCAGCTTTCATTTGAAAAAAAAATACCATTTTTACTAATTAGCAACTCTCCGGTAAGAGAACACCTCTCCCTAAAGGACACTTTGGCTCTGCAATTAGGTGTTGTCCTTTACAGGGAGGTTCTACTGTAGCAACTCTCCAGTAAGAGGACACCTCTCCCTAAAGGACACTTTGGCTCTGCAATTAGGTGTTGTCTTTTTACAGGGAGGTTCTACTGTAGCAACTCTCCAGTAAGAGGACACCTCTCCCTAAAGGACACTTTGGCTCTGCAATTAGGTGTTGTCCTTTACAGGGAGGTAGTTCTACTGTAGCAACTCTCCAGTAAGAGGACACCTCTCCCTAAAGGACACTTTGGCTCTGCAATTAGGTGTTGTCCTTTACAGGGAGGTTCTACTGTAGCAACTCTCTGGTAAGAGGACACCTCTCCCTAAAGGACACTTTGGCTCTGCAATTAGGTGTTGTCCTTTACAGGGAGGTTCTACTGTAGTAACTCTCTGGTAAGAGGACACCTCTCCCTAAAGGACACTTTGGCTCTGTAATTAGGTGTTGTCCTTTACAGGGAGGTTCTACTGTAGTAACTCTCTGGTAAGAGGACACCTCTCCCTAAAGGACACTTTGGCTCTGCAATTAGGTGCTGTCCTTTACAGGGAGGTTCTACTGTAGTAACTCTCTGGTAAGAGGACACCTCTCCCTAAAGGACACTTTGGCTCTGTAATTAGGTGTTGTCCTTTACAGGGAGGTTCTACTGTAGTAACTCTCTGGTAAGAGGACACCTCTCCCTAAAGGACACTTTGGCTCTGCAATTAGGTGTTGTCCTTTACAGGGAGGTTCTACTGTAGTAACTCTCTGGTAAGAGGACACCTCTCCCTAAAGGACACTTTGGCTCTGTAATTAGGTGTTGTCCTTTACAGGGAGGTTCTACTGTAGCAACTCTCTGGTAAGTGGACACCTCTCCCTAAAGGACACTTTGGCTCTGTAATTAGGTGTCTTTTTTACAGGGAAGTAGTTCTACTGTAGTAACTCTCTGGTAAGTGGACACCTCTCCCTAAAGGATACTTTGGCTCTGTAATTAGGTGTCTTTTACAGGGAGGTAGTTCTACTGTAGTAACTCTCCGGTAAGAGGACACCTCTCCCTAAAGGACACTTTGGCTCTGTAATTAGATGTTGTCCTTTACAGGGAGGTTCTACTGTAGTAACTCTCTGGTAAGAGGACACCTCTCCCTAAAGGACACTTTGGCTCTGTAATTAGGTATTGTCCTTTACAGGGAGGTTCTACTGTAGTAACTCTCCGGTAAGAGGACACCTCTCCCTAAAGGACACTTTGGCTCTGTAATTAGGTGTCTTTTACAGGGAGGTAGTTCTACTGTAGTAACTCTCCGGTAAGAGGACACCTCTCCCTAAAGGACACTTTGGCTCTGTAATTAGATGTTGTCCTTTACAGGGAGGTTCTACTGTAGTAACTCTCCGGTAAGAGGACACCTCTCCCTAAAGGACACTTTGGCTCTGTAATTAGGTATTGTCCTTTACAGGGAGGTTCTACTGTAGTAACTCTCCGGTAAGAGGACACCTCTCCCTAAAGGACACTTTGGCTCTGTAATTAGGTGTCCTTTACAAGGAGGTTCTACTGTATAAGAGAAGAATAAATAGTTAAAAAGTAAATAGATAAATTTATATTTTAAGATATCAAAAAAGTTTTTTTTTCTAACAAATTGGGGAGTTATAACAAGTACGCGCTGTAGATTTGGCAGTTTCGCGTCATATGAGCGGAACATAGGTAGGATGGCATTCATGTACCAAAAAGTCTCACTTCTCTTTCTAAAAATACATTATAGAAATTAATTTTAGGTTATCATCCCAGTACAAAACGTAGATTTGGTGATAACGTATGAGTCAAAATACCAGTTTGGTCAAATTCAGACAGAAACCAAAACCAACCTTTATACAAGTGGTTTAGGCTTTGACTCTCATCAGTACAAGGACGGCTTTGATTCTATCACATCCTACGAAAGGGGTTATGAAATCGGTCGAATTGACCCAAAAGGTGATTAAGCTAGTGAAGTAGCAAGGACGAATTCCAAGCTAGAATACAACATAAAGTTGCCTGGTGATGATATTCATGTCTCAAAAGTGGATCCATCTCTTTAAAAAAGCATTAAAACACATGACTAGCATCCCCGGGGGGGGGGGGAGTCCGACCACACCTCTCTGCGGTCCCCCTGGACCCTTGGAATATTCGACCAAATTCTTGTTCGTTTCCAAGGTGACAAACGTGGCAACGGCACCCATTTTCCAATGAAGAGCCTTGCAGAAAATTGACTTAGACCCAGAGCAGCAGTTTTACACACCCAAGATAGTGGATATTGCTGCTGCTGTGATGGAGATGTATGGAGACATCTGAGACTCTTCTTTGGACATGACAACAACAACAACTAGCATCCCCACGAAGTTGTCTGTTGTATTTTAGTCTGATAATCGACCTGGCCCCTTCGCCAGTTTAAACACCTTTTTGGGTCAAATCGACCGATTTCATAACCCCCCTTCTAGGATGTTATGAAATTGAAGCCGCCCCTTTACTGATGAGGGTCAAAACCTTGAGACAATGGTATACAGTTTGACTTTTTGTCTGAGTTCGCCAAAACTGGTGTAATGTCTCATTCGCTAAACTCTACGTTTTCTACTGGGCTGAAAACTTCATTGTTTTAATGGATTTAAAATAATTGATACAGTAGAACTACCTGTAAAGGAAAACACCTAATTGCAGAGCCAAAGTGTCCTTTAGGGAAAGGTGTCCTCTTACCGGAGAGTTACTACAGTATAACTTCCCTGTAAAGGACAACACCTAATTGCAGAGCTAAAGTGTCCTTTAGGGAGAGGTGTTCTCTTACCGGAGAGTTTCTACAGTAGAACCTCCCTGTAAAGGACAACACCTAATTGCAGACCAAAGTGTTCTTTAGGGAGAGGTGTCCTCTTACTGCTGAGTTGCTTAATTGTAAAAATGGTAAATTTGCAAATGAAAACTGTACTTTGTAGAGAAGTGTCCGCCAAAGGGAGGTTCTACTGTATTTATATTGTAGCAAAGTATTTATTATATTTTATGTAAAGATTAATGTTTTAATATTTATATTTTGCTACTCTTAAAACTTCTTTCATTGCTTATATCATATAAATGTTGATGTTGTGCTTGCATTACATAAATTGCCGTATCACCCTGAAGTTTGTCTTTCCTAAGTTTTCTACGTTACAATTTGAAGAATTTGCAGGTAACCTATACCTATCCAGAACTGTCAAGAGTATCTAAAGAAGTCCCACTGAACCATCAAGTGGCCAGTGATATATTAGAATGTAAAAAATACCAGACAGAGCAAATTTCTACTCAGTTTGTTGGATCCCTCTTTGCCATGGAGCTTCTTCACCGCGGCAGCTCTCCGGGTCGATACGACCAGGTGGTCGAAGGGTGGGTGACTCATCAACGGCGTGAACTTTTGTCCTGGCTCCCTCTTACAACAACATACCGTCCCAGATCCTCGTTCCAAAGGTCGGTACTGTCATCAGACGGAGCCGGCTGGTGGATTGAACGATCTGGGTGGTCATTTGTTTCTAGGATGTCATCGGACGGAAATTTATCTTGAGTTAGTTGAAAATCTGGTCGCATATTATGGTTCCATGGGGTGATTAATGTCTCTCAAAGTGCCGACTTGTGTACCGAAAGGTCTGGGAGGCTATTTGCTTCTAGGATGTCATCGAACGGATAGGTTTAGCCTTCCAATGATCTCTTGTGAGGGAAGCTAGGCGAAACCGAGCGTGTCTGGTTACAAAATTCTTCTAACATGGGCCGTTAGGGGGTGGTTTTCCCAAGTTTCCTTGGCTAATGAGCCAAGATAGCGGTATAATAAAGACGGACAGACTTCGGTCTAGATAGCCCACTATCCAATGGTGTTATCGGACGGGTTTTTTCCCTGCCCAAGTTCCCCTTGGTATGACAAAAGTTACTATTACGGGTTATCACACAAAAAACAATATACTAGGGCCTACAGTAAGAGTAACTTAAACACAGAAAAAGGTACACTCAAGAGTACAACACTAACAACAAAAAGGAGATAAAAACAACTCACGATTTGTTAAATAAAATAAAACAGTACTTAGCTTTGTTGTAGCGTTGGCAGGGATCGGACTCGGATGACACCGGGATGCGAAGAGAACAGCCAGACACGGAAAAACCACGTAGAAAAACACTTTTCGTGTCTCCACACCAATTATCCACGTTCTGGGCCCCCTCGCATTCCCTTAGTCCCCTCTTATATACAGACATCGCCCCATTCGTCCAAAGAGAAGGCGTGAGAGATTGGTTCACTAACAAACGAAGACAACATTCTCCCCTCTAAAACCAGATCAGAAAAAAAAAACTGAAAATGTTTGTCAATATAATTTGACAGGTATGGTTGCAAGGTGACGAATTAAAATTTGCCCTCCTGCCTACCAGGGGGCTGTAGGGTTCTCTTAGCTATAAGGAGGGCTACCGACTTATTGGGTCTTCTAGACCTGGGTGTTCAATCGATCCTAGGATGTCATCGGACTGCAGACCGGCTTATGGACTGAAAGGTCTGAGAGGCCATTTGCTTCTAGAATACCATCGGACTGCAGACAGGCTTATGGACCGAATGGTATGAGAGGCCATTTGCTTCTAGGATACCATCGGACTGCAGACCGGCTTATGGACCGAAAGGTCTGAGAGGCCATTTGCTTCTAGGATATCATCGGACTGCAGACCGGCTTATGGACCGAAAGGTCTGAGAGGCCATTTGCTTTTAGGATATCATCGGACTGCAGACCGGCTTGTGGACTGAAAGGTCTGAGAGGCCATTTGCTTCTAGGATACCATCGGACTGCAGACCGGCTTATGGACCGAAAGGTCTTGAGAGGCCATTTGCTTCTAGGATATCATCGGACTGCAGACCGGCTTATGGACCGAAAGGTCTGGGTGGCCATTTGGTTCTAGGATGTCATCGGACTGCAATCCTAGATCTTGACAGGGACTCCTACGTCATTACTTCGAAGTCAACTGTCTACTAGTGTGTCTAGTATGTTGCTCTAGAGATGTTAACCTGAACGCTAATGTTGGAAAGTCGCCAATGTATAAAAATACCTTAATTTCTAAAGAGAGTCTTTCTGTAGCCAGTCTCTATAAGAAACCCCATCTCACTAAAATGTCATTTATTTCTAAATATCGTCGGTGAACTAGACCACTAGTCTAACTAGCCGCAACAAAACGGCCTTATAAGAACCATATTCAGTACAAATGGACCTCCCTACAAAGTAACTATTCGCATAATTGAGAAATTAATTGATTGAAAACTATTTACGAAAGAAATTGTTTTTTTCCAAATGTGTTTGTTCAGAGTACTTTTGATGAACCTCTACAATTGGATAAGGTTTTTAAAATAGTAATAATTGCTTTATGCAAACTGTCCAGGATATATTAATCACTTTTATCACTATGCTTAGGGGGGGGTGGTCGAGTGGTCTAAACCGTTGGTTTTCGGCAGTTACGACCCGGGATCGAATCCCACATGGGGCACTTTTTTTCTAATTTAGAAAAAAATGCTCCAATGACCCCCGATTCTTGCAAAAGTCCAACACCACCAGCGAGTGCAAGTAACTAAACAGGGCTCTGGCATATTGGTAAATGCAAAGTCGAACTGCTTTTCACGTTTGTAAACGTGTGGTGTACTTACAGTAAAAGCAGTCGCCAATTTCTAACCCACCATGATTAGCATGGCCTGTACCACGTGTACTAGGGATACTTTTTTAAAAATTACTATGCTTCCACCGAGGTAAAAGTGTTCGTTTATCGAACAGTGAAAAAATTCTTAAAGAAATTAAAATAAATTTTAAAAATTCTCTACATCTTTTAGAGTCTAATTATGAAAGCCAGAAATATTTGGACCTTCCTTGAATGATAAAGAACAAACTACAATATTGTCTCAATTCTCTTGGAAAAAGGCGTACTTGTAAATCAATCTTTAGTTGGAATACTATTGATTTTGTCCTTTTTTATTGCTTCAAGTTTTAAAAATAAACAAAATGGCTTCGTCAGAATATGTATTCTGATTGTTATTAAACTTGGTCCAATATGCAACTTCCTTAAAATTACCACTTTGGCTTGGAATATAGTGTTACGTCGTACCCAGACGCTGTTCTTTGTCTAATCAGGATGTCACAAAGATACGCACGTGAGTTTGAAGGGATGCAGCAAAAGTTATCGCTTTATTATATGTCTCACTGAACAGAAGGAATATAATCAGTGGAACTTGCCTTCAACTTTCCCCGTTAAAAGAATCCTTGGCGACATGGATGTCACTCTTGGGAAACGTCCAGCCTGGACTAACCGCCTTGTAGGCCGCTCTGATGTCAGGTTCTCCTGGCACCGTCTTGTAGGACATCCACACGCCCCGGGGACAACTCCCCACGTCTTCTACTTGCCGCAGATGTCACCAGACTGCCCGTTGTCCTCCCCCCCCACCAACGAATTCTGTTTTTGACGCTTCACACATGGTAGCTGGAGTCCACCCGTCTTTCCCCAACGTTACTCTGGAATCTTGTCATCCATTTTACAATACATAAGCGCGCTGATCACGGCAAGTTTTAACCAAATATATACTATGGGGGAACTTCTCCCAATTAGCACAACACCAAAATTTAACATTTTAAAATGTATGTCGCAGAACACACCTCACAAGTATCGTAAAATAATACTGATGGGAATTGGTAAAGTGTTTATTACTTGGACAAATGTAAATGATACAAATTTCTATCAACCTTTGTATTGGATCAATTACACTGGTCTACACTGAAAAAGATGTTTTTTTGATAATCCATCAGTTTTTGACTTAATTTGAGGTGCTGATTACGAATATAATGTTTTTATGTATCTCATCAATTTTTATAGATATAACATATACATATTTAGGTCACAATGTGGTACATCTATATATATAATTGCCTTATTCTGTCTGAAGCTCACGGATAGAATGCGCGCCCATTGGCTGCCGGCGAACACGTGTCCTCCCTGCCCCCCTCTAGACAACCCTGTTATCATTACATACACCTGTCTATAGCGGCCATTCTAGACAACCCTGTTATCAGCAGTGTGTTACATCCACCTGTCTATACAGACCACCCTGTCTATAGCGGTCACCTTAGGCAACCCTGTAATCAGCAGTGTGTTACATCCACCTGTCTATACAGACCACCCTGTCCATAGCGGTCACTTTAGGCAACCCTGTTATCAGCAGTGTGATACATACACCTGTCTATACAGACCACCCTGTCTACAGCGGCCACTCTAGACAACCCTGTTATCAGCTGTGTGATACAAACACCTGTCTATACAGACCACCCTGTCTATAGCGACCACTCTAGACAACCCTGTTATCAGCTGTGTGATACATCCACCTGTCTATACAGACCACCCTGTATATAGCGGCCATTCTAGATAACCCTGTTATCAGGTGTGTGATACATACACCTGTCTATAGCGGCCACTCTAGACAACCCTGTTATCAGCTGTGTGATACATCCACCTGTCTATACAGACCATCCTGTCTATAGCGGCCACTCTAGGCAACCCTGTTATCAGCTGTGTGTAACATTCACCTGTCTATACAGACCACCCTGTCTATAGCGGCCACTCTAGGCAACCCTAGGAAGCAAGATGTATACAAGGTGTAGACAAGATGAAGATCTAGATGAAGAATAAAACGTATTTAAAATATATTCGCACTCGGGTAAAACCCGGGCGTTGCCCGGGCCATTCGTCTAGTCAATAATAATTATTATTGTGATGGTTTCAAGTTATCTCGTTTGGGCTTGCGTTGCAAGGAGAGAGAGCGACAACCACCTCAAACATTTATGACATCCGTAGAGCTGATCTATCTTTACATAATTCTTATCTACTTTGTTCCCTGTAACATAGGATTGTTCATAAAAATCGCGAAATTATAAGGCGAAAGGTTTCTTTCAAAGTTTTTTTAAATTATTATTTTGCCGAGAACTTTCAAGCATTACTGTCTTTCTTACGGGACAAACATAGAAAACGTATAACAAGATGAATTGTTTATATACATATCTGCATATTTACATATAACATGGAGATTTGCAATATATGAAAATATGCAGATATGTATATAAACAATTCATCTTCTTATATGTTTTCATTCTTATTCTGTGAAAGGGCAGTATTGCTCTAAAACTCGGCAAAACAATGAAAACTTTGAAAGAAACTTTCATCTTATAATTTCGCGCTTTTTATGAATTTTCTCCAAGCGATTATGTAACACACACACAGCTTTATTAAGACCACAGGTCTTATACAGATTCACCACAGGAAGGAAGCATAGATGGAGCTGCTATACTCCAGACACCACAGGATCCAACAACAGCCTTCAGGTCCGACACATGTCCAGTGGCCTCTTATGTATCAATATAACACACACACACACACAGCTTTAATAAGACCACCGGTCTTATACAGATTCACCACAGGAAGGAAGCATAGATGGAGCTCCTATACTCCAGGCAGAACAGAACCTAACAGTCTCCAGTTCCGACACATGCCCAGTGGCCTCTTATGTATCAATATAACACACACATATAGCTTTAATAAGACCACCGGTCTTATACAGATTCACCACAGGAAGGAAGCCTAGATGGAGCTCCTATACTCCAGGCAGCACAGAACCTAACAGTCTCCAGTTCCGACACATGTCCAGTTGGCCACAGATTCCACCGTGCATAGGTTAGCGTATCACTGAAAAGACGAGTGTGGAATTGTTCTATATTTTGTGGGACACAACGTTAGTTATCATTATAACAGCGTTCACATCAGATCTTCCTAGTTTTTTCACTTCCATCTCCTCCAGAATTGTCCTGAATTGTGACAACCCAACAGTCTTTATACAGGTTAATATTTTGTGCGAGTAGCGAACGCGCCCCAAATCAATTTGATTTGCATAAGAAGCTCTGCCCACGGGGAGATGAAAGTGGAGGATGACGTCACCCACCCACCCACCCACCCCCCAATATCGATCGACCCCCAGGAATCCCCCCCTCCCTCACCTGGACTTTGTCATAAATGTGTGAGGCCGTTGTCACACTCTCTCCTTGCTACACAGGCCAGATAACTTGAATCCGTCACAATAATAACTGATCAAACACCAAGTTAATTAGAATTTTTGATCATTTACATTTGTACAAATGACAAACACTTTACCTATGATCACATTAGTATTATTTTCCGATACTTGTGAGGTGTTCTGCGACACACATTTTAAAATACTACATTTTGGTATTATAAGAAATTTGAACTATTTTTGATGCGTTTTTTAAATACACAATTTTCTACTGCTTTTACTGCAATGATAAAATAATGGGAAGGCATCATTGTAGTAAGGGCAGTAAAAAAATTGATTATTTAAAAAAAAATAATAATAATAATATGCGTCAATAATAGGTCAAATTTCTTATAACTGATGGGGGGTTAATGCATCATATTAATTTAGGTATTATGCTAATATAGGATGTATTTTGCATAATAAGTAAATGTTATTATTGATTGTACAGCGTACAATAATAAATTGAGGGGATATATGTAGTGGTGCAGTCGGGAAGGTTACATCGAAGGCTTCCACTGAGCCAGAACAACCGATGTCGCTCGAAGAATTCGCAGAGGATTCACACAACTTCCCGGCTGATGTTTTCAATTTCTTCAGGAGTTTGACATAAGTGTCAGCTAATTGTGTCAAGACCGTGACTATCTACGCCACCTGGACCCTCTGGGAGTAGACGCTGGTGCTGTGGCTGAGGTTTTTCAAGGCCAGCATGTTCATTTATTTAACAAATGCGACAACTGCGTGCTACTTAGAGAGCAGAATATCTCCAAACGCCTTTCGCGAACGGCAATGTTACGCACAACGAGGCAATCCATTCGGAAGCTCATATAATGATGGAAATGAGAGAACCGCTTATAGAGGGTACAGAACTTGTCCTCTACATGGGAAATGATAAGGCTGAGCAGGTTGTTGAGACTCGTGGACTGCTCAGGATTCAGGGCTGGGATCAACTCCTTCTTAATGGAATGGGTAGATTATTGCCTGTGCAATGTTTTTCCTCTATCTTTGCCTTCCGCCTCTTTGTTCTTGAACAGGGTGTCGGGGAGATGTCCCGCACTTTGGATATAAGGGGCAGGATGGGCGCTGACGCCTTTAAGACAAGAAAGCCGGAGCTGGATGCCAAGGTCAAGGAATTCCATTCTTCCCTAAGAGATCGGCTGCTCCAGTACACGGATACACGCAGTGCGGTCAAGCCCCGTCTTGCCTGCAGCCTTGAGAGGGTGGTCAGGTAGGCCTGAAGATACCAATAAACCTATTAGAACACCATACCATTGGCCGCTTTCGCTAACCCAGCGAGAGAGATCGCGGACAAAATGGGACATTCTAGCGATTGCTCGCTATAGCAGTTGATGTAGATGCTGATCTCGGACTGATGTCCCAGGTCACGATGGTGCCACTCGGAACCACTGCGTAGTCCGAGATCCAGCAAGTAGGATAGTCAACCCTGATCGACGCGTTCTCCAGGTTTGATAGGACAAACGTCTTGCTCGATGACGTCATCCTCCCTGCGCAGGTTGAAAGGGGTCTTGATGGCTGAAGCTATATTAACCTTTATCTTACTTCAATTCCTCCAAATTCCTCTTACTAGGATGTCCTCGATGTTTCTTTCCCGAGGCTTTGTCGAGAGGTGTCTTATCCTCGCGATGACATTCCCTCGAACAGAACATGGGCGAAACCAGGTCAACGTGTTTAATAGGCAGCAACAAGATTCTTTCAGTGAAACATTCATCCGAGCACAGAACACGGGCGAAGCCAGGTCATCTATATATATATAAGTCGACTTATGTATGTTTATTTATTTGCTCCCCTTATACAATATTATAATCAAGCTGGCTGAAATTTTAACACTATATAGTCTGGACGTAGTCTTTGTCACATTGCAATTCAAGGAAAATTCGAATTATCCAAGTACTAGAGACTAGTCTACTCATTTTTAATAATAAAATAATATTGCAGAAACATACTGAATATTGCTGAATGATTTTATCAGCGTGACTACGTGACAGCGTATAAACGTTCTGAAATAGCCGTCAAGAGATTTTCTTCAACTTCTTGAACTTTTCCCAGGCACATTCCTTTAGGGACTATTTGAGCTGTGGTGCTTGAATCTACGATCCAAAGTTTTCCTTTATTATGGAAAAGTCTGAATAATGCGTAGGTAAGTTTTAATCCTTTTCCTATTAATACTTTTAGGAAGGTTCAAAAAGTACCTGATTTTGCCCATTCAGCTCTTCATTCATAACATTTATTAGTTTGGTAGATTCAGCTGGGATTATGACGCTTCTGCTAGCCACAGCTTTTCCCGTGGAAGCTGGTGAATTTGGTACTATTGCGTCGTACCCAGACACTGTTCGTGTTCTTTGTCTGGCACAAAGATAGCACACGTGAGTTGGGATACAGCAAAGGTTGGCTCTTTAAGTGGGACTTGCCTTCAACTTTCCCGTCAGAAGGATTCCTGGCAATGTCCAGCCTGGACTACACCGCCTTGTAAGCCGCTCCGATGTCAGGCTCTCCTGGCACCGTCTTACAGGATCATCCACACGCCCCGGAGGCTACTGTCCTCGTCTTCTGTCACCGCCGATATCACCAAAACTGTCTGTTCTCCCCCACACTAGAATACCGCTTTTGGTGGCGTCCCCTCATATATGGGTCATCCCCGCAGCTAGAGTCCACCCATTTCCTCCAATTTTACTCTGGAATATTTGCCTCGATGATAGCTTGTCATCCGTTTTAGACTGTCCCCTTCGCAATTCTTTTCGTCTCGAAAAGGACTGATTTCATCAGCGGCGCTGATCGGTGGCCCTTTGATCTCCCTGACGTCTCTGGGAACATGAGGTTCGTCAGCTCCCGGTAACGTAACGGCAGGATTATCGCCAACCCTTATTTTCAGAACCACATCCCAACTCGGGCTTTCTTCCCACTCTCAATCAGTGCCGACGCCATTGATTGGTCTCGCTGTCTAGCACAGGGCGGTGGTTCGACACGTGGTGGCGGGAATATTTCACTGCCTACGATGAAGGTTTTGATTTCTCCTTGTGAACACTCTGTATCCGTGATTTACATTTCCAAAGGGTTGGGATCTTTTGTATTGCGCTTTCGCCGCTTACTCCCATGACGGGGCTGTTGATCATCGATCTTTACGCCCACCTGATCCATGCTGTCCATTTCGGGGCCGTCCAGCACGTAATCGACCTTATTAAACTCTCATAGGTTGTCGGGAAAGTTCCTTTCTTCTGTCGGTTTCCTATTATTTTGATCTAGAAGCTCTCTCTTTCCAAACCCTCCAGACCTAGGCCTCTTCGTGCCGACCCCGCACAGGGCTGTGAACTTCTTAAACCTGCTGGAGATGTCGGACTACGTGGTAGTGTCAACGTAGGTAGAATTTTTTCTAGGAAGTGTCTGCTTGATCTGCACCTTGTCGGGCGAAGAAACGAAGATAATGGGTACATATTCTTGGCACATATTATCAGCTTGTATTGCAGACGACGGCGCTGACACATTGCGCGCAACTTCCGCGTCACAGACATTGTCGTCGGACTTTCACAGAGCATCCAATGCTCTATCCCGTTCAGTCGGGTCGCCGGCTCCAACTTCGGGGTGCTTCGACCATCTAGTCTTGTCGCACTTCCACGGAGCACCCAGCTCCGTCCCGTCCAGTTGGATCGCCGCTGACAGTCTAATACCGTTGCAGAAGTCAGCCACGCCGTCACACTGCAGCTCGCCAAGATCGTTGTTGTTTTCCTGGAGTATTTCAGTAAGAATCCCAGGGGTTGAATTTCCGCACTGTATATCACCTGGAGGACACTCTCCTTCCGTCCGCTTGATTTGGTTCAAAACACTCGTGCCGCAGCCGTTGTCGGAGGCGATCAGCTCGCCCTCCTTCGCTACATAACCAGTCTGGATCATTTCCTGCTGTCGTTCTAGCGTAGATTAGAGTACAGAAGTCGCCAACTCTACTCTATGGAAGGCTCTACTATAATAATGACATCACACATTTCCCAAATTTCTGTTGAAGATATAGAGAGATATATTTATAACCCAGGTTCCTGTAGCACAGAACGCCAACTACCCGGATCTATGAAATGTTTACCAACAAAGCGCTAATGTAATGCCATGAAGACAAGTGGGTAACACCCTCGATTCCCGACAGTCATGAACCGGGATTGAATCCCACGTTAACATTTTGTTTAATATGTGAATAACCTTCACATATTCTTCATTGTTGCAATTATCATAAACTAGGTTGCTCTTTTTGAGCGGTACCTAATAAAGTGATATTGGAACAAGAACAAGAATACCATGATGATTCACCTAGTCTAACATCGCCGAGTGCTACGCGACAATATTCTGTTAACAGTCATGGCGTCTCGACCGAGGCGATCAGCAATGCTCTGATAAACCACAATCCCTGTAAGCTACAATTCTACCTCTATCAAACTCAGAAACGTGTAAACATTTCTCCTTCTTACACAAGACATCAAGACAACTTTTTAAAACGAAGCAACGTTTCAAATACAATTTCTGCATAGAAAAACTTGCTGTACAATCGCTTTTCAACACATTGTAGATGTCGCTATAGTCGCCTATTTTGCATAAATGCGATGAATTTGCATATCACAGCAGCTTCTTTCTATCGTGTGAACGTGCCGCACCCCTTCTTGGTGTAGAAATTATAATGGCCAGAAGTGTATTGATAAAAAATATAAATTTACAGGTAAGTCGGATGTGAAGATGCACCTTAACATTCAAATTAAACATCTTATTTACATATTTTGAGCTAGAAAATGATGATATTGTAAAGTAATTAATTAAGACAATAAAACTTATCGACTAGCTAAAATGATTTATTTAAGAGAGAGAGAGAGAGTCTTCACAGATAAATATTTTAAAAAATAATCAAATTATGATTTTTCAACCCGAGAATAAAAAAATAAAATCATATTTTGTTTCTTTTTTCAACCATTCAAATATATCAAGTAGAAATTTGTCGACTGTTCTCTCTCAGATAGCAATATTTTTTACTATTTTATGTGAGTTTTTTTTTTTTTTAGATATCCGAATGACCTGAATTCTTCCAGAGTAAAAGTTTGTTAAAAGAATAATAATTTAACAAAAGTTATTATGATCGTATCGATATTACTCTAATTAGCAGTTATGAATATAGGAAAGAAAATATACATATAATTATTATCATCATGATAATTTTCAGACTACAAGAGCGAGATATTTATAACCCAGGGAGCACAGAACACCAACTACCCGGGGAGTCCAGCTCACTAGTATGGACTAGTGTTGAACGCTTTTACTCGCGTCCTGTTTTGATTGCCGAGTTGAACCAGTTGACCAGAAATTTCCCTGCTGAGGTTGAGTCTGGGAGTCTGGTCATAGATGTAGGATTGAGGTGGGTCAGTCCAAGCAGGATAGCTGTTTGCATCCTATGTCTTAACGCGTCCTGTTTTGACTGCTGAGTTGAACCAGTTGACCAGGAAGTTCCATGCTGAGGTTAAGTCTGGAAGGCTGGACATAAGATCTAGGATTGAGGCGGGTCAGTCCAAGCAGGATAGATGTTTGTATCCTATGTCTCAGGAATGCTGGACAGCTGAAGAGAAGATGATCAACTGTCTGTGGCTCTTCTGAACAATGGATACAGGTAGGGTCTGTTTCGGGATGTATACGTGTAATACAGACTACAAAATATTTCATTTTAGAGTCGATATAGATAGAATCGTTCTGAATATAGAGCAATCCATATTTAAATATTTTGATAATAAAAAGTCATATATTGGATTGAATAAAATATTGTAGCAAAGTATTTATTATATTTTATTATGTACAGAATATTATTATTTATATTTTGCTACTCTGGAAACTTCCCTCATTGCTTAACTTGTCTTTATATATTTCAATATTTTACTTTCTTTATTTAACAATTATTCTATGAGCTATTTCCTTTTTTTAGCAGATGACATTTTAAATATTCAATGAGTGTTATTATAAAATATTTATTTTTGACCACCTTTTATTTTATTTTATTTTTTTATCCTAAATGAGTTTTTTCCTAGTCTATATATATAAAATTTAATGTCTGTCTGTCTGTTTGTCTGTACTCTATAGATTCAAAAACCATACATCCAATCGCCGTGAAATTTTGGGATATTATTAGGTATATCACCGGGAAGGTTTTTGAAAAATAATTTCATGAATATCTTGAATATCCTTAGAGTTATTTGCAGATTTGTAGATTTAACTCGCAAGCAGCGCCCCCATTGTGACGATGATAACAAGTTTTCTTATCACTAAGTTTGTTATCTTAAATATTATTTATCAAAAGTAAGATTATCTCAGGATGACACGGCAATTTATTTGAGACAAGAATAATGATACAATTCCAAGGCGAAGATACTATTCCTTTAACTTCCAATTACCGAGGGAACCAATTAATATTGATTTTATTCAACTTATCGAGTATTTTTCAAGGGACCGGGAAAAAATGTTCACTAGATAAAACTATGATTTTCTAATGTAGAAAATTAGGAAAGACAAAATTCAGGATGACACGGCACACAGGGACCGGGAAAAAATGTTCACTTTATCGAGAGATTCAAATTTACGAGTTTCAAATTATCAAAATATATATATATATTTTTTTTAAATAAGTTTTTAGAGAATTGTTTTAACAAATGTTCGCTAGACAAACCTTTACTCGGGTAAAACCTCGGGCGAAGCCGGGTACGTCCGCTAGTATCATATAAATTTTGATCAGTGTTTGTGCCTTAAATAAATTGCCGTGTAATCCTGAAGTTTGTCTTTCCTGATTTTCTATGTTACAATATTATAAGATTTTTTTTTTCAACTTATTCTAATTTTAAAAAATCCGTACACAAATTTCCTCCTTCCCTCGCCTCCTTTGTATTTTTTAAAAATTATTTCAACTGTGATATTATAACACGATGCGGTGCTGAGTTTGTTTATACAAAAATGTGATGCCTTGATAAAGGTTGGCGTTCAGCCAACCGAAATTTATTCGAACCAATATATGCCTTTTTATTATCTAAAGATATAATCATAATAGCATTTGTTAAGGCAATATTTGCTTGGAAAAACATTCATTCTGGGAGAAGGCATTTCATTCAAACTAGTACATCAGTCTTCCATGAAAGCCCAAGGCAACCCCTCTTCTTTCATCGCTCATATCAGACCAAGTTAGATTCGGTTCAACCCAATCATAGATGTTTTACTCTAGCATTTATCTAACCTACATAGTTTATATAAGTAAACATATTCTATGGAAAACACCATTTTGCATATATTGGCTCTATAATTTAGTTTAAAATTCCTATTTCTTTTTTAGCCTTATTCTAACATTTCATTATCCTTGCTCTGCGTGCTCTACGTGTTTTAAAAATATCGGACCATTCAAAACTTGGCATCTCGCTTTATTAAAATGGAATTCCTTGAAAAGAGTGACAGCGGGCCGCTGTAATAAAATACTTTTAAAAAAGGCTGAAGTAGAGCTATTTAAATTCAATTAAACATTCTATATTGCAGTTAAACTTGAATAATTTCAACGTCTTTAATTCGAATATTCATCTTGATCTGATCTGTTTTTTGTTTAAAGATAATATATCAGTGATATATTATTAATTTTACTCTGTTTTGATTCGAAACAAATCGAACGTTTTATCATCATTATTAAAGGCTTTGCTTATAATGTGTGCAAGAAGTGTGAAATTGTCCCTGTGTTTTATTGAGCCTTAAAATGCTTACTGACTAGCATGTAGAAGGCGGAATAATTGACACAAGAAGTGTGAAATAATAAAATAATTATAGTAGCATAGAATTTCGTATATTTTATTTTTCTTTTAAAGATATCTAAATATATAAAGTGCAATTTCTTATAAAATATAACTTTCACATTAATCTTCAACCTATAATAGAAACTTATCAGATCCCTAGAATTTCCTATGAATAGAATTTCCGTTTTTAATTCGAATTTTTGGATAATTCGATTTTTTTTTTTTTTTTTGTCCTTTGGGCTTCGCGAATTATTCTAGTTCGACTGCATTAAAATATTGTTCAAATGAAAAATACATAAAAGGTATATACACATAGGTGTATTCCTATTCTGAGCCTTCTTTTTATCATTGTGTTTGAATATGTTCGTGTATTGCTCAAAATATTCAATGTACTAGAGCGCCATCTGTTATCAAATTATAAAACTATTTTAGTGGCGTAATATTCTTTTTAAAATAAAACAATTTCTACTGTCCTTACTGCGATGAAAAAATTAAAGGGAGGGCCTGGCTCATCAGTGGTGTACCCTCCCAGCGGTTTCGCCAGTTTAATCTACCATCAAATTATAAAACTATTTTAGTGGCGTAATATTCTTTTTAAAATAAAACAATTTCTACTGTCCTTACTGCGATGGTAGATTAAACTGGCGAAACCGCTGGGAGGGTTCACCACTGATGAGCCAGGCCCTCCCTTTAATTTTTTCATCGCAGTAAGGACAGTAGAAATTGTTTTATTTTAAAAAGAATATTACGCCACTAAAATAGTTTTATAATTCAAAATATTCAAGCTTTTTTTTTTTATTATTTTAAAACTAATTAAAAGAAAACTTTATCATATACTTTGTAACATCCAAGATTTACTAATAGATCAATATGGAGTAATAGTTCATTTACAAACATCTCTCAAGGTTGGTTAAAAATCAAAAAGTATCGCCGACATTTTTTTTTTTCAATTGCTTATTGGACACTACATGATGAAATGGCCACATTCATCCAAATTAAAATTTTCTTGTTGCATCGTTTTCATAAACTTAAAAAAAAAAAAAGAGCGGAAGCTTTGAATAATTTTCTCAAGTAGTGGCCCTGATATTGACAACATTTTGGATGGCATATCGGTAATCCGCCATTTTGTACGTTAACATTAACCATTTCAGATTTTTCTTCTATATATAATTAAAGCCATTTAAAAAATATATATATTGAATGATTTACATAGCTATTCTTGATCAAAATTTAAAATAGGCTTTAAAAATGTCTCAATTCTTTTGCATCAATACGCTGCTGTATCACCTCATAAGCATAAATAAATTCTTTTGCAATTTGTTGAACGCTCTCTAACACTAAATGTAATTTATTAAAAATTTTATATATAAAGAATAAATAGCTATATTCACAATTTAATTTGATAAATTATAAAATAACGATTGAATTTCAGTCTTACTCTTACTTACCCTGATTCTTGGAGAATTTGAAAGTAAATGGCCTATTATTTAAAAGAAACAATTATAGAAAAACAAAACGAAATGTTTTTAATTGACAAGTGGGTGTATAGTTCTTTGTTCAAAAAGCGCTCGAAAATTGCGTCACAAAATTATCAATTTTTTAATCAAATATCGAATTTATTATTTGTATACCTTAATTATACCAAATTTAATAGCCTTTCATAAGAGCCCAAAAAACTTGATTTTAGTAATCGCTGACCGTTCAATGTTGCAGTTACAAAATTACTTTGATTAGGTGCCGATCAAAAAGAGCAACCTAGATATTCATATTTGCAATAATGTGTGGGGAATGTGGTTATATATAAGGATTCATCTACAATTATATTTTTATATTAGCGGGTTTTTTTCCACCTTTCGTCATTCAAAGAATCAGGGTGAGGACGTAATTTTCCTGATAATTTTATTTTCAAAACTATTTTTTTAAGGATTCTCTTATGTATCGAAGAAATGCGGAGATAATCTTTTTTTTTTTTTTATCCCATGGGTAAGATTGCAAGGGCAAGGTTGAAATCAATTTTTTCTACTATAGTTTTGGGGTTCTTGTATAGGTCTTAGCTCCAATACAGTCCAAGATATGTGCTGGAGTTGCAGTGGAGTTGGAGCATTTTGAGCAGACAGGAAAAACATGTCTTACCTAAATGTGCAAATTGCCAGAGACAGCCTACTTTGGCCGTTCAAAGGGAGTCTGATAAGTCTTACAATGAAAATGTTGCTTTACAAGGATGGTAGCTCATTAGATATTCTACTGTATAAATAAATACAGTAGAACTTGGATAATTTGAATGTCTTCAATTTGATTTATCTAATTTGGACTGCATCATAATTTTTACCAGTTTAAATGTTGTGTTGAGATAAAGCCATAGAATGTCAATTTTGACTTTTGGGTGACATGCCCAACAAAATTTTACCAGGGCATAGTAGTAAACTTTTGTCCGAAATTCTATACACTGTTTTTAAGTTCTTCAAATTAAAGGCACTTCGGCCAGTAAATATTTTATTGTCGAAACATTAATTTGAAGAACCATGAATGCCAGCCAGGCAGCATCTATCTTTAGGAATGTTTTTAAGGTCTAAACATGAAATCCTTTTAATATGAAGATTTTTAAAAGAATATTTTGTTTAATTTTTTCCATTTTTTTACTTTCATTTACTTAGAAAATACATAATACAAAGACATTATACATAACAGTGAATATTGGTATTTCAAATTTTTGCAAATGTTTACCAACTTTTGGGATAACCTTGTATAATATATAAAGCTCCAGGAACCTGGGTTATAAATAAATCTCTCTAAAACCTCAAACAGAATATTTGCAATGTGTTGCTATTATTTGTATAAATATATTTGGCACAGCTATATGAAATCTATGCATGGGTAGTTGGTATTTTGCACTCCAAGAACCTAGGTTATAAATATATCATTTTAACTACTGCATTTTTTAGCTATTTGACAAAATTTTACTTATTGTCCATATTCTCCCAAAAGAAACTTTTTTCTTCTGTTTTCTTAAAATATAAATATTGTAGGATTTTTAACAATTATTTTGAAGAAAAAAACAAAAAATACCTTATTTTAAAAAACAATATTGAAATGTCAGATTATTTATGTGGAGTAGGGCAAGGTCATATAGGACTTAAGAAACATCTATTGCTATTTTTGAAGATGATTTGTTGGTTTTAAGTAGAACAAAATCAATGAGCAATCCATGGCCAGGTTTCTTTTAACCACTCTCTTATTTCTCAAGCTTTCTTGCCAATATGTCTTTCAACAGGAGACCTAGAAGTAAAACTTCCAGACAATTATATACCCACACACTCTTGTGGTTTGAAGTTTGTTTTGGAAAAAGATATGGCAACATCAACCATTTTTTACTTTATATTTCTAATCATATATTATGAGGTAACCTTTGTGAAAAATTAATGAGACAGGTGGTAAAAAAAGGAGAGCGAGAATTACAGCAAACAAAATAATAGTTTTATTAATACAGACAGGTTAACAAACATTTGAAAGACAATTAAAAAAAAAAAAACATACATCACACCAATAATGGGCAGAGAAGGAGGGTTTGGGAGAAGATGGGAACTCTTTGGCAATATTTCATCCTTAGTCCTGTCGAATAGAGGACACAAGTCATAGGAAGAATTCATTGAGAGGGCGGGCGGCAAGGAATCGACACAAAGACCAAAAAAATATATAAATATATATATATATGTAAAAAAATAACAAAAGATCCCACACACATTCAAAAAAACGTTTTTTTTTTTCCTCTTTTGAACAAAATAATAAAAAAAGAAGAGAAAAAAAATTTTATGCAAAGATTTTTTTTTGCAAAATAATAATAATAATTAAGTAATAATTGTGCAGCAAACAACTTTTTTTTTTTCAAAACCTGCTAAAATTTTCAATATTTAAAAAAAAAAATTTTTTTTTCAAAAAGGTGGGGGGCAGCGTATTTTAAAAACATTTTTTTAGGCAATAAACTTCATGACTAGGTGATTTAAAAAAAAAAAAACTATGTAATCTGTTTAGGATCTGTTAACAAACGGGAAGGAAAGGGCAACAGCACCAACTATTCTGTGGGAAAAAGGAGGGGAGACAAGCACCTGAAGGAGAGAGTTCCGATGACATTGAAGAAAACTTCTGAGAAGAAGACCATCAGAAAAATCTGGTTAATAGAGAAAGCTAAACAACAAGTATTCTAATAATAATAATAATAAAAATGGGAGTATTTCAGAAAAAAATGGATAAATAACAAAATAACAAATAGGTTTTTCTTTTAATCTATTATTACTATAATGCTACACTAAATATCAAATAAATATTAAGGAAGGAAGGAAAAATTTCTTTCAAACATTCAATAATAAAAAAAATAGTAATAATTATAATAAAAGCCCCCAAAAAAATGACTCAGTTGAAGGAACTACTACATATATATATAAAAATATATATTTTATAAGCCCAAAATTTGATTTAGTTTTAAATATATAATTTTAAATGAGGGAGAAAAAATTGAGGGGGAAAAGGAGACAAGAGATGAAAGAAAGAGGAGAAAAAAAATTGAAGAATGATTTTTTTAAGTGATTAGTCAGTGCACAAATGTTACACACGATACACAAATTTGTTTATCTTTTAAAAAATAAAATTAAAAAAGGCAGTATTGGTCTACAAAAAAAAATAATAATAAATAAATAATAAATAGTGTCCATGGAGAAACCAACAGACTTTACAATAAAACAAAAAAAAATTATAATATATAATAATAATAATAATAAAAAAAACCTTGCACTTCAAACAAAACATTAAAGCAGTGTGATACAATTCAACGCTTATTATAATATATATTATATATATATATATATATAACTAATTAAAAAATAATAATAAAAAACTGCAATAAAATGGTTGCAGTTGTGGAATAAGTATAGATGGGTGGAGGAAAAAGGTTTAATGGGGTTTTCTACTTGAGTGAAGAATGGATTCAAAAAAAAACATATTGGGCAAAAATTTCCATACTAACTATATATATATATATTCATAAAAATACAAATAGCATATATCAAAAGATAAAATTTTTGTCGATGGCTTCATCATTTTATTTTGTTAAAAAAATAAAGAATAATTAATACTTAATAATAATAGAGTTTTGGTGTGTAGAGTAACAACTTTGACAGAATTCTTCTAAAAATAATTTTTAAAAATCTGAGATTTTTTTTTTTCTTCTTCGTCTTCTTTCACAAATTAGAAAATTGAAAGAAAAAAAAATGTTCACCTCAAAAAAAAACAAAAAAAAAGAAGAATCTCTCCTGGAAGAAGAAAAAAGCTTGGCCATCAACCCTGTGGAATGTTAACAGATGACAACTACTATCTCATTTAACAATATGGTCATGAAGAGCCAAACGGGCACTTGGAGAGGACACAGAGAGAGAAAGAGAGAAGAGTTTTTTTCCCCACTTCAGCAAACAACGACAAGCCAATGGAGTACGAGAGGAAAAATCACAAGGAGAGAGAGAGAAAGAGAGATAGCCTGCAACTCGGCAATGCACCCTTATTCAAGATGGCTGCCACATGAAGACAGAGTGTGTGGGGGGAAAAGGGAAAACAAATGCGCGTGGAGGCGAGGAGATAGACAGCCATCTTGGGAAAAGAGCTACGAGTTGCCAGCTGTGATTGCTTAGGTAAAAGGCCACAGAGGACAGTTTTAAGAAGAAGTTACATCAACATCAACAGAGGTACAACAGGTTCCAAAATTGAAATCAAAAAAGAGTCAAGTGCCAAAGAACACACCTCACAATATATATATATTTATATATATATATATTCAAAAGGACTAGGAATTTGAAGTTTCAAATTTAATTACTTTTCTCGAACAAGACACTTATCCTCAAGAGCATTGTTGCATAGTTTGAAGAGACCGTGCAACAATGGGGACTACAGAAAACACACATGCACACACTACGACGACCACCAAACTACATCAGCTACGTATGGGGAGATATGTCATTCGATAGTGTCTACCTATGGACCCATAAAATCCTTTGGAAATACAAGAATAGACACCTTCTGATGTAAAAGAATAAATTGCTAATATATATATATATAGATTTATTTTTCATATATATTTCAAAGAGTACAAGAATAGAGGCGAGAAAAGTCTGGGAAAAAAAAACAAAAAACAAAGATGGGCGTCATTGACTTTATGATACATTAAAAGAAATAATGATAAAAAAAAAGAAAAATGTAGGAGAGAGGGTGAATAGATTTGGGAGGGAAGAGAGGACAGTTCTTAGATTCAATAAAGACGATGAAAAAAAAATTATTGTAATAATAAATGCAAACAAAACAATTCAACAAGATGGAAGTGAAACACAATCAAGATCCTTCGCAACATTGTTCAACAATGTTGCATTTTTTTTAAATGGACAATGGAGAGCTGCTTTCAACAATAGATTGGGGTGGTGACTTACGTATGGAATTTCGTTTGTTCATCAGGGCAGAAGCTGGGAGAGATTGGCACATGTTAGGCTTAGCCCTAAAGACAACCTTGCGGAAAGAGAATAAGATACAACAACCCGCCAAAAAAAATAATAATAAAAAACCAAAATTAGCACAAGTTGAGCCATTTGATTTACTATCCATTTGTTTTTATCAAAAAAAAAAAAAAAAAGTTTATTTGGGGGGGGTAGGGAAAAAAAGGAAATACCCAAGTTACCATTTTTTTCCTTTCACTTTAAAAAACACATGTGCTTTTTTTTTTTTTTCCAAATAGATATATAAGTGATAGGATGCTCAATAAATAATGCATTTAATAATAATAATAAAAAAAGAAATCAAGTAACATATTAACAAAACAAAATAAGTAAACCCATCAATGATTAAGAAATATTTAACGATGAGCGATGCGTGGAAGGAGTGGGAGAGAAAAAAAAGAAAGAGGAACAGATTGTTTACTTTGATCCAAGCGCGAGAGATCAAAAAGAGGCAGCAACCACTATCCAACAGGTAACAGCATAAGAAATAAAAAAAGGTCCCTTTTTATTTTCTGAGCAGATTTGGTTTAACAAAACAAGAGAACTTTTCTCCAGTCAAAAACTTTCCATAGAATGATTATACACAAGTCACAAACACACATCCATAGAGATTTTTTTTTATATTATATATATATATATATATAGATTCATCAAATTGATTTTTTTTTCTCACAAAACATAATCGATTTCTATATAATAAAAAATGCCATCAACTAGAGGAAGAGAAGCCAGGTAGGTTGAGATTTAGAGAAGTAAAAAAGATACCAACAAAAGGCAGTTAATACTGCAAGACAGATTATTGCTATATGCTAAGATTTTTTTTTTTTTTAATATTTCAAAACTTTTTTTTGCTTTGCAATTGTTTAAAAAAAAAGTGGGAGGGGATTCATCTAAAAAAAACAACAATAAAAAAATAAATTTATATATATATAAAACCAACTATTTAAAATATAAAAAGTGGAGGGAAAAAAAGGGGTAAGCAGTAAATAACATTTTTTTTTTTAAATATATAAATAGGAGAGAAAAAAAAAAGGTACTGAAAGAAACAAGATGGTTCATAAGGATAAAATCAAGTTAAAAGAGACAAGACATCCCTTATATAAGGGGAAAGAACTGATAAATAAATATATACAAAAAGTAAAAACAAATTTAAAAAATGGCAGAAAAAAAAAACTAAAAGATTAACTTTGGATAAGTATATGTATATATTATATATAAAAAGGAGACAACAACTGAGAGATCATTATATATATATATATACTGTTATGCAACTTTATAATGCCATGCAAATAGGGAAGATTATATATATTAGAGCGGCAGAAATGGCGGAGAAACATCAAGTAACAGTTTGGGCTGAGTAGAGCTTCGACGGCAATTCTATGTAAAGAATTACTATCCTAGTTTGAAGCAGAAAAAAAAAAAAAACTCGTGTGATGACAATATAATATTTCAAAAAAAAACATATAACAAAAACAGGTACTTAAATAATAGAAAAAAAAATGTCTTAAATATTATTTCAAAAAAAAAAAAGAAAAAATTTATACAACTAAACCTCAAACAAAAAAAAAAACACTATTATATTATAGGGTTAAATTTTAATTCAAACTAATAACACTTTTTTTTTAAAGGGGGGATGAGGGGACGGGAAAAGTGAAAAAAAAACTGCAATTCTTTCTTTTTTTGACCTTGAAAAAAAAAATAAAACAATTTTTTAAAAATACTTTGGTAAAATGGCTAATATATAATTAGCTTTTATTAAAATAGTAGTAGAGAAGAGAAGAAGAGATAAAAAAAATAAGTTTTTTTTAAATCGAAAAAAAAATAAATAATAGTTAACCATTGGCACTAAAAAACACATGTTTTTTTTTTTTTTTTTTTTTTTAACTGTGAAAAAGGGGGAAGAAAGAGGAAGTATATATATATATGAACTGGTGGAGTGTGTTGGAACAATAACTTAGTGGCCCCTTAAATTCCATCACTACCTATGATAAAAAAATGTCCACACACATGCTGAGAGAAAAATATCGATAAAAAAAAACAAAGAGCTAAATTTGTAACCTCTTTCCTAAAAAGAGATATATAGAAAAAAAATCCAATTCCATTTCTGTGTTCCACACATTTTTTCAAATAAAATAATAATAAAAAAAGAATATATTTAATAATAATTAATAATAATAATAATAAAAAAAACACTTCTCTCCAAGCAGCAATGACTAGTGGAAGAAGTTAGATAACAGTGTGTGGCTTTTTGTTTACTTTTTTTCCCTCTTTTTTTTTTTTGTATTTCTATATATATATAATAATAAAAAAGGTGTGTAGTGTAGTTGATTATATTTAATATAAAAAATTAAAATTATTAATAGTAATAATAATAAAAACATTGTTTTTTCTTCTTTCTTAAAAAAAAAAAACCTAGGTTTTCCCCTAATGATGAAAAAACAGCGCACACTTTATATATATATATAAAATAATAATAATAATAATAATAAAATTAAAATAAAACATATTTACACAGCAAGCTATTTCTCAACAATCACAATGGTGGGTGGTGATGCAAATATAAAAAAAGAAAAAAAAAGGGGAAAAAAATGAGAGTTAAGATGAATAACGAATCATCACAATTCATAGGAAGGTTTTTCCTCTAGTAGGTGTGGACCAACCTTCCTCGCTACAATGCAATAATCAAAGGAAATAGTTAAGTCACAAACAAAAGCTATAAAGCTTTCATGGGGGGAAGAAGGATATGGGGAAAGGAGAGAAATCTGTTTTCTCTTTTTTTTTTTTTTTTCAAAAAACGTTTTTCTTAGAAAAAACACTACCTTACAAAACTAGATATAGAAAATAAAGAGTTTTTTTTTTAGTTTGATCAAAATAAGCTTTTTTTTTGTCATTTCTTGTAAATCTTTATAAAAATTAAAATGTGACTTTTTTTTTTTACCCCCCTTTAAAATCTAAAAAAAAATAAAATAAAAGAGAGAGAGAGTCTAGATGGCCATGCTGGAGGGGAGTTGCATGTATCTGTAGACGTAGAGACGGTAGTCTTTGCTGGCCAGAACCACCGAGCCGTCATCCATGAGAGCAACATCAAAGCACTGAGCATGTTTGACCTTACTCTCCAGGGCATTCACCAGGGAGCCGTCCTGGGTGAATATTGTGATGTTGAAGTTGTTGTGGTTGTCTGCTACCAGGATTTCTCCGTTAGGGCTGATACACACCCCAATGGGGTAGTTGGTGAGGCCTTCCCCTCCGATCTGGCGCAGGTAGTGGCCCTCGTAATCAAACACCTTCACGCAATGGGCACGGTTGTCTGAGATGAAGATCTCCTGTTTGTCGTTTACCACCACTCCATTAGGGAACTCCAGGTGTTTAGAGCATCCGAACTTGGTGAGGATGGCTCCTCCTTGGTCAAAGATGATGACCCTCATGACCTTGCACTCCACAACAATGATGCGGCCTTTATTGTCCACTGTGACCCCACGGGGATGCTGCAGGATGTTGGCCCCAAACTTGCGCACAAACTGGCCGTACTGGTTGTAGATCTGTATCTGGTGGGTGGGGCTCCGCTCTGTGACAATAATGTCTCCTGAGGTTCGCACGACTGCCACGCGGTTAGGGTAGAGGAGCTGGCCATCCCTCTTGCCACACTCCCCAAACTGGAACTTGAACCTGCCTTCCCTGTCAAAGATCTGGATCCGGTGGTTGTTGGTGTCAGCTACGATGATATCATTCTGGGCATTGACAGCCACTCCACTGGGCTCGGTGAACTGGCCTTCCATGATGCCAAACTCCCCAAACTTGCAGTGGTAGATCATCTTCTGCCGTTTCAGCTGGGACTTGATGGGGTAGAGAGCTGTGCTCGCGGAAAATTTGCCAATGTCCATCATGGACTCGGTGGAGAGGGTGCTGAAGGTGTCAGTTCCATTTTGGAAGATGTCATTGCCCCCACTGGACCACTTTTCATAGGTGTTAACATCGGAGTTGGAGAAGTGGACGTTGGTGTTGCCAGAGGTGGGGTAGGGGGCAGGGCTGGTGGCTGACTGATAGTTGGAGGTGATGGAACCTGTGCTGTAGGGGCCGTTGGAAGTACTGCAGGTGAAATCACCCACACTGGTGGTGAAGGGCCCCAAGCTGTTGGGAGAACTAAACCTCTTGGATATGATGCTGGAGTCAAACACATGCCCATTGGTGAGGTTCTTTTCTGTGAGAATGCCGTTGGGGCGGGCAATAGGCTGAGGCTTGGTGGAGGTGAAGTCGCTGGTGCTGTGCCGGATGTAGCCGAAGGTGTTCCTCACACCCACCTGGATGGCCTGGTAGTTGGACAGGAACTCCAGATCTGAGTGACTCGAGGTGAGGTCAGTGTTGACATTGAAGAGGTTCTGAATCTTGTTCTCCAGGGCTTTCTTGAAGACCAGCTTTTCTGTGGGGTTGGCATATTTCACAATTTTGTCGAAGAAGCTCCACACTCCCTGCATTTTTGCCAGGGCTTCTTGGATTCTCTGGTTGGCCTGGCTAAGTGAGTGTTGCTTATTGCCGTAGATGTGCTCCAGCTCTTTGACAATCTCTGCCTTCCTCTCTTCCAGGCAGGACTGGTAGAAGTTGAAAGTCTCCTGAATGTCATTCTGGGCCTTCTCATAATTCTTCTGGATCTTGTTAAAGGATTGGTCCACAGCCCGTACTGTCTGGAAAAGCTCTGAGAACTTGGCCTTGGCCTCGCTGACAGTCTCATTGAGTACCTGGATCTCCCTGGGTGCTACCTCGTGGAGGTAGGCCAGCTCATGTGGACTGGTCCTGGGGTGGTCGTTGTAGCACTCTTTGCACAGCGGCACACAGCAATGGGAGCAGAAGTACACATAGGAGTTCTTGTGGAGGGTGCAGGCCACGGGGTAATCTGCTATGTTCTCTTGGTTCTGTACCTCACTGAACTTGTTCAGGTGGTGCTTGTCGAAGCAGAGCATGAACTCGTGGGCCATGAGACAGTTGCCACACAGGAAGTTGTTGCAGTCGTAGCACCGGCCTGCAGCCAGGGTGTCACCTTTGCAGCTGGTGCAGGAGACTATGAGGGTGCCCTTCACTGCCAGCTTCTCCAGCAGGTTCAGAATGCCGTAGTCATAGGGCAGGGAGTTGACATTGTTCAGGAGGGTCTCCTGCTGACACTGAGGACACTTCACCTTCTTCTCTGGGTGGCCCTCCCGCAGCTTCTCAATGCAGGGGGCGCAGAACGTGTGGAGACAGGGGAGAACTTTGGGGGAACTGTAAGCCTTCTGGCATACAGAACACATGGGGCTGACTTCCGCGTCTGCAAGGGTCATCTTGTCCATGAAGTTGCCGAGGGGAGAGGAAGACCCTGACGTGGTCAGTTCTGTGAGGGAGGAGGTGGGGGAAGAGGCCATCTTTGTTGCTGTTGTATCTTGTTCTTATTGTTATTCCTGGACACCCAGCCACCTATTGTCAATGCTAGACACTCATTCTGTCATACCCTGCATGTACTTCTAAAAAACCTTGTTTCCTATAAAAAATTGGGATTCCCAAAACTGGCATCAAAACTTGTGTTATTCTGAAATAATAAAAATAACATAATTTGGCTTTGAAGATTTAAAAAATGAGGTTTCTCACTCTGTCATACCCTGCCTGCACTTCCAAAAAACCTTGCTTCCTATAAAAATTGGGATTCCCAAACCTAACATCAAAACTTCTATTGTGATATTCTGAAATTTGCACCATTTGGCTTTGAAGATTTAAAACATGAATAAACACAGCATCAGTTCTAAGAGAGCTGTAAACGGGAAATTTTCAATATTGATGTGTTACTGCTAGCTTTAACCCGGCATTGCCCGCGCCGGGTGAAAATTACCCATGGCAACATTTGAATGGAGAATTAACCAATAAAAAATCGGTTGGCGGAGATGTGGTTTCATTTAGCTTCCTGACTCATCATCTAGTCTAAAGTTTTGGTTTCACATTTTGACAGCTCCCGCTGAAATTCCATCTATTGTCACTGTCGGGTAAAAATAAATCACCCGGTGCGCGTACTCACGTAATTTTTTTGTTGCATTTTTCTTTGATAAATTTTTTTGAGAGAGAGAAATAATTCGAATTAATAATTTAAAAAATAACTATAATATGTTGATATATTTATCAGCCTATAATTCTATATAAAATGGAGGGAAGGTCATATTTATTAGAACAAGAAGATATTATTGTAGAAAGTGATATTGAAGATCATCTAGGTGAACATTTTTCAGGAAGTGACACTGGAATATATTCAGATATGGGAATTTTGTGGGATAAGGGAATTATCCCACAAGCACATTTTTATATAGGGAGAGCCTCGAAAACCAAATGGTCCAAAAATTGTCCTTCACAAACAGTAAAGCTGAGAACGCCTAATGTCATTACACATTTACTAGGCATGAAAAGTGAAGAAGCAAAAAATTAAAATACACCTTTAGAAGCTCTTTAGAAGAAAATTCTTGAAATTTTTGGCCCTTGAACTCATCAAAGAGCAACTAAATCAAAGAAAAAGCATTTCTTCATGGTTAGAGGAATAAGTAAAAAAAAATCCTTTTTTTTTTAAAGATAAGTTAATTGAAATCATAAATGTATGCTCTAAATATTTATTTCAATTCATTTTTAGAAGGCACTTCAAGCCATCAAGAAGGTCAGGAACCGCAAGATAAAGCTTCCTACCAGTAATAGTAAGAACTGGAAGACCTCGACTTTGTGCCATAAATGTGAAAAGCCATGTTATAAAGGACATACAATTGCAGTTTGCAATAATTGTATATAGTTTGTTTTAATTTTCCTCATGGAATTTTATATTTTTAATATTGGAAAGGAGCAATAGATTATTATTTTATATACCACTACCAATTTTGAGCATTATTCAAGAATAATTTTTAAAATGTTTAATCGGTGCAAAAAAATATAAATATTTTATTAATAATTGCCTTTTTTGAAAAAAAACTTTGAATAAGAAAAGGTTTTGTTTTTCCTCAGATAATATTTATGTTCAAAATATATAATTATAATATCGGGTATATTTCACCCAGCGCGCGCAAGTACGTTACATTTTTAGCATGCGCGCTCGAGGGTTAAGAGATTTCCAAACCTGGCATCAAACTTTACTTCTAGTTATGAAAAAGACATCTCCTTATCGTGCAACTGAAATTTGTTGATGGCTTGCACCATCAGAATGAATATCAACTATTCTCATTGATTTTTTAATACGTGTTATTCTGAAACAATATTTTAAAAAATAGCTCCATTATAGCTTTGAAGATTTAAAAGCATGATTAAACACAGCATCAGTTCCAAAGGGAGTGGGGGGGAAAGGAAATTGTCAATATGTGTTACTGTTAGCTTGGATAGAGATAGCATTTGGTGTTGATTGCTGCTAGATACAGTACACACAACATAATGATCTTGTCATTTGATCCAGTGGTAGCTCTTCTTATCAAAAATGACATTTCTAGAGATCCACTCACAAACTGATTCAAATAGCTAGCTCATCCAATCAGAATATTTCTTTAAATGAAGGTTAAATGATAAGACACAATTTGGATTATAGATTATAGCTTCAAGGTAATAAGACCTAATAAATGAATAGTGTGTGACATTTATGCAACAGCGTTGTTACCATCATCAGACAGAATAATAAAGGAGAAAATATCACAGCTTGTTCTTGAATAGCATTGCCACAGAACATGCTGTGATATTTTCTCATTTATTATTTTGTCCGATGATGGTAACAACACTGTTACCGAAACGTTACACACTATTAATGTATATATATGTAAAGGAGGAGGGGGAGCAGTAACAAGCTTGCTAAAAAACCTGGGCTCAGCTGGCCTGGCTGTAAGTACCCTGTAAGGGCTCCAGGGATACAGGATGAGCAGCGTTTGTACTCCACTCCTTGTACCCCGGGTTTTACCTGAGTAAAAGTTTGCCTAACAAACATTCTAGCAAACATCCAACAATCCCTACTGAATCTATACTTGTCAAGATAACTTTATGTTTGATACTCTGCTAGCTGTACCACACGTTGCTGTGTTTGAACAAAAAGATAGTTTTGATACCTCAAACATAATTTATTAATGATCAAATGTATACAATACATCAAAATGAAAATTAGTAATAAAATTATCCCTACATATTCTTCTTCTTTCTTATCTCCACTCAATCATATTAACTACATATATGTAATTTGAATATAACATGTGTACAAAACATAGATATACATAGTTGAATAAACATGCTTCTTCACTTGTGATATTAAACAATATTGCAAATGAATTTCAATTGAACAATTTTGTAATTATTAAATATCATCATGAAATGATATTTGATGATGGTGATCTTAGTAGTGCTAGAACCCCAACTCTGAGTTTAAACAAATTTTTCAAAAACCTTCCCGGGGATATACCTAATAATTTCCCAAATTTTCACGGTGATTGGATGTATGGTGTTTGAATCTATCGAGTACAGATAGACACACATTTATATTTATATATATATATATAGATTGAAAGAAACTTTTTGCAATTATTTTGATGAATATATTGTAATTTGTTAATAATAGCTTTTTAATATGAAATAATGTTTTCAGAAGAGCATTGCTCAATGCATTTCCTTGATATGTATGCACCTCTACAGAACTATTAACTTATGTTCATAGGTTCCCTGAACACTCCTATGCCTTCCATTTTTTTTTTTTTTTTGCTTATCCCTAGTACACGTGGTACAGGCCATGATAATTATGGTGGGTAATTAGCGACTGCTTTTACTGTAAGTGCACCACATGTCTACATATGTGAAAAGCAGTTCGACTTTGCACTTACAAATATGCCAGAGCCCGATTTGGTTACTTGCACTCGCTGGTGGGGTTGGACTTTTGCAAGAATTGGGGGCCATTGGAACATTTTTTTTGTTTTAAAACAGAAAAAAGTGTCCAAAGCGGGAATCGAACCTGGGTCGTAGTGGTCGAAAACCAAACGGTTTAACCAGCCTTCCATAGTAAATGCACCAGTTATATAAGAAAACCAATCCAATACAATAGTAGAGCGGTCTGGAGATTAATTTGGCGAAACCGCTTAGAGATTTCACTACTGATGAGCCAAGCCCTTTCATCTAATCATTTTTCTTATCATTGAAGTAAGATCTGTAGAGATAATACAGTTGAACTTCTTCAATTCAACATCCCCAAGGAGATCATTCTGATGAAATCAGTTAGATGATTTCACTACAATATTCATTGCTAGGATGGATGATAATCTTCTTTCTTATCTCCACTCAATCATATCAGGGTATCAAGCTTGTAGAGCTTGTTGATGGTGTCTGTTGACAACCATCATGATTGGGTGAAGTAGAATGCCTTTGTCATTAAGACTAGGAGCACTACATGATAATCATGGTAGGTAGAAGTAGGCGACTGCTTTTACTGCAAGTACACCACATGTCTACATATGTGGAAAGCAGTTTGACTTTTGCACTTACAAATGTGCCAGAGCCCAGCTACTTGCACTCACCGGTGGGGTTGGAATCTTCCAAAAATAGAGAGCCCATTGGATTACTTTATTTTAAGATAGAATATTTGGATAATCTTATAATGGGCCTTAATTCAAACAAAAATTCTGATCTCAAAGTGGGTCCAAAAATTATCCAGACAATATTTTTAATAAAATCTAAAAATTTAACTCCCCCTTCTATATATACTGATATAAATATGTTATAAAAGGAATATATAAAAGAACATAATTTGATAAAAAGTAATGCCTGGCTTAAGGCGAGTAGAATAAGGAAAACAAAAGATTATTTACATAATGTACAAAAGTTTTGAGCCAGCCATCGGGGAAAAAACGAGTTTTTATATGCAAAGCGTGACCTCTGGCGGTCGATTTAACAGAATATTTGAATCTTATGATATACAATTTTAAATAAAATAATATTATAATACACCTATCCCCCGATTTACACGGTAGATACGTTCCTGAGAAAAACATGTAAATTGGGGGATAGGTGTACGCAGAAATAAAAATAAAATGCTTTAACAGGTTAAAATATGTAGTCTGCACATAAGCTCGGGATTCCTCGTGAGATGTGTACACAGCGCATGTGTTCAATCACAGTAGCATTTAGTATAGTGCGATAAAAAAAAACTTATTTGGAAAACCGTGTAAAAGCGAAAACGTGTAAAAAAAGTACCGTGTAAATCGGGGGATAGGTGTATGACATATATACTATTTAATAAAATAGTGATAAAAATATATTTTTTTAATCTTGTATAGTTGTCACATTTCTGTGTATGGATATCATAACTTTGAAATAGGTTTGATATGTACTTTTTTGATGTGAGAGGCAACCTTGCTTCAATTACCTCCCGGCAAAATTTACATCAATAATATATATTTTTAAAATAAAAACATAAAGCCTCCAGGGAAAAGTTTCTTTTTAAAATATTTTTTATTTAAAAAATATCTCGAGCTTTCGGGCAAGAAAGCCTTTCTACTGGAGAAAATGCTTTACATGATTAATACTCCAATAAAATATGAATTAAAAATAAATAAAGTCCATTCATTGTTAACAAGCTCGAGATATTTTTTAAATAAAAAATATTTTAAAACTTTTCCCTGGAGGCTTTATGTTTTTATTTTAATATTAATTCAAGGGATTATTTTATCGAATATATATTTTTCTTATTTTTACACATGAAAAGCATTTTTATGCAAACTTAGCCTTAAATACCCATTTCTTGATTTCTCAGGAAGACTCTGGGGACAAATTTTTTGGTCATAGAGCTACAATCTGCACCACGCTAACGAGGGCCCAAAACGTATATGTAATTAACTTGATATATCAACAAATTGGGTTTGCCAAATATCTTTGGAACAGGCTAAATTAACGTTTAGTTGAATTTTATTTCACTAGATGAGACTCTGCCATCTAAAAAAGCTCAAGTGAGGGGTCAAGAAATGTCAATTTTGTTTTTAATATCAACACCTGACCATTTCTCCCCCACACATATATATCATTTTGAAAATAGAGCAATCCATAAAAAGATCTTCAATTAGAAAGGCATATATTTGATCAAAATATCATTTATTTTGCCAATATTTCAGTTGGCTGAACGTCAACCTTTTTCAAGGTATTATAACATATTAATGTGTGTCAACAATAAACCTCCCTTTGGACCCCCAAAGAACCCCCAAAAGAACCTCCCTTTAGCAGACACCTCTCCACAAAGGACAGTTTTCATTTGCAAAATTACCATTTTTACAAATTGGCAACTCTCCAGTTTTCTGTCCTCCCAAGAGAACAAGTCTTTGATTTCCAGACTTAAGTCTGGTCATCTACGGACCACTATGTACTAAGTGTCAACCTGCAACCCCAAGACATATTATTGACTGTATTGACTCATTCATTGATGAGCTCTACTCTTCCCCGGCAGACACCATCAAAAGTCTTGTAAAGCTTGATACCTTAGTGTGATTGAGTGGAGATGAGAAAGAAGAAGAAGAAGAAGCAACTCTACGATAAGACGACACCTCTCCCTAAGACACTTTGGCTCTGTAATTAGGTGTTGTCTTTTACAGGAAGGTTCTACTGTATATATATATTTTGGCAATGTGTTTACCATGATATTTTATTTATTAAATAGAGTATTCTTGTGCCAAAATCACTTTATTAGGTACCACTCAAAAAGAGCAACCTAGTTTATGATAATTACAACAATAAATAATATGTGAAGGTTATTCACATATTAAACAAAATGTTAATGTGGGATTCAATCCAGGTTCATGGCTGTCGGGAATCGAAGATGTTACCCACTCGTCCACCGATTCTTTAAATACAGTATAAGCTCATTAATTTGACACTTGTGATAATTCGATCATGTTTTCATGTCCCAACCTGCAGCCTATCAAATAACCAATGTTAATTAATTTGGCCAAATGATAATTTGACTGATTTTTTTAAATGCATGTTTTAAATGCTTCTTTAAAAGCAACTTTATTGCTGAAAATACACTGTGCCAAGGCCATAGTTAGCGTATGTGCACTGTGCTTAAGTTTTTAAAATGTATTACAAATATCGACACCACTGATTTACAGTTTACAGACACCTAACTTTAGCAACCGTTGATCATCACGTTTGTAAACATTGAGGTGTCTCGAGCCTTTTCTTCACTTTCTAAGTTCGCTTTTTCTCTTAATTTAATTTATTCACATAGATTAAAATATTACAGTAGAACAACCTTCATGAGAGGACGCTCCTTCACAATTTTTACAATTCAACAACTCTCCAGTAAGTGGACACCTCTCCCTAAAGGACACTTTAGCTCTGCAATTAGGTGTTGTCCTTTACAGGGAGGTTCAACTGTATTTAGAAACTCGCTGGTAAGAAGACACCTCTCCCTAAAGGACACTTTGTCTCTGCAATTAAGTGTCCTTTACAGAGAGGTTCTACTGTATTTATTTTTTCCTTTGTTGAAAAAATGTATTAATGAAATTTTTTTTCGATCATTTTAAGGTTTCTTTCTTTCTTATCTTACACATCTGAGTATTGCTCCCAGTCTTAATGAAAAAGGCATTCTACTTGACCCAGATATGATATTCACTTAAAGGTAATCATGAAAAATTGTGAAAAAAAAAGTCCTAATATGGGGTATCAATTCACATTATTAATTAAAATATACAGTAAAGGACAACACCTAATTGCAAAGCCAAAGTGTCCTTTAGGGAGAGGTGTCCTCTTACCACAAAGTTGATAAATTGTAAAAATGGTAATTTTGAAAATGAAAACTGATCTTTGTGGAGAGGTGTTCGCTAAAGGGAGGTTCTACTGTATATGTACTGTACATGCCTGTGTGCTGGCGCTAGACTTACTTTAGCAATGGAATTTTAAACTAATTTGAAATTCAATGTGAAAAATGAAGCAACTCTCTTCTAGCTAATTACATAGCCAAACTCCGCCTTTGCCGGTCCCAAGCCCGGATGAAAAAGGAGGAAGGGGAGCAGTAACAAGCTCACTAAAAAAAACCTGGGTTCAGCTGGCCCAGCTGATAGTACCCTGTAAGGGCTCCTAATCCAGGGATACAGGTTGAGTCTGTACTCCATGTTAAGAGCAGCTGCACATGGCGTCAGTTCCTCATGTTAGAGACGGCCATTTATTTTAGAGCTAAGTCAGTGGCCTGCCACTGAGTAGTGCTCCCAGTCTTAATGACAAAGGCATTCTACTTCACCCAGTGGTTGTCAAACAGACACCATCAAGGGTCACAACTTGATACCCTAATATGATTGAGTGGAGATAAGGAAGAAGATTCCTCTATCTATAATACTAAAACACTATATTCCCCTTGAGGAGAGTGACAGCTAGTCACCGAGATGTCAAGAATTAAATAAATTATTTGTTGATGTAGCGATATTTTTCCAAACCACAACTTCCAACATCTTCAAAAATGAAATGAACAGTTGGTCAGGAGCCATATCACAACAGAGGATAATATACCTGGCTGTTAACTGAGGTTGTGAACAGTTCAGTTTCTTCTTTCTTATCTTCATCATGACTGGGTGAAGTAGAATATCATTAAGACTGGGAGCACTACTCAGTGACAGGCCACAGACTTAGTTCCAAAAGAAATGGTCGCCTATGACATGGGGAACAGACGCCATGTGTAGCCGCTCCTAACATGGAGTACAGACTCATCCTGTATCCCTGGAGTCCTTACAGAGTACTATTAGCCAGGCCAGCTGAGCCCAGGTTGTTTAGCGAGCTTGTTACTGCTCACCCTTCTCCTTTTTCATCCGGGCTTAGGACTGGCAAAAGCAGAGTTAAATTGATTCCTTCAATAACATTATATGGGAAATTGATGAGGCACAATTTGGATTGTAGATTATAAACACAAGGTAATAAGACCAAATCCAAATAAAGACACACTATTTATTTATTTGGATTTGGTCTTATTACCTTGTGTTTATTATATGGGAAATTCCACCAATCAATATAATGATTCTACTCTAGTCATGGAGGGGTTGTTTCACCCACAACTTCAACAACACTATTGGCTAAACAGGTATCCAATAGGGAAACTGGGAAGTAACTATAAGGTGACAATTAACAAGCTTGTTACCTCTCCCCCTCCTCTTTTTTCATCCGGGCTTGGGACCTGCAAGTTTGATATTACAGCGGTATGGTAGATTAAACTGGGAAAACTGCTGGGAGGGTTCACTACTGATGAGCCAGGCCCTCCTATTATATCATTACAGTAAGGGGGGCAGTAGAAAATCGATTTTTTAAAAGAATCATAAGTGTCAAAAAAAGTTCAAACTTCATATATATATATCAGATATGAGAAAATGATGATAATTCTACAAAAGGTGATATTCTTGTGACTTCATTTGTATATAAACATCTATGTATAGATTGGTATAGATAAATGTAATGTCAGCTAAGTTCTAATTGACATGTTCTTTGATGAAAAAAGACGTTTTTCTAAATATGATTCTATATAAAAATGATGTTATGATAAGGGAAGTAATGAATATATAGGTAGGGGTGGAGTGTGGGTGAAAGAGGGTGAACAAAGAGGTCATTGAACGACCGGCGATGTCAGAAAAATGTGAGTACATCGACGTAGTATAAATCGTGTTCAAAACATGTAAGAGAGATGTTTAACCTGGTCAATGGTCAAAGAAAGAGGGATTGGGGAGAATGGCTAGAGTACATAACAACTAGTTGAAGTGGTAGCTTCAAACCCTTTGTGGGATATATGTGTGGGTGAGGAAAGTTTGGTTGACGTGTAAGAGAGAAGAAGAGGCTTACACCAATAATCCAAGTCTTGTCCATTGAACAAAATCAACAAGTCCAAAATCCAAGTGAGACAAGAGAGAAGCAAGCGTACCTACCCTCATGCCACCGCCAACACAAGGCACGAAGGAAGAAGCCATACCACACCGCCTTGCTGCACGCTGGTTGGCTGTCTCGCCCCCCAACAGCTATTGGTCGAGGGGGAGGGGGGGGGGAGTGTTTTCCCTGATGGCAACAACCCACGTCCCAAGGTCGGCGGCGCCCCACTGCCGGCTGCTGTACGACTGGCTGTCTCGAATGATACGAGAATGATTTCCCAATAACCACACAAAGCTATTATATTGTCCCTTACACCTTTTCGAAACCGTTGAAAATGAGTGATTGTTCAAAATGGACAATATGTCTTAGTTGAACCAATACCCTAGCTGGCCTCAATGACGCTTCGGGTCTCTGAACTCGGAGATTCCCTCAAGCCACTTATTTCTAACACTGACAATAACACACCTTTGTTTGACTTGAGGAAACTACCCTTTGACTGTAACCGCAATGGTTTTGGTCACAAATATTTGTATAAGCTCGTTTTCATTCAGATAACTCCACTTATGGAGATTTCACAAAAACAAAATCACCACTACTCGATGTTGAGGCCTTAGAACGATGGTGTGTGCTAGCTTAAATTCCATATTTAACATTCAAAAAGATAGCAGGAAGTTACAAACAATCCTTCGCAGCGGTCAGAACAACCTCTCCATCATTGTCTCAAAGCTAAGCCAAGGTGTGATGCCCTTCCCAAAGAGTTATAGGAGATGGGTGCCTAAACAGTTTGATGGATTTCTCTATAAGCTGTTACAGTGTGCGACGATGGTAGGCCTTCCTACCTGGAAGCAAGCCAACTAACTACATCGATGGATCTTACCCACGGCAAGAAAGTATCTGACAGTAAAGGAGCATCCTACAGACGCTAGGGTAGTGGGGGAATCACCAAGTGCTGTAGGAAGTTTCCTCAACTGCACAAGTCTCATATATATTTTTCTTTATTTTTCTTTTTGAAATGTTAGGCCGGCACTTTTTTGTTTCTCCTTTTTATAAACACCTGTTGACCAATTCCTAGATGTGACTTCGACATTCAACTTCCACGGATCGCCTTCGGTCGGCATCAATAGCTTCGTATCCCATCACCACCGGCGGTCCCCGGAGACTAGGTCGGTGCACTCCCCCATTAACCAACCGTACGCCGGAGGTGCAGAGAGCTAACAAAGACCACGGGGGGCTAACAAAGGGCGGGCGTCACGTGCGAGGAACAACGCCAGCTGCTGAACCCAACGCCGCTCCGCAGATGGCCGGGAGGGGGGGGGGGGTGCAGCGTACCGTCGAGGCAACCGTCCTTTTTTTGTTTGTTCCAATCCGTAGGGCAGCTGAATCCTTATTATAAACGTTTACTACCCTTCCTTTATACCCGACAAAGGGGGGAAAAGGTTATTCTATCAGTCGTATAATCTGGGGCATATCTACCACCACTCCACAGGCGAGATACACATACACAAAGTCTTTATTAAGACATAGTCTTATCTAGGCGGGATACAAACGACTACAGTCTGTGGTGTAGAGCGGGCATTGATTGCCTGTGTGACGACGGGGGAGGTGACAACAACTTGCCGCCGTGGGGGAGGAGGGAGGAAGAGGCCCGAGATGGGGATAGAGAATAAACAAGACGGCGGTGGCCAGCCAACCGCATGGAGCCAGCCAGTACACATCCACGGAGGGGGAGAACAATCTACTTCTTTCTACAATCTTCGACATCCACTGCCTAGCTATATCAGGCTTCGGTCTAGGTAGCCCACTATTCAAAGGTACCTAGCTATAACCCGGCTTATGGACCGAAAGGTCTGGGTGGTCATGTTTTCTCCAAAAAACTACAACTGATAAGGAACCAGAGATAGTTTTCATCATTCTTGGTACCAAATAGAAAACCTCAAAAAAAGACCCTTCAACTAAACAGAAGGGAATCGACACAGTTGGCCAGATGGAAATCTGGTCACCTGCGCCCTCTAGTCTATAAAGAGGGAGCCAAAAGCTTCCCCATTTTCACTAGGTGCAAAACCGAAGAGGCCACTCCACAACATATACTAAATTGTATTGGAAAGGACAAGAGATCCCTGTACAGAGAACCAAGAAGAGTTCTTGAGCTTCTTTATGAGCACGACCTCCAAGATCTTGTCTAATTTAGACTAAAAGGATGAGTAAAAAAAAATGTTTTCTCCAAGGATGCCTAACTATAAGGCGTACAGACTTCGGTAGCCCACTATCCAATGGTGCCTAGCTATACAATCCCCGTCGTTAATACATGTAAAGTCCATCACCCCCTTACATCTAGTAGAGAGTGGTGTAAAACCGGCCATCTACACAGTACTAGCTTACACAAGTATTGACGACTTCCTGACACATGGTGGAATAAGTTAACAAATTCCATCGGGATCCTAGCAGCACCAATCTGTCTAAACAATACAAGTCGTAGTTAAGGGGTGCAAGGTGAGAGAAGCCGAATTTACAATGGATTCGTTAAAATAAGCAAACAATCATTCAAAATGAACTTTCTATGCAAATATGACGCACAATATTGATAAGTTGTTTGTACTGCGTTAATCGCTGAGAATGGTTGAAACGTTTTAAAAAGTAAATTATTTTAAACTTTACACACACACACTATAGGATTAAGTCAATATTCATTATAAGGAATTAAAACATTAAGACGCGAATGTTTCTTTTCACAAATAAATACTGTCCTTACTGCGATGAAATAATTATTGGGAGGACTTGGTTCATCAGTGGTGAATTTTTTTTTTCATCACAGTAAGGACAGTAGAAGTTTGATTTATTCGTGAAAAGAAACATTCGCGTCTTAATTCGTTGTATAAGATGGCTCGTTATTGCTTGGTATCAATATTCATTGCAACACCTTTCGGGGAGATTAACCGTTCTTGTTTAAAAAAAAACTATTGAGTTTCTATGAAGCTTCAGAGAAGAGGACACAAAGATTTAAAAATCGTTTTTAAATGTTTCTTTTAAAATCAACAATAGTGTACCGCTGGTGAATAAATAAACAACAAGGGGTGGAACATCGCCAACCAAAACTTTGGAACAAAGATGTGATGAAATTAGTGTATGATTAGTGGTCAACCAAACGGGAAGGTGATTAGGTACGGAGGCGATTACATCTGGGAAATGTCAAGCGAGGATGTCCAGCAGCATCAAGACAATGGCCGTGACGTCACAGTTCAACGTGCCAGCGGCCGCTGACCTTACTGCTGCTGCAGGACGGCGGCCATGTTGGAGGGGCCACGTGTCTGCCTCCCCCGCTATATCGCTATTTGAAAAATAAAAAGAGGGAGAAATAACCACGACACTAATTTCTCGAACATACCATTATCGTGGGCGGAAAGCAAATCTTACCACACCGCTGTATAATGAGATGACAATCTTTCACTCAACACCGAATACCTCATTGTTCAATTAAACCGCTCCATCCTTCCAATCAACATCTTGAAATGTGACTGTGGAGCAGCAAAACTGATCCAAAAGAGATTTTTTGGCCCAAAAAAAGATTTAGGAAATCAAGAACCTCACTAGTGTGTAAACAGCTCAGTGAGATCGACGAATATCACAGGGAAGTTGAGGATGTAATTTTTCATGTGCCACGACGGGCATCCAATGATCAAAATTGGAAAAACTAGGGGAGAGGGTGGCGGCGACATAGCCCAATGTCGTCACGTGTGTCTGGTACTCTAAGAGAAACATCAAGGCCATTAGTCCCTTGCTCTTCAGAGAGGGCCGCTAATTGAAGCATCCATCAGCATTACAGACAACAAGCAGGCTGGATCGATGGCCAAGCCCGGCCGGCCGGCCGTCAAGATTCCAAGTGAATCCACAGCGGTAATAATTGGCATGGAGGAGCGACGACCGGCCTTACGTAAGACGTGACGCAAGGACAGGCATGCCCCTGACCGACGACCGGTATTGTCGCCAGCTGGTGGACGTTCACCCTGCCCGCTTCCTCTTTGTTCAACTCGCCGTTACATCCCTAGCCTTATTACGTTTGGTGCGCTCCTCAAAAACTAACCAATATCACATGTGTATAGAATATAGGCGCGATTAAACAAGTTAAAATTTCCATTTAACCATAATTGCTAAACTGTATTTCATTGGTTGTTCCTTGGTAGGATATGGAATCAAACATGATTGTCCTTTCTTTTCTTCTTTAAACTTCTACTCAAACCTTGTAATTCACCAATTGTTTATGTAAAATAGTTCTGTGTTGTTGCAAGCATCCCTTGTGGGGATATCGCGTGTGATTTGATGATAACTAATAAATGTAATTCAACAAATATAAAACTAAAGATATGTAGCTCTGTTCTTTGACGCTTAGCAGCACTGGTATTAATAAATAATTTTGAGTGGTTAAGTTTTTTACAAACGTATTTTTTTAAACTAAATTTTAAAGATTTGTCAGCTAAAACGACAATATCTGGACGAAATTAGGACCATTCGGCTAATGGTATTACAGTAGAACCTCCATGAGTGGATACTCGCGCTAGAGGCCTCTACAAAGGACAGTTTTCATTTGCAAAATTACCATTTTTAATATTCAACAACTTCCGGTTAGAGGACATCTCTCCCTAAAGGAGACTTTGGCTCAGCAATTAGGTGTTGTCCTTTACAGGGAGGTAGATCTACTGTACAAAACAACATGATCAAACTTTATTTGATAGACCAATTTAGAGTTCTCTCTCGTTGCGTTACAGTGAAGGGGCTACGAGAAATGTGCTAACGTTAAAGTCTTTCTATTAACTTTCATAACGATTTTTTAAATTATTTTTTTGTTATTGATACTATCTACGTTTTCCAAACCATTCCCATATTATATTTGCATATATTTAATTGCATAAATCCTCCCTTGCATAATAAATTCAATAGTCCATACTAATTTTCATTTCTACTTCATTTAAAATCTTATTTTCACAACCAATCGTTCATGATTTACATCATTCCAAGTTATTGTCCAAATATTGTTGCTCTTGGAATTGTAGCATTTGGAACACACACAAGAATCTGTTTCTACAACAAAGCCAAATTTTCACGGGTAGAAATATGTTCAAACAAAATAAAACTTTTTATTTGCGGAAGAGCATTGCCGATGCAAATATTCATATGAAATTCTAATGTCCTAAAAGCTTATGTCCATAGTTTACTCTAATACCATTTCCAAGATTCCACCCTCCAGTGTAGCATATAAAAAGCAGAATGATCCAATACCGTATTAGAGCTCTAAAGAAGCGGTCTGGTTGATTAAATTGGCGAAATCGCTGAAAGGGCTCACCATTGAAGCCATCCCAATATTTTTTTTTCATCGCAGTAAGGATAGTAGAAGTTTGATTTATTTGTGAAAGAAACATTTACGTCTTAATGTTTTCATATGCTGCGAATGGATGTGTGTGGCGCGTTATAAAAATAAAACGTTCCTTTTCGAGCAAAGCCATAAATGCAACACCACCAAATACCACAATGGGACTACTACTCAGGTACATGGGGCCTGGCTAGCGTCACCCCGGGGTTTGTTTACAACAGGGAGCAGGAAAGTCGGCGGTGGCGGCAGGAGCTGAAAGGGGGAGGAGGGAGGAGTAGGGCACCGTTTTTCCCTCAAGGCAATTTTTTTCCTGGTGTTAATCCTCCCAGCTAACGGTGCCAGGAAGAAGCCGTAGTTGTCATTAGAGGCGTTGTCCATTTACATAGCGACAAGCCTTATCTATGGTTTATCTGAAGCACGATACGACCAAAACTCATCTATTTTCGGAAGCTAGCTTCATGACACCTTGTCCGGGTTGCAGGCGCTTATTGCCCAAGCACAAGCCTACCTACTAAGGGTGGATTGTCGGTTAAATCCGAAATTACTCGAAAGGAAACGCTTCCGAATTGATTGAACCAAAAGCATCTCTTTATATTTTTCGTTTTTTTTTTATCCTAACTCATTAACAACAATGAAAAACAAATTCCGAACAATCAATTATTGTTTTTAAAAAAACCAAAGCTATTCGAAATATAGGCAGTGAATGATAGGTAGAGTGGTGGGAATTATATTCCCGAGGGGTGACAGAACGTTATCGGGTGAGGAAGCGACGGAAAGTCTTGGGCAACAACATCCTCTAATAGCTGATCCCAGCAACAATACCCTCGGTACGAACGCAAATGTCCTCGACACCTTTATTTTCTTTGGGATTTCATCTTACAGAGGAATACGGTGTGAAGCACATAGTTATTTATTGCTAACTTTGACATTAAAAGTTTAATTATTCTGGTGTGGAACTAACACCTACCCATATATTCTTATGTCCAGCAATGGCTGCAGCCTTGCAGAAAATTGACATGGACCCAGAGAACCAGCTTTACACACCCAAGATAGAGAACATTGCTGTGATAGAGATGTATGGAGACATCTGAGGCTTCATTGGACACAACAACAACAGAAAATTGACATGGACCCAGAGCAGCAGCTTTACACACCCAAGATAGAGAACATTGCTGTGATAGAGATGTATGGAGACATCTGAGACTTCATTGGACACAACAACAACAGAAAATTGACATGGACCCAAAGCAGCAGCTTTACACATTCAAAATAGAGAACATTGCTGTGATAGAGATGTATGGGGACATCTGAGGCTCTTCATTGGACACAACAGAAAAATTTAATCGATAACATAGAGATACTAGTTGTGTGAGACAATATAGGAAAACAAAAGTTTCACTCTGGTGTATAGAAAGAACTACTTGGTCACCACAATCAGTGCCACACAAATATTGAACAAATTGAAAACAAAATTAAACCCATCAAGGATATGTGATTATATTTACTATCTCTAGCTTTCAGGCTAGAAGGCCCTTCTACAGGAGAATTCTATTAAATTTAAGAAAAAGGAATCTCCTTATCGCTATTGCAACTGTTGCAACGATAAGGAGATGCCTTTTCCTTTATTTATCCACCTTATCCCAGTACTATTTCACTTTTGTACTGTTTTTTTCACATCCATTAAAATTATTAGTTAGATTTTTAACTCCGCCTTTGCCAGTCCCAAGCCCTGATGAAAAAGGAGGAGGGGGAGCAGTAACAAGCTCACTAAAAAACCTGGGCTCAGCTGGCCTGGCTGATAGTACCCTGTAAAGGCTCCAGGGATACAGGATGAGTCTGTACTCCATATTAGGAGCAGCTGCACATGGTGTCTGTTCCTCATGAAGAGGTGGCCTTTTTTTTTTTTTTTTTTTTTGGAGCTAAGTCGGCCTGCCACTGAGTAGTGCTCCCAGTCTTAATGACAAAGGCATTCTAATTCACCCAGTGTGGAGATAAGAAAGAAGAAGACTGAAATGTCACCTACTATTCATTTGGATTTGGTCTTATTACCTTGTGTTTCTAAAGTGTATTTGTAGACATTTTATATATGGCACATAAAGACCTCATTTATACAAATTCTATTTATTATTGGTAAGAACAAAATTCTGGGGCTCTTTAACAACTTTGTAAATTCAAGGTAATAAGACCAAATCCAAACAAATAAATAATGTGTGATGTTTCGGTAACAGTGTTGTTACCATCTTCAGACAAAAGTACTGAATGAGAAATTGTACCACAGCATGTTTTAAATAGTTACTGTTATCAAGGAAACTGTTTTATCAAGGATTACTGTAACTATTTAAAAGCATGCCGTGGTAAAAGTTCTCATTCAGTACTTTTGTCTGAAGATGGTAACAACGCTGTTACAGAAACGTCATACACTATTTGGATTTGGTCTTATTACCTTGTGTTTATAATTTATAATCTAAATTGTGTCTTATAACTTTGTAAATTGTAATTTTTGACTCTTCTGTCTCAAAAGGTTTGCATACCCCTGCCCTAAACCTATTATGTGTGATCATGGGATTTCAAGTCAAAAAAAAAAAAAAAAGAACAGCAATGTTTTCATTGAGTGTTGCGCAGATCAATAATATAAACAAAGCAAGTGTAACACTTCCCTAGCTAAACAAACACATTGGCCTGTCTCATCAGAGCAGTGTGTGTGTGTGCACATTTTTCGCTTTTTCTACTCAACCAGTTTGTTTTTCACAGATTTTTTTAATATTTTTCTTGTACAGTTAACAAACATTCACACCTGAGATTTATTTATTATTTTTTTTTGCTTATTTCTAGTACACATGGTACAGACCATGATAAACATGGTGGGTAGAAGTTAGCGACTGCTTTTACTGTAAGTGCACCACATGACTGCACATGTGAAAAGCAGTTCGACTTTGCACTTACAAATGTGCCAGAGCCCCTTTTGTTTACTTACACTCGCTGGTGGGGTTGGACTTTTGCAAGAATCAGGGGCCATTGGAGCATTTTTTTTTTATCAGAAAAAAGTGCCCAATGCGGGAATTGAACCCGGATCGTAGCGGTCAAAAACCAACAGTTTAGATCATCCTTCCACTAACCCTCTGAGAGATTTATTATAAAACTTAGGAAATGATACAATTTTGATATTAATTTTGATATTTTGATATCAATATAAATACAAGGATCTCTCTTTTTATGTTTATAAATAGTAAAAACACTTTAAATTTAGAAAAATTCTGTAAATATTGAAGCGATGCAGCAGAGAAATAGAAGAGAAGACATGGAGAAGCCAAGAGAGAAGGTATGCCGGGGCTCCCCCAGGGAAGTGTGGATTGACAAATTGCAGGAGGGGGTGGCAGACAGTCGGGGCAGTCCAGCTGGCGTCGCCGTGGGGAAGGGATCAGCCGAGTCCAGCTGGTGTCGTCGTGAAGGAAGCAGCCGAGTTAGCGGCCTGCCTGCTGGGGATTGGTGTGTGCCGAGAAGACTGTCTGGCAGAGATGGCAAGTTTGGCTGGAGGAGGTGGGCTCCGAACGTGTGGCCGTATGGACTGACTGGGAAGACGGTAGCGGAGAAGGATCCCTCTAGTGGCGGACATTGAAGGCAAGTTAATCATCTACTGTATAGTTACTTATATCCCTTTCAAAGATCTGGTAATAAATCCATAGTACTAAGCTGTATCCAAAACGAACTCACATTGTCTTCTCAGTAAACCTTGAACGCAAACATCGACGGCTGAGAAGCGTCGTAACATTTGGTGTCAGATGTGGGGTTCGAACCCACGCCCTCATTAGAGGACCAGAAGTCCGAAGAGTGTCGACAGCAGGAAATGATCCAGACTGGTTGTGTAGCGGAGGAGGGTGAGCTGATCGCCTCCGACAACGGCTGTTGCACGAGTGTTTTGTATAAAATCAAGCGGACGGAAGGAGAATGCCCTCAAGGTGATATACAGAGCGAAAATTCAACCCCTGGTATTCTTTCTGAAATACTCCATGAGAACAGCAACGATCTTGGCGAGCTGCACTGCGACAGCGTGGCTGACTTCAGCGACAGTGTCAGGCTGTCAGGGACTACAGCGGCGATCCAACTGGACGGGACGGAGCTGGATGCTCCGTGGAAGTGCGACAAGGCTAAATGGTCGAAGCACCCTGAAGTTGGAGCCGGCAACCCGACTGAACGGGATAGAGCATTGGACGCTCTGTGGAAGTCCGACGACAATGTCTGTGACGCGGAAGTCGCGCGCAATGTGTCAGCGCCGTCGTCTGCAATGCAAGCTGAAAAGATGTGCCCAAGAATGTGTACCATTCATCTTCGTTCCTTCGCCCGACAAGGTGCAGATAAAGCAGCCACCGCCTAGGAAAAGTTCTCCCGATCTTGAGACTGTCACGGGATCCGACACCTCCAGAAGGTTTAAGAAATTCACAGCCCTGTGCGTGGTCGGCACTAAGAAGCCCAGGTTTGAAGGGTTTGGAAAAAGAGAGCCTCTAGAGCAAGAGAATGTGAAACCTAAAGAAGAAAAGGGAGGCCACGATATGGACAGCGTGGATCAGGTGGACGAATCCACTGTAACGATCGGCGATCTTAAGCCCCGTCGTGGAAGGAAGCGGCGAAAGCGCAACACAAACGATCACAACCCTTTGTACATTGCGGCTACAGTGTGTTCACAAGGAGAATTCAAACTATCAGATGGAAGCATCGTAGGCAGTGAAATATGGCCGCCATCTTGTGGAGAACCACCGCCCTGTGCTAGACAGCGAGACCAATCAATGGCGTCGGCACTAGTTGAGAGTGGAAAGAAAGCCCGAGTTGAGATGTGGTTCTGCAAACAAGGGTTGGTGTTAACCCTGCCGTTACGCTTCCGGGAGGCTGACGACCCTCATGTGGCCAGAGACGTCAGGGAGATCAAAGGGCCGCCGATCAGCGCCTCTGGTGAAATCAGCCTTTTCGGGACGAAAAGGATTGAGAAGGGGGCAGTGAAGCGATGCAGCAGAGAAATAGAAGAGAAGACATGGAGAAGCCAAGAGAGAAGGTATGCCGGGGCTCCCCAGGGAAGTGTGGATTGACAAATTGCAGGAGGGGGTGGCAGACAGTCTGGGCAGTCCAGCTGGCGTCGCCGTGGGGAAGGGATCAGCCGAGTCCAGCTGGTGTCGTCGTGAAGGAAGCAGCCGAGTTAGCGGCCTGCCTGCCGGGGATTGGTGTGTGCCGAGAAGACTGTCTGGCAGAGATGGCAAGTTTGGCTGGAGGAGGTGGGCTCCGAACGTGTGGCCGTATGGACTGACTGGGAAGACGGTAGCGGAGAAGGATCCCTCTAGTGGCGGACATTGAAGGCAAGTTAATCATCTACTGTATAGTTACTTATATCCCTTTCAAAGATCTGGTAATAAATCCATAGTACTAAGCTGTATCCAAAACGAACTCACATTGTCTTCTCAGTAAACCTTGAACGCAAACATCGACGGCTGAGAAGCGTCGTAACAATATATTATTTTCTCTTTTGGTTAAAAAAAAACTGTAATTGCTAAACTATGTACACCTATCCCCCGATTTACACGGTAGATACGTTCCTGAGAAAAACATGTAAATTGGGGTTAGGTGTACACAGAAATAAAAATAAAATGCATTGACAGGTTAAAATATGTAGTCAGCACATAAGCTCGGGATTCCTCGTGAGATATGTACACAGTGCATGTGTTCAATCACAGTAGCATTTAGTATAGTGCGATAAAAAAAAAAAAAAACTTATTTGGAAAACTGTGTAAAAGCGAAAATGTGTAAAACAAGTACCGTGTAAATCGAGGGATAGGTGTATATATATTTGTGCTTATTTCCTTGTTTGTTGGTTATATATTTGTTCCTAGGTAAGATGTGGAATCAATCATGATATCAATGTCCTTTTCTTCTTTAAACTTCTACTCAAACCTTGTAATTCAACAATTGTTTATATTAAATAGTATCTTTGATTTCCAGACTTAAGTCTGGTCATCTACGGACAATGACTTTCCAGAATGGTTGCAAGGTTTTCCCACTATGTACTAAGTGTCAACCTGCAACTCCAAGACATTATTGACTCATCCATTGATAAGCTCTACTCTTCCCCGGCAAACACCATCAAGTCTCAAGCTTTAAAAGTTTGATACCTTAGTGTGATTGAGTGGAGATAAGAAGAAGACACATCCCCGACAGACACCATCAACAAGCTTTACAAGCTTGATACCTTAGTGTGATTGAGTGGAGATAAGAAAGAAGAAGACACATCCCAAGCAGACACTATCAACAAGCTTTACAAGCTTGATACCTTAGTGCAGTGATTCTCAACCAATGTGCCGCGGTAATTTTGTGTGCCGCGAAATTCTAAAAATGTGCCGCCGAATTTTAGTCATATGATTATGTTCACGTTTGTATTGGTTTTTCTTTTTTTCTTTTTCATTTTTTTACTTTTTAAAATAACGAAATTAGCAAATTGAATGTTAGAGATGTATATTACTTATATTTTGCATAGAAATATTGATACATAATTTGAATTTTCTTGCATTCAAGTTAGCAAAAGTGTGCCGCGAAATTCTAAAATTGTGCCGCCAAATTTTCAAATCTTTAAAATAATGCCGCAACAAAAAAAAGGTTGAGAATCACTGCCTTAGTGTGATTGAGTGGAGATAAGAAAGAAGAAGAAGACCAATTGTTTATGTAATAAAGTTCTCCCAGTTTAGTGTCGTTGCAAGCATCCCTTGTGGGGATAATCGTGTCTGATTTGATGATAATGAATAAATCTTCAATGTAAAATAAGAGTGTAAAAAAATAATATTGTATTTTTACTATTCATGCTTAATGTTAACTTTGACTTTAAATTGTTATCAAAATTCAAAACTATTATAGACGCCTTTGATTATTTTTTTAAATTAAACAATTTCTACTGCCCTTACTGGAATGGAAAAATTAATGGGAGTGCCTGGCTCATCAGTGGTGAACCCTCCCAGAGGTTTCGCCAGTTCGCCACTTTAAATTGTGTATATATACATCTAGATGAGAATTGAGCAGTACTTCGGTGGAGCACAGATCTAATTGCCTTTGAAAAAAAAAAAACAGTAGAACCTCAATGAGAGGACACTCGTGCGGACACCTCTCTACAAAGGACAGTTTTCATTTGTAAACCGATGGGAAGGTTCACCATTGATAAGCCAGGCCCTCCCATTAATTTTTCCATTACAGTAAAGGCAGTAGAAATTGTTTTATTTTTAAAAGAATCATACGCGTCTATAATAGTTTCAAATTTTCATAACAGATGGCGCGCTAATGTATCATATTATATAACTCTTAGCTGTGTTACCAAAGGCAGAACTTCTGCTTAAATCAACATTTTTTAAGACCAGGGCTGTAGGCTCTATTTTACAAACATATTGCAAATAAACACAATATATAAAAAAGGAGCCTTAATTATGATGTACTAGACGAATGGCCCGGGCAACGCCCGGGTTTTACCAGAGTGCGTATATATTTTAAAAACGTTTTAATTCAAATACTATTCGTTACAATTATAAATTGGCGCCATGGATGTCATTCTTGTATAATATATAAATGAGTTTTAAAAATTGTAAAAAAAAAAAAAAAAAATGCATCGGCCGGGAATCGAACCCGGGCCGCCCGCGTGGCAGGCGAGCATTCTACCACTGAACCACCGATGGTTATGAAAAATCCCATCCGTGAGCTTCAGACAAACAAACAGACAAACAGAATAAGGCAAATATATAAGTAGATATTCAGTGGAGAAAATATTCATCATATTAAAAAAACAAAAACTTATTTTCACCTATTTATTTAAAACACAATCTCTACAAACTTGATACTTTAATATGATTGAAGTGGAGATAGAAGGTAATAAAACCTAATCAAAATAAATTAATAGTATGCAACATTTCGGTAACAGCGTTGTTACCATCATCAGACAAAAGAATAAATGATTTATTTTTTTCTAATCAATCAATTATTTTTTGTCTGATGATGGTAACAACGCTGTTACTGAAACATCACAAACAATTTGTTTGGATTGAGTATTATTTTCTTGTAGCTATAATCTATAATACAAACTGTGCACTTTTTTATTTTGTCTGATGATGGTAACAACGCTGTTACTGAAACATCACACACTATTAATTTATTTAGATTAGGTCTTATTTTTTTGTAGCTATAATCTACAATCCAAATTGGGCTTTATCATTGAGTGAAGATAAGAAAAGAAGATTTAATGCACAAATTGACACATATTCTCACCCAACTATAACCTTAGATTACAACCCTGCTTAGTGTATATATTTCCTTTATACAGTAGAACCTCCATGAGTGGACACTCATGCTAGAGGACACCTAAAAGACAGTTTTCATATGCAAAATCACAATTTTTACTATTTGGTAACTCTCCAGTAAGAGGACACCTCTCCCTAAAGGACACTTTGACTCTGCAATTAGGTGTTGTCCTTTACAGGAAGGTTCTACTGTAGTAACAACTCTCTGGTACGAGGACACCTCTCCCTAAAGGACACTTTAGCTCTGCAATTAGGTGTTGTCCTTTACAGGTAGGTTCTAGTGAAGCAACACTCCAGTAAAAGGACACCTCTCCCTAAAGGAACACATTAGCTCTGCAATTAGGTGTCCTTTACAGGGAGGTTCTACTGTATACAACAAAAATTCCAAATAGATAAACTTACCTAGTTAGTGGAGATCAGGACATGCTATGCTAAGCACAAGTTTGTTGTTGTTGTTGTGTCTTGGTCCTGTGCACAACAGGTTCAAGGTCAATGCCTGAAATAACTGAGGGGACTAAACTTGTCCCCTCCGCTCTATTTTAAGCCACGGTGGGGGCAAAACTTTCCTGTCACACTGTTCTGGTGGTGACCACCTAAGATGACATTCTTTTTTTGTTTTGCTTATCCCTAGTACAGGCCATGATAATCATGGTGGGTAGAAGTAGGTGATTGCTTTTACTGTAAGTGCACCACATGTCTACACATGTGAAAAAAGTTTGACTTTGCACAAGATAACATTATTTCTTTTTTTTTTGCTTATCCCTAGTACACGTGGTACAGGCCATGATAATCATGTTGGGTAGAAGTAGGAAATTACACAAATAAATTTTAACGATAGATGGCAATAAAATTTAATATCTACATATGTGAAAAGCAGTTCGACTTTGCATAAGATGACTTTTTTTTTTTGCTTATCCCTAGTACACGTGGTACAGGCCATGATAATCATGTTGGGTAGAAGTAGGCGATTGCTTTTACTGTAAGTGTACCACATGTCTACACATAAAAAGCAGTTCAACTTTGCATAAGATGACATTCTTTCTTTTTTTTATTATTATCCCTAGTATATGTGGTACAGGCCATGATAATAATGTTGGGTAGAAGTAGGCTTTTACTGTAAGTGCACCACATATCTACATATGTGAAAAGCAGTTTGACTTTGCACAAGATGCCATTCTAGAATGATAGAGCCAAACTGCTAACATTTTTTTTTGAAGCTTTGAAACACAAAGTAATAAGACCAAATCTATATAAGTAGTGAGTGACGTTCCGTTAACAACTAATTTAAACCTGCTGGGTATTAATCAAACAAATGGTTTCTGTGGAGATGTGTTTCTTTATCTCGATTAAATGTATTCTAGAGCTTTAGGCACCTCTGCCCTTCTACGGGGAATACATTAAAAAAAAATATATATATATATATAATAATATAAAATGTTTCTGTTCTCCTATAGAAGGACAGAGAAGCCTGAAAACTTGAGAATACATTTAATAAAGATAAAGAATCAAATTTAATTGCTTATCTTTTGTTTATCATTCTTAGTTTGTTCTTGCCTTGAATAAATTACTGTCTCATCCCGAGAAGTTGGTCTTCCCTAATTTACTGCGTGGCAATATAGAATATCCAACGCCTTTGATTGAACAATTTGTAAGTTTAAATTTAAGAAAACCAGCAATAAAAAGTTTTGTATTGCTTCAAAAAGGCGTTTGAAAGACTTTAAAGTTTTTTTAAAATAGGATGAGACCTCGTTCATTGATCAGAAAAGATCAGGAGGCCCAGAAATAGCCCTGCCAATCACATTCTTTGACACAAAATCTACAGGACCAAAGAGGCCTCACCAGACCACCTCTTGGAATGTATGGGAGCCTCAAGACAGGACCTATATTCCAACTCTTCCAAGATTATAAGTTTAATCCATGAATTCAGTCTCCATGACCTGGTACAATTTTACAATGAGATATTGACATATATTAAATTTATAAATTTAATTGCCATCTATCGTTAATATTTTACACAAATAAATTTACTGACAATGCGCTTCTTTTAAATATCATCAAATATGTTGTATATTGTTGAATGAGAGGGCTTGGCTCATCAGTAGTGAACCCTCTCAGCGGTTTCGCCAAATTAATCTCTAGACCGCTCTACTAAACACCCCTAAACTGCCATCCATAGAAAATACAGGGTATATTCCAAACCAATCCAATACAATAGTAGACCGGTCTAGAGATTAATTTGGCGAAACCAATGAGAGGGTTCAACACTGATAAGTCAAGCTCTCTCATTCAATAACTTATATCATTGCAGTAAGGTCTGTAGAGATAATATTTGATGATATTTAAAAGAAGCGCATTGCCAGTAAATTTATTTGTGTAAAATATTAAAGAAACTCATCTCCAGAAACCTGTAGCATTGGTTTGACTTCGGTAACAACGTTGTTAATGAAATGTCACCCACTATTTATTCAAATTTAATATTATTATCTTGTGTTTTTAATGCTGCTTTGTGCTTTATCATGTTTGAAGCTTTTTTTTTTTTTGTCAACTTTGGCAAAATACCTACAGCAATATACAGTTAAACCTGTCGCCCCCTCTAAATAGCACCTTCCTCTCTATAGCGCCTGATTTTAAATACGTAGTATGATGCGATTTACATTAAAAGTGACCTGTCTATAGCGCCCTCTCTCTACTATAGCATCCGATTTTAGATAAGTAGTACGATGCGATTTACATTACAAGTGACCTGTCTATAGCGCCCCTTCTAAATAGTGTCTTCCTCTCTATAGCGCCTGATTTTAAATACATAGTACGATGCGATTTATATTAAAAGTGACCTGTCTATAGCGCCCCCTCTAAATAGCGCCTTCCTCTCTATAGCGCCTGATTTTAAATACATAGTATGATGCGATTTATATTAAAAGTGACCTGTCTATAGCACCCCCTCTCTATAGCACCCTATTTTGGTGAGTCCCAAGAGGAGGCGCTATCGACAGGTTTAACTGTACGTAGTAGGATGCGATTTACATTAAAAGTGACCTGTCTATAGCAACCTCTCTCTATAGCACCCTATTTTGGTGAGTCCCAAGAGGGGGCATTATAGACAGGTTTAACTGTACGTAGTAGGATGTGATTTACATTAAAAGCGACCTGTCTATAGCGCCTTCCCCTCTATAGCACCCTATTTTGGTGAGTCCCAAGAGGAGGCGCTATAGACAGGTTTAACTGTACATAGTAGGATGCGATTTACATTAAAAGTGACCTGTCTATAGCTACCTCTCTCTATAGCACCCTATTTTGGTGAGTCCCAAGAGGGGGCGTTATAGACAGGTTTAACTGTATATTGAAAAAATATATATATTTGTACTCATGTAGAAGAACAGAGAATACATTTAATAAAGATAAAAGAAACACATTTCCAGAAACCTGTAGCATTTGTTTGATTTCAGTAACAATGTTTTTACTGAAATGTCACACATTATTTAAATTTGGTCTTATTACGATGCGTTTCTAATCTATAATCCAAATTTGTGCCTTATCATGTTTTAAAGCTTTTTATATTCAACTTTAGTAAAATACCTACAACAATATATCTGGGTTATCGTAACCTATTTGTGTAAAACTAAAAATAACACAATATTGGAACACAACAATGCAATGGAAGTATACAGTCTCTCATTGTAGTGGGTATTGTAAGTATTGAGATTGTACTTTGGAGATAAGAAATAAGAAAAGATGGTACATGGCCCAAAACCAATAAAACATTATATCAATCATGCTTCATAATATAAAATGTTCTAATAAGACAAACAATTTGATGTTTGCTGAAGAGCGATTGCTCGAAGCATATTATATATTTATAATTGTATGTAATTCTACTGTCCTCAAAGCCTATGTCCATAGTTCATCTAAAATACCCATTCCAAGAGTCTAGCATCAGTATCACTATAAAAGGAAGATCGAAAATTCTATATACAGTTACGAGCGCCATGCGTTCTTAATAATTCTTCATCTCTGTCACCGTTTGCTTTTTTTTTGGAATGGCGCTCTCCTATTGGTTAGCTACGATCACGCCACCTTTGCACACCCCTCATCATGCCCCCCCACTCGCTTTTTTGTTTTTGTAACTATTGTGTTGGAGCGGGTCGCTCCTTAAATAAATGCATATATTAGTTAATAACTAAATGGAATCCTCTCTTTCTTTTTCCCAGTAAGAGACGCCTATGGAAGCCAACAGTACATAGACAGATAAAGCACATAGGCTATAGTTATTAACTAATATATGCATTTATTTAAGGCGCCAATTTATAATTGTAACAAATAGTATTTGAATAAAAACATTCAATCGGGTAAAACATGGGCGTTGCCCAGGTCATTCGGCTAGTTATAATATAACAGCGGTATGGTAGATTAAACTGGTGAAACTGCTGGGAAGGTTCACCACTGAAAACCACCCATTAATTTTTTCCATTGCAGTAAGGGTAGTATAAATTGTTTTATTTTTAAAAGAATCATACGCGTCTATAATAGTTTTGAATTCTCATGATGTAATGAATCAAACAAATGCCACAGCTTTCTGGAGATAGAAGAAAATTATTTAATAGAAGAAACTCATTTCCAGAAACCTTTAGCATCTGTTTGATTAATAACCAGGAGATTTTAATCAATTGATAATGATACAGTTAAACCTGTCTATAGCGCCCCCTTCTTGGGACTCACCAAAATAGGGTGCTATAGAGAGGGGGTGCTATAGACAGGTCACTTTTAATGTACAGTTAAACCTGTCTATAGCACCCCCTCTTGGGACTCACCAAAATAGGGTGCTATAGAGAGGGGGTGCAATAGACAGGTCACTTTTAATGTAAACACTGCATTGTACTACGTATTTAAAATTGGGCGCTATTTAGAGGGGGCGCTATAGACAGGTTTAACTGTTTCATGTATATAATGTATTACTTGGAGATTTCACCAAAGTGTGCCATAGTGCCATGATCAATGAAAGCTGCACCCCTACACCTCATTCCATGAGATCAGATGTTGATTTGAACTCTGGGAATTAAGACACAATTTGGATTATTCTATATACAGTTACGAGCGTCATGCGTTCTTCATCTGTCACCGTTTGCTTTTTTTTTTTTTTAGAATGGCGCTCTCCTATTGGTTCGCTACGATGGCGCCGTGTTTTGGTTTTTGTAATTATTGTGTTGGAGCGGGTCGCTCCTTAAATAAATGCATATATTAGTTAATAACTAAATGGAATCCTCTCTTTCTTTTTCCCAGTAAGAGACACCTACGGAAGCCAACAGTACATAGACAGATAAAGCACATAGGCTATAGTTATTAACTAATATATGCATTTATTTAAGGCGCCAATTTATAATTGTAACAAATAGTATTTGAATAAAACATTCAATCGGGTAAAACACAGGCGTTAATGATCCAACAGGTCCACGTGTCTAAATTAAAACACGGGCGTTGCCAGGGTCATTCGGCTAGTAGATTATAAACACAAGGTAACCGGCCTTTGCCGGTCCCAAGCCCAGATGAAAAAGGAGGAGGGGGAGCAGTAACAAGCTCGCTAAAAAACCTGGGCTCAGCTGGCCCGGCTGATAGTACCCTGTAAGGGCACCTAATCCAGGAATACAGGATGAGCAGCGTTTGTACTCCATGTTAGGAGTGGCTGCACATGGCGTCTGTTCCTCATGTCAGAGGCGGCCATTTATTTTGGAGCTAAGTCGGCCTGCCACTGAGTAGTGCTCCCTCCCAATCTTAATGACAAAGGCAGACACATTCTACTTCACCCAATTATGAATGATTGAGTGGAGATAAGAAAGAAGAAGAAGACGAAGAGGTAATAAGACCAAATCCAAATAAATAAATAAATAGTGTTTACCATCTTCAGATAAAAGTACTGAATTTCAGTGGTAAAATTTCTCATTTGAGTACTTTTGTATGAAGATGGTAGCAACGCTGAAACGTCACTATTTATTTGGATTTGGTATTATTACCTTGTGAACTCAGGGAATTGTGTAATGTATACACAGGATGGGAAGGTAAAGAAACAACAAAAACATTACTTGGAAATAACACAGATCATCTATATATATAATGGTCATGATATTCATGTGTAAAACGAAAATTAAAATTATACCGCGAATGTTTCTTTTAAAAATTGAAATTTATTTTCAAAGAGAAATAGCGACATTTCTAACTTTGAGGATGAGGTATGGAAAGGTGAAACATGAAGAGTAATGGAGAACGGAAAATCTTCATGTTTCACCTTTCCATACCTCATCCTCAAAGTTAGAAATGTCGCTATTTCTCTTTGAAAATAAATTTCGATTTTTAAAAGAAACATTCGCGTTATAATTTTAATTTTCGTTTTACAATCATCAGCCGCGTTATATTGTATTTTAAATATTCATGTGTGCTTAGGGAATAAACAGGGATAGTTTTTACTTATCCCTAGTACACAGGCCATGATAATCATGGTAGGTAGAGGTAGGCAAATTCTTTTACACTAAGTACACCACATGTCTACACATGTGAAAAGCAGTTTGACTTTGCACTTACAAAATATGTCAGAGCCCTGTTTTGTTAATTGCACTCGCTGTTGGGGTTGGACTTTTCCAAAAATCGGGGGCTATTGGAGCATTTTTTTTTTATCAGAAAAAAAGTGTCAAATGCGGGAATCGAACCCGGGTCGTAGCGATCAAAAACCAACTGTTTAGACCATACTTCCACCGACCCCAACAGAGGTATGAATTCAAAGAACCTAACAAAAAAAAAACTATTATAGACACGTATGATTCTTTTTTAATAAAAAATTTCTACTGCCCTTACTGCAATGGAAAAATTAATGGGAGGGCCTGGCTCACCAATGGTGAACCCTCTCAGTGGTTTTGTCAGTTTAATGTACCATATCGCTTTAATATTCCATTAATTTTTCAATTGTAGTAAGGGTAGTAGAAATTGTTTATTAAAAAGAATCATACGTGTCTATAATAGTTTCAAATTTTAATAACAGATGGTGCACTAATATATCATAAAAAAAAACTAGGTAATATTTTGCAACCACCATTAGGTCTGCCAAAGTAAGTTGGTACTTTGGATTCAACCCAAACTGTCTTTAGATATGAAGCAAAGAACAATCTATAGATTGAGATTGTGTAATAGCAATTCTGCCATCACTTGGGAGCACAATGCTGCAGCTACCTATTGCAAATGGCTCCATCTTGGTAGAATGAATGGCTTGGAATGGCTGGTGGTGGTGGCTCCAGGAAACACAAGGGGGTCATCCAACCACAACCACTTTTCCTTCTTTTTTGTCCGCCGTGGCGTTAAGGTCAGCTGGGTTGGGGCCATTGCCCCCACAACTGCCGCCCCCCCTTCACTGGGAATCTCACTGGATGAAACTTCTTTCTTATCTCCACTCAATCATATTAGGGTATCAAGTTGTGACCCTTGATGGTGTATGTTTGACAACCATCATGATTGGGTGAATTAGAATGCGTCTGCCTTTGTCATTAAGACTGGAAGCACTACTCAAAGGCAGGCCGACTTAGCTCCAAAACATGAGGAACAGTTGCCATGTGCAGCCACTCCTAACATTGAGTACAGACTCATCCTGTATCCCTGGATCAGGAGTCCTTACAGGGTACTATCAGCCAGGCCAGCTGAGCCCAGGTTTTTTAGTGAGCTTGTTACTGCTCCCCCTCCTTCCAGGCTTGGGACCTGCAAAGGTGGAGTGAAAATTCTCTAAATGTTGACTATCAGAAATGGAGGGAGGGCTTATTTTTTTATTTCCCAACAAGAAATGACTGCATACTATAGAGTACACTGACTCCTGGTTGGTCTATCTCATTGCCCTATCTCATGATGGGTCAGGACCAAAGAGGCCTCACCAGACCACCTCTTGGAATGTATGGGAGCCTCAAGACAAGACCCCAACCCTACCAAGATTGTGAATTTGATCAATGAATATAGTCTCTATGACCCTGTACAATGGGATAAAAATATATAGTTAAACCTGTCTATAGCACCCCCTCTAAATAGCGTCTTTCTCTCTATAGCGCCCGATTTTAAATACGTAGTACGATGCGATTTACATTAAAAGTGACCTGTCTATAGCACCCTATTTTGGTGAGTCCCAAGAGGGGGCGCTATAGGCTGGTTTAACTATATACATAAAAAATTGCTCTATCCCAAAAGTGGTTGTTTAGATCTTTCATCTGGTTTTGACTGGAGTTGAGAAACATTGAAAATTTACATGATATTGATAATTTAAAAGAAATTAAAACTATAACATGTTACCAGCTCTTTGTGAAAATGGCGAGTCAATCTGTGAATAAAAAGCTTGTGTTTTCCCACTATGTACTAAGTGTCAACCTGAAACTTCAAACCACATCATTGACTCACCAATTGATGAGCTCCACTCTTCCCCGGCAGACACCATCAACAAGCTTTACAAACTTGATAACCTTATATGATTGAGTGGAGATAAGAAAGAAGAAGACACATCCCCAGCAGACACCATCAACAAGCTCTACAAACTTAATACCCTGATATGATTGAGTGGAGATAAGAAAGAAGACACATCCCCAGCAGACACCATCAACAAGCTCTACAAGCTTGATACCCTGATATGATTGAGTGGAGATAAGAAAGAAGAATACACATCCCCAGCAGACACCATCAACAAGCTCTAAAAGCTTGATACCCTAATATGATTGAGTGGAGATAAGAAATAAAAAGCTAAAAAGCATGTTATTGAGATGTAAGTATACAAATTTATATTTTCCAATGATAATTTCAATGTGACCAATCATTTGATTTTGTTACTTTTACAAAGTTTTATTCAAATATATAATATGTTTGAAACACAACGTGGTTGATAGAGGGCCTTATTTGTTCAATGAGTGTTGATGCCAACGGTCACTTTTGTTTCGTACATTAGGCCTGTAGAGAACCTTGAAATGAAGAGTTTAAAAAATGACATTCAAATAAACAAAAATTATACTCTTAAAGACACTGTAAATAGTGGCTGCTTAAGTTAGGCCTAAGTCACTGGGTAAACAATTGTGCATGAACGTGTTAGTGCCTTTTGCGATGCATTATAACACTTTTATGCATAGTGTGCATATGCAACTCAGGTCCCAAGCCCGGATGAAAAAGGAGGAGGTGGAGCAGTAACAAGCTCACTCAAAAACCTGGGTTCAGCTGGCCTGGCTGATAGTACCCTGTAAGGGCTCCTGATCCAGGGATACAGGATGAGCAGCATTTGTACTCCATGTAGGAGCACCTGCACATGGCGTCTGTTCCTCATTCAGAGATGGCCATTTCTTTTGGGGCTAAGTCGGCCTGCCACTGAGTAGTGGTCCCAGTCTTAATGGCAAAGGCAGATGCATTCTACTTCACCTAGTCATGATGGTTGTCAAACAGACACCATCAAGGGTCACAACTTGATACCCTAATTTGATTGAGTGGAGATAAGAAAGAAGAAGAGAAGTGTGCATATGCTAAATACAGTAGCTGCACCTCGCAAGCCAAAGTATTTTTTTTTTTAGCAATAAATTTGTATTTTAACTAGAATTATCTAATACTGTAGAATCTCCCTTTAGCGGACACCCCGCTAATGGACACATCTCCACAAAGGGGAGCTTTCATTTTGCAAAATTACCCTTAATTTACTCTTTTATTATATAGACAGTAGAACCTCCATGAAAAGACACTCGCACTAGAGGATACCTCTCTATAAAGGACAGTTTTCATTTGCTAAATTACCATTTTTACTATTTAGTAACTCTCTGGTAAGAGGACATCTCTCCCTAAAGGACACTTTGGCTCTGCAATTAGGTGTTGTCCTTTAAATGGAAGTTCTAGTGCAGTGATTCTCAACCTTTTTTTTGTTGCGGCATTATTTTAAAGATTTGAAAATTTGGCGGCACAATTTTAGAATTTTGCGGCACACTTTTGCTAACTTGAATGCAAGAAAATTCAAATTATGTATCAATATTTCTATGCAAAATATAAGTAATATACATCTCTAACATTCAATTTGCTAATTTCGTTATTTTAAAAAGTAAAAAAATGAAAAAGAAAAACCAATACAAACGTGAACATAATCATATGATTAAAATTCGGCGGCACATTTTTAGAATTTCGCGGCACACAAAATTACCGCGGCACATTGGTTGAGAATCACTGTTCTAGTGTATTGTCAGAATTTGACTTTAAAAATCGGTCGAATTATCAATAGTGTTGAATTATCTTCTTCTTTCTTATCTCCACTCAATCATATTAAGGTATCAAGCTTGTAAAGCTTGAAACTTTTGATGGTGTCTGCCGGGGAAGAGTAGAGCTCATCAATGGATGAGTCAATACAGTCAATAATGTGTTTTGGGGTTGCAGGCTGAGAATTGCACATAGTGGGAAAACCTTGCAACCATTTTGGAAAGTCATTGTCCGTAGATGACCAGACTTAAGTCTGGAAATCAAAGACTGTTGAATTATCGTTAGGTCAAATTAATATTTGCTATTTTATATGCTGGAGGTTGGGGTATGGAAATATGGTTGAATTAGCGCAAGTGTGGAATGATAGGATGTCTAATTAACAAAGTTATACTGTATTCATGATAAAATTGTGCAAAAGTTTTAAAATTACAAATATTTTCTCACAATGAGTTTCTTTTTATTAAAAAAACGCTAGCTTTCAAGTGATTATCGCTCTTCAACGAGCTTAATAATAGTGACTTTATCCCACCAGAAATATTTATGAAAACAAACGCGCGCAGCGTGAATATTTATAACTGAAAATTACAAACCAATTTAAAATTTTCAGTTATAAATATCCACGCTGCGCGCGTTTGTTTTTGTAAATATTTCTGGTAGAATAAAGTCACTATTATTAAGCTCGTTGAAGAGTGATAATCACTTGAAAGCTAGCGTTTTGGAATAAAAAGAAACTCATTGTGAAAAAATATTTGTAATTAACAAAGTTATACTGTATAATAAGTCACTTTCTCCACCACTGTACATGTGTAAACACCAGCCAAGGACATCCCACCATCCATTTATCACATTGACAATCTCTTGCCTATTTTATCATCTTTTTTTTTATCGCAAACATTTTTGGGTAGGATAAATCTCTATCAGAGTGTATAATTTTTATCATTTAGAGATTCTTTTTTTGCTTGACAACTTTAGTACAGTAGAACCTGCCTTTAGCAAACACCTCTCTACAGAAGACAGTTTTCATTTGAAAAATTATAATTTTTACTATTTAGCAACTCTCCAGTAAGAGGACACCTCTCTACAAAGGACAGTTTTCATTTGCAAAATTATCATTTTTACTATTTAGCAACTCTCCGGTAAGAGGATAACTCTCCACAAAGGACAGTTTTCATTTGCAAAATTATCATTTTTACTATTTAGCAACTCTCCGGTAAGAGGACACCTCTCTACAAAGGACAGTTTTCATTTGCAAAATTATCATTTTTACTATTTAGCAACTCTCCGGTAAGAGGATAACTCTCCACAAATGACAGTTTTCATTTGAAAAATTACCATTTTTACTATTTAGTAACTCTCCGGTAAGAGGACACCTCTCTACAAAGGACAGTTTTCATTTGAAAAATTACCATTTTTACTATTTAGTAACTCTCCGGTAAGAGGACACCTCTCTACAAAGGACAGTTTTCATTTGCAAAATTACCATTTTTACTATTTAGTAACTCTCCGGTAAGAGGACACCTCTCTACAAAGGACAGTTTTCATTTGATATATTACCATTTTTACTATTTAGTAACTCTCCGGTAAGAGGACACCTCTCTACAAAGGACAGTTTTCATTTGCAAAATTACCATTTTTACTATTTAGTAACTCTCCAGTAAGAGGACACCTCTCTACAAAGGACAGTTTTCATTTGAAAAATTACCATTTTTACTATTTAGTAACTCTCCAGTAAGAGGACACCTCTCCCTAAAGGACACTTTGGATCTGCAATTAGGTGTCCTTTACAGGGAGGTTGTGTTATGTGTGTGTTAATGGGACTCCTTGAGCTTGGTCCCAATTATCAAATGTGTAGTTAAAATATACTTTGATGTATATCTTAACTTCTACCCATTGTTAAATGGGACTCCCTGATTTTTGTCAAGGATTGCAGGTTGAGGTACATAGTGGGAAGTTGCATAGAGTTGGTAGCATCAGTGTCAAGTGGTGATTGTATCCACTAGGTCAGTGGAGTTATAATGATTTCTACCAACAAAAGTTCCTTGTAGACAAGTGGGTGTAGGATTGTATTAACAACAGCCTCCAGGTCCGACACATGTCCAGTGGCCACAAGTTCCTTCATGCATACATTAGCGTATCACTGAACAGGCTAGAGTGGAATCAGCCGCTAGTCTTCACTTTCCTCATCCACGGGGGTCGGTGGAAGGATGGTCTGTACCATTGGTTTTTGACCAGCTACGACCCGGGTTCGATTCCCGCATTGGGCACTTTTTTTCTTATTTAAAAAAAAAAAATGCTTCAATGGCCCCAGATTCTTGTAAAAGTCCAACCCCACCAACGAGTACAAGTGACCAAACAGGGCTCTGGTATATTTGTAAGTGCAATGTTGAACTGCTTCTCACATGTCTAGACATGTGGTGTACTTACAGTAAAAGCAGTCGCCTACTTCTACCCACTATGATTATCATGGCCTGTACCATGTGTACTAGGGATAAGCAAAAAAAAAAACTTTCCTCATCCAAATGGAACATGACATTCGGTGATTCTATTAATCTCCTCCGAACAGTGACTGTGGCCTTGTAGAATTTATATAAACCAAATGGATTGTATTAAGACATTACTATACTGATTCTTAACACCAAAAATTACAAATATTTATTTAATTTGGTCTTATTTTTGATTAAGTTATTAATTCTATTGAGGTGGGGACTGGAAAATACAGTAGAACTTGGATAATTCGAACTTCTTTAATTCGAATATTTATCTTGGTCCCTAGAATTTCCTCTATAAATAGAATTTACGTTTTTAATTCGAATTTTTGGATAATTCGAATTTTTTTTATGGTCCCTTGGGGTTCGAATTATCCAAGTTCGACTGTAATATGATTTGGAGTGTGGACGGTGTGATTGAATAGTTGGTGGCATTTAAATATCCCCCTATTGATAAAGCACAATTTGGATTATAGGTACAAGAAAAAAGGACTTAATCCAAATAATTTAATAGTGTGATGTTTCGGTAAAAGGATTGTTGCAATCTTTAGACAAAAGTACTCAATCACAACAATGGTTACTGAAACATCACACACTATTTATTTGGATTTGGTCTTATTACCTTGTGTTTATATATAAGCGATGTTTTGGTAACAGCATTGTTGTCATTCAGTACTTTTGTCTGAAGGTGGTAACAATGCTGTTGCCGAAACGTCACACACTATTAAATTATTTGCATTAGGTCTTATTTTTTTGTATCTATAAGACCAAATCCAATTAAGTAGTGTGTGACGTTTCAGCAACAACGTTGTTACCATCATCAGACAAGTACTGAATGACTTGAAATTCATTTTCTTCAGCTTATAGGAAGAATAACTTCTTAGGTGCCATTGAGCAATATCAAGCAAAAATGATAGGATAACAACAATGAGAATTATAGATTATAAACACAAGGTAATAAGACCAAACTCAAATAGTGTATGACGTTTCAGTAAGTGTTGTTACCATCTTCAGATTAAAGTACTGAATGACAACAACACTGTTACCAAAACGTCACTTATTAACACAAGGTAATAAGACCAAATCCAAATAAATAAATGTGTGATGTTTCAGTAACAGCATTGTTACCATCTTCAGACAAAAGTACTAAATGACAACAACGCTGTTACCGAAGTCACACTATTTATTTATTTGGATTTGGTCTTATTACCTTGTGTTTATATATAGGTGACGTTTTGGTAACAGCATTGTTGTCATTCAGTACTTTTGTCTAAAGATGGTAACAACACTTACCGAAATGTCACACACTACTTGGATATGGCTTTTTATTATCATGTGTTTATAAACACAGGGTAATAAGACCAAATCCAAACAGTGTTGTTACCATCTTCAGACAAAAGTACTGAATGACAACAACACTGTTAACAAAACATCACTAAGTGACCTTTCGGTAACAGCATTGTTACTGAATTTATTTGGATTTGGTCTTGTTACCTTATAGTTACTTCCCAGCTTCAGTGGCTTCCTATTGGATACCTGTTTAGCCAATAGTATTGAAGTTGTGGGGAAAACAATGACTCAATGTGGTAGATTAGAGTAGAATCATTATATTGATTGGTGGAATTCCCATATATAATGTTATAGAAGGAATCAATTTAACTCCCGCCTTTGCTGATTCCAAGCCGATGAAAAAGGAGAAGCAGTAACAAGCTTGCTAAAAAACCTGGGCTCAGCTGGCCCGGCTGATAGTACCCTGTAAGGGCTGCTCCTGATCCAGGGATACAGGAGGAGCAGCATTTGTACTCCATGTTAAGAGCGGCTGCACATGGCGTCTGTTCCTCATGTCAGACATTTTATACTGGCGCTAAGTTGTCCTGTCACTGAGTAGTGCTCCTAGTCTTAATGAGAAAGGCAGATGCATTCTATGTCACCCAATATCATCAAAAGTCTGAAGACTTTATATCCTTTTTATTCTTCTTTCTTATCTCCACTCAATCATATTAGTGTATCAAGCTTGTAGAGCTTGTTGATGGTCTCTGCTGGGGAAGAGTAGAGCTCATCAATGGATGAGTCAATACAGTTAATAATGTAGTTTGGGGTTGCAAGTTGAAAATTGCACTTAGTACATAGTGGGGAAACCTGCAACCATTCTGGAAAGTCATCTTCCTTCTTTGAATCTGAACAACTCTGGCAAACATTTGCATCAAATATATTAATTACATATTTGATCTTGTAATTCTCATCTGTAATCCAAATTGTGCCTTAATACATTATGATGGTTACCAACTCCGCCTTTGCCAGTCCCAAGCCTGGATGAAAAAGGAGGAGGGAAAGCAGTAACAAGCTCGCTAAAAAACCTGGGCTCAGCTGGCCCGGCTGATAGTACCCTGTAAGAGCTCCTAATCCAGGGATACAGGATGAGCAGCGTTTGTACTCCATGTTAGGAACAGCTGCACATGGCGTCTGTTCCTCATGTCAGAGGCGGCCATTTCTTTTGGAGCTAAGTCGGCCTGCCACTGAGTAGTGCTCCCAGTCTTAATGACAAAGGCATTCTACTTCACCCAATCATGATGGTTCCTACAAACTTGATACCCTAATATGATTGAGTGGAGATAAGAAAGAAGAAGAGAAGATAATGGTTACCTGATCAACATAATAAAATGTTTGGGTTGTTACAGACAACAGTAGTTCACCCCATGTCAAAATGTCATATTAACTATAATACAGTAGAACCTCCCTTTAGCGGACACCCTGCTAGTGAACACCTCTTTACAAAGGACAGTTTTCATTTACAAAATTACCATTTTTTACTATTTAACAACTCTCCAGTAAGAGGACACCTCTCTCTAAAAGACACTTTGGCTCTGCAATTAGATGTTGTTCTTTACAGGGAGGTAGTTCTACTGTACAGTGTACTCCGCTTATAACGAAGTCGCATTATCCATGACAATCACTTTGTTATATCCGAAGTTTGTTATATCCGCAGTTGGAAAAAAAAAAAATGTTTTGTACCAATAATTTTATTTACTATTCAACTCAAAAGAGCAACACAAAGATCAATAACAACCTCATCAGGTGTTTTTGGAGAAGTAGTTTGTGATTTTCTTTTGACATTTAGAAGTCAGTAACAAGTGCTGAACACTCTTTTCGATGTTGTCCAAGTCTGACAGATGCCTATGAAGAGACTTGGACTCATCCTGACATTGAAGAAACAATCGCAGAGTTTGAATGCTCTCCAAGACCTCTTTTGGATGCGGAATGTGGACAATTGGGTCTACTTCTTCATCAACTTGGTCCGTTTCTTCTTCTTCTTTTGCTTGAAGAATGCTCTCGACAATTTCTACATCGGATAACATGGCATTTGTAACGACGTCATTGTCAGCGTCAGCATAAGAATCGAAATCCATCTCTAACGGTATTTTTAAAAGTTCTTTCATGCGATCGAAGAGGCTTTGTTGCTCCCACATTTGTGTTGCAGGCTGTGGTGTATCCAATGGAGAACTGACATCGGACTTAATAATTCCACTATGATGCCAACAGTTGGAAATTGTCGCTGGAAGCAGTTTTCGTTCTCCTGCCATGGTAAACGTTAATAAAATATAAGCGTTTATTAAACAATTTAATTTTGTTTAAATAATGTAAAAAAAATACTTATAATATGTTTGCATATTTTAAAATTGTATATTATTAACTTATTTGTTGTGTATCATTAAATTTGTGTCATTCACACGTTGTAATTTGATATATATTATGCATAATATATTAGTCAATTATAATGGTAAATGAGAAAACTTCGTTATAAACGGATAAAATAAAAATTTATACATGCAAATCACTTCGTTATAAGCGAAAATTCTTTATATCCGACTTCGCAATATCCAGAGTTCTTTTAATGGTTTAAGCCCTTCTTTTCTTTCGTGCAGACAATTTCATTCGCTATATGCGGAATTTCGCTATAACCGACTTTGTTATAAGCGGAGTACACTGTATTAGGATCTATAGACATATATTTTGGTAAAAAATGGGGGCAAAAAGGTTTTACAACCTTGGGAATCTCCCAAAATTCAATCAAAATATCAAAGAAATTTTATAAATAATTCAGATATTTTAAAATTTTATCTAATCTATTATTCATATCTTCTGCTTATATATATTTTTAAAAATGGTAATAATACACACATTGTTTTTAATGTAAGATTATAGCTTCCTCTATATTAAAAAAAAAATTATATTATTAAACTACAATTAGACATAAACAACACAAAGCATAATAAAACAACATAAAACAAATTTGCCATTTTGGTTGTGATAACACAACACATATTGACATTTCAATCTAGTTTTAATGAGACCTATCATGTTTATAAAAAAATCAATATGTAATATAAGGTTTAAATAAGTTATTAATCACAAAGTTCATAGTTAGAAGTAAAGATGGAAAATTTGACATATAAAAAAAAAACTTGTATTGAATTATAAATCCAATTCTAATATGTTTTTTGTACTGTTTTAAATGCTAAATTACGTTTAAAATAAGTAAAATTAAGTTCATAAAAGACATTTTAACAATGTAACACAAATATTTGAAAAAAAAATTATAGTAATTCAATTAGTTAAAAATTCCAATGTACTTCTAGTTTTTTCATATATATACTATATGAAAAAGTAATTAAATAAAATAAGTTAAAAGTATGTCAAACATATCTTGACCAAAAGCGCCATGTCTGACTAATAACAAAGAGACCTAGCTCTCCCCAGCCGGCATCTATAAACTTTTGACCTAGAGAAATTAACCAAAAGAAAGAATATCTATACTTTAAAACGCGGATATTATTGTTAAATCACAAATGAGATGAAAATAAATGTGTCTTACCTTTTTTTTTTACAAGCAAACCATGTGACGCAAAGCGCTTGGAAGACAAAGCAAATATGCGTAGGAACTGCCCGCCATATTTTGGTTATCAAACATCAGCGCCAAATGCGCCACCTAGCGGTGGTAAATGGACAAAGCCAAAGGTGAACGTTCGCTCAAGGGTAACTCATCTAATCAGTTTCCTTGTGAGAAAACAAATGATAAATTCATAAAAAAAACTGCTTTCGCCACGTTATTATTTTAATCGAAATGCGTTTATTTACTACGCTCATATATACTTAGTATTAATGCATTATAATTTTTAAAAATATATTTTTAGGAAAATGTTTGTTAGCGTTTTTTTTTTTAATCGATGTATATTTATGAAGGTTTTTAAAATATGGGATTATTAAAAATTTATAGTCTATCATTACTACATTCAATTATATATTTTACTTGCATAAATCTTGTTCCTTTTTTTTATTTTTAACAACTAATTAATTTTATAATTTTGCGCCTATCTTGATAATTGAACAATCCTTTGTAAATAAATAGTTTGACTTCATAGAGGAAAATAAAGTAGTAAAAATGGAAATCTTCGATTTAAATGTTTATATTTCATCAATTTCGCATTTACACTTCAAGATATAAAGGAAGGAAATTTCAAACAAACAAAACAACGGCATAAACCTTGCTAATCGGATTTAGCGTCGTTAGATGATAAAACAACCTAAAAATAGGTCTGAAATCGATCAAACGAAGAAATGTTTGTTTTATAACGGGTTTTTTGTTCAAACTATAAATAGGAGTTTTTATACTTCTGGCATTATTTAAGAAATGATCATCATCATCAATAAATAAACAGCTATATTAATGTGAAAAAAAATAATTTTAAAAAATAATAATAGAATCTATATTTATAAATATTTTTAAAAGTTATATATATTAAAAAAATATGCATATATTGGATTTATAGGTATTTTATTGCTCCAATATTTCGAGGGGCAACTCGCCTCTCTTTATCGAGGATGTTTGTGTTTTTTACTAAAACATATGAGCACGCGTACACCACTCTCGTTATACAAGACCAATGAAAATGTATATATATATTCAGATCGTGAGTTCTTTCATTGTTCTAATGCTCACCAACAACTATAATCAAATTTTATTTTGTAAAATATTCTCTGATAAGACCGCCATTTTGCGTATTCGTTCTAAAGGTCAAATGTTGTTTTTTAAACGCAGCATAATAATAATAATGTTGCACTTGATATAATTTATTCACAGAAGATATGTACGTCTATGTGCTTCCTAAAAATAGATCTATATATATAAAAATGAATGTATGTGTGTCTGTTTGTTTGTTTGTCCTTTATGCCTGACCAAACCACTCATTGGATCGCCATGAAACTTTGGGAAGTTATTTAGTATAGTACTGGGATGGTTTCTAGCAAATAAAATTTTTGAAATAACTTTTCGCCTAGAAATAATCAAGATAAATATTCTAATTTATCTGTTATAATTCAACAATCTGCTCTAAATATTATCATGATGATACGATGATTTTGTAATGTAGAAAATTAGGAAAGACAAAATTCAGGATGACACGGCAATTTATTTGAGACAAGAATAATGATACAATTCAAAGGCAAGATACTATTCTTTTAACTTCCAATTACCGAGGGAACCAATTAATATTGATTTTATTCAACTTATCGAGTATTTTTCAAGGGACCGGGAAAAAATGTTCACTTTATCGAGAGATTCATTAAACAAACCTTTACTCGGGTAAAACCCGGGCGAAGCCGGGTACATCCATACAAGAATAATGATACAATTCCAAGGCAAGATACTATTCCTTTAACTTCCAATTACCGAGGGAACCAATTAATATTGATTTTATTCAACTTATCGAGTATTTTTCAAGGGACCGGGAAAAAATGTTCACTTTATCGAGAGATTCGTTAGACAAACTTTTACTCGGGTAAAACCCGGGCGAAGCCGGGTACGTCCGCTAGTATATTCATAAATAAAGAGATTGAGATAATGATTATATATATATGATCGTATAGAGAGAGCTGAACTTGGAAAAGATGGCCACTATCATCTATCGAAAAACATAGCTAAGTAGATAATAGACTTATTTGTTGAGTATAACAACTCGATTGGAACATTTATAGGAGAATTCCAATTATCCAAAAGTTTGATTATTATAAAGTTGAACTAGTTCTACCAAAAATTAAATCTTTGAGGTCTGCACTATGGTTCAACATGGATGGAATAGGAATTAATATTCAACTACAGTATAACGCCTCTTTAACAACTACGCTAAGCGTTCATTTGCCAAAATTCCTTACCTCACCTAAATATCTGACCGACCATCACTAAAACTGGTGCATTTAGTTTCTAAATTGAAACCATGTAGCCTTTATTTTATATAAAAAGAGTTGTAAAGTGATTATAAGTATTATGAATCATTAATAGCATCATCAAATTTGTATCTTTATAGAGACCATATTTATAGAACCTAGAAATGACCTTTAATGTTGCGTTTTACTGTTTTTCCGAGAGTTTCTTACTGTGCTATAAAAAAAAAAACACCTTCAAAAATAGAAACAAAATTTAAACTGATTTTTCTATTTAATTCAATGTATGTATCAAATTATCATAACAGATGGCACGCTAATACATCAATGAATATTTATTTATTATATATAATTATATAAAAGGTGTGTGGTTCTTCCTATATGTTGACTTTGCTTAGAATTTTAATGAAACTGATTCCAAGAAAATATTAATTAAACATTATATTTATTGATTTACAAGAGAGAGAACAAAATATAAAAGAGAAACTAATATTCAACAAAGGAACTTTTTTTCTTTAGGTTAGCGCCTATTTACCTGTGAGCTTACACACTATCTGTGGTAACAATTAATTAATATATATACAATACTATATTTACCGCATATCATTATTGAGGCAAAAAATATTGATTTTACCTTTATATGTATCTGAGATAGATATTTATAACCCAGGTTCTTGGAGTGCAGAGCACCAACTACCTAGGTATATATATATATATATATATCTTAACACAAAGCAATAACACGCCATCTATACATATAAAAGCGCTTTTAAATCCTTTTGTTTTATATATATATCTGTTGTATATATATTTTAAGTTTAATTAATTGTTCCCACAGAGTATGTGTGTAAGATTACAAATAAATAGGCGCTAACCGTAAGAAGATATGTTTCTAAGAGAGAGGTGTACTTGATGACAGCCTTAGTTCCCTCAGAAACAGCGTGCTTAGCCAACTCTCCAGGCAGAAGAAGGCGGACGGCAGTCTGGATCTCCCTGCTGGTGATGGTTTGTTGTAGTGGGCCGGGCGACTCGCCAGCAATACGCTCAAAGATATCGTTCACGAAGGAGTTCATGATGGACATGGCCTTGCTGGAGATTCCAGTGTCGGAGTGGACCATCACCTTGTAGATATATATGGAGAAGCTCTGCTTTCCCTTCTTTCTGCACTTCTTCTTGTCGGTGATGCGGACAGCTTTCTGTGCCTTACCAGCCTTCTTGATGGCTTTTCCAGATGCAGCGGGCGGCATGTTGTTCACCTAGATGAGAGAAAGAATATGGTTTTTTAAGGACTACTAATCAAAGTGAAGATAGGTTTTTCTTTTATTTTGTTCTCTCTCTTATAAATCAATAAAGATAATATTTGATCAATATTCTTGGAATCAGTATCTTTACAAATTCTAAGTCAACAATTTCATATCAAGAAAAACTAATTAGGTATGCGTTTCTGGTTGGTTGCCCCCTCTCCTTCAGTGTGGTATATATATTTGCCCAGACTAATTATTTATTTTTTATATTATACCTTCAAATGCAAAATTCAGATAATCCAACCATACAAGATATTCTACAAAATAAAGGAGATATGAATCCCCGATTCCGACGACCCGGCCCTGACACTTAGTCAAGAGCTCATCGCCCAACAGCTGCCCTCCTGCAAGACCTAGGGGGACCTCCTCTACTCCACCAACTCGCCATGTGTAAATAGCCAGGACAAGGTGACTCGCGAGCTGTGCTCGAAAGTAGCACCTGTAAATTGAGACGAAATAAATAAAAATCTATTTATTATCTTGATTGTCTTAATTAAGTTTACCTGTATATAAATTCCATATTACCATTAAGGTACTATTACTGTTTTTCCTGTATGTATTCTACATTTCTGCTTGGAGAATCTGTATAAGACTAAAAGGTCTTAATAAATATTTTTGTTGTTGTGTGTGATAAGATATCATTATACTAAATGTATTTATAATTTTTACAGTCAAATACAGGCCTCCCATGCTTACCCCTCTATACCTGGCCTGTGGTGCAGTGGACATTGTTGGGAGGTACAGTAAACCCTCTACACGATTGTATCAAGTCTTGTTATGGTAGACTTGATGCTGTAACCAGGAGGGACACTCCCTCTTTAAACATCCTGAGTTCAACTGACCCGGTTGATGGTCCTCAGCAATGGTCCCACTCCAGGGATACGGAGGAGCTGTGTCTGTTAGAGACTCATGTTAGAGTCGGCAGCAAAGGATTCCATGTTAGGAACGGCCTCAAACTACAGGCAAAGTCAGATTTTCACCAAAGTGTGCCTGGATCATGGTGCCATGATCAATGAAAGCTGCACCCATATACCCCATTCTATGATATCATGAACTCATGGAATTTGTGTAGTCTTTACACAGAGGGATAAGAAACAACAACACGATGATACGATGATTTTGTAATGTAGAAAATTAGGAAAGACAAAATTCAGGATGACACGGCAATTTATTTGAGACAAGAACAATGATACAATTCCAAGGCAAGATACTATTCCTTTAACTTCCAATTACCAAGGGAACCAATTAATAATTATTTTATTCAACTTATCGAGTATTTTTCAAGGGACCGGGAAAAAATGTTCACCTTATCGAGAGATTCGTTAGACAAACCTTTACTCGGGTAAAACCCGGGCGAAGCCGGGTACGTCCGCTAGTAGTTAATATAATCCATATTATCTTTTTTTTTTTTTTTAATAGTGCAGACTGTGCACTTTGTATGTATTGACAAGATGTCAATAAAATTATTTTAATTGTATATTTAATATAGTTACTGACTCTATATATTTATAGTCAATTAATATAGCGCTAAATAAATTACATATTTATTATTACTCCATTGCTTATACAAACTGTGTTACTGGGTATTTATATTTACACAGATACAACAATAAATACTTATTATAAAACAACCCTTGAAGTTACACCGCATGAGTTTCTTTTAAATGAAAAATCAAAATTTATTTCAAGGTGAAATATTGACTATTTCTAACCTTTTTGGATGAGGTATGAAAGGGTGAATTATGAAGAGTAATGATGAACGGAAAAATAAAAGTGTCCAGGGATGGGAATCGAACCCACAATGTTCCGCTTACCGGGCAGATGCCATGTCCACTAGGCTACCCTGGACGTATACAATAACAGGCCGCAGTGTATTATATAGAGACTTATTATTTTGATGATTTTTAACTTAGAGTAAAGAAAAAAGATCATATTTGAGAATAAATATGGAGATTAGGGGAAGAGACAGAGAGTAAATAAATATTGTTTTTAGTTTAAAAAAAAAAAGCTGAAAGAAGAAAGAAGAACCCTTATGCTCAAAACTGGGCAACTCTGTGCTTCACTTCCATCAATAATTGACAATATGACCCAGAATAAGTATATTGCTACGGCGTTTTATGGTTTCCACAAGTCCATATCTCAGAAGAAGGCCAAGTGATACTCACTCCTCACTTTCTTACTGCTACTATTTTTGTGTTGATTTCTTGCTTCCCTCTTTCTTATTATTATTTTTTTTTTTCCTTTTCTTGTTTTTTTTTTTTTTTCTTTCTCTTTTTACTCTGTATATATCGCTATTTCCGTTGTCTCACTGCTTTGTTCTTATGCATACCTCTGGTGAATCCTGTATAGGGTCAGTGACCCTAAATAAAGGCTTTTTTGTTGTTGTTTTGTTGTTTGTAAAAAAAAAAGGCAAAATGGATTGGGCTATGTGTCGACGCATCATGATTGAAAACAAGAAATATTCTGATATCATATTTTTATTGTTGTTTTGTCCAATGAAGAGTCTCAGAAGTCTCCATACACCTCTATCACAGCAATGTCCACTATATTGGGTGTGTAAAGCTGCTGTTCTGGGTCCATGTCAATTTTCTGTTGTTGTTGTTGTTGTCGTGTCCAATGAAGAACCTCAGATGTCTCCGTACATCTCTATCACAGCAATGTCCACTATCTTGGGTGTGTAAAGCTGCTGTACTGGGTCCATGTCAATTTTCTGTTGTTATTGTGTCCAATGAAGAGCCTCAGATGTCTCCATATATCTCTATCACAGCAGCAGTAATGTCCACTATCTTGGGTGTGTAAAGCTGCTGCCCTGGGTCTAGATCTATTTTCTGCAAGGCTGCGGCCATTGCTGGGCATGAGAATATGTGAATAGGTGTTAGTTCCACACCAGGACAGTTGTTGCATGTCCTATAGATTCTTGTGCCATATGGATGTATTTCCATTCCTTTATAGTGTTTTGTTCTAAGTTTTGTTATAGTTTTTGTCAGTTTTCTCTCAGAGTTTATTTCACACATTTGATCTTTTTTTTTTTTATTCATTCCGGCATTTCAAAATAGACAGATTAATCACTCTGATTAATTACGATTATTATTGATATATTCATTATAATTATTATTCCTTCTGTTGACTTGGACTTTTTAAAGAAACTGATCCCAAGAAGATTTATCAAATATTATTGATTTACAAGAGAGAGAACAAAATATAAAACTTATAGTAAACAAAGAGAAAAATTTCTTCTTACAGTTAGCACCTATTTACTTGTGATCTTACATAATACTCTGTGGGAACAATTAATCCCTATACTCGGATATATAAAAGTCAGTGTATGTATGTGTGTTTGTTCCTATGTCGGCTATACACGTTCACAATACGTAACTAATCTGACTGAAATTTTAACAGTATATAGAGTAGAATCTGGAAAAAACTTATATTGAAAATTTCAGGTCTCTATCCCGAATATTTTTCGAGTTATTTGCAAATTGCGTTGCGAATTTGCCCTTTCGCTCGCAAGCAGCGCCTCTAGCGGTGAAAATGGGAGGTAATATCAGCTGACCTAATGTACCTGTAAAACGTGTTTCAACAGGATATAGAGAAAAATCTGGAAGAGATATTTATCGGATTTTTAGCCAAGAAAATTTGAAATTGAAAGGTTCTGGACAAAAATAGCTGTATTTTATTCAGAAAATGATCATGACAATATTGCTGTATCATGTTTGATTATCAGATACAAAATTATAACGGGAACATTTTCAAAAAGCAGAGACCACGGGTGAAGCCAGTTCATTTTTAGTATGCAGGAACAAAATTCTAACAGAAAAACATTCATTCGAGCAGAAGACACAAAGCCAGATCATCTTTCTATAAAAATATCGCTTCTCAGACACAAAGTTTGGAGCGGGACGTTTTACAAGAGTGACATCCACGGCGCCAATTTATAATTGTAACGAATAGTATTTGAATAAAAACATTTATCGGGTAAAACCCGGGCGTTGCCCGGGTCATTCGGCTCGTTAAACTTATATATACAACACCTTTTGACACGAATTCTTGAGGAACAATATTTCTGTCGTAAAAAAAAAAAAATATATATATATATTATTATCTCATTGTAAAATTGTACCAGGTCATGGAGACTGAATTCATGGATTAAACTTATAATCTTGGAAGAGTTTGAATATAGGTCCTGTCTTGAGGTTCCCATACATTCCAAGAGGTGGTCTGGTGAGGCCTCTTTGGACCTGTAGATGGTGTATTGTGTCAAAGAATGTGATTGGCTATTTCTGGGCCTCCTGATCTTTTCTGATCAATGAACGAGGTCTCATCCTATTTAAAAAACTTTTAAGCCATTTAAACGCCTTTTTGAAGCAATACAAAACTTTTTATTGCTGGTTTTCTTACATTTAAACTTACAAATTGTTCAGTCAAAGGCGTCGGATATTCTATTTGCCACGCGGTAAATTAGGGAAGACCAACTTCGGGAGATGAGACAGTAATTTATTTAAGGCAAGAACAAACTATGAATAATAAACAAAAGATAAGCAAAAGAGGGAAGTTTACAGAGTATCAAAGCATAAACATCAAAAATGATACTCTGTTAATAAAATAATACATACTTTGCAACAATAATCATTTAAAAAAAAAAAATCGATAATGGCCGGCCTACGCGACGGATTATTTTTCATCGGGTTGATTAATTTTTAAATATTTTATATATAGTAGGACCTCCATGAGAGGACACTCACTCTAGAGGACACCTCTCTACAAAGGACAGTCTTCATCACCAAAATTACCATCTTTACTATTTAACAACTCTCCGGTAAGAGGACACCTCTCCCTAAAGGACAGTTTGGCTTTCCAACTAGAAGTCCATTACAAGTAGTTTCTACTGTATAAATATTATTAAATTTAATGTGAATATGTTTACTTTTTGTTTATTTATTCATTATGCATATTTTTGAATAAATTTTGTGTGTATTGAATACACGGTTGGGAATTTACATGGGTAATTCAGAAAGTACAATGCAATTATCGGAAAGTATCATTTATCAACGGATAACTGCTCTAATTTACTTCTTCAAAAAATAGACACTTCAGCCAATTAGAGTTTTATTTTCTCAATGTTTCAACAAAAATCGTTTATCTTTGTCAGGAGAAATAAATAAAAAACTCTAACTGGCCGAAGTGTCTATTTTTAAAGAACTATTAATGCTGTCCAGGCAACCTCTATCTTCAAGATTCTTTAATTTACGCCAATCTATAAGTACTTCCTCGGTGTGGAACTGAGGAGTGAAGACCTTGTCTGGAGGAGAACTCTCTCAAGGTGGGGAAGCCCTTCTTATTGAAGACATTTGTACACATACACAATTACGGCTAAAATATAGATGGAGATTTTGCCGGGAGGAAATTGATCTAAAGAGACAAGGGTCGCCTCTCCCGTCAAAATAGACGTCTAAACCAGACGCCATCTATTGACCGTCGCCGCAACTAGCGGCCTCGGGTCGGTGACAAAGCCACAACACCAGCTTAGACGTCTATTTTGACGGGAGAGGCGACCCTCTTGTCTCTTTACACAACTATATATATATTTCCCTACATTTTATCTACCCTTTATTTACTTCTTTATCTTTATTTGATCTATCTTTCTGTAACATTTGATTAGAAGAATCAATATCATTGATTAAATTGTCTACTCTACGCCAAGCGCTGCAACTACACATCATGAAGTAAGCTCAAGTACGGCAGGTTTACCTCACTCTACTCATCCCCAGCAGACACCATCAACAAGCTCTACAAGCTTGATACCCTAATATGATTGAGTGGAGATAAGAAAGAAGACATATACCCAACAGACACCATCAACAAGCTCTACAAGCTAGATACCCTGATATGATTGAGTGGAGATAAGAAAGAAGAAGACACATCCCCAGCAGACACCATCAACAAGCTCTACAAGCCTGATACTCTAATATGATTGAGTGGAGATAAGAAAGAAGACATATACCCAACAGACACCATCAACAAGCTCTAGAAGCTAGATACCCTGATATGATTGAGTGGAGATAAGAAAGAAGAAGACACATCCCCAGCAGACACCATCAACAAGCTCTACAAGCTTGATACCCTAATATGATTGAGTGGAGATAAGAAAGAAGACATATACCCAACAGACACCATCAACAAGCTCTACAAGCTAGATACCCTAATATGATTGAGTGGAGATAAGAAAGAAGACATATACACAACAGACACCATCAACAAGCTCTACAAGCTAGATACCCTAATATGATTGAGTGGAGATAAGAAAGAAGAAGACACATCCCCAGCAGACACCACCAACAAGCTCTACAAGCTTAATACCCTGATATGATTGAGTGGAGATAAGAAAGAAGAAGACACATCCCCATCAGACACCATCAACAAGTTCTACAATATGATTGAGTGGAGATAAGAAAGAAGAAGACACATCCCCAGCAGACACCATCAACATGCTCTACAAGCTTGATACCCTGATATGATTGAGTGGAGGTAATTAAGCTCCGGGAGAAAAGATCGAGGTGAAGGAGACGACAGGGATACACAGACGATCCAAAACATTTGACTGGACGACACGAGGAGATGAAGAGGGTGGCGGAAGGAGATATGGAGAGACCATATGGCCCACCCTCAGTAGAGGAAGTCATTGAAGGAGGGAGATATGGAGAGACCATGTGGCCCACCCTCAGTAGAGGAAGTCATTGAAGGAGGGAGATATGGAGAGACCATGTGGCCCACCCTCAGTAGAGGAAGACATTGAAGGAGGAAGATATGGAGAGACCATGTGGCCCACCCTCAGTAGAGGAAGACATTGAAGGAGATAAGAAAGAAGAAGAAGAGGTTTGCCCTACATAGGGCGGACTGACCGGGATTCGAGATAAGAGCATCCTCTACTGAATTGAGGAATTAAGCTGAGACATTTTCTTACTTCCACCTTTACTTAAGATGATGTGCAATACTAATGGACATATTGAAAATCTCATGTCTCTATTCTAGAATCCCGGTGCCTCTGCCTGATGGAAGCAAGCCCAGACTGAAGTAACCAAATACCACAATGTTAACAGAAATTTGATATATTCTTGTTCCAAAATAACTTTATTAGGTACCGTTAAAAAAAAGCAACCTAGCTTATGTTATTTACATTAGAAATATGAACAGGTTCTTTGCAGAAAAAGTGTACAATGCGGGATTCGATCCCCGTTCATAGCTGTCGGGAATCGAGAGTTCCAAAATAGACAGAATCCAAGCAAGCGCGGCTAAAATCTTCAGCGGACTTCGAGGATCCTCCCCAAATCGCATTGCTGAACTCGAATCCAACCTTCTTTCCCTGCACCTAAGGAGAAAAAAATGCTTCTCAAAATTTATAACAAAAAAGATTAACTCTCCAAAAGAACATCTTACAGGAAAATTTATTAGAAATTGGGTCCCAAACCAAAGATTAAAACCCCCCACTCCTCTCAACCTGGCTCACAACTCTAATCTTTTAGACATCCCAATTAATCCCAAACACAGAACTTCCTATCCCCCACACAGAACTCGCAACAAACTCATCTGTTTCCCTCATCTACCAGACAATCCCCACAAACATGAAACTCAGCCAGAATTACTTAAAGCTCTTGGCCTCCAAATCATTGAGGAAAATAGCTCCCTCTTCGACATCACAATTTACACTGACGGTAGCCAACTTGGACTGTCTGGCAGTGGAATTGCTATCTACAAATATAAGATCCTGAAAAAAATCTCCCTCTCCCACTCTAGACACCTTTCAGTTTATAAACGGAACTCTCTGCTATAGATACGGCTCTAAAAGACATCAACATCAACTCGCCAAGCAAAATAATAATCTACTCCGACTCAAGAGCAGCCATTTATACCCTTCAAAGCTGCTTCTACAGTCAAGAACCTCTCCTCAAGAGCATTGCTAAGTCTGTAAACCGACTCCCAACCAACAGCTCTGTCACAGTGCAATGGCTTCCAGCTCACGTTGGAATTCCTGGTAATGAGCTGGCAGACTCTCTGGTAAAGGCTGGAGCTCTTGGCCTACCTGAAGCAAGAGAATCTACCACCCAATTAGACGAAAGAGACCTCCTCCGTATCATCAAAACTCAATGCCTGCAGGAATGGAAATCTGATGCTGCACATGACTGGTACAGAGCAGGAGGGACAAGCACCGGTTCTGTCCTTTCAAGAGAACAACAGTCTTTGATTTCCAGACTTAAGTCTGGTCATCTACGGACAATGACTTTCCAGAATGGTTGCAGGGTTTTCCCACTATGTACTAAGTGTCAACCTGCAACCCCAAGACATATTATTGACCGTATTGACTCATCCATTGATGAGCTCTACTCTTCCCCGGCAGACACCATCAAAAATCTCAAGCTTTACAAGCTTGATACCTTAGTGTGATTGAGTGGAGATAAGAAAGAAGAAGAAGAAGAGAAGAGAGTTCCACTCGTCCACCGACTTCTATCGAAATTTGATCTTCCAGCTCTGGAAACAATTCGGTGAAACCGAAACCATCAGCAGAAGATCAAGATGGGTCCGAAAAAATCCTCCACGACCATAGAAGACGATTGTCTGTCTGCTAAGAGCAATTGGGGGATGACAACTACTCAGCTCTGCAAAGATCTTTCATGAATCTCATGACAAAAACTGTTTATCAAAGGCTTCAAGAGGGTCGTCATAAGGACCACTATCAAATTTCTGTTAACATTGTGCTATTTGACAACATCAGTCAGGGCTTGCTTTCATCTTCCCCCAGGAGGCACCGGAATTCTAGAATGGGGACATGAGATTTTCAATGTGTCCATTCGTATTGCACAGCATCTTAACTAAAGGTGGAAATAAGAAAATGTCTCAGCTTAATTCCTCAATTCGGTAGAGGATGCTCTTATCTCGAATCCCGGTCAGTCCGCCTATGTAGGGTAAACCTCTTCTTCTTCTTTCTTATCTCCTCCTTCAATGCCTTCCTCTACTGAGCCACATGGTCTCTCCATACTTCCTCCGCCATCCTCTCCTCGTAGGTCCAGTTCATTGTTTTAGATCGTCTGTGTATCCCTGTCATCTCCTTCCCCTCGACCTCTTCCCCCGGAGCTTAATCACCTCCACTCAACAATCAGATCAGGGTATCAAACTTGTAGAGCTTGTTGATGGTGTCTGATGGGGATATGTCTTCTTCTTTCTTATCTACACTCAATCATATTCAGGTATCAAGCTTGTACAGCTTAAAATGGTGTCTCCTGGGGATGAGTAGAGTGGGGTATGCATGCCGTACTTGAGCTGACTTCATTGATGCGTTGCCGCGGGGCTTGACGTGAAGTAGATCAGTTATCCGCCGATAAGTGATACTTTCTGATAATTGCAGTGTACTTTCTGAATGACCAATGGCAAGAGGACCAATAGCATGTATCCCTCTCACGGGAGAGCTCGCTTAAATTGGTGCCGTGAACATCAGTTTCTGGATCAGTGTTCTCCAGTGACGAGTCAAGATCCAGTGTAGGTTCTCGGCAAGTCTGTATCTGGATAGAACTTGAAAACCATCCATTCAACTAACATCAGAGAAATACACCGTTTTAGGGGAGGGGGGTTTCATTGTCTGGGCTGTTTGAGGGAGGCACCTTCTCCACTCAAAGATACAGGAACGAGATTGAATCAACTTTTATTACATCGTTTATAAAATATTATAGTGATAAATAACAACAACAACAACAAAAGCCTTTATTGAGGACCTCTCGTCCTATAAAGGATTCGCCAGTTTACAGAGTAATTGAAGAGAAGAGAACTAAGAATACAGAGAGAAACCTATATGTAGTAGGTATAGTATAATATTTTCTACACTGTGACTATATACAACAGAAGCAACAAGCCTTTTACTGGAATCAAAGTCCCATACAGGATTCGTCATTCTAATCCTGACAAAGATTATTTACATATAATTATTTACATCAATTAGATTACGTATATAACTTCCTCTTCACTTCACCCGTCTTCCAAAATTTGAACAACGCAAACGCTCCAGCTCTGTTTCTCACCACCTCATTCAACAGGAGCTCCAAAGAGAGTCCCTCAAGGCCTATTTCACTGAGGAGCACTTCTCGTTCGTCTTTCAGCCCCATACATGAGAGTATATGGTGATGTAGCCCCGGCTCCATTCTTATCCCGCAAATCTCGCATGTCCATCCGTCTGTTTTAAATATTTTGGGGCGATCATCAGTAAAGAGCACCGAGAGGATTCTCAGTCCGGCAATACACCGTTGTATAGTGATAAATGAAAACTAAAAGAAATAAAAAATAATAACAATAAGTAAATATGAAAATGATGAATATACATAATGAAATCTATACAGGCTTCATTGGTTTAGATCAAGGGCTACAAGACATCCTGAATTATGATAGGCCCTTGGTTATAAATGGGTCTTTGTCCCCAACATGTTCAATTGCCATGTTGAGGAAATCACACAGAATTATCTTGTTTTCTGTCGAGAGTGTCTTGGAGATTTGTAGGTTTGAAGTAGTGCACGCGATCCTATACCACTATGTGAAGGAGGTACAGGAACGAGAGTCCTGAGCAAGATCATTATGGAGTGTTTTGGCTTCTAGCTAATTCTTCTGGGTACTTGTTCCCATAGGACAGTGTTATTCAGTGAATAAGAGGGGTGGATTGGGCGCCCAGATCACCCAACTCCACTGAACCATGCCTGGGATATCTTAGGTAGACGCATTGAAGTTTTTCACCTCCCTCCCAGAAATCACAAAACTTTATTAAGATCACTGGAAACAAACCAACGATATAAAAAATGAGGAAGGCTTCCGGGAAATCGGCTCCAAGGAAGGCGGAACCATCTGCCGGAAAGTTATGGCGACGATCTTTTGGGATACAACATAGACCTCTTAGAAAAGGGAAAAGCTATCGGAGTTTGTGGGTGTATGGCCAATACTTCTACATTACTAATTTATTTTGTTAAGAAATTGAAAGAGAGTCTGCCCCATTTGGTTAAGAAAAACGCTTGTTCACAATGTCAAAGCTCTAGCACATTCATCCGAAGGCGGTACATTTACTAAAATTGGAACGATACAGAGAAGATTAGCATGGCCCCTGTGATACCAGTTCGGCGGTACAACTACTACAATAGGAAGGATACAGAGGAGATTAGCATGGTCCCTGTGATACCAGTTCGGCGGTACAACTAATACAATAGGAAGGATACAGAGAAGATTAGCATGGTCCCAGCGCAAGGATGATACGCAAAATCGTGAAGCGTTCATCCAAAGTTGTCATAACCAAACTGCATGAATTGCTGCCGCCCCTTGATGATTTCTACTTGTTCCAGAGAGAGAGAGAAAGAGATATTTATAACCCAGGGAGCACAGAACACCAACTACCCGGGGAGTCACCAGTATGGACTAGTGTTGAACGCTTTTACTCGCGTCCTGTTTTGATTGCTGAGTTGAACCAGTTGACAAGGGAATTCCATGCTGTGGTTAAGTCTGGAAGTCTGGCCATAGATGTAGGATTGAGATGGGTCAGTCCAAGCAGGATAGCTATTTGTATCCTATGTCTCAGGAATATTTGTTCCAAAACATTAAGAAATGGCTCAAATTGAGGAAACCCTTGCTGAGCCGTATTTTGGAGACCTCGACAATTTGGAAGGTTGACAAATGGCAGGAAGTATATCTCTGATGTGTTGAATAATTTGGTTTTTTGACCCGATTACAGGTTAGCCGCCCTCGTATGTGTCAGCTTTGGATACTAAAATAGTATCTTGAAATATATTTAATGTTGGGGAAAAAATTATAGATTCGTAGAGGAAGAGGAAGAACCTTTATTACTTAAAACAATAAAAGAAGGACAAATTATATATACACACATCAGCAGCTGGTCTGTCCTATCCAATAACCACTAGCCAACTAACAATCCAACAAGGCCACGCTATATAGACAGAGATGTCAATAGACAATACTAAAACTCTATGCAAATATCTGCATATCAAATATCGTAGAAATATCTGCAATTGTCAATTTCAACTCTTTTATTTCGGGTAAGATAACTTTTCGAATTTCTCCGTCGCATGGGCTATAATGAAATATACAACAAAATGCTTTATTAAGACCTTTCAGTCTTATACAGATTCTCCGAGCAGAAATGTAGGGTACATACAGGAATAACAGTAATAGTACCAGTAATCAGCAATGTACAACAACAACAAGCTTTATTAAGACCTTTCAGTCTTATAAAGATTCTCCGAGCAGAAATGTAGGGTACATACAGGAATAACAGTAATAGTACCAGTAATCAGCAATGTACAACAACAAAAAGCTTTATTAAGACCTTTCAGTCTTATACAGATTCTCCGAGTAGAAATGTAGGGTATATACAGGAATAACAGTAATAGTACCTGTAATCAGCAATGTACAACAACAACAAGCTTTATTAAGACCTTTCAGTCTTAAACAGATTCTCCAAGTAGAAATGTAGGGTACATACAGGAAAAACAGTAATAGTACCAGTAATAAGCAATGTACAACATCAACAAGCTTTATTAAGACCTTTCAGTCTTATACAGATTCTCCGAGTAGAAATGTAGGGTACATACAGGAATAACAGTAATAGTACCAGTAATCAGCAATGTACAACAACAAAAAGCTTTATTAAGACCTTTCAGTCTTATACAGATTCTCCAAGTAGAAATGTAGGGTACATACAGGAATAACAGTAATAGTACCAGTAATCAGCAATGTATAACAACAACAAGCTTTATTAAGACCTTTCATTCTTATACAGATTCTCCGAGTAGAAATGTAGGATACATGCAGGAATAACAGTAATAGTACCAGTAATAAGCAATGTTATTATTATTATTATTAAATCTAATAATATATAAAGATAATATGGAATTTATATACAGGAAAACTTAATTAAGACAATCAAGCTAATACATAGATTAGGTAAATTGGAGGAAAAGACATTTCTTATACCTGGATTTACCACGGAGTCTCTGTGAGTGAAAAAAAAGTAAAAGCTAATCATATATTTAATCTCTAATGAAATATTGGATCATCTCTCATCGTCTGTTGTTTATATATATAGAATTTCATATATTTTATAAGTAACGCACAATCGTGTGGCCACTGGACATGCGCCGGACCTGGAGGCTGTTGTTGGGTGCTGCGCTGCCTGGAGTATAGGAGCTCCATCTATGCTTCTTTTCTTCCTGTGGTGAATCTGTATAAGACCGGTGGTCTTAATAAAGCTGTGTATGTGTTATATTGTTACATAAGAGGCCACTGAACATGCGTCGGACCTGGAGGCTGTTGTTGAGTTCTGTGCTGTCTGGAGTATAGAAGCTCCATCTATGCTTCCTTCCTGTGGTGAATCTGTATAAGACCGGTGGTCTTAATAAAGCTGTGTGTGTGTTATATTGTTACATAAGTAGCCACTAGATATGTGTCGGATCTGTAGGCTGTTGTTGGGTTCTGCGCTGCCTGGAGTATAGGAGCTCCATCTATGCTTCTTTTCTTCCTGTTAAAGTAAACGAATAATTTTGCGCTGCAAATATTAAAAATAAAGATACAACCTTTCGCAATGAGTTTCTTTTATTACAATATACGCGAGATTTCGGGCTGGAGCCGCCCTTCTACAGGCAAAAATGAACTATTTGATTTTTTGAGAGACAGTTATATACATTTAATTTGTTACGAGTTTTACATATATAAATCAGGAGAAAAGTATTAAATCTACATATATTATTACTATTTTACTATGTTTAACAATTGGAATGGAAATTAACCTAAATTACAATATTTTAAAAAGTTAAGTTTTAGACTATGATTTAGATAAACGAGAGATATGATTTTTGTGGTATGGAATATGGCTAAATTGTTCAGGGATTTCTATTCTGCGATTAATGCTATTATGTTGTTTGGAGATCAAAGATTCGAGGATTAATCTTTCGGATTTGGTGGTTATATTACTGTAGTGGCAAGTTGGACTATCTAAATTAAATTTGTGGCCGGTATTAATGGTATGCTGAAAAATGAGGGACCTAGGATCTTTGGTTTTCATATTGTACGTATGCTCTTTCAATCTTGTTATAATTTTTCTGCCTGTTTCTCCGACGTATATGGATGGACAATCAATGCATGAAACAGAATAAATGGCGTTTTTCCTCTGTAGGGGGTTCTGATCTGTGGACGTTTTTGTGATGGGATTTCTGAGGATATTGCCGATGGGTCTTGGGGTCCGGAAAAAGAACTTGATGCCGTATTTCTGTATTTCTTGGGTTATTTTTGAATTAGTTGGTGAATAATCAATATAACAGGTTGTTTTGAAGGTCCGCTGGGTTCTATGATGGGATGGATTATAACAGTGTTGATCTATGAACGGTGGGGGATAGCCAAATTTTCTAAGATATTATTTCTTTCTGTTTCTTTAAATTTGGGGAGGGAGCAATGGGTGAATAAACGTTTGGTTAGGGTTTTTACTACTGTTATTTTGTGAGAAATGGGACCATAAGAATTAAACGGGAGGTATGATGGGTCGAATCCAGCCCGAAAGCTCGCGTATCTATATATATAATTGCCTTATTCTGTCTGAAGCTCATGGATAGAATGCGCGCCCATTGGCTGCCGGCGAACACGTGTCCTCCCTGCCCCCCTCTAGACAACCCTGTTATCAGCTGTGTGATACATACACCTGTCTATTGCGGCCATTCTAGACAACCCTGTTATCAGCAGTGTGTTACATCCACCTGTCTATACAGACCACCCTGTCTATAGCGACCACTGACCACCCTGCCAATAGCGACCACTCTAGACAACCCTGTTATCAGCTGTGTGATACATCCACCTGTCTTTACAGACCACCCTGTATATAGCGGCCATTCTAGATAACCCTGTTATCAGCTGTGTGATACATACATCTGTCTATAGCGGCCACTCTAGACAACCCTGTTATCAGCTGTGTGATACATCCACCTGTCTATACAGTCCACTCTGTCTATAGCGGTCACTTTAGGCAACCCTGTTATCATCAGTGTGTTACATTCACCTGTCTATACAGACCACCCTGTCTATAGCGGTCACTTTAGGCAACCCTGTTATCAGCAGTGTGATACATACACCTGTCTATACAGTCCACTCTGTCTATAGCGGTCACTTTAGGCAACCCTGTTATCATCAGTGTGTTACATTCACCTGTCTATACAGACCACCCTGTCTATAGCGGTCACTTTAGGCAACCCTGTTATCAGCAGTGTGATACATACACCTGTCTATACAGACCACCCTGTCTATAGCGGCCACTCTAGACAACCCTGTTATCATCAGTGTGTTACATTCACCTGTCTATACAGACCACCCTGTCTATAGCGGTCACTTTAGGCAACCCTGTTATCAGCAGTGTGATACATACACCTGTCTATACAGACCACCCTGTCTATAGCGGCCACTCTAGACAACCCTGTTATCAGCTGTGTGATACATACACCTGTCTATACAGACCACCCTGTCTATAGCGACCACCCAAGACAACGTTTTTAATATATATTCGCACTCGGGTAAAACCCGGGCGTTGCCCGGGCCATTCGTCTAGTATTGTAATAAAAGAAACTCATTGCGAAAGGTTGTATCTTTATTTTTAATATTTGCAGCGCAATTATTCGATTACTATAACTATGAAGCTCAACTTGAATTATTTGGAATATTATAAAGCGAAACTGTATAAGAAGTCCCTTAGTCTGGCTAGATGGAGAAGCAATCTGATATTCAACAAAAGATGTGAAGAGTCAAATTTCATTCCCCCTTCTCTCAGGATTAAACACCCAGTTAAAAATGTTTTTTCGAAGAAAATAGTCGCTAAACTTCAATGGCAGCTACTTAGATTCCGCACCAAGGGATGCCATTCTATGATTAGGTATCTTGGGAAACCATCAAAGACCTCATTTCCATTCTATCAGGATCTTTACCAGCGCAGGAAATTACTGAATTACTCATTCGAACGACCGCAACAATAGATCTTCAGAATCATAGAATAGCCAAGAAACATGAAAAGAAACTCACTTATTGGTCTAGGAGATATCTTTTCCCTTTGAAAACTGAAAGCCAATTCGTCAACCTTGCAGAACATACATTTTCTCCGACGCAAATTGAGATCCTTAACCAAGGTTTAAAATATAGAATCCCCAAAAAAACTGGCCCCTATAGGACCATTAGTGCCATAGAATCATCTATAGTATCCTTCAATCATACTCAAAAAACAGAAATCCGTAACCTTGTTGCTAATAAAATCATGAACAAGTCAAAAACAGAAATGGAACCTGAGAAAGAAATTCAAGCTATTAAACAATTAAAAAGAAATAAAAATCTGCTAATATGTAAAGCAGACAAAGGTGGAAACACAGTTGTCATGAATACAGCAGATTATCACAGGAAAATGAATGAAATATTGAGCGACGCAGATACCTTTAGACCTATTTCCAAATCCGAAAATTCTAGATCTATAGCTATTTTTCGAAAAACCTTATCGGCCCTTGTAAAAGGAAAACACATAACAGAAGAACAATTCAAGATACAGTAGAACTTGGATAATTCGAACTTCTTTAATTCGAAAACCTCTTTAATTCGAATATTTATCTTGGTCCCTAGAAGCCTTAAGCCTTTATTCAAAACATCTTTAATTCGAATTTTTGGATAATTCGATTTTTTTTATGGTCCCTTGGGGTTCGAATTATCCAAGTTCGACTGTATTTACCGCAAACACCACAGATCTTCCTTATATTTATGGAATGCCGAAAATACATAAAGATAATATACCTCTTAGACCTATCATCGCCTACCATCTCTCACCAGCAATAGCCGTTTTCCGTTATTTTTCTTCGTACCTCTCACCAATAGTCCGTTCCTATAACGCCTTCTCCATAGACAAGATATCCGATTTCATTAAAGACATTAGAGAAACCCGCCCCGCACCAAACTGTAGTATGGCTTCCTTCGATGTAGTATCCCTCTTTCTTTGTCTGCCTCATGATCTTATATTGGAAAATCTGCATGAAATGTTAGAACAATCCCGCATAAGTCCGGCAGAAATAGACAGAATTGCCGCCCTTTTTAATTCCTGTCTCTCCATTAGCAATTTTACATTTCAAGACCAAATATTCCAGCAGACCAGTGGATCACCTATGGGCAGCCCTTTATCCCTAATAGCCGCAGAAATAGTCCTAATCAAAATAGACAGATGGATAAATCGTAATGGAGGTCTGGGCATAATGAGATGGAGACGATACAACAACAACAACAACAAAAACCTTTATTAAGACACTATTGTCTTACAAGGGGATTCCCCTGAAGGTTATATATGTACATAAGTGAGGAGGAAAAGCAATCTAGAGGAGAGGGGGAGCAATCAGCCGTTGTCTGTGGAGTTGAGCACCTCTTCTCTCATTTTATCAATCGCCTTGAAAAATTTAAAATATTTATAAACAAATGCTTTATCCAGCAGGAGAGCATTAAAGATTTCATATACGTGTTGTTCATTGTAGTGAGCTAGCTCCGAAATTTCGCGAATTTCCAGTCTCTTTTCATGTAGGAATGGGCAATGGAATAGATAGTGGACCAAATTGTCTTGGATGCCAACATTGCAGAAGTAGCAATTTAAAGGGTCGCTGTTCCAGAATCCCGTGATATCCTCGCGGAAAAGTAGCCATAGAATCCTTTGACGGGCTATAAATCGTTTAATTTTCAAAGGGAGGTTTGATAGTAAGTAGTCCTCCGTCATAAAGGAGCTACTTAGAAATTGGTAGTGAATAAAATGAGTTGAGCATTGTATCTTAGCTCGGTCAAATTGGAGTAGCTGGTCCACTGTGGTTTGAATAATTCTAGGGATTTCTCCTCGCACAACCATATAATCTTCACAGTTCTTAAGAAAAGAAAAACCCCTAGAGTCAATGATGCTATTCAAGTTATGAATAAAGTTGTTTCCCGCTTTTCCCACAATTGAAACTTTCCAGAGCTGGGACAAGCAAACATAGGGTAATCTTGTCCTGTCCATTTTTAAAATCCGTATCCAGAACTTTAGAATCAATTTCGTAATGTTTAATTCAAGAGACATCCTTCCGGTTTCTGTTCGCAAGATGTAGCCCGGAGTATATTTGGGTAGGTCAAGAAATCGCTGTAGGAAAATATCCTGGATCTGGTTTACGACTACTATCTGATTTGTCGCCCACATGGGGGCCGAGTATAACAACGTGGATAAAACTATGGAGTCAAGTAATTTCATCACTGCTCCGAACGATTTGGTTCTTGACTTAGATAGTATTCTCCATACTGCGTTTGTAGCAACCAATGCTTTGCTTTTAAAGTGCTGCGCCACGTAAGCAGTTGTATTCTTGGTAGTTAAGGGGTAGCCAAGATATGTATATTTTGAAGATACTGTCAAGGGTTGTTGGCCCCAAAACCAAACGTCAGATCTGGCCAAGCGGAGGAGGTGTATAGTTCCATGGCCCGGTAAGTATATACCTGGCAGGTCAGAATCATCCAGTGTAGCAACCAGATCGTTAATGAAAATAATAAATAAATACGGTGAAAGAGGTTCACCCTGGAGAGAACACCTGATTGTATTTTGATGAATTCTGTAAAAGAGCCATTCCATCTGACCGCTGCCATCATTTGAGCATAGTAGTTCTGTATGAGTTTGATAAATCGCCCACTTAAACCAACAAGCGCAAGCTTTCTCCATAATAGTAAATGTGGAACTGAATCAAACGCTTTTTTAAGATCCACAAAGAATGCGTAAAGTTTCCTTCTTTTGCGGTTTAATGTCATATGGATTAGTGATGTAAGCGTGAAGATATGGTCTTGACACGAGTAACCCCTTCTGAATCCTGCTTGGTTTTCCGCTATGAGTTTTCTATTCTCAATCCAATTACTTAGTCTATTTTTTAATATGGATGTAAAGAGTTTTGACAAATTGCTTATAAGCGCAATGCCCCTATAATTTTATGGTGCATTCGGATCGCCATTTTTGAATATTGGTTGGATTATGGTTTTTGACCACTGTGAAGGAGCTTGGGATTTAGTTAATATTTTATTGAATAAGTTAGATAACAGGATTAAACCATTCTCAGGTAGGGCTTTGATAGCTTCATTTGGTATACTATCGTAATCTGCTGCTTTATTGTTTTTCAAGCTAGCGATTTCCCTTGCAATTTCCAAAGGTGAAATTTCGGCGTCCAGCTCAGAGTCAATAGGAATTAGTAGAGAAGGTATATCAGCAACAATTCTTTGAGGAGGCGACAATAAACCCTGATAAAAGGATTCCCACTCTGAGATGTCAATATTTCCTTTTGTGCTATTCCGTTTCTTAAAGGACGCAATTATTTTCCAAAATTCGGCAGAGTCCCTAACATTGCTAAGGGCAGCTTGAACAGAATCAGAATATTTGTTCTTTTTGTATTTGAGCAATGATAAGTATTTGCGTTTACTCGTAATAAACAAATCTTTATAAATAGGAGTATTGAGAGTCAAATATAACTTAAGATTTTTTTTCATATATGTTTTTGCTGTATAACATTCTCCGTCAAACCATGGCTTAGACCGCGAACTATCCGCTCTTCCCTTTGTTAGCATTCCTGCTCTCATCATTGATGTTTGAATCCTGCTAGTAAGAGTGTCAGCACATAGGTCTATTGAGGCGTCTTCCGGTAGTTGGAGAGCATTTAGGTCTTCGAGACAAAGTTCGTATGTCGAAGCTTTATTTATTGACCAGGTAAATTTTTTTTACAGGAATATGCTCTAGAGGTAGGCTTTTCGCTTTTGTATTGTCTGATCCGTTTAGTTTTAGAAGAAGTGGCAAATGATCGGAGTAAGGCAAACTTTCTATACTTAGGTCAAGAACAAGTTCCAGTAGTGCAGGAGAAACCATGAATAAGTCCAAAACTGAAGACCCCTGATGTGAGATAAAAGTATAGCATCCGTTTTTATCGCTAATAGATCTTCCGTTTAGTATAGTGAGGGAGTTATCATCAAGGAAATCGACAAGAGTCTCAGCCAGGGGGGACACGGTTGGATCTCTGGAGGTACGGTAGACGTAAAGCATAGCTGGGATCTGGAACAAGTTGTGGAGATGGAGACGATACATAGATGATATTTATTGTGAATTTGTGAATCAGGAAAAGAACAACTCATCTTAGATACCCTCAACAGCTACCACCATAAAATATCCTTCACAATAGAAAAAGAAATAAAGGAGTCTTGCCCTATCTCGATTCCCTCATAATCAGAACAGAAAATAGTTTCCACACCACCGTTTATTACAAGAACAGTTTCGACCCATCATACCTCCTGTTTAATTCTTATGGTCCCATTTCTCACAAAATAACAGTAGTAAAAACCCTAACCAAACGTTTATTCACCCATTGCTCCCTCCCCAAATTTAAAGAAACAGAAAGAAATAATATTTATAGAAATCTTAGAAAATTTGGCTATCCCCCACCGTTCATAGATCAACACTGTTATAATCCATCCCATCATAGAATCCAGCGGACCTTAAAAAACCTGTTATATTGATTATTCACCAATTAATTCAAAAATAGCCCAAGAAATACAGAAATACGGCCTCAAGTTCTTTTTCCGGACCCCAAGACCCATCGGCAATATCCTCAGAAATCCCATCACAAAAACGTCCACAGATCAGAACCCCCTACAGAGGAAAAACGCCATTTATTCTGTTTCATGCATTGATTGTCCATCCATATACGTCGGAGAAACAGGCAGAAAAATTATAACAAGATTGAAAGAGCATACGTACAATATGAAAACCAAAGATCCTAGGTCCCTCATTTTTCAGCATACCATTAATACCGGCCACAAATTTAATTTAGATAGTCCAACTTGCCACTACAGTAATATAACCACCAAATCCGAAAGATTAATCATCGAATCTCTGATCTCCAAACATCATAATAGCATTAATCGCAGAATAGAAATCCCTGAACAATTTAGCCATATTCCATACCACAAAAATCATATCTCTCGTTTATTTAAATCCTAGTCTAAAACTTAACTTTTTAAAATATTGTAATTTAGGTTATTTTCCATTCCAATTGTTAAACATAGTAAAATAGCAATAATATATGTAGATTTAATACTTTTCTTCCTGATTTATATATGTAAAACTCGTAACAAATTAAATGTATATAACTGTCTCTCAAAAAATCAAATAGTTAATTTTTTGCCTGTAGAAGGGCGGCTCCAGCCCGAAAGCTCGCGTATATTGTAATAAAAGAAACTCATTGCGAAAGGTTGTATCTTTATTTTCTTCCTGTGGTGAATCTCTATAAGATCGGTGGTCTTAATGAAGCTTTGTGAGTGAAAAAAAAAAAGTAACGCACAATATGATTGATTGAATATTCATAGATGATTCATTGATATATATTATTTTTAGATATATTTCATTCGTTTAATAAAGCAATTTAATATTTATCATATCATTTATATTCAAATTTCCTATTTAAACGATACTCTAATTAATTTAATTTGTTGTCATATATTTCGAATAAAACAAAATGGTGTCTACCGTGTCCCACCTCTGTCATGCTCTAGAATAGAATCGCTGCCAGCTGCAGTCTATCGCAGCTCTGACGCGTGAAGAAGATGCGTGTAACCTAGGTGGTCTGAACATCTTCCAGGAGTCACCTATGGCCCCGACATCGGGTTTGGTAAAAGTTTTCGCGGATCTACAGAACAAAACCGACCATTTACCTTCTATGATGTTGCACTGGAGCATACCAGAGTCGCTACCATAGGAAGCCGGGTCGACGCGCGTCGTCTGGACAGAATCCTACTTCCATCAGGCTTTTGCGACCGCGTCACCCAATACCAAACTCTTGACTACGCCTACTCGGACCACCGTGCCGTCCTGATCCAAGTGGAAGAACCAGCTCCTACAAGACTTCCCTGCATCGGCAAGCTGCTACAGTCAGACCTGTTTTTCGATCGAATGGAAACGTTCATCGACGAAATGTTGGAAGACCTGGAAAATCTTTCATCCTCGATGTTATGGTAACAATGAGCCGGGATCAAGGTAAATATAATCGTGGAGATAGAATCACTCGTACCTGCCATCGCCGAGTCTGGCGGTGGATACATCGAGAGAACAAGCCTCTTCCTGAAGCGGAGTCTGGAGAACGAACGACACTGGATCTTCCTTGTTGGACCTCGGGAGTTCATACCGAGCCAGACGTCGCTCTTCTTCCACCGATGATGTTCCTTATAGAACGCCCAATAGTCGCTCCACCTAAATTCCAAGCTCGGCAGAAGTCAACGCCGACTTTTTCGTTGAAGCGATCCCCTTGGAGTTCGACGATTGGAATCAGTTCTTTCTCGCTATCTCCCGCGATCAGATTGCGTCATTCATCCATGAATTACCCTGACAATTTATCAAAGCCTTTGAAGATTTATTCGCCGAGGTTCTTATGCAAGTCTCTGAAGCTTCTCGACTCAGCGGGGCTTCCCCCCATCTCTGATACGTAGAGATGTCATCCTTCTGCCGAAGTCGTACGGTAATCCGTGTCTACAGTCATTTCGTCCATTCATTCTCCCAAGGCGTCTACAGGATCGTCAGCGGTGTGCTCATGGACTGTCATCTACCAGATCTCGTGCCAGAGTGTCAGACCTACGCCGTTTCAGAACGGTCATCTTTCTGGAACATTGTGCAAGTGTCTGACAAAGCCCCCTGGGCAGCGAGAGATGACACTCCGCTGGCTGTCATCTCTCTGTACCTGAAGTTGGCGTTCGACAGTCTGAACAGGAATTACCTGTTCGCCCTGTTGGAGAAGCCGGGCCAACCGACTGCCTATCTCGCGTGAGTTGCTGTCCTCTACATCTCTGTAGCTGACACCGCCATTCGGTCAGAGATGTCCACACCAAGGGTTTCCCGCTTCTCAACGGGGTGAGGTAGGGCTGCCGTCTTCTTCAGCATTGGAGTTGAACCTATGCTACGCCGCCTCGAGAGGATTTTGGGCCACTTTTTCGCGGTCATCTATGCCGATTACATAGTTCTCTTCAATCGATTAATTCTTTATTACAATCATCAGGCTTTCAGGGATGGGTTTCTTAAAAATAAAAATAATTTCAACTCTCTAGCTTTATAGAAGGGCTGTCATGCCTGAAATCTAGAGATTTGAAATAAGTAAAAAAAAAAAAGAAACCCATCCTTGGAAGCCTGATGTTTCCAACATATAAAAGTTCTCTTCATCAGGAACGACGCTCAGTTTTAGCTCGTGCTCCTGAACAAGAATCTCTCGCACGCTAGAACTCTGCCCAGCAACTCAAATGAATTTTCGAGTTGTGACCCTGAGTACGCGCGCCATTGCCGCTCTTAGCCAGTAAATCTAGCTCTGGTGTTTTCTCAAGAATCATGACGCTTGTTCGGCTTTGAACATGCTTGTTCGACGGTACATATACTAAAATTGGAACGATACAGAGAAGATTAGCATGGCCCCTGCACAAGGATGACACGCAAAATCGTGAAGCGTTCAAGGATCATGAGATTAACATCTGTCTTCGGCAAGTGACCAACGTCATGTCCCTGGACGACGATCTGCCACGGCTACAGCGCCGTCTATCTGACAGTAATGTCTATCTGACAGTCATGGAATCAGACAGTAATGGATAATCTGGCCCTGATCGACGTGTTCTCGAGGTTCAATTGGACAAACCGTCGAGCTCGAATGATCATCCTCCCTGCGCGGGTCGTGAAAGGACTTGATGGACAAAACTTGATTGGTCTTGATCTTGCCTCAGTTTCTCTAAATTTCTCCAGCTGGTATGTCCTCGATGTTCCCCAAGGCCTCGTCAAGAAGTGTATTCACTCTTGAGATGAATAGAATGCATGGTGCATTGGAGGAGGACCGCATGGTGTTCCAAGTTTAACAGCAAAGGTTCCAATATCGGGTGACGCGGTTAGAGAGGCTCGATGGTAGCAGTACTCTGTCCAATCTACTCACATCCACCCGGCTTCCGCAACTGAAGATCCTCGTCGGTAGATGCGCGACGTCGTAGATGGCTGCGGAGTGTGAAAGATTGGCATGATTCTGGACATCCTGGAAAGGCGATCCAGCTGTTGTTTAGTCATTGATCCTGATACTGACGTCAGTGGATTTTCTCTTTTGCTTGGAAACTTATCGAATTAAGCGGAAGCTTCTGGCTGGTTGACGCAGGCTCTGGGGATTTTGCCTCTTCGGTAGATGGTGTGGAGTAGATCTCTTCCAAAGATTGTTGCTCTATTGGCTGTATTGTTGATAAGCGCTTGTAATCCTGATGATCCGGAGGCAATTCATTCTCTTGTAGCCCATCCTATAGCACTTGGAGCAGCGGAATTCATATTACAAGTTTGCAGGCGCTGATTCGCCCTTGGTCAACACCAGTATCTTCTTAGGAAGGTTGGTGATCTTCATCCCTTCATTCATCAGGATGAAGGCAGTTCTCCTGAAATCCATCCGGGGGTATCTTCCGGATGTATTCATGGAGGGAACCATGGAGACCACCAGGCAATATGGCCTCAAGGTACTGATGATATTTTCATTAAAATGATGAAGGGCAAGTCGCTGATGGCGATTTTCTCGGCTTTCTTCTTGTACGGCAGGGCTTTGAGGAGGGAACTCTTTATTACTAGTCCATCCTCGACGATGATCTCTGCCATTTCTGGTCGAGCCAGGCTTACCTGAATTTGGCCTGAGACTTTCCTCATGCACAGCATAGCCCTTCTTCAGAGCTTAGAGGTAATCTACTGGAGAAAACTCTGGTCAGTATTCCAGATAGACCATCTGGTCGAACGTGCTAGCCGCTGATTTCCTTCGGCATTGGTCGAACAGAGAGAGATATATATTTATAACCCAGATTCCTGAAGCGCAGAACACCAACTACCCGGGGAGTCACCAGTATGGACTAGTGTTGAGAGCTTTTACTCGCGTCCTGTTTTGATTGCTGAGCTGAACCAGTTGACAAGAAATTTCCATGCTGAGTTTGAGTCTGTGAGGCTGGCCATAGATGTAGGATTGAGGTGGATCAGTCCAAGCAGCTGTTTGTATCCTATGTCTTAGGAATGTTGGACAGCTGAAGAGAAGATGATCGACTGTCTATGACTCTTCTGAACAGTGGATGCAGGTAGGGTCTGTTTCGGGATGCACACGTGTAATGTCTGCTAGTACATGGCCCGTGAGGATGGTGGTCTCTCCATGGCAGATTTTTGGTCGAACAGCTGTTGGACGTCTTTATATTGTAGCAAAGTATTTATTATTTTATTAACAGAGTATCATTTTTTATGTTTATATTTTGCTACTTTGTAAACTTCCCTCTTTGCTTTTTTTATTTATCATTCATAGATTGTTATTGCCATGAATAAATTGCTGTGTCATCCCGAAGTTTGTCTTCCCTAATTTTCCACGTTGCAATATGTTCTATACATATCAATAACGCCTAAAAGCTTATGTCCATAGTTTGCTTAAATACAATTTCTAAGATTCCACCTTTCAGTGTAGCATATAAAATCAGAATGATCCAATACAGTATTAGAGCTCTAAAGAAGCGGTCTGGTAGATTAAATTGGTGATACCTCTGGAAGGGTTCACCACTGATAAGCAAAGCCTCCCAATCTTTTTTCATCGCAGTAAGGGCAGTAGAAGTTTGATTTATCTGTGGAAAGAAACATTCGCGTTTTAGTGTTTTCATTTGTAATATGTTCTATGAAATGAAAGGATTTAAAAGCACGAATGTTTCTTTTTTTACAGTATACAAACTTCTACTGCCCTTACTGCGATGAAAAAATATATTGGGAGGGCTTGGAGCCCTTGGGCTCCAATATATTTTTTCATCGCAGTAAGGGCAGTAGAAGTTTGTATACTGTAAAAAAAAAAGAGAAACATTCGTGCTTTTAAATCCTTTCATTTCATATGTATAGATGGCGCGCTATTGCTTTGTGTTAATATGTTCTATGTTTGTTTTCGGCCGTGGTCTCTCCTGGTGATGCGTGGTCCTGACCCGGTTGGTGCTAGCCTAGTGAGGTTACCCAGGAGTATATTAGGCAACCTCGGCTAAGAATGCTTTCAATCTTTCTTTTGAAGGTTTCTCGAAGTCTGTTGGTTGATTCACCATCTACGAAATCAATCCAGATTCGGATTTACATAGTTAAATTCGCATTATCGCCGTTTTTTTTAAAAGCTGAATTCACATTGTCTTCAATTGTTAAAAAATATATGTAATTATTTTCTTGAATTTGATTTTTTATTTGTTGTTAATTCGATGTTCATTAAAGATAACTCGATAGCATTATTCCCATCTTGTGGTTTGCATAGCTAACCATCAATACCGACTTTTATCGATCGCTAACAAAGTGCTTCATCCTTGCCGATTTGGAATAAATTATTGAAGAAACCTATACACATAGACAAAACTTAAAAAAGCGAAAAGCCTTTATATCACCGGCCGCCCTTTTTTTTTTTTTTTTTTTAAGAAGACATAGGCAATTTTGTTCACACTTGGTTATCTCCTGTCTTCAATAAAGGTCACTTTGTATCAAATATCGTTCAGAGTTATTATCTTAAACCTGATATACATGCTAAAAGGTACAACTTCCTTAAGTTTTGTCCAATAGTAAAAATACTGTATGTGGGAGGTCAATCTTTCTTTTGTGGTGTTGTATTGAGATGATAATTCCAAAACCGAAAGACATTTCCTTTGCCGGTCCCAAGCTCGGATGAAAAAAAGGAGGAGGAGCAGTAACAAGCTTGTTAAAAAACCTGGGCTCAGCTGGCCATGCTGATAGTACCCTGTAAGTTCTCCAGGGATACAGGATGAGCAGCGTTTGTACTCCATGTTAGGAGTGGCTGTACATGGCGTCTGTTCCTCATGTCAGAGGCGGCCATTTCTTTTGGAGCTAAGTCGGCCTGCCACTGAGTAGTGCTCCCAGTCTTAATGACAGTGAAACAAGCTTTATTTATTTAGAAGTTACCCATTGTATAATTATTTACACAAAATGACAATAAGCATGTCAGAGAGAATATGTACAGAGTTATATTAGAGTCGCTAAAATTAAGTCGAGCTCTTTTTCAGCATCATATTGGTTATTAAAATCAACACCATAGGTTGTATATGACGTATGTAGTAATATCAAAAATCCTTGTTATATCAATTGCTTCTTTATTAAAGACGAATCTTCCTCGATTGAAAACGAAATTCGAATTGATTTTTTTACATATGAATACCTTTTTTTTTATAGGCGACATCAAGTGACAGTCAAAATAACGGTGCGCATTTTCTTAATGACAAAGGCCTTCTACTTCACCCAGTCATGATGATTGTCGAACAAGCTTGATACCCTGATATGATTGAGTGGAGATAAGAAAGAAGAAGAAGACACATCCCCAGCAGATACCATCAACAAGCTCTACAAGCTTTATACCCTGATATGATTGAGTTGAGATAAGAAAGAAGAAGACACATCCCCAGCAGACTCCATCAACAAGCTCTACAAGCTTGATACCCTGATATGATTGAGTGGAGATAAGAAAGAAGAATAATACACATCCCCAGCAGACACCATCAACAAGCTCTACAAGCTTGATACCTTGATATTATTGAGTGGAGATAAGAAAGAAGAAGACACATCCCCAGCAGACTCCATCAACAAGCTCTACAAGCTTGATACCCTGATATGATTGAGTGGAGATAAGAAAGAAGAATAATACACATGCCCAGCAGACACCATCAACAAGCTCTACAAGCTTGATACCTTGATATTATTGAGTGGAGATAAGAAAGAAGAAGACACATCCCCAGCAGACTCCATCAACAAGCTCTACAAGCTTGATACCCTGATATGATTGAGTGGAGATAAGAAAGAAAAATACACATCCCCAGCAGACACCACCAACAAGCTCTACAAGCTTGATACCTTAATATGATTGAGTGGAGATAAGAAAGAAGAAGACACATCCCCAGCAGACACCATCAACAAGCTCTACAAGCTTGATACCTTAATATGATTGAGTGGAGATAAGAAAGAAGAAGACACATACCCAGCAGACACCATCAACAAGCTCTACAAGCTTGATACCCTGATATGATTGAGTGGAGATAAGAAAGAAGAAGACACATCCCCAGCAGACACCATCAACAAGCTCTACAAACTTGATACCCTGATATGATTGAGTGAAGATAAGAAAGAAGAAGACACATCCCCAGCAGACACCATCAACAAGCTCTACAAACTTGATACCCTGATATGATTGAGTGAAGATAAGAAAGAAGACATTTCCTCGAATCCCTAATCACAATAGAACAGCAGCAATAAGGATGGATCATACATCGACCCCTTTCGTGTCTGTCAAAATTACACCACTCCCTCTATATACCCTTTACTATTATTATAACTAATAGTTTTGATCAATTTCGAAACAAGAAAATAATTATTTCTTCTATAACTGTTTACTACACCCTACTACACGTGGTATAGGCCATGATAATCATGCTGGGTAGATGTAGGCGACTGCCTTTACTGTAAGTGCACATATCTACATATGTGAAAAGCAGTTCGACTTTACACTTACAAATGTGCCAGAGTCCCGTTTAGTTACTTGCCCTCTCTGGTGGGGTTGGGCTTTTTCAAGAATCGGGGGCTATTGGAGCATTTTTTTTTTAATCAGAAAAAAGTGCCCAATGCGGGAATCGAACCTGTGTTGTAGCGGTCGAAAACCAACGGTTTAGACCATCCTTCCACCGACCCCCTTAAATGAAAGTGATTCCCACTTCTTGCTGAAAATTTCTACAGCTTCATTCAGTTTTCCTCACTTTGTCGTGATCTCTAGAGGGTGAGTTTAATTCACTAAGTACAGGTCTAAGTAACACAGACTATGTCTACGGAAGACGAACTCGACCAAGTTTTAAAGAAATAGAGACAGTAGCCGCCAAAAATAGATAAGAACTGGAGGATCCCATTTAAGCACAGCTGGTACAGTGGAGTGGACCCAGAAGGAGCTCTGAACCTCAGACAGTACCAAACAACACTAACAAGATTTAGAACAGGCCATCTCAAGCCATTGAAGATCGAAAATAACAACAAAATCTACCCCACTTGCCCAAAATGTAGCTTGGCAACTGCAGCTCCAGAACACAGCTTGCATTAGATGCACTAAACAGGACCTTTGGGAGAGGCCATTGTTTATCATAAAACAGCTCAAGGAGCATGAACTCATGGAATTCGTGTAATCTTTACATAAAGGGACAAGAAACAGAACTCGACAACCCCGATGTAGGCCAACAACAACAGAAGTTTTCCAGACATATTGGGTAGCCAATCCTATCAGCTGGTGTTGTTGACAACTTGTGTGGGTCCACCACCACCGTGAGAATCCCCACACTACATATGCAAATTTAGAGATGGATGGACGAAAGAGATAGAGGAAAACTGGGCAGAAAAACAGATCGGCTTCCTTTTTAGAGCATTGGGGCCCCTCTCTGACAGCTGGGGGTTAAATCTAGATTTTGGGGGGCCGTTTCTGGATGTCACGGGGCCCCCCATGCTCTTCCCTTCCCTGCTCTTATTTATTTTAGTTTTTTTTTAAATATAAATTTCCCTGAAGAGTTTCGTATAAACCTACAGTTATATCTAACTATACCCGGGGTTTTATCTAGCTATAGCCGGAGTTTTATCTAACTTTCCCCGGAGTTTTATCTAGCTCTGCCCGGAGTTTATACCCGGGGTTTAATCTTACTTTCTCCGGAGTTTTATCTAGATCTGCCCGGAGTTTATACCCGGGGTTTAATCTAACTTTCTCCGGAGTTTTATCTAGCTCTGCCCGGAGTTTATACCCGGGGTTTAATCTAACTTTCTCCGGAGTTTTATCTAGCTCTGCCCGGAGTTTATACCCGGAGTTTAATCTAACTTTCTCCGGAGTTTTATCTAGCTCTGCCCGGAGTTTATACCCGGGGTTTTATCTAACTTTCTCCGGAGTTTTATCTAGCTCTGCCCGGAGTTTTATCTAGCTCTGCCCGGAGTTTATACCCGGGGTTTTATCTAAATTTCCCCGGAGTTTTATCTAGCTCTGCCCGGAGTTTTATCTAGCTCTGCCCGAAGTTTATACCCGGGGTTTATCTAACTTTCTCCGGAGTTTATACCTGGAGTTTTATCTAACTTTCCATGGAGTTTATACCCGGGGTTTTATCTAGCTCTGCCCGGAGATTATACCCGGGGTTTTATCTAACTTTCCCCGGAGTTTTATCTAGCTCTGCCCGGAGTTTTATCTAGCTCTGCCCGGAGTTTATACCCGGGGTTTTATCTAGCTCTGCCCGGAGATTATGCCCGGAGTTTAATCTAGCTATAGCCGGAGTTTTATTTAGTTACATAGTGAGATATAGATAAATCGAGTGTTTCTGGAAATGGTGAAAAACGAGGTTTTTTATATAGCTATAGCTGGAGTTAGATATATCTGGATTATCGTTGTAAGACGGCAACGTAAGAGGAGAATATGCATAAGACTAGTGTCTTAATAAAGGCTTTGCGTGTGTTATACAGTAGAACCTCCCTGTAAAGGACAACACCTAATTGCAGAGCCAAAGTTTCCTTTAGGGAGAGGTGTCCTCTTATCGGAGAGTTGCTAAACAGTAAAAAATGCTAAGTTTACCAATGAAAACTGTCCTTTATAGAGAGGTATCCTATAGCGTGAGTGTCCTCTCATGGAGGTTTTACTGTATTAATGGATTTTATACTTGTATCAATTACCCCATCCCTTATGCAACTTCAACATTAACAGAGAATTAACGGCAACAGTATCAAGAATAAGAAGAGGACATTTTAAAGGAATGAAGATAAACCCAGACATGACTAGATCCTACAGGAACTGTTGCTACAACACCCAACTCACTTCGGACAATATATACAGTTGCCTGGCTATCCTTGCAGCCCTCTATATGGCGGACATTAATTCAGAAGAGGACATCCATACGGACAAGGCACCTTTGTTGGCCGGTATTGTGATTAGGGTGCATGGACCGATCTGATCTGCTCCATGGACAAGACACCACCACATAGTGGTATCAAGCAATACCTGAGGTACGTCTGGATGTTGTTAAATATGGAAGGATGTCTACCCGGAGTTTGGCGACCAATCTGTGCCATGCTACCAAACCGGCTGTCAGGTTGGGGAAGGAAGTCCCCTGAAGACGCCCACCCCTCTTTGTCTTCACCCCGCGGTATCCGGGGAGGGGGGGCTGCTGTTGTCGAAACAGGAGAGTAGCTGATGTCTTTTTTTTTTTTTTTTTGCTTATCCCTAGTACACGTGGTACAGGCCATGATAATCATGGTGGGTAGTTAGCGACTGCTTTTTACTGTAAGCGCACCACATGTCTACACATGTGAAAAGCAGTTCGACTTTGCACTTACAAATGCCAGAGCCCCGTTTGGTTACTTGCACTCGCTGGTGGGGTTGGACTTTTGCAAGAATCGGGGGCCATTGGAGCATTTTTTTTTTTTTAAACAGAAAAAAGTGTCCAATGCGGGAATCGAACCCGGGTCCTAGTGGTCGAAAACCAAATGGTTTACCAGATGTTTACCTGATGTCTTGAAATTGCCAAGTCAAATTCAAACAGTGATCTAGAGTTTCTTACAATAGTAGAACATTTCTCTCTTGATGGAACTGTAGATACCAACAGCTGATATGTCTTGTAATTGACAAGACAAATTCAAACAGTGATCTAGAGTTTCTTACAATAGTAGAACATTTCTCTCTTGATGAAACTGTAGGTACCAACAGCTGATATGTCTTGAAATTGACAAGACAAATTCAAACAGTGATCTAGAGTTTCTTACAATAGTAGAACATTTCTCGCTTCTTTGTTTACCACAACCTCAATAAACATAGGGGAACTTTCAAAAATTCCAAAAATTTCTCAACTTCCTTCATAAGATACAGTTTCAACAAACATAAAGTCTGTATCCATTTAATTTGCTGAAACTTAGGCATTGTCAAGCCAATTTTTATCATAATGTTTCATCATCATAATAGTAACTTGTTTAGTGTGGATTAATTCATCTTCTTTAACATACCTTTCTTCTTTCTTATCTCCACTCAATCATATCAGAATATCAAGCTTGTAGAGCTTGTTGATGGTGTCTGCTGGGGATGTGTCTTCTTTCTTATCTCCACTAAATCATATCAGGAAGCTTGTAGAGCTTGTTGATGGTGTCTGCTGGGGATGTGTCTTCTTTCTTATCTCCACTCAATCATATCAGGGTATCAAGCTTGTAGAGCTTGTTGATGGTGTCTGCTGGGGATGTGTCTTTTTCTTCTTTCTTATCTCCACTTAACAATATCAGGGTATCAAGCTTGTAGAGCTTGTTGATGGTGTCTGCTGGGAATGTGTCTTCTTCTTTCTTATCTCCACTCAATCATATCAGGGTATCAAGCTTGTAGAGCTTGTTGATGGTGTCTGCTGGTGATGTGTCTTCTTCTTCTTTCTTATCTCTACTGAATCATATTAAGGTATCAAGCTTGTTGATGGTGTCTGCTGGGGATGTGTCTTCTTCTTCTTTCTTATCTCCACTCAATCATATCAGGGTATCAAGCTTGTAGAGCTTGTTGATGGTGTCTGCTGGGGATGTGTCTTCTTCTTCTTTCTTATCTCCACTCAATCATATCAGGGTATCAAGCTTGCAGAGCTTGTTGATGGTGTCTGCTGGGAATGAGTAGAGCTCATCAATGGATGAGTCATTGCAGTCAATAATTAATTCTTCTTTCTTATCTCCACTCAATCATATTTGGATATCAAGCTTGTAGAGCTTGTTGATGGTGTCTGCTGGGGATGTGTCTTCTTTCTTATCTCCACTCAATCATATCAGGGTATCAAGCTTGTAAAGCTTGTTGATGGTGCTGCTGGGGATGAGTAGAGCTCATCAATGGATGAGTAAATACAGTCAATAATGACTTCTTCTTCTTTCTTATCCCCACTCAATCGTATCAGGGTATCAAGCATATAAAACTTGAGACTTTTGATGATGTCTGCGGGGGATGAGTAGAGCTCATCAATGGATGAGTCAATACAGTCAATAATCAACACAAAGCAATAACGCGCCATCTATACATATAAAATAAAAGGATTTAAAAGCGCGAATGTTTCTTTTATACATAAACCGAACTTCTACTGTCCTTACTGCGATTTTACTTGAAAACCATTTCTAAGATTCCATCCTTCAGTGTAGCATATAAAAGCAGAATGATCCAATACAATATTAGAGCTCTGAGAAGCGGTCTGGTGGATTAAATTGGCGAAACCGCTGGAAGGGTTCACCACTGATGAGCCAAGCCCTCCCAATATATTTTTTCATCGCAGTAAGGACAGTAGAAGTTCGGTTTATGTATAAAAGAAACATTCGCGCTTTTAAATCCTTTTATTTTACAGTCAATAATGTAGTTTGGGGTTGCAGGTTGAGAATTGCACTTGGTCATAGTGGGAAAACCTTTCAACTTATGTCAATACTACAATTTCTTTCACCTCAACACAGCCGTCATCCTTGTCTATCATAACTCATTCTTTCTCATCTTTCTATCGAGGTTGTAGAGATATAGATAATCTACAAGACCAGAAAGTATGTAAAGATTGTTGCACCATCCTGAGGTGTTGGCTTCATGTCAATATTTGTTTTTGTTGTTGTTGTCGTGTCCAAAGAAGAGTCTCAGATGTCTCCATACATCTCTATCACAGCAGCAGCAATATCCACTATCTTGGGTTTGTAAAGCTGTTGCTCTGGGTCCATGTCAATTTTCTGCAAGGCTGCGGCCATTGCTGGACATGAGAATATTTAGGTAGGTGTTAGTTCTACATCAGGACAGTTGTTGCATGCTCTATAGGTTCTTGTGCCATGTCAATATTTGATGGTTCCATATCAAGATTATAAGTGAGACCAAAATGAGTAATCATAAAATAAAGTTATTTTAACAAGGAAAGTATTTACACAATTTTTCCAGATCTCAAAATACAACTGAGAGATATATAAACAAACTACAGTAGAACTTTTAGATAATTCGAACATCTTTAAATAAAAAACATCTTTAACCCCCCTCCCAAAACTAATATTTATAAACGATGGATGGAAATTGTTTGTATCACTGTAAAATTAGAATACATGAAAGCTGGTAGCTCTAGGTAAACGAAAAATATATTTTTCCTTATATTAAGTTTATGCATGGGCAGAATCTACCCAACCCGTCTAGTTAAGGGTTAATTCAAATACACCTATCCCCCGATTTACACGGTAGATACGTTCCTGAGAAAAACGTGTAAATCGAGGGATAGGTGTATATTAAACTGTCAAATCTGAATAGGTGTTCGCCCCCTCATGAATCAGAGCCTCCCAATATTCTTTTCAACATAGGTAGTATAGAGTAGAATATCGCATTTTAGTATAGTGCGATAAAAACAAACAAAAAAAACTTATTTGGAAAACCGTGTAAAAGCGAAAACGTGTAAAACAAGTACCGTGTAAATCGGGGGATAGGTGTATTTATTTTGGCCCTAGAATTTCCTATAAATAGGATTTTTCGTTTATAATTCGAAATTTTGGAAATTTCGATTTTTTTTTTTTTGGTCGCTTGGGCTTCGAATTATCGGAACTGAACTATCTTTATTTACGGGGCTGCTAACCAGAATGAATGAAAACTTCGAATTATCCTATTTCAACTGTATATATAAATAAATTGATGACGTTTCATGATGAGATTGATGATGATTTCACTGAGTAGACATTCTGTGACAATAAACAGCAATAAGCTAGGTAGCGAAACAACTGATTATGGTTCATCTTTATAAATTCAGAACAGAATGGAACGCTGATGCTTTGGCAAAATACAAGATAATTAAACAAAAAAATAAGAAAAGATCAAATATGTGAAATAAACTCTGAGAAAAAACTGACAAAAACTATAACAAGACTTAGAACAAAACACTATAAAGGAAAGGAAATACATCCAGATGGCTCAATAACCTATAGGACAGGCAACAACTGTCCTGGTGTGGAACTAACACCTACCCACATATTCTCATGCCCAGCAATGGCCGCAGTTTTGCAGAAAATTGACATGGACCCAGAGCAGCAGCTTTACACACCCAAGATAGTGGACATTGCTGATGCTGTGATGGAGTTGTATGGAGACATCTGAGGCTCTTCTTTGGACACGACAACAACAACAGAATGGAACTGAGCTAACCCAACTTTCAACAAGATACTACCTACAACTATGGCTTTCATGTGGTCTCTCAACGGAGGTAACCAGCCTCTAGTTGAACGGCCGAGGGAGGTCAAGAAAGACCAGGTTCAGGACCAGCCTTGTGTTGACACAGCGGGACATTCCAGACCGGAGCTGTTTGCTCTGGAGTCGCATTGCTTCCGGGGCATTGTTCGCTGCGAGTCAACAACTCCGAGCCTTGTATTTCTGTCGTGTAGACCTTATGGCTCGTAAATTTTACTACATGTCGTGTTGTAGACCTGCTGTGTTGTAGACCTTAGTTCCTGCTCTGTAGACCTGCTGTGTTGTAGACTTTTGTCCCAGCCGTGTAGACCTGCTGTGTTGTAAACCTTAGTTCCTGCTCTGTAGACCTGTTGTAAACCCGCGCAGACTCGCTGTGTCGTAGACTGTTTTACCATCCCTGTAGACCTGCTGTGTTGTAGACTGTTTTACCATCCCTGTTGACCTGCTGTGTTGTAGACTGTTTTACCATCCCTGTAGACCTGCTGCGTCGTAGACTGTTTTACCATCCCTGTAGACCTGCTGTGCTGTAGACTGTTTTACCATCCCTGTAGACCTGCTGTGTCGTAGACTGTTTTACCATCCCTGTAGACCTGCTGTGTTGTAGACTGTTTTACCATCCCTGTAGACCTGCTGTGTCGTAGACTGTTTTACCATCCCTGTAGACCTGCTGTGTCGTAGACTGTTTTACCATCCCTGTAGACCTGCTGTGTCGTAGACTGTTTTACCATCCCTGTAGACCTGCTGTGTCGTAGACTGTTTTACCATCCCTGTAGACCTGCTGTGCTGTAGACTGTTTTACCATCCCTGTAGACCTGCTGTGTCGTAGACTGTTTTACCATCCCTGTAGACCTGCTGTGTCGTAGACTGTTTTACCATCCCTGTAGACCTGCTGTGTTGTAGACTGTTTTACCATCCCTGTAGACCTGCTGTGTCGTAGACTGTTTTACCATCCCTGTAGACCTGCTGTGTCGTAGACTGTTTTACCATCCCTGTAGACCTGCTGTGTCGTAGACTGTTTTACCATCCCTGTAGACCTGCTGTGTTGTAGACTTTTGTCCCAGCCGTGTAGACCTAATGTGTCGCACACCTGTAGACCTGATGAATATGGACTTTTAGTGTTCAAATATCCAGAATAAATTTGATGAAAATCCAAGAATTCTTGTGCAGACACACGTGGGAGATATTCCTGCATACAGCCCAGAGTCCCTGACGCATTGTGTAGGAGAGAAGTTTATGCTTCCCGTTGACCCATAATATCACCAGAATATGGTTCAAGGTGGCAGATGCTTTGTCCGAAACCATTTATTTCATCTCCACCTGTACCTCTACACAGTCCTTGGTAATAAATGGGTAGACATGTAAGGTATTTACAGTACTGCCAGTGTCTACCCACCTTGGCCTAGTACTGCTTGTGTAGACATGTGGTATATTTCAGTCACAAGGCTGTTTAAAAGTTTTAAAACTTCTTTAAAAAATCTCTATTACTTAGCTTTTCATACTCTTTATTAATATTCTCTTCTTCAGATATACGCATAAATGTAAATCCCAGCAGCTAAGGCCTCAAAGTCTTCTCGGCGATCTTCAGTTTGTCTTTCCTAATCTACCCAGTATCTCCACCAAATGTAACGTAGAAAATTAGGAAAGACAAACTTCAGGGAGACACGGAATATTATTTAATGCAATCACAAAATCAACATTCAATAATAAGATACAAGATAAACAATGAGAGAAGTTTCCAAAGTAGCAAAAATATTTCCACATGGAAAATTAGGAAAGACAAATTTCACGATGACACAGAAATTTATTTAAGGCAAGAACAAAACTATGAATGATAAACAATGAGGAAAGTTTACAGATTAGCAAAATATAAACATAAAAAATGATAATCTATTAATAAAATAATAAATACTTTTCTATAATATAAATAATATAAATATCAAAAAATAATAATCTGTACATAGAATATAATAAATGCTACATAGCTTCTTCCCTATGGGAGCTGTGACCCACAGTTTGCAAATATTGTAGTTACTGACATGGATCTGACGTGCTTCTGCCAATAATTCCTTTGGTCTTGAAACTTTGTCCCTACTAGCCTGGTATCTTTTCTCTTGCGGCGTGAAGAGCGGCTTCGGCGTCGTATCATCAATAGGGACATCGTCATCTATCGTCATCGTCACCGCTTTGACACGGCGGTGGAATCCTGGAGCCAGTCTTGGAAAATATAAATAACAGCAGCTAAGGCCTCAAAGTCTTTTTGGCGATCTTCAGTTTGTCTTCCCTAATCTACCTAGCATCTTCACCAAATGTAACGTAGAAAATTAGGAAAGACAAACTTCAGGGTGATACGGCAATTTATTTAAGGCAAGCGCAAAATCAACATTTATAAGAGACAATATAAGCAAAGATGGAAGTCTCCAGAGTAGTAAAATATAAATAATATAAAAAATTTATAATCTGTATATAAAATATAATAAATACTTTGCTGCAATATTGTTATCTTCGAAAGTAAAAAGTAGAGGAAGTAAGAGTAAAATAGATAAATTAAAGTAGAGAAAGTAAAGTAGAGAAATTATTTGTTTATTTAGATTACCCAGGTTCCTGGACGGTACAGAAGTCGCCAACTATATGACAGGGAATTAATGCGCTAGGTGATGAGCGGACTATTTCTTCTTGAAGCATATCTTATATACAACGACACCTATCATCCACAGAGTTGGAGATGACATCATGGACACTCGTCAAAGATTGAAATACTTCTCAGAAATTGATCTTTAAATCGAGGTGCGCTGAGAGACAAGTTGAAATCAAGCAGGAGGACAAAAAAAAAAAGAATAGTGCCACAAGATGTCACTGTTTGTATAAATTTAATGTTATGCCTTTTGGCTTATGTAATTCTCCAATCACCTTAGAATTACTTATGACGCCATGATGTGACCATATACTGAACAAAAAGTTTCCAAAGTTTCCGTTTTTTTGTAACAAATTTAACATTAAAAAGTCCTGGCGAAAATATGTATGGATGCCTGAAGGAAAAACTGATGGAAATATATATTAAAAATAAAGAAGGCATCTCCTGACCACGAGCACTTTTTAGATGGCAGAGAGTCATCTAGTGGAGCAAAAATAGACTAAACTAAGCGAAACGCGTTCGTGGATGACTTTTCTTGATTAATCAAGAAATTGGGTTGGCCAAATATCACGGAGCAATGTGCTCGTGGTCAGGAGATGCCTTTTTATTTTTAATATCAACACCTGACCCACTTATCTTTTTTTTTTTTCTATTGTTTTCTCATACATATATTATTATTTATAAATATATAGTTTCATTCTATATAGTCTTTATGAAAGTATTTAAAATTGTTGGATAATATGGTCAATGTTTATCTTCCTCAGATAATAGATCCAAGTCATAGTTGATTAATCTTGTTTTGATTCAATCAGATAAGGGAATCGGTGGAAGGATGGTCTAAACCGTTGATTTTCGACCACTACGACCTGGGTTCGATTCCCGCATTGGGCACTTTTTTTCAGATAAAAAAAAAATGCTCCAATGGCCCCCGATTCTTCCAAATGTCCAACCCTACCAGCGAGTGCTAGTAACCAAACGGGGCTCTGGCATATTTGTAAGTGCAAAGTCGAACTGCTTTTCACATGTGTAGACATGTGGTGACTTATATTAAAAGCGGTCGCCTACTTCTACCCACCATGATTATCTTGGCCTGTACCATGTGTACTAGGGATAAGCAAAAAAAAAAAAAAAGGGAGGATGCAGACAATGAACACAATTTGATGAAGTTGTTTTTAACGATCTAATAGCCCATAGAATGATTTGATATTGAATTGAATTTTGTTTGCAGCGATTATTAACATGGTTTAACCAGATTTCAGCGCTCTATCGGTTAGTATAGGTCAGGGGTCGGCAAAATTTTGAGTCAAAAAGAAAAAAATTACAATTTACAAAAATTCATAGTTTCAAAGAGTCACAAAATGCTTTCTTGCCAACAATAAATAGTACACAGCATAAATAATATTTACGTATTGAACTATATAAAGAACCGCAGCTTCACATCTAAAGAGCTGCAGCTTCACATCCAAAGAACCGCAGCTTCACATCCAAAGAACCGCAGCTTCACATCCAAAGAGCCGCAGCTTCACATCCAAAGAACCGCAGCTTCACATCCAAAGAGCCGCAGCTTCACATCCAAAAAACCGCAGCTTCACATCCAAAGAGCCGCAGCTTCACATCCAAAGAACCGCAGCTTCACATCCAAAGAGCCGCAGTTTGCTGACCCCTGTTAATAGACCTATAGTTTTATATAAAATTATTCTTTTTTGAGGATCAATTTTCTTCATTTTGCCATTGAAGTATGATAAGAAATTTTTTTACAATGTGTTTTATAAATAAACGTTCTTCCCTGATGAAGGGATTAAAGTATTGTTCATCACAAATTAAAACAATTAACTTTAATATTAATTTTAATAAACAGTTATACAATATCTACCAAGAGAATACAATAATGGTAATTCTGTTATTAGAAAAGTGAAACTGTTTAGGAAGGGATTACTACGAATCTTCAAAATATTTTCCATTTTTAGAGACGATTGGGCAAAACTGTTTTCCTTTTTATGACAAGGGATACATTTTTGTGTATTTTGCCTTATTTCTGTGACTTTCAATTACGAATGTACATTTAAGGATAACTATTCAGCACATTTTTCAAAAATATTATCCTATTGTATAATTATACAAGGTCACGGAGACTATTAGAAAGTAAATAAAGCTTCCAGAGTTAAGTTTCTTGTTCAAATTTTTATTTTCAAGTTTTCAGACTTGTCAGTCCTTCAACAGGAGTATCACAATAATAAATTGATGATATATACTATTTTTACTCCGGGTAGTTGGCGATTTATGCTCCAGGGTTACCTCTATTTTCTCTATACTATTTTTATATACAAATTAATTTTCACATATTTTAAATATTAATGATATTGAAAGGGGGAGAAAATATATATTACATTCTTTGTGTGTTATAAACAATTTTTGAATGTTTTATGTAAAACTTCCTTTATGTGTTGTGTAAAATTTATTTTGTTTTTGAACCTACATTTGAAAAAATTGTATTTCTCTAAAATTTTGAAATTTTATATACTGGTTGAATGAGAGCATTTTGAAATTCCAATTAATTCTTGTGTTTGTTTTATAAATGTAATAAGTTGGGTTTTTTCCCGGATTTATCTTAAGTTTGTTTGTTTTATCTCATTGAGTAACATTCAGGATTAAGAGAATAATAATAATAATAAAAAAAGGGCATCTCCTTTTCGTGCAATTGAAAGTTGCTTCATATTGTGGCGAAGAAATATTTTATTATTTAATTTAATTCTAATTCTAAAGTTCTGGTTAAGAATATTAAAAATGGAAAAATCCAGATTGCCCGCAATCTGTCTAGCCCAATTATGGGAAACATCCACTCTAACGAATACCTTTATAGGTTTCACAGAAAATTTAATGAATATCCTAAACTTAACTGGATTCATGTGGTTAAAGAATTGTTCAGACCCCAATATTCTACAGAAAGCAATACCTCAAATTATCAGAATCACTATAGAACAGTCTATCCAAACCGACCAATCAAGAATAACCAATTCGAAGCTACACACACACTACAAATATTTACATAAAACATTCGCAGCAGAGAACTATCTACTAAGTGAACTCCCACTGCCGGCTAAACGCCTCATTGCGCAATTGAGAATTCTATTTGTTTTATATCGAGAAGACCATATAAAATATCTAAGGACAGAAGACTTGTATTGCCAACTATGCAAAAATAGAACCGAAAATGAATTAGAACATTATATATTTGAATGCATGCCTCTTGACACGGAAAGAAAAATACTCTTCTCTAAGATAGGCCATACACACTTCACATTATATTCTTTATTATCCAACTTTATAGACAATAGTTCAGTAGCTCTAAATCTATATAACTTCCATAAAAATGCTGTAAAAAAGAAAGACTTAACCGAACATTCAAACATACCAAAATTTTCTGTTTGATGAGAAAGACAGAACCAACATCCAATTATTTGTTTAGGCAGATACGATAAGTAAACCCCCACACTGATAAAACGGTGTTTACCTTACAACCCTGAACACGCGGATTTTCCTGGGAAATCTCTTAAAGATTTCTTAAAAAATACATGGCCCACCTGTGCTGTGTGAGAGCTTAAATGGTCTTGTTCCATATGTAAATACCTGTTTTCTTTCCTCTTTTCGCTCTCCACTTCTCCCATCCATATTTCCAAAAAAATTTTTTTTTCTTTTTTTGATTTTTTTTTTATTCTTCTTATTTTTTTATTCTTTCTTATAATCTGTATATATTTACCAAATGTATATAATCTTTCTCCATTTTTTATTTCCCACTTTCATAGGTTTCTCCGTTTTGTAACCCCAAGGAGAATCCTCTGTAAGACCTGTGTGTCTTAATAAAGGCTTTTGTGTGTGTGTGTGTGTATTTAATTTAATTATTCAATGAAACATGTGAAACAGATTTTTATAATTATGTTTTGTAAAATCATCATTTAGTTACCTAGCTTGCTTGCTCGATATTCACTAGCTGTAGATAGTTTGGTTGATTTTTCTTCACTTACTTCGCTTATTCTTCGTTTCTTTCTAAGGGGGTATCTGTGTGGAATACCCAGCATCTCCACTAGTTGTAGCGTAGAAATCAAGTCTTTGTATATCTGAAGGTGTGAAAGTATTTATTGATGGCGTCACGGCGACAAGTCGACAATTATTAACAAATTAACCAAACTATCTACAGCTAGAGAATATTGAGCAAGCAAGCTAGGTAACTAAATGATGATTTTACAAAAATTAATTAATAAAAAACTGTTTCACATATTTCATTGAATAATTAAATTAAATAATAAAATATTTCTTCGCCACACAATATAAACAATTTTCAGTTCCACGATAAGGAGATGCCTTCTTCATAATTTATGAGCCTTATCCCAGTACAATATCACATTTGTACTATTTTTTTCCCACATTTCAGAATTTTGCTAACTCAGCTTTCAGTCCTTCGGAGCTCTTTTTCCAACAAATTATTTAGATGTTGTCAGCATAACATATTGCCATGTGGGAAATTAGGGAAGACAAACTTCAGGATTCTGTCTTTCTTTCCGGGCTAATTGGCCATTTCAGGCATGGTCTTCTAGCCCCACATCATGGCAGCAGAACGCGACTTCCAGTGGCAAGGGATCATGCAGCAGAGATGTCTCGCAGGGGTGGTGGAAACGTGGAGATGGCAGTTAAGGCTTCTTCTTCTTTTTTTTTTTCTAGAGGGACCATGGCGAGAGCATGGAGGCTGGAGATATTACCAGGGCGAAGGCTAGCTGGCAACTGACCCTCCAACCATGATTCAGATGAGCGACAAACTTCAGGATGAGACAGCAATTTATTTCAGGCAAAAACAAACTATGAAGGATAAACAAAAGATAAGGAATGAGGGAAGTTTACAGAGTAGTAAAAGATAAACATAAAAAAATGATACTCTGTTAATACTGGTGTAAAATAATAAATGCTTCTCGCTATACCGTATAATCTTGGTGTTTGAGGACTTGAAGTTCAAATCATTCAGCAATGTATTCCACAACAATAAAAACAATGTTCCGTCTTGAGGACATCCTTTAGTTATGAAAAAAGGCATCTCCTTATCATGCAACTGAAAGTTGGTGATGGCTTGCGCCATCTATCAGAATAAATATCAACTATTCTCGTTGATTTTTAATTATTTCAGAATTGGCCAAATAACCATTCTTGATTAATCAAGAAAAGCTAACCACGGACGCGTTTCGGGCTGTTGGCCCTCATCAGCGTGGTACAAGCTGTACCTCAACAACCAATAAACTGGTCATTCAGGCATCATGAAAAATCATGAAACAGGTAGTTAAGGCCAGAATTGCGTGAGACCGTGACACAATGTGAAAAAAATAGTACAAATGTGATATTGTACTGGGATAAGGTGCATACATAAATAAAAAAGGCATCTACTTATCGTGAAACTGAAAGTTACTGATGGCTTGCGCCATCTATCGGAATAAATATCAACTATTCTCGTTGATTTTTATCAACGATATTTTAGATTTTTTTTTTTTTATCACCATAAGATAAATATACTTTCCTTTTATTATTTAATTGATTAGATGATTTGTAACAAGGAAGTGGGTACATTTTGTCTAAATCCATTTTTTAATGATTGCAGGCCACCATGTGTTATCAAATCTCCCGATATGGCCACTGCTATCAGCGTTGTCATTTGATTGTGTTCCAGGATAGTTTCACTAAACTCTTTCATTGCAGTAATTGTTGATTGTGTTTGGTGAAGCCGTGTTGTCTTCATCTCATCAATTTGTTTTTATAATAAAATGTCATAAGTTTATTTTAAATTATATTGTAGCAAAGTATTTATTATTTTATTAACAGAGTATCAATTTTGATGTTTATATTTTTGCTACTCTGTAAACTTCCATTGCTTATCTTTTGTTTATAATTCATAGTTTGTTCTTGTCTTAAATAAATTGCTGTGTTATCCTGAAGTTTGTCTTTCCTAATTTTCCACGTGGCATTTTGGTGGAGTTGCTGGGTAAATTAGGGAAGACAAACTAAAAATCGCCGAGAAGAATTTAAAGCCATGGGTGCTGTGATCTACATTTTCGGAGACTGACTCCAGGATTCCACCGAAGTGTCAAAACCAAGACTTCCCTCCAAGATGTCGGATGTCCCTATAGACGATACGACGACAAAGTCGCTCTTCACGCCGCAAGAAAAAAAGACGCAAAGGTACTATGGACAAAGTTCCATGACTTTGATGGAATCCTTGGCAGAAGCACGTCAGATCCATGTCAGTAACTACAATAATTGCAGACTGTGGGTCACAGCTCCCATAGGGATGGAGCTATGTAGCAAAGTATTTATTATTTTATTAACAGAGTATTATTTTTCATGTTTATATTTTGCTACTCTGTACACTTCCCTCATTGCTTATCTTTTGTTTATCATTCATAGTTTGTTCTTGCCTTAAATAAATTGTTGTCTCATCCTGAAGTTTGTCTTTTCTAATTTTCAACGTGGAAATATTCTTGAAGATTTTTGAAATATTTGACCTCAATGATATTGGTCTATAACATTTACTATTGTCGTAATTTGTCTTAGCTTTGGAATTATATCTACGCAGGAATTTTTCCAATAGAGTCAGGGAAATATCCTTTAAACTTACACATTAATGGAATATGTGTAGGAGGATTGGAAGCAGGATTTTTGTACTGTCATATTGTAACAAAGTATTTATTATTTTATTAGCAGAGTATTATTTTTTATTTAATTAAAAAGGCATATATTGGACCAAAATATAAAAAAAATCGGTAAAATAAATGATATTTTGATCCAATATATGCCTTTTTAATTAAAGATTTATTTATGGATTGCTCTATTTTCAAAATTATTTTTTATGTTTATATTTTGCTATATTCTGTACACTTCCCTCTTTTGCTTATCTTTTGTTTATCATTCATAGTTTGTTCTTGCCTGAAATAAATTGTTGTCTCATCCCGAAGTTGGTCTTCCCTAATTTTCCACGTGGCAATATTTTATCATATTATTGATAATATTATCAGAGTTACGTCCTATTGAAATAATAATATCTTTGATATCTTTTAGAGTTATATTAACTTGGTTTCGGTTTTTGTTTCGCTGTCGTCTGAAAATTGTCTTAACCAACATCAGTAAACAAATCATTCAGTAAATTTGCCATTTTTGAAATTCTTAAAGGATCTGGTGTGTTATCGAACATTGGTAGATTAGAACCTCCATGAGAGGACACTCACGCTAGAGGATACCTCTCTATAAAGGACAGTTTTCATCAGTAAACAAATCATTCAGTAAATTTACCATTTTTGAAATTCTTGAAGGATCTGGTGTGTTATCGAACATTGGTAGATTAGAACCTCCATGAGAGGACACTCACGCTAGAGGACACCTCTCTATAATGGACAGTTTTCATCGCCAAAATGACCATTTTTACTATTTAGTAACTCTCTGGTAAGAGGACAACTCTCCCTAAAGCCCGGGTTATTCGGATAGTCAGCAACAATGTAGACACCAAGGTTAAACATGGATAGTATTGTAGACGGTCCCGGGAACTACAGTACTTCCCAGAGACCTTCCCGGAAGTCCAGTCGTGCATCTGATATCACGGACATTTCCGGCTGGCTCAGTGTAGGAGGAGCTGTAGACCGGTTCTGCACTGCGGTCAGCATCCCGTCATAGCTCATGAGCATCCAACTCTCGTGGAATATCGACACACGAACAAATAACGACAGATATATTATGATACACTAGCGCGCCATCTGTTATGAAAATTCGAAACTATTATAGACGCGTATGATTCTTTTAAAAATTAAACAATTTCTACTACCCTTACTGCAATGGAAAAAATAATGGGAGGGCCTGGCTTATCTGTGGTGAACCCTCCCAGCTAATGCATCAAAATATAATTGTTCTAATAAAGGACACAAATTGATATTTGCGGAAGAAAGATTGCTCGAAGCATATTATATATTTATAACTGCATGTAATTCTGCTATCCTCAAAGTTTATTTCCATAGTTCATCTGAAATTCCCATTCAAAGAGTCTAGCATCAGTATCACTATAAAAGGAAAATCGAATAATGCAATATAACAGCGGTATGGTAGATTAAACAGACCGCCAGAAACAAGTTATAGCCGAGCTTAACACATCTCAACTAGCAGAAACAAGTTATAGTTACCGACTATAACAGATTTCAGCAGAAACAAGTTATAACAACCACTTCTATACAGGCACCACTCAACCCACGTTCACACACAACCACCAAATAAGAAGCTGGGAACAAGAGAACCACAGCAGGTCTACGCCATCAGGGATCTCGCGGGGAACAAATTGACTTCATAATGGAGTGCGTCGATTTGATTGACGCGGACTTGTGATTAGTCCAGGTGAATAGGGACCGCCCAGGGTCTTTAGGGGACTATATTGAGTGAAGAGAAGGACAGCACCTTTATTTAAATACCCCTCCGGTGCCCATTACAAAGTCCTGCTGTCAATGGAAGACTTCGAACAATGGAATCCAATTCTATAAAAGATTTGCTTTCATCTCTTATGTGTGTGATCGCGTGTGAAGTGCATATTCTTCCTTCTTCAAGATCTATAAAAACTGTTAATGAAAGATTATAATTTAACTTTTTTCTTGAGAGACAGAAATTTTCCGAAATGCCTCAAATGCGATTTCCAGCCAGTCCTGAACATCTATTGAATTGTATCAAATCCTCCAAAAAAGACCTTTGGGAAAACCCCAGGACTATAATAGAAAAGCCGAGACAACAGAACCTAATGGAGATTGTTTAAACGACTTGAGGAATAAAAGCAACAACAACATTTTATATCTACCCCAGGACTATAATAGAAAAGCTGAGACAATGGAACCTAATGGAGATTGTTTAAAACGACTTGAGGAAAAAAAGCAACGACAACATTTTATATCTACCCCAGAACTATAATAGAAAAGCTGAGACAATGGAACCTAATGGAGATTGCTTAAACAACTTGAGGAATAAGCACAACAACAATAACATTTTATATCTACCCCAGGACTATAATAGACAAACTGAGACAATGGAACCTAATGGAGATTGTTTAAACGACTTGAGGAATAAGCAACAACAAAAATACTTTTTTTATAAATTATTTTCATTTTTTTTTTAATATTCTAAAGGAGCACCTTTTATACCTTACACAGTTTATATGGTTATATGCCCGAGAAACATTTGGGTTTTACCCGAGTGCATTTTACAAGAGGGTATATATGCAAAATGAAATTCTGATTTTTGAATCGGATAATGGTGTTGTTGTTGTTTTCGTGTCCAATGAAGAGCCTCAGATATCTCCTTGCATCTCCATCACAGCAGCAGCAACAATGTACACTATCTTGGGTGTGTAAAGCTGCTGCTCTGGGTCTATGCCAATTTTCTGCAAGGCTGCGGCCATTGCTGGACATGGGAATATGTGGGTAGGTGTTAGTTCCACACCAGGACAGTTGTTACATGTCCTGTAGGTTCTTGTGCCATCTGGATGTATTGTCATTCCTTCATAGTGTTTTGTTCTAAGTCTTGTTATAGTTTTTGTCAGTTTTCTCTCAGAGTTTATTTCACATATTTGATCTTTTCTTATCTTTTGGTTGAATTATCTTGTATTTTGTTAAACCATCAGCATCAAATACTGACATCTGTTCTTTCCTTTGACTCAACTTTCTGGCTTCCTTTGCCAATTCAACTGCCATTTCATTACCCCCGATCCCAGCATGGGCAGGAATCCATTGTAGAATGCAGTTCTTCTCCAATGGTTCCAGTTGGGTAAGTAAAGAGTGTATTTTCTGTGTGAATTTAGTATTGCCCTTCTGAATTGCTTCTAGAGCGGATCTGGATTCGCTGTATATTATAATTCCTTCTGCTTGATGCAGGGATGGTTGGTTCAGGCATACATCAAGGGCTTTCCAGATAGCTGTCAGTTCACAAGTGAAGTTTGACGATATCTTTCGAAATCGGATAATATTAGCTATAATAAAAAAAAATAATTGTGATTTCAATCACAAAACCAACAAAAAAAAATGTACAAAATGGAAGAGAGGCTGTTGACGGGGAAAAGGAGTGATGCCAAACAGATAACGGGAGGGAAAGTGGTTGCTGCCAGAGGGGTTGTTTACAATGTCTATTTTTCCTAATCCTTTAAGCTGATACCGGTTGTCAGGAGTTGTGTCTCGGCACACTCTTTATAAATATTTGGAAAACTTTGTGCTAACAGTTTTTCTACTTTGTGCTCTTATATACAGTTTATGTACGTTGTGTTCTCAATGTATTGTCATTCACTATAAAGGAAAGACTATACATCCAGATGGCACAAGAACCTATAGAACATGCAACAACTGTCCTGGTGTGGAACTAACACCTACTCGCATATTCTCATGTCCAGCAATGGCCGTAGCCTTGCAGAAAATTGACGGGGACACAGAACAGCAGCTTTACACACCCAAGATAGAGGACATTGCGACTGCTGTGATAGAGATGTGTGGAGATACTGAGACTCTTAATTGGACACAACAACAACAGAAAATTGACATGGACCCAGAGCAGCAGCTTTACACACCCAAGATAGTGGACATTGCTGTGATAGAGATGTATGGAGACATCTGAGGCTCTTCATTGGACACGACAACAACAGAAAATTGACATGGACCCAGAGCAGCAGCTTCACACACCCAAGATAGAGGACATTGCGACTGCTGTGATAGAGATGTATGGATACATCTGAGGTTCTTCATTGGACACAACAACAACAGAAAATTGACATGGATCCAGAGCAGCAGCTTTACACACCCAAGATAGAGGACATTGCGACTGCTGTGATAGAGATGTATGGAGACATCTGAGGCTCTTCATTGGACACGACAACAAAAACTTTGTGCTCTTACAATTTATCTAGGAAGTCGGTGGAAGGATGGTCTAAATCGTTGTTTCTACCGCTACGACTTGTGATCGAATCCCTCATTGGGCACTTTTTTTTATAAAAAAAAAAATGCTCCAAAGAATATAAAATATTGTATCTTCTGTCATTGAGCAATTAGATGTATCTGAGTGAAAATAAAAGCGACGGGAGACAATCATCATGAATTTCGAACCTAATCATGAAACCCAGAAGTCTGAAATTTTGTCAACTTACATTATCATCGGGTTCTGAAAAGTACCAAATTTCAGATTCCTGCGTGTTCTAGAATTATATTAAAAATTGATTTCAAGATTTGTGGACAGACAGACAGATAGACGGACAGACAGGGAAGCAAGTTAAATAAAAGCTTTTAAAAAATGCTCCAATGGCCCCCGTTTCTTGCAAAAGTCTAACCCCACCAGCGAGTGCAAGTAATCAACTGGGCTCTGGCACATTTGTAAGTGTAAAAGTCGAACTGCTTTTCACATATGTAGACATGTGGTGCGCTTACAGTAAAAAGCAGTCGCTAACTACCCACCATGATTATCATGGCCTGTACCACGTGTACTAGGGATAAGCAAAAAAAAAAAAAAAACAGTTATCTACTTTATGAAAAAGGTATCTCCTTATCGTGCAACCGAAATTTGCTGATGGCTTGCGCCATCTACCGGAATAAATATCAACTATTCTCGTTGATTTCTAATTATTCCAGAATTGGCCAAATACCCATTCTTGATTAATCAAGAAAAGCTAACCACGTAGGCGTTTCGGGCTTTTGGCCCTCATCAGCTTAGATCTAGTTATCTACTTTGTAAGAAATGAATCTATTAATTTTACGATATTTTTGTTTTTGACCAATAAAAAAACTTGCTACTGTCCCCTTGCACACAACGATGAAATAATACCTCGGGACCAAAATTGGTTTTGATTATCGCAAAGATTATTTCTTAAGAACTACGAATGCCGATCAGGCAGTCTCTATCTTTAACAATCTTCTTCTTTCTTATCTCCACTCAATCATTAGTGAATCAAGTTGTGACCCTTGATGGTGTGTTTGACAACCATCATGACTGGGTGAAGTAGAATGCCTCTGTCATTAAGACTGGGAGCACTACTCAGTGGCAGGCCGATCACGCCACCTTTGCCCCCCCCCCCCCCCACTCGCTTTTTGTAACTATTGTGTTGGAGCGGGTCGCTCCTTAAATAATCTATTGTTAACAATACCTCATTATAGGTCCGTAAATATCGAAAGTATAGGTATGTAGCTTTTGTACTATTAAGGTGTATATATATATACACATACTAATGGCCGCCTCTGACATGAGGAACAGATGCCATGCTCCTAACATGGAGTACAAACGCTGCTCATCCTGTATCCCTGGAGCCCTTACAGGGTACTATCAGCCGGGCCAGCTGAGCCCAGGTATTTTAGTGAGCTTGTTACTGCTCCCCCTCCTCCTTTTTCATCCGGGCTTGGGGCCGGCAAAGGCGGAGTTTCTTTAACAATGAAATAATATAAATTAAATTGTCAATTATCAAAATTGTCATTGTCAAAATTAAATTGTCAATTATGAAATAATATAAATAAAATCAGCTTAACACAAGCACACATTATAGATGTTATAAATTGATTTATTTAAAGCATTTCTAATTCATTTAATCATATTTGGGCTTAGTCCCGAGTTTGTGCTCATTTAAATGTCGAGTCTCCAGTTAAAAGAAACTCTAGTGCTAAGAGTCATTATAGCCTTGAAACTGTGGTATCCAGGTAGATGTTTCTCAGTTTGTCAAAGCTGGTGTTGTGGCTTTGTCATCGACCTCAGTCCGCTAGTTTGCTGAGATGGTTAACAGATGGCGCTTAGTTTTAGTGTCTATTTTGACGGGAGAGGCGACCATTATTTTTATAGATCAATAGTCTCCCGGCAAAATCCCCATATGTAAATATCTATTTAATTAAAAAGGCATATATTGGATCAAAAAATCATTTATTTTGCCAATATTTCAGTTGGCTGAACGCCAACCTTTATAAAGGTGTTATAACAATTTAAAGTGTGTAAATATTCTATATACAGTTACGAGCGTCATGCGTTCTTAATAATTCTTCATCTCTGTCACCGTTTGCTTTTTTTTTGGAATGGCGCTCTCCTATTGGTTGGCTACGATCACGCCACCTTTGCCCCCCCCCCCCACTCGCTTTTTGTAACTATTGTGTTGGAGCGGGTCGCTCCTTAAATAATCTATTGTTAACAATACCTCATTATAGGTCCGTAAATATCGAAAGTATAGGTATGTAGCTTTTGTACTATTAAGGTGTATATATATATACACATACTTATGTACATATGTAAGTACTATTATCATTAGGGATATATATGTCACATCTACATAAATGTAGATATAATACTATATACTCTACTAATATATGCATTTATATAAGGCGCCAATTTATAATTGTAACAAATAGTATTTGAATAAAAACATTCAATCGGGTAAAACACGGGCGTTGCCCGGGTCATTCGGCTAGTATTTATATATATGTAAATTTTGTTGGGAGTAAATTGATCTATTAGAAAAGCACAGGGCTCCTCTCCCGTCAAAATATTCGTGTGAGCATGGTTAGGATATGCCTTTTTGATTTTAATACTAACCCCTGAATTTTTTAATTATATTTTTGAATTATTTTTCACACACACACACACCGAGCTAGCGGCCACGCTTTTTTCGAGCTCTGTCGTTTTTCGCCTTTGGCGGTGTAAATGAGATGCCATATGTGTCAAAAATAGTATTGGCTGAAAGCCCTTTGAAAGCTGCATGTGTGCCTGAAAGGCCCAGTTTCGACCCTCTCCCGTCAAAATAAACGTCAAAAATCTGACGCCATCTATTGACCGTCGCCGCACACTAGCCTCCTCAGGTCGGTGACAAAGCCACAACACCAGTTTTGGCAAATTGAAAAGCGTCCACCTAGAGACCATGGTTTCGGGCTAATGGCCCTCGTCAGCCTAGGACTGACTTTATTCCATGAGATCCACACGGGATCTAATGGAATCTTGACAATCTGCCAAAGTAGTGTTTAGCTGGTAAAGTGGCTGGGCCAAATCTATGGCTGAAATATAGATGGAAATTTTGCCGTGAGGAAATTAATTTATAAAAGTATATGGCACCTCTCCCGTCAAAATAAACGTCAAAACAAGACGCAAACTAGCGGTCTCGGGTCGGTGACAAAGCCGAAACACAAGCTTTGACTAATTAGGTGGACGCTTCTCATTTGCCAAAGCTGGTGTTGTGGCTTTGTCACCGACCTGAGGCCGCTAGTTTGCGGCGACGGTCAATAGATGGCCTCTAGTTTTGACGGGAGAGACGCCCTATTCTTATATATTTGTTTTGAATATAGAGCAAAATCTATATTTAAATCTTTAGATAATAAAAAGGCATATATTGGATTGAATAAAATATTGATTTTCCAATATTTCGGTTGGCTGAACGCCAAACATTATCAAGGTATTATATTTTTGTATAAACAAACTCAGCACCGCATAGTGGTATAATATCACAGTTGAAATAATTCTTTTAAAAAATACAAAGGAGGTGAGGGAAAGGGTTATTTGTGCATGAAAAAAAAATTGCAATTTTTATAATAAGGTTTTTGTTGTATTCCAATTGATTACACACAGCGTTCAACGTTAATTATACTTTAATTAACTATAAGGTAAAGGGAATATATATAGATTAAAAGTAAACACACATGGAGAGAAGGAACATGGCGATGGCAACGCCGCAGGTAGGGTTACATCACCAGGAAGTGTGACGTCAGCTCAGTGTTGCCGGAGCCAACCGTCGCTGCCATGATCCAGCAAACTCCTCCCTCGAAGTGACCTCCTATTCATGGATCACTTCGCCGCTTGAGAGTCTCGAACGATGAAGTTCGTGCAGGTTTCTCCCCAGTGGCTTGGTCAAAATGTCCGCTAGGTTTCTTCCACTTATTTACTTCAGTACTGAGGAGTTCAGTTGAGTTCTGAGCATTTCTCTGGTTCCTTAGGATCATTGGATGAGATCGAGTAGGAGAAGGCTTCACAGTATCTTCATTATGGCTGTCCTCTTCTGTAGGTATCACGTCTTCTTGATCTAATAAAGACACTGGATTCTCTTCAATCTCCCGTTGAGTCCCATAGCTGTAGTGTTCAACTGATGGAAGCACCTCCCGGTTGCTGTCGTTCCTCGATACATCACTCTCTTTGAAGACACAGTCCCGAGATTCCACCACTTTCCTCATCTCAGGAATCCACACTCTGTAGCCACGTCCTCTGAGTGCATATCCAACAAGGTTACCTTTGACAGCTCTCCTTTCGAGTTTGGATTTACGGACTTGTCTTGGAATATGGACAAATACTTGACAGCCAATAGCTCTTAGGTGTTTAAGACTAGGCTTGTTCCCTGTCCACAGTTCATATGGCGTGCTTTCACCATTGTGATTGTTGAGAACTCTGTTTCTGACATAGGCTGCGGTGTAAGTCAGCTCCGCCCAGGAAGCCTTTGGCAGACCACTTCCAGATATAGTGCTCCTGACAAGATCTAGGAGTGTCCTATTCATTCTTTCTGCCACACCATTCTGTTGAGGTGTATACGTCATAGTGCGTTCATGAACTATTCCGACGCTCGTGCAGAAAGTGTCCCATTCTTTGGAACAAAATTCCAAGCCATTATCCGTACGTATTCGTTTTAGTTTCCGGTTGGTTTGTTTCTCAGATTCTTGAATCCACTTTTTGACTTTTCCCAGGGTTTCGCCTTTGTTTTTCAGGAAAAATACACTTGTATATCTCGTAGATTCATCAATGATGGTTAAGACGTACTTGGCTCCTCCCCAGCTCAATACGTCGAGTGGACCCATCAAATCCGCATGCACCAAGTCCAACGGCATGATTTCTTTTTCCTCCTTGTGTGAGTGTTGAAGGAATGGCAGACGGTAAGACTTGCCGATCAAGCAGTCTTCGCACTTTTCTGGCTTTGCCGGGCTGCAATCAAGTCCTCTTACGCTATGGTTCTTGGCCATCTTTGCTATTGTATATGCGTTTACATGCATCAGCCTTTTGTGCCAAAGTTCCAGTGTAAGCTCTTCCTTGCATTCAGATGCAAGAGAAACACGATCATTCTGATCTATCGGAGAGGATGGAGTAGTCTGGACGTAGTAAAGTCTACCCAACTTCTTTCCCTCTATCAAGAGTTTACCTTTCATGTCCATAATGTGGCAACCATTCTTATTGAAGACAACTTTTCTACCGTTTTCTATCATTTGGAGTACAGACAGAACACTGTGACGCATATCTGGAACATACAAGGTGTTCTGGGCAACCATATTGCTGGCATCTCCCTTGTGTCCAACAATATTGGCACTGACAGTACCGATACCACATGCTTCTATAGAAGAGCCATTCGCAACAGTGATGGAACTCATATTGCTTGTGCACTCTTTCAGACATGTGAAGTAATCTCTCTTGGGAGTCATATGGTGCGTCGCTCCAGAATCTATGATCCAGGTCTCGGCGGTAGCTCCAAACAAAGTGTTGCACATTGCCGACATATTTACGCCTTTGTTTTGGTCAAACCTCTTTGGTCTTTGTTCATTCTTTCCTTTCTTCCTGCATTCCCTTGCATAATGGCCTTTACCTCCACATTTGAAACAAACAACCTTTGCTTTAAATTGTTTTTCGGTTTCAATGGGCTTCGAAGAGGCATTAACGACCATGGCACCCACATCTTTTGGTAGATTAGACGAACGCCTTTCTGCTTCTGCCAACAGCCGTCTTTTAACTGTGGCGGTCGTGAAGTCTGAATCAGGCAAGTTACATATTGTTGAGACAACGGTGTCCCAATCCTCTGGTAATCCACCCAAAAGAACCATAGCCAAATCGCCATCATCAATTTTGTCGCCAATTTGGGCCAGTTCGTTTACAATGTAGTTTATCTTCCCCATATACCCTTCCATATTGCTGTGCTGAGTCAACCTTTCGCCATATAACTGCCTTCTTAGTTGTACGGCTCGATATCTACTATCCTTTGGTGCGTATAATTTTTCCAGTTCCTCCCAGACCTCTTTCGGAGTATTCAAATGTTGAACATGCAATTGTTGTTCATCATTAATCCCGAGGCAAATTTTTGCAAACGCCTTACCCTCCCGCGACAAAAAAAGTTTTGTTGCAACAAGGTCACTAGGGTCAGGCTTAGCCTCTCCTGGATTGATCAAACTCCACAAATCGTTTTCGATTAGAACGAGTTTCATCTGGAAGCTCCAGCTGGAGTAATTAGCACCATTTAATTTTGTAATCGTTGTGTTTGCCATTTTACAAAATATTTGATAAGTAGAAAAAAGGATGGTCCAAGTAATCAAAGGAAATTTTGTTACTCACGTTTTAGGCTTCGCGCTTCTTCAGTCTGACGTTTTAATCCTTGCGCTTCTTCAGTCTGACGTTTTAGGCCTTGCACGTCTTCAGTCTCATAATCTTTGTTGTATTCCAATTGATTACACACAGCGTTCAACGTTAATTATACTTTAATTAACTATAAGGTAAAGGGAATATATATAGATTAAAAGTAAACACACATGGAGAGAAGGAACATGGCGATGGCAACGCCGCAGGTAGGGTTACATCACCAGGAAGTGTGACGTCAGCTCAGTGTTGCCGGAGCCAACCGTCGCTGCCATGATCCAGCAGTTTTCGTGCACAAATTTCACCTACCTCCTTTGTATTTTATAAAAAATTATTTCAACTGTGATAACATAACACTATGCGGTGTTTAGTTTTTTTTATACAAAAATGTAATGCCTTGAAAAAGGTTGGTGTTCAGCCAACCGAAATATTGGCAAATAAATCTTTTATATAATCTAATATATGACTTTTTATTATATATAGCTTCTTATATATATGCTGCAACTGTAGTATCGTGGGAGGGTGGAAGATGAGAGGAATAGGTACTCAGGGGAAGAAGAGCTTGTCTGTCGTGGAGAGAGAGCGAACTTACAGGATGCTCAGACCACACACCCGGCTGTCGTGAACACACACCTAGCCACTACTGCCCTCTAATGATGATTCCAAGCGTTTTTATAAACCCATCGAGTTATTGGATTAACCTGAAAAACATCCAACTCTATCCTATATAAATAGGGAACAATGACCTTTCTTGGAAAGTTGTGCAAGGCTAGAGCTATACTTAACTGTTCTGGATTCTCTCTCTTTCTTCTGTTAATTTAAAACTGCTCTAGACCAACAATGGACAAACAATAGACCACGTTCAGATGAAACAGAATAGTCAGCCAACACTGCTATAGACCAACAATGGACAAACAATAGACCAAGTTCAGAAAAAACAGAATGGCCAGTCAACATGCTCTAGACCAACAATGGACCAATAATAGACCACGTTCAGATAAAACAGAATGGTCAGCCAACACTGCTCTAGACCAACAATGGACAAACAATAGACCACGTTCAGATAAAACAGAATGGCCAGCCAACACTGCTATAGACCAACAATGGACAAACAATAGACCACGTTCAGATAAAACAGAATGGCCAGCCAACACTGCTATAGACCAACAATGGACAAACAATAGACCACGTTCAGATAAAACAGAATGGCCAGCCAACACTGCTCCAGACCAACAATGGACAAACAATAGACCACGTTCAGATAAAACAGAATGACCAGCCAACACTGCTCCAGACCAACAATGGACAAACAATAGACCACGTTCAGATACAACAGAATGGCCAGCCAACACTCCTCTAGACTAAAAATGGACAAACAATAGACCACGTTCAGATACAACAGAATGGCCAGCCAACACTGCTCCAGACCAACAATGGACAAACAATAGACCACGTTCAGATAAAACAGAATGACCAGCCAACACTGCTCCAGACTAACAATGGACAAACAATAGACCACGTTCAGATAAAACAGAATGGCCAGCCAACACTGCTCCAGACTAACAATGGACAAACAATAGACCATGTTTAGATAAAACAGAATGGCCAGTCAACACTGCTCTATACCAACAATGGACAAACAATAGACCACGTTCAGATAAAACAGAATGGCCAGCCAACACTGCTCTATACCAACAATGGACAAACAATAGACCACGTTCAGATAAAACAGAATGGTCAGCCAACACTGCTCTATACCAACAATGAATAAACAATAGACCACGTTCAGATAAAACAGAATGGCCAGCCAACACTGCTCTAGACTAACAATGGACAAACAATAGACCACGTTCAGATAAAACAGAATGGCCAGCCAACACTGCTCTATACCAACAATGGACAAATAATAGACCACGTTCAGATAAAACAGAATGGCTAGCCAACATTGCTCTAGACCAACAATGGAACAATAATAACAACAACAAAAGCCTTTATTTAGGGCCACTCGCCCTATACAGGATTCGCCAGTTCACATGGGATAGGGAGAACACTGTGAGGCCTTTTTCCGGGATATAGTATTGTGGAATCCAAATATCGCCATCGCTATATACCTATTCTTTGTTATTTCATTAATCAGTGCCGGAAATGAAGGACAAAGTTGCCCCGTTTTATCATTTAGTTTTCGTCTTTCCTCAGACAGAGCAGCACAGTCAAATAAGTAATGCAACATTTCCGTTGTTATTCCTGATCCACAGAAAGTGCATTTCAGGTCTTCACGCCTCAATAAAATCAAATGGTGTTCTCTGAAAAAAATTGAAAGGGTTCTAAATTGTGCAATTAATCTGATGATAGGAAAAGGGAGTTCACTTAAGAAGTATTCTTCGGTGGTAAACGTTGTATATATGTCTCTATAGTGGAATATAACTTTGATTGGGTTATTCTTGTTAAGTCGTTTTGTATTGTTTTGTATTGTTTGCTCTATCGCAGTTCTTAATATTCCAGGGATAGCATTCCTTAGTGAATCAGGATCATTACAATAAGTAAGCCACGAGGATCCGTTATTATTAAGTAAATTGCTTAATTGTTTTATAAAACCGATGGGCGCACCTGTAGCACAGGATAATTGCCTCATTCTAGTTAAACATATTCGAGGCAGTCTATTTGTATCCATACTCAGCACCCTCAGCCAATATTTCAAGGTCAATTTCAGAGCTGTTATTATTAATGAGACGCGGCCTGTTTCTGGTCTTATTATGTATCCTGGTGTATATCTAGGCAAATTCAAAAACCTACGAATAAATGTATCTTGTATATGGTCTAATAAATCTTTATACTCTGTTGCCCAAATTGGAGCAGCATACATCAAAACAGCCATTACAATAGAGTCAAACAGTTTCATTGCAGAGTTTAATGAATTAATTTTTGATTTTGCCAATATTGGGGTTGCAGCATTTATTGCCGCAAGTGCTTTTCCTTTGAAAAAGTTTGCGGCTTGAGTGGTTTTAGTTGTACTGACCAGAGGGTATCCCAAGTAATTATATTTTCTTGTTACCATCAGAGGTTTACCATTCCAGTACCATCTATCTTCTCTTGAGGGTTTACCACCATTGCGAAATACCATAACCTTCGATTTGGACTCGTTCAGTGTCATATAGTTCTCACCAAGATATTCTTTCAATATATTAATCTTTTTTTGGAGGTTTATCCTCGACTCCCCTATAATAGCAATATCATCTGCATACATCAGCAGGTGAACATCACCAAATTCCGGAAGGTATACACTCGTCAGATCTGAGTTGTCATGCATTTTAATCAGGTCCGTCATGAATAATATAAAAAGTAATGGCGATAGTGGCTCTCCTTGTAAAACGCCCGAATGTATCTTAATATTTTCTGTAATTGATCCCCTCCATCTGACTGCCACAGTCGCCTGTTCGTAGTAATTTCTAATTGCATGTATAAATTTATAGCTCACGCCCAGATTGGTTAATTTCTTCCAGAGTAATGAGTGAGGAACTGTGTCAAATGCTTTTCTCAAATCAACAAAAAATACATATAATTTTGACGTGACAACGTCTTAAATTAGGTTGCGGCTGGGAGTCACTTATGAAAAAGTGTAACGCCCGGTAACGTTACGATGAGTCACCGAACGAGAGTGCTGCGCGCGCAGCTGCGCGCGCAGCGCTAGAGAATTAGGCGCATTGAATCGGCGCATGCTTGTCTCTGTCTTTGTCTTTCTCGAACGTTCTTGGCGTTGGAAAAACAAGAAAGCGTCATAATACAAGTTCACACGTGTGGTTAAAGTATCGTCAGCTGTGTCTGTAGTGAAAATGTGGAGTGCTTAGATTCGTCATTTACAACAACTACAACAATAAAGGTAAATAATTGTACACTGATATTTCATTATCGTAAACTATGATTGATTGATTAATTGTTAGATTGACACAAAAGTTGAGAAACTGAGTTTATAGGTTATGTCATACTATTGATAAATGTTGATAGTGTTAAGTAAATTATTAGTTTAAAATTAATTAATTAATTAATTAATTATTTTACAAATTTTAAATAGTTTCAAATTTATTTAGCAAAAATTTGAACCTTCGATCTGAATAAATGTTTTGATTTTCATTCGATTCATTGATTCTTTAAAATTACAAATATTAAGAAAAAGTGGCAGATATAAGAAAACTTTATTTAAACTGTGTTGAGCAAGAATTTTAACATCTAATTTAAGTAAATGTTTTAATTTTCAACTTCATCATTTACAATTACAAATTTAATTTAATTTCAAATTTATTTAGCAAAAATTTGAACCTTCGATCTGAATAAGTGTTTTGATTTTCAAATACCAACGCGGCTGGTGGAGTGGCGATCTATCGTAAATTATCATCGACATCTACGGCGGAAGTGTTCCAAGTTGCGATTACAGACGTAACTCGTGTCATTAAAACCAAGGGTGACATGTGCATGACTGAAGTTACTTGCTTCGCCGCTAATACTAGCTTCAAGTTTATACTCGGTGCTGTATATATTCATCCAGGAGCTAGTATGCAGGATATTGGAATGTTACTATGGCAAGGACTCGGTCCGTACATTCACAACAGCCAGTACGTGCCACCGTTCGTGCAAGTTGATTCTAGTATACCGATTCTTCTGTGTGGTGATTTTAACAAAAACGTAAAGCCTGACAACTCGTTTCTTAATTTCATGAAAAATACGTATAATCTTGATTGCGTATCAAACGTTTCTAAGTCAACTACGTTAAAAGGAACAACTATCGACTTGACTTTCGCAAGACACATTACAGCAGAAACACTTCCTTTCATTTCATATTTCTCCTATCATCGTCCTATCCTCAACAAAATCACTCAAATAGGAATTAGTTAAGTTTAAGTTTACATGTACAATGTTTTAGTAAACAAAATATATTTCTATAGTTAAAATTTGTGCAATTCTTATTTTCATTCAATTCCTTGTTCCTATTGTGCAATTTAATTATATTCATATCAATAAATATTCTACCGTTGTCACGTAAAATCTTCGCCCGTAAAACCGACTTTACAGGCAACCATTGTTTTTTTTTCCTCTCTTTTTCCTCAGTGAAAGTTGTATTAGAGTGGTCAATGTGAATATCAGATCCACACACGATCGGCCCCTTCGGAAACCCGCCTGATTTTCTGGAATGACGTTTCTTCTTTCTACCCATTCATTCAGTCTTGATCTTAGTATTGTTGTAAAAAGTTTCGATAAATTACTTATCAGTGCTATACCACGGTAATTTGAAGGGTTGTCTTTGTCACCGCTTTTAAAGATTGGATGTATGATCGATTTAGTCCATATTGTAGGATAGTGTCCCATTATCAGAGCTCTATTGTAAAATTGTTCTAATAAACCCATGTATGAGTCTGGGAGTACTTTTATTATTTCATTGGGGATGTCATCAGGTCCACTTGCCTTGTTATTTTTCAAATCTCTGATTGCCCTGCCTATCTCTTCAGAAGTTATCTCTGGATCAAGTATTGGATCGCTCGGCGAGATCCTCACTTCTATATTACAAATCTTCTCTTTTTCCTCAATACTCATTAATTCGCAATAAAATTCGTGCCATTCCTGTACAGTAATTTCTCCTTGAATTTTTGTTGCTCTTTTAAATAGCGCAATGGTCTTCCAAAAGGACTTTGAATATTTTATATTTCTCAATATTTCTTGTTTTTCCTGAATATATTTCTTTCTTTTATCATCTAATAAACCGAGATATTTCTTTCTATGGAGAGCATAGCTTTCAAGGTCTTCCTTTCTGTTGGTTCTACGGTATTCCTTCAGACTTTCTTTTGTTAGCTTTTTCATCTCGTAACAGTTTTTGTCAAACCATGGTTTAGATTTTCCGGTGGCACCCTTAGTTGAGTACATTATTCCTGATGTTGACATTGCCTCGGTAATTCTTTGAGTGAAAGTATTTACGGAGATATCGAGATTTGATATTTTTACTACTTGCAATTCCTTTAATTCCTGTTTAAATGTCTTAATTCCCTCAGCTGTCCATCTGTATCTCTTAACACCATATTCTTCTACCTTAGATTTGTTTTCATAGGTGTTTTGGACTGTTAACTTCAGGATAAGAGGAAGGTGATCTGAGTACATCTGGGTTTCTATCCTGAAGTCTGATATTTTTTCCAGTATTCCTTGGGAAACTATGCAGTAATCAATAGTTGATAAGCCTCTCTCCGAAACATATGTAAAGTCTCCCTCTCTGTCTCCTGTTGATCGTCCGTTGATTATTGTCAGCGAATTGTCCTCGAGAAACTCGAGGAGTCCTTCAGCCAGTGGTGAAATTATTAGATCTCTTGCTTTTCTTTCGGAAACTAAAGAGAGTTGAAGATTTGTTGGATTATACAGTCCCCCGAGCCCTCCAGTTCTAATATTTAAATCCCCAATCAGAATTAGTTCTTTCCCGTCAGTTATCTGTTTTTCCATATATTTAGTTAATCTAACTAAGTTGTTCTGGTACAGTTCGTTTGGAGGGAGATATACAAATATCAAGCAGGTGGTGGGTTTGTCGGTTCCTATGTTTTGTGATAAAAAAATCGATATCCAGATGTTATCCTTTTCTGTACTGTGCAACCTGTAATGTCCCCCTTTTTTGACACCCACAATTATTCCTCCTGATCCCCTTCCCCTTTCTGTGGTCTTAGTTGCCGGCTGTTCAAAAATTTGGAAATCTTTTAATGTTATATTTGTGAGATTTATACACCATGTTTCAAGTAAAGCAAAAATCTCGTAATTTTTAATGTACTCGAGAAGTGGAAAAACAGAGAGCAACCTAAAAAGTCCATTTATATTCCAGCATATTATTGTGTTTACCGTAACTTTTGTTTTTTTAAAGCTAATAGTCTTAAAACATTTTTGTGAATCTTTATTTATATGTATTAACAATGGAACAATAATAGACCACGTTCAGATAAAACAGAATGGTCAGCCAACACTGCTCTAGACCAACAATGGACAAACAATAGACCACGTTCAGATAAAACAGAATGACCAGCCAACACTGCTCTAGACCAACAATGGACAAACAATAGACCACGTTCAGATAAAACAGAATGGCCAGCCAACACTGCTCTAGACTAACAATGGACAAACAATAGACCACGTTCAGATACAACAGAATGGCCAGCCAACACTGCTCCAGACCAACAATGGACAAACAATAGACCACGTTCAGATAAAACAGAATGGTCAGCCAACACTGCTATAGACCAACAATGGACAAACAATAGACCACGTTCAGATAAAACAGAATGGTCAGCCAACACTGCTCTAGACCAACAATGGACCAACAATAGACAAAGTTCAGATACAACAGAATGGCCAGCCAACACTGCTCCAGACCAACAATGGACAAACAATAGACCACGTTCAGATAAAACAGAATGGCCAGCCAACACTGCTCTAGACTAACAATGGACAAACAATAGACCACGTTCAGATACAACAGAATGGCCAGCCAACACTGCTCTATACCAACAATGGATAAACAATAGATCACGTACAGATAAAACAGAATGGCTAGCCAACACTGCTCTATACCAACAATTGACAAACAATAGACCACTTTCAGATAAAACAGAATGGTCAGCCAACACTGCTCTAGACCAACAATGGACCAACAATAGACAAAGTTCAGATAAAACAGAATGGTCAGCCAACACTGCTCTATACCAACAATGGATAAACAATAGATCACGTACAGATAAAACAGAATGGCTAGCCAACACTGCTCTATACCAACAATTGACAAACAATAGACCACGTTCAGATAAAACAGAATGGTCAGCCAACACTGCTATAGACCAACAATGGACGAACAATAGACCACGTTCAGATAAAACAGAATGGTCAGCCAACACTGCTCTATACCAACAATGGATAAACAATAGATCACGTACAGATAAAACAGAATGGCTAGCCAACACTGCTCTATACCAACAATTGACAAACAATAGACCACGTTCAGATAAAACAGAATGGTCAGCCAACACTGCTATAGACCAACAATGGACGAACAATAGACCACGTTCAGATAAAACAGAATGGTCAGCCAACACTGCTCTATACCAACAATGGATAAACAATAGATCACGTACAGATAAAACAGAATGGCTAGCCAACACTGCTCTATACCAACAATTGACAAACAATAGACCACGTTCAGATAAAACAGAATGGTCAGCCAACACTGCTCTAGACCAACAATGGACCAACAATAGACAAAGTTCAGATAAAACAGAATGGCCAGCCAACACTGCTATAGACCAACAATGGACAGACAATCGACCAAGTTCAGATAAAGCAGAATGGCCAGCCAACACTGCTATAGACAAGCAATGGACAAACAATAGACCACGTTCAGATAAAACAGAATGGTCAGCCAACACTGCTCTATACCAACAATGGATAAACAATAGATCACGTACAGATAAAACAGAATGGCTAGCCAACACTGCTCTATACCAACAATTGACAAACAATAGACCACGTTCAGATAAAACAGAATGGTCAGCCAACACTGCTATAGACCAACAATGGACGAACAATAGACCACGTTCAGATAAAACAGAATGGTCAGCCAACACTGCTCTATACCAACAATGGATAAACAATAGATCACGTACAGATAAAACAGAATGGCTAGCCAACACTGCTCTATACCAACAATTGACAAACAATAGACCACGTTCAGATAAAACAGAATGGTCAGCCAACACTGCTCTAGACCAACAATGGACCAACAATAGACAAAGTTCAGATAAAACAGAATGGCCAGCCAACACTGCTATAGACCAACAATGGACAGACAATCGACCAAGTTCAGATAAAGCAGAATGGCCAGCCAACACTGCTATAGACAAGCAATGGACAAACAATAGACCACGTTCAGATAAAACAGAATGGCCAGCCAACACTGCTATAGACTGACAATGGACTAACAATAGACCACGTTCAGATAAAACAGAATGGCCAAGTGAGGTGGACAAGTGGGTGGAAGTCGTTTGAAGACTTAAGGGGCGGAAATAGGTTTGGGGGCGGAAACAGTTCGAGGTAATTTAAATAAAATTAGTTTCTTCCTCCTCTTCAACGGTTGATCGGTTGGGGAAGTACATACATGGTACTGTAGGAATGGTGCGGGTAGCGTTATGTGGTAATCATCTATTGAAAGAAACATGGCTACTAGATTGCTGAAGAACAATGAATTAACAATAAATTCTGATGTTGTTATTGTGTCCAATGAAAAGCCTCAGATGTCTCCATGTATCTCTATCACAGCAATGTCCTCTATCTTGGGTGTGTAAATCTGCTGCTCTGGGTCCATGTCAATTTTATGTTGTTGTTGTGTCCAATGAAGAGCCTCAGATATCTCCATACATCTCTATCACAGGAGTCGCAATGTCCTCTATCTTGGGTGTGTAAAGCTGCTGCTCTGGGTCCATGTCAATTTTCTGCAAAGCTGCGGCCATTGCTGGGCATGAGAATATGTAGGTAGGTGTTAGTTCCACACCAGGACAGTTGTTACATATCTTATAGGTCCTTGCGCCATTTGGATATATTGTCATTCCTTTATAGTTTTTTTGTTCTAGTTCTTTTTTATATATTTTTAATTCTTCTCTCAGAGTTTAATTCGAATATTTGATCTTTTCTTATTTTAGGTTTAATTATCTTGTATTTTGCCAAAGCATCAAATTCTGTTGAAAAGTGATAATTCTGACTGGATTATAGAATCAACAATTATGATGACAAAACAAAAACTATTCACCCTATCCGCCCTATAGTACCTACGGAGATATGCAAATAGTGTATAGGATATATCAGATTAACAAGTAGGAAAGGCAAATATGTAAATAAGGAATGGTACAACAGCAGATGATATGCCAATAGATCTATGTAAATCTTTCGGCGACGACGATACCTATGAAGGAGTATTACCAGAGATGAAAACTTTTAAAAACTACTAAAATATTTTCTCACAATGCGTTTATTTTCATTTTTAAAATGCAAGCTTGAGTGAATGACTGGAACATGGCCTACTCTATGAGGTAATGGAAAACCGTAGAATAGATAAACTAAGGTAAACTTCACTGCAATTATTACGGCAAAAATCTTGAGTTCATGTTGGAACAGAATAAATCACAAAAATATATCCACGTCTATCCAAAAGCAGGAGGAATCTATCCAACAGAGCAGGATATGGCCTATTAAGTGTTTACAGTTATTCCATACGCACAAAGCCATAGGAATTTCCCATATCGTTTGGAGGAAATAGATACCAGCAGGTGTTCATTTTCCAATGTCAACTACTGTAAACACACAGGACGGCTTGTTGATTGGTTAAACTAGAATTAGTTACCACCTCAAAATATTGACAAAGCGCGAGCTCTAATAATTTTTTTTTCGAATAAAATAAATAACAATAGAATCAATAGAAAAAAAAAAAAAAAAAAACAAAAAACAATGGATTCGCCGCTAGGTGGCCGGACAATAAACAACACGTGCAGCACCGCTCCGGTAAATATAGTTTATATTACTAATATTTCAGTGTATATTTGCCTTATACTATGAAAGGGATAATACTGTCACTCTTAGTACTCGTGTTATGCAACAATAAATATGCAAATTTACTCAAGGTAACGCACTATGCAAAAAACTCAGTACGAAGGGATAATGATAGACAATGTGGCCTAAATATAAACTTACCATCTGGGAATATATCTGGTAACCAAAAAAGACTGCTATGTATCATTCTGGCTCTATTATTTATCTCAGGCATTGAACAAAACCCAGGCCCCCCAACCAAAAAGCAAACTACTTTGACTGCGTCAGTACACTCAGGAGAGAGAGAATCAATAGATGGCGAGCTAAAAATGCTAATCTTGAACATGGCGACGGAAATAAAGAGTCTAGGAGAGAGAATTGACATCAGACTTACCAAAATAGAGACTCGAATGGACGATTGGGATAAGCGATTCTGCAATATAGAGGAGAAGCTAACCAAATGTATAGAGTCTCAACAGGCTACCGAAAAACTGGCTTCATGTAATTCGTTAAAGGTAAATGAACTGGAGGCTAGAGTCGAATTTTTTGAGACGAGACTGCGTGAGCCCAATCTAGTGTTCTATGGTATTGAGAGGGAGGGTGACGAAAATCAGGCAGATTGCAACTTAAAGATTCAAAACATAATTAGAGATAAAATGGAAATCGGAGATGATTTAAAAATAACAAAATGTCACCGACTTTCACGCGGATCCAATGCACCAGTTCTTGTTGTGGTGCCTGATTATGCTGATAGAGCAAAAATATTTAAAAATGCCTACAAACTCAGAGATACTAAAATTTCGATAAGTAAAGATTATAGTAAAAATGTTAGAGAGCAACGGCGCATCCTAATTGCAAAAAGGAAAGAATTGGGTGAAAGGGGAATAAAATCGAAGTTGAGAGATAACAAGCTTTTGGTAAATGATAAAGTCTGTAAAGTGATGAATGGCCAAGTTGTTGATAGCACAGGAGTTGCTATATAGCAAAAACCTTGTAGAAACAATTGTGTAAATAGAAGAAATACGACATCAAAATCACAAATTAATTCTCCGCCCCATAATCAAATAACGGAAAGTTACTACGACATAAATACATGTAAATATGATTCTCAAGACGATGACAATGCAAATTTTTCTGAAAATTCGCGAGACATCGCCGAAAAAATAATATGTTGGAATATAAATGGTTTCTATAGGATTCTTTCGATATTTCCACTCCTCGAGCACATAAAGAACTACGAAATTTTTGCTCTACTTGAAACATGGTGCCTGAACAGGACTAACATAACACTAAAAGATTATCAAATTATCGAATTACCTGCCACCAAAGAATCTGGAAGGGGAAGAGGGTCAGGGGGTATAATTGTCGGTTTTAGGGAAGGCGGGAAATATAGAGTAGAGAGTTCTGAAAAGGATGGCACTTGGTTATCTATTTTCTTATCAACAAACACAAGAGCCCCCCAACATGTTATCTGTTTAATATTTGTATACCTTCCTCCAAACCAAATACAGCTGCATAACTTAGATAAGCTGTTTACATACATTCAAAAGCAAATAGCAGATGGAAAAGAAATTATTTTACTTGGAGATTTAAACATCAGAACTGGGAAGTTGGGAGGACTACACAATCCACTTAATTTCCAGCTCCCCCTAACATCGGAAAGAAGGGCTAAAGATCATATAATATCATCTCTGTCTAATAAACTTCTTGATTTCCTGGAAGATAATTCTTTGACAATAGTTAATGGAAGATCTAGAGGTGATAAAGATGGAGATTTTACATACATATCCGAAAGAGGCTCTTCAACTATTGACTATTGCATACTCTCACAGGGTTCACTACAAATTTTACTGGACTTCAAAGTCGATGACCAACTGTACTCAGACCACCATCCTTTGGTTTTAACGATAAAAGGCCAAAACTTCAATGAGAAAAAAACCAAACGGGAAGATTATAATATTACGAGATATAGATGGTCAGCCGATGGACTCGCAATGTTTAAAATGAAACTGGAAGAATTGCGGGAAAAAAACATACCAGCCTCCGATGACCTTGTATACACTTTCAATCAGCGAATTTTGGAAGCAATGTCATCTGCAAAAATAACCTACTCAATTAAGGGCGGCCCCAGGAAATCTAAGCCGTGGTTCGATAAGGACTGCTATGATATGAAAAAACTGGCAAAAGAAAGTCTGAAGAAATATCGTAAAACAAATAGATTGGAAGACAGAGAATGTTATGCTTCCTCCAGAAAGAAATATCTCGCTTTATTGGATCTAAAAAGGAAAGGCTTTGATAATGAAAAACAGGAAATACTCAGAAATGCTAAAGACTCAAAGACCTTCTGGAAAACTATTGCGCTCTACAAAAGCACATCTATAATCCAAGGAGAAATATCTATACAGGACTGGCTGAACTTTTACCGCGAACTAATGACTACAGAGAAAAATTTGAGAATTTGTAATTTACATAATGTGATTTCTCAGAACGATCCTATATTGGACTCAGAGATAACCAATGCAGACATATACAAGGAGATAGCTGGTTTGAGGAGTAACAAGGCATGCGGGCCCGATGGCATCCCCAATGAAGTATTAAAAACACTCCCTGATTCGTACATACTGCTGTTGAAACAACTCTACAATAGTGTTATGACGACTGGAAAATACCCAGCAATTTGGACTAATTCCACTATACACCCAATCTTTAAAAATGGTTATAAGAACAGCCCCTCCAACTACCGAGGTATTGCACTGATTAGCAATGTATCAAAGCTTTTCACATCAATCCTAAGATCACGACTGGAGGAATGGGTCGAAGGAAGAAGGGTTATACCCGAAAACCAAGCGGGATTTAGAAAAGAAAGATCATGTATTGACCACATATTTACACTAACTACTTTAATCCAACTATCATTAAGAAAAAAGAGGGGAAAACTATATGTCTTTTTTGTCGATCTAAGGAAGGCATTTGATACTGTACCCCACTCACTACTTTGGAAAAAACTTTACAACCTAGGCATAAGTTACCAATTCATAAGTACGATCAAAAGTTACTACGAACAAGCAACTATAGCTATCAGATGGAAGGGATCATTTACGGAAAGTATTAAGATAAACTCGGGAGTCCTCCAGGGAGAACCACTTTCCCCACTGCTATTTATATTATTTATCACGGACTTAATCGAAATTTATAATAACTCAGACCTGCCGAGTGTAAATTTGCCAGAATTTGGAGATATCCATTTATTGCTGTACGCCGACGACATAGCAATTATAGGTGAGTCCAGGATAAACCTCCAAAAGAAGATCAAAATACTGAAAGAATATCTCGATGAGAACTTAATGACACTAAATGAGTCCAAGTCAAAGATTATGGTGTTCCGTAATGGAGGTAAACCCTCAAATAAGGATAGATGGTTCTGGAATGATAAACCCATAGCAATAACTTCAAGATATACATACTTGGGATTCCCTCTGACACCAACAATAACAACTACTCACCCGGCAAATTACTTTAAAGGAAAAGCACTTACAGCAATTAACGCCACACACCCAATATTAATAAAATCAAAAGCAAAGTCAATAAATTTATCAATCAAACTCTTTGATACAATAGTGAGAGCTGTCCTGATGTATGCCGCTCCATTATGGGCAACAGAGCATAAAGACTTACTGGACAATATACAAGACATATTTATCCGTAGGTTCCTGAATCTGCCCAGATACACTCCAGGTTACCTAATCAGATTAGAAACCGGTCGTATCTCATTGAGTGTAACAGCCTTAAAATTAACCCTGAAGTATTGGCTGCGGGTGTTGAATATGAGCAGTGACAGATTGCCACGTATATGTTTTAATAGAACACGGGAACTCTCTAATGCTTCGGGCACACCCATCGGTTTCATTAAAAAGCTCACTAATCTGCTTAACGATAATGGATCCCCTGCACTTGTTTCCTGTGATGACCCTGAAACGCTGAGGAGCGCGATTACAGGGCTCTTAAAAACAGCGGCAGACCAATCTATACAAAACGACCTTACAAGAATGGATAAATCTAAGCTATACTCTCACTACAAAGACATTCACATATCTTTCATGACGGAGGGATACCTTTTAGGGGATTTTCCTTTCCCGGTTGTAAGACTACTCGCACAAGTTAGAATACTTTCAAGTTTTTTTAGAGAAAACCACACCAAGATGCTCTGCGGTGAGGACCCGACTTGTACCTTCTGTAATTCAAAACTACAAAATGAAATCACTCACTATATTTTTGATTGCTCTGCTCTGAAAGAAGAAAGAAGAACCCTTATGCTCAAAACTGGGCAACTCTGTGCTTCACTTCCATCAATAATTGACAATATGACCCAGAATAAGTATATTGCTACGGCGTTTTATGGTTTCCACAAGTCCATATCTCAGAAGAAGGCCAAGTGATACTCACTCCTCACTTTCTTACTGCTACTCTTTTTGTGTTGATTTCTTGCTTCCCTCTTTCTTATTATTATTTTTTTTTTTTCCTTTTCTTGTTTTTTTTTTTTTTCTTTCTCTTTTTACTCTGTATATATCGCTATTTCCGTTGTCTCACTGCTTTGTTCTTATGCATACCTCTGGTGAATCCTGTATAGGGTCAGTGACCCTAAATAAAGGCTTTTTTGTTGTTGTTGTAAAAAAAACAATGGTTGCCTGTAAAGTCGGTTTTACGGGCGAAGATTTTACGTGACAACGGTAGAATATTTATTGATATGAATATAATTAAATTGCACAATAGGAACAAGGAATTGAATGAAAATAAGAATTGCACAAATTTTAACTATAGAAATATATTTTGTTTACTAAAACATTGTACATGTAAACTTAAACTTAACTAATTCCTATTTGAGTGATTTTGTTGAGGATAGGACGATGATAGGAGAAATATGAAATGAAAGGAAGTGTTTCTGCTGTAATGTGTCTTGCGAAAGTCAAGTCGATAGTTGTTCCTTTTAACGTAGTTGACTTAGAAACGTTTGATACGCAATCAAGATTATACGTATTTTTCATGAAATTAAGAAACGAGTTGTCAGGCTTTACGTTTTTGTTAAAATCACCACACAGAAGAATCGGTATACTAGAATCAACTTGCACGAACGGTGGCACGTACTGGCTGTTGTGAATGTACGGACCGAGTCCTTGCCATAGTAACATTCCAATATCCTGCATACTAGCTCCTGGATGAATATATACAGCACCGAGTATAAACTTGAAGCTAGTATTAGCGGCGAAGCAAGTAACTTCAGTCATGCACATGTCACCCTTGGTTTTAATGACACGAGTTACGTCTGTAATCGCAACTTGGAACACTTCCGCCGTAGATGTCGATGATAATTTACGATAGATCGCCACTCCACCAGCCGCGTTGGTATTTGAAAATCAAAACACTTATTCAGATCGAAGGTTCAAATTTTTGCTAAATAAATTTGAAATTAAATAAAATTTGTAATTGTAAATGATGAAGTTGAAAATTAAAACATTTACTTAAATTAGATGTTAAAATTCTTGCTCAACACAGTTTAAATAAAGTTTTCTTATATCTGCCACTTTTTCTTAATATTTGTAATTTTAAAGAATCAATTCGAAAATCAAAACATTTATTCAGATCGAAGGTTCAAATTTTTGCTAAATAAATTTGAAACTATTTAAAATTTGTAAAATAATAATTAATTAATTAATTAATTTTAAACTAATAATTTACTTAACACTATCAACATTTATCAATAGTATGACATAACCTATAAACTCAGTTTCTCAACTTTTGTGTCAATCTAACAATTAATCAATCAATCATAGTTTACGATAATGAAATATCAGTGTACAATTATTTACCTTTATTGTTGTAGTTGTTGTAAATGACGAATCTAAGCACTCCACATTTTCACTACAGACACAGCTGACGATACTTTAACCACACGTGTGAACTTGTATTATGACGCTTTCTTGTTTTTCCAACGCCAAGAACGTTCGAGAAAGACAAAGACAGAGACAAGCATGCGCCGATTCAATGCGCCTAATTCTCTAGCGCTGCGGGCGCAGCTGCGCGCGCAGCACTCTCGTTCGGTGACTCATCGTAACGTTACCGGGCGTTACACTTTTTCATAAGTGACTCCCAGCCGCAACCTAATTTAAGACGTTGTCACGTCAAAAACCCTGTTATATTCATAAATAAGTTAAAACAAAGCATCTAGGGCTGCGTATCTTTTATTTCATAATTATAACACAAGCTTTCGGGCTCATACGCCCTTCTACAGGAGTTAATAAACGACCAACCATCTATTCTGAGATTACATTTTATATATGTAGCTATTATTTTGCATATTGGCCTGATTGAATAATTAACATATTTAGATTTACATATAGGTTGCATAATTTGGGAAATATTAATTCTAATTAATATGTGGTTATATGAAAATATTTTTTATGAATATTATGTTGCATGTTTTCGTTTTATATCATATTATTTTGAAATTTAAATTTCATTTAAAACATTTCAAGAAAAACTTAGACATTATTGCCTTCAGAATTTAAATTCCTTGTGAAATCCGAGAGAACCAAGATAACGTTACTCTTTTTAGTGGAAAATCAATGTTCGATATTCTTGTTTGAACTAAAGGAGCAATGTTCTGGTGGATTCCTATATGCAGCATAGTTAGTTGTTTAGAGAAGAAAACATGGCTTGCATTTGACTTAATGGAGAATTGAGTGATGCGTACAAGGCCCATGTAACTTTTCTTCAAATGTCGATTACCAGAATATTATCACAAAAAATGACACAATTCCAAAATTAAAAATATATTTCAAGAACTTTAAACGAATATAATGTTAACATTTTATATTATTGAAACATATACATGTAATATATACAAGGCCACAGTCACCGTTCGGAGGAGATTAATAGAATCGCCGAATGTCGTGGTTTATTTGGATGAGAAAAGCGAAGACTAGAACGCGGCTGATTCCACACTAGCCTGTGATTCGCTAACCATGACGTATGTACGAAGGAACGTGTGGACACTGGACATGTGTCGGACCTGGAGGCTGTTGTTGGGTTCTGCGCTGCCTGGAGTATAGGAGCTCCATCTATGCTTCCTTTCTTCCTGTGGTGATTCTGTATAAGACAGGTGGTCTTAAAAAAGCTCTGTGTATACATATGTAGTATATGTAGTATACATATGTAGTATATTATATACATGCCAAATACATATTATAATTTAATATATATCACAATTATAAATAGTGTAGCAGCCCATAATGTAGATAAAATTCAACAAGTTTAAAGTTTTATTGAGAGTCCGCCACTCCCAAGGCACGGCGTGGTCCAGTTCCGATAAGATCACATATATATATGTCATAATTTGTATATAATTAAATGCAACCCCGACCCACTATGTATGCACCATGTATGATTTTCAAAGACTTAATAAAGAACAAGGTAACTGGAGGAAAGCAAGTAGCATTAAGATATAGGAAGTAGGCCTAAAGCTGGCACGACTATTCTGGGTACCCCTGTGTCAATATTGCAGGGGCAGAGACCGGACGTCTCTAGTGACCGCAGAAGTTATATTAGTCAAGATGCACTCAATACTTCCTGACAAAGCAGGACGTATCTGGTATCCACAGAAGTTATATTAGTATAGAGACGCCCAACATTTCAGGCAAAGACAGGACGTATTTGATAACACGGAAGTAAATAAAATCGAAATAGCAACCGACACTTCCTATCAGGCAGGCCATATCTTTCACCAAAGAGAACCGCGGTCCAATCAGAAGACAGCACCTTAAGTAGGTCAACCAATAGGAAAAGATCATGTGATCATCTCTCAACCAATCAGAGAGAAACTGAGTCTTGGTGTTAAATCGAAAAGCAAGAATTGTCAGTTATGCTTTGGCTCCCAAGGAGGTGACATCGGCTCTGGACCTCTCCCCCTCTGCTCATCCCGTAGCTAAGTACAATCACCGCCATGTGATCAGATAATTAATAAGTCAAATCGCTCAGCTCTTCTCAAGCTTTCTTTCCTCCAATCCAGTTGCCTTTTATTTTCAAACCTCATCATGTGTCCTGATTATTCCTAACTGTGTGCTTCACTTACCACTCAACGACTGCGCTTCAACCAATCCTCACCATTCAAATCAAACAACAAGAAATTCCGCAACGATATTGTCACAGAACGGTTAAGTCGACAGAATTCTACAACAGTGTAATACAACAAATATTGCAGTGATATAATAACTTTTGGGACCATATTACATAGAGTCGACAGGATAAAGATTATGGAGCTTAATCAGGATAAAGATGGAAATTAACCCAGGCGCCAGCACAACAAAAGGCAATGACAAACCAAGAGAGAAGAAACTGGCAACGAACGGAAAGAAACTGACAACGAACGAAGCGACAAGACATACCCTGGCGACGGTAATTTTAGAACTGACCGCCGCGCTACAAGGGGCAAGATCCACGCAACTGGAAGCGGTCTTCCGGAGCGCCACCCACGGGGCAACCGACGCCCGCACCGCCGGTACGTGTCCGAACAACCTGACGCCCACCGAGGAGTCGCCACCCGCCATGCCGTACCCGTACACCCGGAAGCAATCCACGCGACACGGGCCCAGTGTACCGACAACGCGATCCACTCGAATGGAAGCAGTACAAATGACTAGATTTCCCTTTCAATTGCGCGGACAGTGCAAACGGTCCCGATCCGGTCCAACAGACATTCCAAGCCAGCCATCCCAAGCCGAAGACGCCACAGTGGAGCCCTTTCGAGACTAAGGTAGGCAATCCACCCAATGACACCATCAAATTGACTTTGGACTTGTATCTGACCCAGGACCTACCATGTACCTTTCTAATTGAACCAGACGCAGGTTCGAACATATTGCCGTATCATTTATACAATAGATTAAAAGCACAACTTCCCAACTTAAGTATTAAAAAACCTTCCCTTGATCTACCCACCCTAAATAGTTTTACGAAAATAATAGGACATTTAACTTTCCCTCTGACAATAGGCCAAATAACCCGTAGAGAGAACTTCCACGTGGTAAATGCATCCTTGCCATTTGGAGTTCTTACCTTAAAAACCCTTTATCAGTATAAATTAAAACTAAATTATAATCGCGGCACTATTTTCCAACTTGGCGTCCCATTGTCTAATACTATCTACCACTTTAAACATGTATCAAATGAATGCAAGCACGGGCTAGGCCAAAACCTGTCCCAAAGGACTCGCACAGCACCCAAAGCTTTCACACATGGAAACCCTTGCCTGCATTCATTGCCCAAACCCCAAATATTTACATGCCACCATTCTAATCTCACACCACGCAACTTTTCACTCAATCCAATTGCCAATACTTTATGCCCACAACACATAAAACCACAGGACGGTTTTCACACTCACAACACACGCACCCATACGTCGTCACACAACGGTAACACACACAACCAGCCCAACAAGCGCGACACTCACACCAAAAGGCGACACCAACCAGTAAACACATGCACAATCGTTAAGAATAATACAATCATCCCGTCTACACAAAACATAGAAAAAATTCACGCCACCAAACAACCACACAATCGAAAAACATTACGATCTTTCCTAAAAGCTGTGAACGCCTATAAAGAGTTCATTCCAGACCACGCCCGCTTGCGGACGCCACTTGTCAACCTTCTAAAAAAGGATGTCATGTGGGTCTGGGATGACGAATGCCAGAAAGCGTTCACTAACCTGAAAGAAAACCTTACCACACACCCCACATTACACCTTTACCAGGAAGGTCTGCCATGCCAGGTGTACTGTAACACCTCAACATTCAGCATTACAGGCGTTCTTAAACAAGTCTACCCTGATGGGAAGACATACACCGTTCAACATTTCAGCCGATCTCTGCGTAGTCACGAGCGAAATTATTCAGACTTGGAACTACAATGCCTAACCATTGTGGAAAGTGTGGATAATTTCCGCACCTGTCTAATGGGCAGAAAGTTTACAATATTTTCTGACCATCCCGCATTGCAGTGGTTGAAAGAGATCAAAGCTCCGTCAGGCAAATTGTTTCGATGGAGGTTAAGATTGTCAAGATACGAATATGAGGTCCGTAGCATAAATGGAGTACAACAATATGAAACGGGCGTTGGAACTCGTATCCCATTTTGTGGCTTTCTAGATGCGCCACTCATACAGAGCCAACAGTCTTCTCCACCGGGAAAATCTCGCGTGACTATGGATCCCAATAAACTGCGCACCGTCTCCCGAAAAGGAGTACTTAAAACTATAGTCCCAAGTTCACTTACAACCAGACTTCTTAAGTCCGTACACACACAACACCACCACCCAAACATCTCCAAGATGACGAGACTCATCTCATCACAATATTATTGGCAGAACATGACACAAGACATCGCAAAACAAGTAAAAACCTGTCCCACCTGCCGATTCGCTAGAAGAATCGATGAATACAACCAACCTTCACGTAAAAATACCGACACAGGCACCAAAACAAAACAAGATTCGTACATAAAGCACAGCGTACACCCCACACAAACAATGCCAAAATTACCACATCCACGTCAGAGAAACGATCACACATCTCAACCTAAACCAATTACCGCCGACATATCTCTAATAAAACCATTGACGATCAAACAGGAGAACTGTAAACCTGACAACCAGTTCAATCATACCACACCACTCCCTAAAGATATCAAACAGGAGAACTGTAAACCTGACAACCAGTTCAATCATATCACACCACTCCCTAAAGATATCAGACAGGAGAACTGCGAACCTACCAATCATTTAAATTCTACAATTAATAAGGATCAAGCAAATATTTCAAAATCCCCATTTACAAAAATATGGACGAACATGGGGCAATATCCTATATTTCATCTGATTCTTATCCTTTGTTTGTTACTTCTGCCATACAACTGTATCCCAATTTTAGTCATTAATTACTTGTTTATCTATATCATGCCCGCTCATAAAATTTTCGAACTACAAACATTTGGACAAACATTTATAAAACTTCTCGTAATTTTAGGAACCATTTTTGCAGAAAATCTAAATAAACTCCGAAAAGATAGCAGTAACTGAAAGATGACCAACCAATGTCGGAGAAGTCATACTCCAAAAACAAGATGCAAATAGCAATTAGGCGGGCAGGAAACGTAGTTCCCCCACTTCCTGATCCAATTACATGCAAATAGTGTGGGAGGGTAATTTTAGGATCGGACCTCGCGTCCCCGACACGTCCCGCTTCCGGCGTCTCATTACAAGGCCCCGCTCATCCAAATTAGGTCACCGCTCTCCCCAGCCACAGATTTCTCTATGCCACCGATTTTGAATTCCCGTTCGAGTCTACATATCGATTTTTACCACCCAATTCCACATCCACAAGACAACACATAGAACTAGCTCACACATTTCTTACACAACAGACTTCCAACATTTTTTCACAACACACACACAAAGACAAAAAATTACACATAAAGGTTATATAGATTTCCATGTCTCCTGTACATACAGCATAAACGCACTTGAGGGCTAGAATCACGTTTTTCACCTAAGTGTCGCTACAGATGAGACAAAAATTTTATAGGGCATAATTGAGCAAGTAAAACATTTATAGGGCAAAATGGAGCAATCAATACATTTAGATCAGGGCATGTAGATACCAAAGGGTTCAAACCAATACACCTTATTTTTCATATCAATCATTTTCATTATTTTCTCTCAATTAACAATGTAAATATTTAATCAACTTATCAATTTATTCAACTTATTATCAATTTTAATCATTAATTATCATATATTTACCACTTAGTTATGTTATCATAGTTTTCAATCAACGAAAATTCATTGGCTTTCTTTCAAAATTGGATGTTATATTTCATTTTGATTTACAAAAACATTCTTTTTTTTTTCTCTATCCTTTTTCCACCATGCAACCAAGCATTTACTTTGATTTCTCCCAACTTTTATATTATTTTTGATTTCCTCCAACTTTTTATTTTTAATTATTTTTTGATTTCCCAAAAGCCCTAATAAAATTCCCTCGAATTCTTTTCCAAAATTCGAGCAAAAAAGTAATTAGGCATTTTTCCTTTTTTTTCTCACCATTCAACCAAGCACTCAACTTTGATTTCGCTCAAAAACCTTTTATTTTATTTTATTTTGATTTCAAAAGACCTTATGAAATTTCCTCGAATTCTTTTCCAAAATTCGAGCAAAAAAGTAACTAGGCATTTTCCCTTATCACCATACAACAAAACAATTTTTCTTTTCAACCAAACACATTCAATTTTGATTTCATTCAACTATTCTTATTTTATTTTGTTTTGATTTCAAAGCGCCTTATGAAATTTCCTCGATTTCTTTTCTCAAAATTCGAGCAAAAAAGTAACTAAGCAGTTGTCTTTGTCACCATGCAACAAAACAATTTTTTTTTTCAACCAAACACATTCAATTTTGATTTCAATCAACCATTTTTATTTTTATTTTTATTTTGATTTCTCAAAAGCCCTAATAAAATTCCCTCGTTTTCCATTCACAACTTCGAGCTAGAATATGGTTAGGCATTTTTCATTTTTTTTCTCACCATACAACCAAGCACTCACTTTGATTTCGTCCAACTTTTTATTTTATATTATTTTGATTTCAAAAGCCTTAATAGAACGCCCTCGATTTCATTTCCTATCTCGGGTAGAATTCGTTTAGGCGCATTTTCTTTTCTTTTTAATCCACTATGTACCATAACATTCATTGATTTCTTACAATTAAAAATTTTTTGATTTCTATTAATTATACTCAACCTATATCATCAACACCATTCTATTTTACTTTTATATCACCAGCAATGCTTGTATATAGCCCCTCAATACCCACAACTAATTTTCCCACAAAATTATTTTTCACTTTACAGAATTCTCTCAGGTTAACCCCTTCTTGAATTCTTCACATGTAGGGGGCGCATCTGTCATAATTTGTATATAATTAAATGCAACCCCGACCCACTATGTATGCACCATGTATGATTTTCAAAGACTTAATAAAGAACAAGGTAACTGGAGGAAAGCAAGTAGCATTAAGATATAGGAAGTAGGCCTAAAGCTGGCACGACTATTCTGGGTACCCCTGTGTCAATATTGCAGGGGCAGAGACCGGACGTCTCTAGTGACCGCAGAAGTTATATTAGTCAAGATGCACTCAATACTTCCTGACAAAGCAGGACGTATCTGGTATCCACAGAAGTTATATTAGTATAGAGACGCCCAACATTTCCGGCAAAGACAGGACGTATTTGATAACACGGAAGTAAATAAAATCGAAATAGCAACCGACACTTCCTATCAGGCAGGCCATATCTTTCACCAAAGAGAACCGCGGTCCAATCAGAAGACAGCACCTTAAGTAGGTCAACCAATAGGAAAAGATCATGTGATCATCTCTCAACCAATCAGAGAGAAACTGAGTCTTGGTGTTAAATCGAAAAGCAAGAATTGTCAGTTACGCTTTGGCTCCCAAGGAGGTGACATCGGCCCTGGACCTCTCCCCCTCTGCTCATCCCGTAGCTAAGTACAATCACCGCCATGTGATCAGATAATTAATAAGTCAAATCGCTCAGCTCTTCTCAAGCTTTCTTTCCTCCAATCCAGTTGCCTTTTATTTTCAAACCTCATCATGTGTCCTGATTATTCCTAACTGTGTGCTTCACTTACCACTCAACGACTGCGCTTCAACCAATCCTCACCATTCAAATCAAACAACAAGAAATTCCGCAACGATATTGTCACAGAACGGTTAAGTCGACAGAATTCTACAACAGTGTAATACAACAAATATTGCAGTGATATAATAACTTTTGGGACCATATTACATATATGAAAGGATGAAAACCTTAAAGGTTCCATCCAGGATGGAAATAGATTTGAACCAGATTGGGTCTCATCTATATAGATAATGTTAATTCATTCTAACTGACATTCAACATGCCGCCCGCTGCATCAGGAAAAGCCATCAAGAAGACTGGCACAGAAAGCTGTCCGCACCACCGACAAGAAGAAGCGCAGGAAGAAGGAAAAGCAGAGCTTCTTCATCTACATCTACAAGGTGATAGTCCACACCAACACTGGAATCTCCAGCAAGGCTACGTTCATTCAGAACTACACCATCACCAGCAGGGAGATCCAGTCTGCCGTCCGACTTCTTCTACCTGGAGATCTGGCTAAGCACGCCGTTTCTGAGGGAACAAAGGCTGTGACCAAATACACCTCCTCCTCCCTCTATATAGATAATATTGTTGTGTCGTACCCAGACGGTGTTCGTGTTCTTTGTTTAATCAGGATGCCACAAAAATACACAGTGAGTTCGAAAGGATTTGGCAAAAGTGTTCGCTTTATTATACGTCGCACTGACCGAAAGAGTACAATAAGTGGGACTTGCCTTCAACTTCCCCGTCAGAAGGATTCTTGACGCCGTGGATGTCACTCTTGTGAAATGTCCCGCTCCACACTGTACATGTCCAGTCCAGACTACACCGTCTTGTAGACCGCTCCGATGTCAATCATTCCTGGCACCGCCTTGTAGGATCATCCACATGCCCCGGAGGCAAGTCGCCTCGTCTTCTCCTCACCGCAGATGTAACCAGACTCTGTCCTCCCCACAGGGGAATCCTGTTTTCAGCGCCTGCCCCCCCTCCCTGACAACACATGGCCACCCCCAACTCATCTTCCCCCAACTTTACTCTGAAATCTTGGCTTTGTCGTCCATTTTACAATACACTAACAGAGTTTTCAGTTGTAAAATTTTAACCAATCTCCTTCAAAGATACTGAACTATACATAGCTATCTATAAACTAAAATATTCGTTATTTTTTACTTCATGTATCATACTTATTCAGTAGATTCAGCATCTTGCTGAAATATAAGCCCAGAATGTCGTGATACGAAACAAAACTAGGAATAGAATCTAAACGACGTACCGTCGTGCTGTGAGGGTGACCACAAAGGGGTCCGTTCTACAAAGGAAACGGTACCCCAGACCACAACATCCGGCCGTGTTAAGGCAACAATCAGACTGGTATCCCACCTGGACGTCTCGTTGACCATTTGGTCTCAGTGGGATTCATCACTGAAAATACTTCAATCCAGTCAGTCCAGTTTGAATGAGTCCGGAATCTCTACAAACGGGCTTGTCGCTATGTCAAATTATATTGACAAATATTTAGTCTTTTTTAAAAATCATATCTCAGGTTTTAGTGGGAAGGATTTTGTTTTCGTTTGATAGTGAACCAATCTCTCCCGCCTTCTCATTGGACGAATGTGGCCATGTTTGTATATATAAGGGGGCTATGGTATTGCGAGAAGGGAGTGTGGTTGATTATCTTGTGGAGACGCTTAAAGTGTTCTCTGCGTGCTTTATCCGTGTCTGGTGATCTCCTCGCATACCTGTGTAACCCCGGTCCGATCCCTACCAACGCTACAATAAAGATAAGTATTGTGTGTGTGTGTGTTTTAAATTTTATTTAACAAATTGTGTGTTATTATTTACCTCTTTATTTTTTATACAATAAAAGTCGGTGGACAAGTGGGTAACACCCTCGATTCCGAGTCATGAACCGGGATTGAATCCCGCGTTAACCTTTTGTTTAATATATGAACAACCTTCACATATTATTCATTGTTTCAATTATCATAAACAAGGTTGCTCTTTTTGAGCTGTACCTAATAAAGTGATTTTGGAACAGGAATTTTGGTATCTTTTTTTTTTTTTTTGTGTGTGTTGTAGTCTTGAGTGTACGATTTTTGTGTGTTTAGTTCTTATTACTTTAGGCCCTAGTTTATTGAATTTTGTGTTAACCCGAACAAAGTAACTTTTGTCAGTTATGCAAAGGTCAAGTATAATCGGATCAAAAGACGCCGTGAGCTCAGCCATCTTTCTTTGAGCCGTCTATTAACGGTCTTTGCGGTCACCATGTCGTGTCGTGATGTCTGTGAAGGCCGTTCTGACGATTGTTCTGTCTCTCTAGGTCGACTTTCTTGACGCTATGTTCGGCCATACTTCTACCATTCTTGTCAAACATCACCTGTGGCATCACTTTTATCAAAATTTCGAACGATTGTCTGACCAAACAGTATCTTTTAGCCTAACTGAAAGTCTTCTCAAATGCATGTACATAATTGTATATTTTAATCATTTTTGTTATAATCATCATCCTCATTCGATTTCATCTTGTCACTCTCAAGACAATTCCCCTAAGGAGAGTGACAGCAAGTATAGGGAGCATGCGCGCGTGGTTACCAGCCCCTGCTCCTATGCCGCCCGCTCATGACACGACGGCAGCAGCTTCTATTCCAGTGGCCCACGCTCCTGTGCTTCCCGCCCAGGCAACACCTGCCACAATCGTCACGAACAAAGTACTCACCGAGGTAAGCACCTAAAAAAAACTTGAAACCCCTGAAGTGAAGATCGACCTCTCACCTCAAGCTTCACCACAGAACAAGGAACACCCGGCAAAACTCAAGGCACGACAACAAATGAACTCTCTAATTGAGAAACGCGAAGCTTTGGAGGCTATTCGCCATCGACGTCCACCATTGGATCTGGGCTTGCCTGTGTCGCAGCTCCTGGCGTCACCATCCTGTGGCAGCGCATACTATGGCCAGGGAAGATCGCCGTGGTCTGCGCCAACGTCCGGGGCCACCAAAGGACTTTCGTCAACTGTCACCTTTCCCATGCTCTAGGCGAGCGGCTCCTTCAGCTGCAGACCATCGCGGCTGAAGCCATCAGAGAAGATGCCTGGGTCCTCGGTGACCTAAATATCTCCGAATATTCCACAAGCGACATAAATTCCGGTTCAGTAGAAGCCCTCACAGAACTCCTGGAACAAGTCGACCTCGTGGACGCTGCGTACATCTTCGAGGCCACGCACCTACCAACTAGGGTCGCCACATTCGGAAGCCGGATCGACACAAGTCGTCTTGATCGAATCCTTCTACCATCTAGGCTCTCTGACCATGTCACCCATTACTGGACAACTAACTACAGACTGTCGGACCACCGTGCTGTGATTCTTCAGCTGGGCCAACCACCCCCTCCACGCCCGACATGCATCGCTGCCATGCTTCGCTCAAGGATCGTTGTTGCCAGAGTGGCGGCGCTCTTCGACGAGGCATCTAGTACTATCACCGACCTGTCCTTGGACTTCCATCAAGGCAAATATAGTTTCACAGATTAAGTGCCTTGATGTCCCCCGCGTCGCTGAAGATGACTACATAATCCGTGCCAGCCGGTTCCTCCAAGCCAGGCTCGAAGCCGCGTCAATGGACGCAGACTACCCATCACTACCCGACCTTAGCCGGGCGCTCCGTGTGCATCGCTCAGGACTGAACAACATCTACGACGAGAATGGGCGTCCCATGGAAGGTCAAGCGGCGCGTCGCAAGATCTTCACAACCTTCCGGGAACGTTTCTCTCGCCCGTCCTGCGACCTTTACATTGCCGCAGATTTCCTGCGTGAGGTAACGACCCCCATCATCCTAGAAAACAGTGATCCCCTACACAGGCACGAGATTTCTTCAGAGGAGATTACCGCAGCCATCCGCCGCCTACCGCTCGAAAGAGCTCCTGGTAGGGATGAAATACCCTGCGTACTGATGATGGCCTTCGATGAGTTTTTCGTTGGTGCGCTCCAACGTCTCTTCGAGGCGTCGCGGATTTGCGGGGAATTACCTTCTTCATCACGACGGAATTCCATCTGTCTCATACCCAAGTCGCACGGTGGTCCGGGCCTCAACGGCTACAGACCAATCTCCATTCCAATGACAGGCTATCGGGTCCTCAGCAGCGTTCTCCTCGGGCGACTTCGACCTCATCTTCCTCGCCTAGTGCCGGAGTGCCAGACCTACGCTGTTCCGGGACGGTCCTCCTCTTGGAATATAGCTCGCGTGTCTGACGAGGTCGCCGCAGCCTCAAGGAACAACACACCGCTAGCTGTAATCTCCACAGACCTTGAGTCTGCCTTCGACACCTTGGACCGGGGTTTCCTGATTTCTCTACTGGTGTCTCTTCGGCTGCCGCCAGCCTTCATCGGTTGGCTCCTCGTATTCTACGCCGGGGCAGACGCTACAGTCAGAGTAAACAAGCACTACACACGACCCTTCCACCTGCTGAACGGAGTCAAACAGGGCTGCGCCGCCAGTGCCGCCTTGTTCAGCATTGCGACAGGGCCACTCCTACGTCGTCTAGAGCGGGTACTCGGCCAAGGCAACGTCCTGGCCTATGCTGACGACATCAACTTACTCATACGGAATGATGAGCAATTCAAACTCGTCAAAAATATCTTCGACGAATTCCGTCATGCATCAGGAGTACGAATAAACTACAGCAAGTGCAAAGGTCTGTGGTGTGGTGCTTGGAGAAACCGGGTCGATTCCCCTCTGGACATATGTTGGTCAACAGCCCAATTGAAGGTTCTGGCTGTCTAGTGACTACAGGATATGGAACATCAGTCCAGGAGAACCATCTGGTCGAACTGATGGAGACGGCCGCTGCAAGATGTTCCCCCTTCGTCCGCAGCCTCTCTCTCGTTGGGAGGGCAAGAGCTGCAAACTCCCTGGTGCTCTCCTCAGTGGTACACCATCTTCACGGATACCTGCCTACCGACTCCACCATCTCTAAGCTCCAAGCTCGACTGGTGCGTTTCGTCTGGGGACCTGGGCGCACCGCCTGGCTGCCGGGAGGTGTTCTAGCACTTCCTGTCTCCATGGGTGGCTTCGGCCTCCTCGACGTCGGCACGCAGCTGAGACTGGCGTGTATGAAAGGTGTCCAAGCTTCGCTTCGTGGAAGTCTCAACGCCTACTCTTGGCTCACTGATAGTGGGGCCTGGTTAACTTCCCTTCAATCCGGGACCTGGCTTCCACCTCGATGTCGTAGACTCATGAAGTTATGGGAAGCAAGGGCTCTTAAAAACAGCGGCAGACCAATCTATACAAAACGACCTTACAAGAATGGATAAATCTAAGCTATACTCTCACTACAAAGACATTCACATATCTTTCATGACGGAAGGATACCTTTTAGGGGATTTTCCTTTCCCGGTTGTAAGACTATGCGCACAAGTTAGAATACTTTCAAGTTTTTTTTAGAGAAAACCACACCAAGATGCTCTGCGGTGAGGACCCTATTTGTACCTTCTGTAATTCAAAACAAAAAAAATGAAATCACTCACTATATTTTTGATTGCTCTGCTCTGAAAGAAGAACCTTTATGCTCAAAACTGGGCAACTCTGTGCTTCACTTCCATCAATAATTGACAATATGATCCAGAATAAGTACATTGCTACGGCATTTTATGGTTTCCACAAGTCCATATCTCAGAAGAAGGCCAAGTGATACTCACTCCTCACTTTCTTACTGCTACTCTTTTTGTGTTGTTTTCTTGCTTTCCTCTTTCTCTTTCTTGTTTTTTTTTCTTTTCTTTTTTTTTTCTTTTTCTTCTGTATATATCGTTATTTCCTTTGTCTCACTGCTTTGTTCTTATGCATACCTCTGGTGAATCCTGTATAGGGTCAGTGACCCTAAATAAAGGCTTTTGTTATTGTTGTTGATATGGGAAGCAGTTTCAGACTTCCTAGCACTGGACCACCGGATAGTTCCAACACAACAGCTGAGGGACCTCGCCATAATCGGAGCATGCAGGTTCCTCCGGCCACCTGACCTCCTAGCCGCTGCACGGTGGATGGGAGCACGTATCGGGGACTTCGATGGCCCTGTGTCACCGCTCACTCGTCCGACCCGTTGCGCTCTTGCAGACGCCACAGCCTTGGCCAACTTCTGCAATAGGCTGATTGAAGAAAACTTCCTAGGGTCCCACCGGGCGGACAACCTAGGCGAAGCTGTGGTGCTGCGCGGGACGGTGACTCCGCTCATGCGCCTAACTACCCACACCATCCGCCGTACACTTGAGCGACCACGCCTGGCAACCCTGCCCATCGCCCAGCTTCTGTACCGTTGGCAAGACTTTGTCAACATTCCTCTCACCGTCGGCTGGCCATCGCTTCGACGTTGCGCCTTTTCAGGGCACAATGTCGACATTGCAGTACAGCTGGCCCTGCACGCTCTTCCCCATCCTGCACATCTGGCCTCTGCTCGAGAGACCTGTATCGCCTGTGGCTCTAGCGACCTGACGTTGGCCCACCGCTATTGGTCCTGCAGCTCCATCAGGCCCCTCATACGGGAGGCCTTCAACATCATACAGCAACCACCCGACCTGCAGGGCTGGATCTTCGGTCAAGGGCTGGATGACGACGCCCTCGCCATCCTCGCGTCTGCCAAGTCATCCATACACAGGTTCTTTCTGAGCCTTGAGATGAGGGGAGAACGTGACTTACTGTCTGGAGGAGGACTCTCTGTCGTTGGGGGAATCTCCTCGACTGTACATAACTGTATATATTTGACTCCTTTATTTTATCCCTCTTTTTATAATTATTATATAATACCACCATTGACTTGTGTATGATGTCAATAAAATATTTTTAAATATTAAATCTCTCTCTTTCTCTATTGATCTTCTGATACCTGCTACATATGTGACATTGCATTGTTCACAGTTAAAAGAGTTTATTGCCTTAGATATATCATAGTTAGAGGTTTGGAAGTTATATGTTTGGTGATTTCGGGTTTCTGAGTAAATTACTGAGGTTAGCTTGAGGGCTAAAGAGTAAGTGGCTATACCAACAACAACAACAAAAAAGCCTTTATTTAGGGTCACTGACCCTATACAGGATTCACCAGAGGTATGCATAAGAACAAAGCAGTGAGACAAAGGAAATAACGATATATACAGAGTAAGAAGAAAAAGAAAAAAAAAAGAAAGAAAGAGGGAAGCAAGAAATCAACACAAAAAGAGTAGCAGTAAGAAAGTGAGGAGTGAGTATCACTTGGCCTTCTTCTGAGATATGGACTTGTGGAAACCATAAAACGCCGTAGCAATATACTTATTCTGGGTCATATTGTCAATTATTGATGGAAGTGAAGCACAGAGTTGCCCAGTTTTGAGCATAAAGGTTCTTCTTTCAGAGCAGAGCAATCAAAAATATAGTGAGTTATTTCATTTTTTAGTTTTGAATTACAGAAGGTACAAGTCGGGTCCTCACCGCAGAGCATCTTGGTGTGGTTTTCTCTAAAAAAACTTGAAAGTATTCTAACTTGTGCGAGTAGTCTTACAACCGGGAAAGGAAAATCTCCTAAAAGGTATCCCTCCGTCATGAAAGATATGTGAATGTCTTTGTAGTGAGAGTATAGCAAGTGGCTATACCATATTTATTAGATTAATCAAATATGTAAATACCTGTTTTCTTTCCTCTTTTCGCTCTCCACTTCTCCCATCCATATTTCCAAATTTTTATTTTTTTATTTTTTATTCTTTCTTATAATCTGTATGTATTTACCATATGTATATAATCTTTCTCCATTTTTTATTTCCCACTTTCATAGGTTTCCCCGTCTTGTAACCCCAAGGAGAATCCTCTGTAAGACCTGTGTGTCTTAATAAAGGTTTTTGTGTGTGTGTGTGTGATTAATCAAATATAATTCTCTGAGGATAAATTTCTTTATTTGTTTTGTTGATTTATTGGTTCATTTTCTCAATTTCGGTTTAACTCAATATAAATTATCAGAATTATAATCCTCTATATCAATTAGATTAATCAACTATAAATCTTCAAGGATAATAACAAATAAATAAACATATCCTCAGAGATGGAAATTTTGCCGGGAGGATATTGATCTAAAGAGACAATCTAAAGAGGCATGGCCTAGACAATGACACCATCCTGGCGTCTACCAAGACACACATCTATAGGTACTTCCTCGGTGTGGAACTGAGGAGTGTTCAACCTTGTCTGGAGGAGAACTCTCTCAAGGTGGGGAAGTCTTCCTTACTGAAGATATTTGTATATATATTCCCCTACACTTTATATGCCCTTTTACTCCAGACACGGATAAAGCACGCAAAGAACACTTTAAGCGTCTCCACACCAATATCCACCACACTCGCCCCTTCGCAATGACTGACTTTCGATTCCGGGCTAATTGTCCAAAATAGGCATGGACTTCTAGCCCCCTCTTCATGGCTGCAGACGCGATGTCAGGTGGCAAGGGATCCTAGGATCTGGCGGCAGGAGATGTCTCGCAGGGGTGGTGGAAACGTTGGGCAAGCAGGGGAACAGCGCCAGGGTGCAGTGAGGCGGGAGTCTTGAATAGGCTAGAATCCAAACCCCTTCGCAATACCATAGTCCCCTCTTATATACAGACATGTCCACATTCGTTCAATGAGAATGCGGGAGAGATTGGTTCACTAACAAACAAACAAAAAAAAACATTCTTCCCACTAAAAACTGAGGTAACTGCTTATGTTTGTCAATGTAATTTGACATCGTCCTCCACAAATATCAGGTCCATGTTGCAGGTTAATCAACATGGTTCTGCCACGACCGTAGATCCTCTCTTCTGTTGGAACCATTGCCCATTAATAGAGAAGACATTCATCTTAAACACAGTGTGCAGTTTTCCGATCCTATCGATTGTTCCTATGTCGGGGTCGATATAAATCAATTAAGAAAAAAAAACAAAACAGACATGACTAAATCCTACAGGAACTGCAATAACTGTCACAACACCCAACTCACTCCGGACCATAATATCCGGCCATCCTTGCAGCCCTCTATATGGCAGACATCAATCCAGAAGAGGACATCCATACGGCACCTCAGTTGACCAGTATTGTGATCAGGGTGCATGGACAGATCTGATCTGCTCCATGGACAAGACATCACCTCCAAGAAAAAAAAAATCAATACGGAAACCCAAAAATATCAATATGATATTTCAAGCTACTATTTCTAATTACTATATGCAAAATTTGACATCGAACGTTTAATTTTCATACTTCCCAATGTTCAATTGTGTTAATTGTATATAATTTAAGATATACACGCAATTATTCAAATTGTGGTTATGGCGTGTCTCTCCCAACTGTTAAATAAATAAAATATGAACAACAAAGATTGTGTTATATAGTTGTAACTACTTTGTCAATAAAAAACTTCTCTTAAAAATCTTGAGAAAAAAAAAATACCAAAAGAGTTGTTTCATCTGTTATCAAAAGCCTTCACCTTAGCGGTGGTTGACATACGAAGGGTATTACACTCTAGGGTGGTATTACAGAACGGCGGTACAGTGACCGGCACAATTTGCCCTGCGGCAGTCGCGCGCGCCATAAAACCAATGGCCAATTACAGTGTAAGGGGTGGTGCGATCAATAAAGGGACAACAAAGAGGGCTGCAGCTGGCGGAAGTTGGGAGGTAGTTCTCATCCGGCACCAGATGGGCCGACCGACACAACACGCCTCAAGGACGTAACCTCAATAGCTCTCAGGGTGGCGACCTCGGCAGGACGTGACCTTCTTCCGTGGCACTATGATCTTAGCCAAAAGGCCAAGAAACGATCGTCCATACCTTCCATATCTTTCATACCTAGATACCGCGGAGTCCATACTTCCAGACACTAGATAAATACACACACAGACACACACACAAAGCTTTATTAAGACCACCACATCTTATACAGATTCACCACAGAAAGAAATAATAGATGGAGCTCCTATACTCCAGGCAGCGCAGCACCCAGCAACAGCCTCCTGGTCCGACGCATGTCCAATGGCCACACGTTCCTTTGTACATACGTCATGGTTAACGTATCACTGAACAGGCTAGTGTGGAATCAGCCGCGTTCTAGTCTTCGCTTTCCTAATCCAAATAGATCACGACATTCGACGATTCAATTAATCTCCTCCGAACGGTGACTGCGGTCTTGTGACACTAGAAAAACAAATTGAAATACGAATATATACTTGAGAAAGGATTTCTCACATCATTGTTACTGTAGTTCCATTCCTGGAGAGACACATCAACCTAGATAGACATGACAATCATTTGCTGCCTAAAAACAGGCCACACAAAGAAAGTATTCTTTAAAGGCAAAACCAAACATTTCCCAAACTACACAAAATGTCTTGTGAGACATCCCCACATCCTGCAGTACTACATGATATCTACAACAGCAAGTCATCAATATACTAGGAGGTCTGTTGGTTTAAGTAATCAACTGATGGATTAGAAGAAAAAAGAGAGAAATATATAACAGTTACTTGTCTAGTCGATTCAATTGGAGTGGTTCACAACTGATAGGATTAGTGTTCAAATTGTTAGTTGAATTCTGTCTTTTTTGCATAATTTTTTTTGTTTTTTTTTTGTTTATGTAAAATCATTTTTATTCTGTTTTTAATTTTATTCATTTGACCACGTGCCAAAGTATGTATAAATAGATGGTTTGAAAGGCAAATTACCTTTGAAAATCGTTTTCTGGAATTGCAACGGAATCAAACTCAAGAAGGAATCAATTTCAAAAATCATCAAATCCAACTATACAATAAATTGTTCAAAATCAAGGTGACCTCAGCCACCGAATCCGACGACCTGGACCCAATGGCTAGCTGACAGCCAAACACCCAACAAACTGCCCTCCTGTAAGGTTCGGGGGGGCCACTCCAGCATTACAACTCGCCATGTGTAAATAATCTGGACAAGGTGACTCGCGAGCTGTGCTCGAATGTAACACCTGCAAATTGAGATGAAATAAATAAATAAATAAAATCAGTGTGTTTGTGAACTATGGCCGTGTGTGGGATACGATCCTTTATAGAATAGATACCTCTTTGGGAGTCAACGAGTGATCGTCTCAACGTAAATCAATTACAGTCCTCAGGATGTGACGGAGACATAAGGGTTGGTATTTGTAAGTTGAACACCGCCTCCAGCCAAGGTTAAACAATCAGACTCTTTTCTCATCTTCCCCTTAAATAACTGTAGAAATTTGTCTTTTATAGAAAACATAGCCACATCTATCAATGATTTATTTATATTACCTGAGGAGAATGAGTAGGTGGAGCAGAGTATCAAACATAAAGTTGACAAATATAGATCCAGTAGGGATTGTTGGATGTTTGATAGAATCGTTTCAACAAATGTTCGTTAGGCAAACTTTTACTCGGGTAAAAACCAAGCAAAGCCGGATACATTCGCTAATAATTATATAAACATTTTGAATAATTAGAATAAAAATTTATAAAATTTCTATATTTCAAATATTTCAGACTTGTTGCTGTTGTGACTTCCTCCTCCAACATGACAGAAACTACTCTTCTGGTAAGTCTCTTGTTCAAATATTTCAGTTAGAAAAAATTACTTTTACGGCAAAAGTAAATATTCGATCATATACTCCATCTCGTTGGAGAAATTGCAGAAAATATTTCAAATATTTAATCACACACACACACACATACTCACAAAAACCTTTATTAAGACACACTGGTCTTACAGAGGATTCTCCTTGGGGTTACAAGACGGAGAAACCTATGAAAGTGGGAAATATACAAAGGGGTAAAAATGGAGAAAGATTATATACACATGATAAATATATACAGATTATTATTTGAATGATCCTATGGAAAATAAGAATATGGAAATATATATATTGTGGCATGCATGGCGTTAGAAAATAGTTCTAAAAGTGGCCAATAGGTGGCGCCATGGATTTATGCGGCGTTTCTCTGCTCTGACTCTGTTGTTAGTCCTGTTCCTTCGTCATCCCCTGTAATAAATGGTTCTGTGCATGATTCCTCCTCCGGCCTCATCCTGCCACCTGTATTATGTAAAGTACTTGTTATATGATATTGCGACCATTTATAATGTAGATAAAGTGTTTTAATAAACTCCCTTGTTCTTCGGCGTTGTGCGGTCGTGACTCTCCTTCCGACAGCACATCGCTGCGCCTCTGGTCAGTCCTGACTGTCCCCCCACCCGTGGTAAGGCTGACGGATACTGCCAGAGGTTAGGGGAGTTTCACGTGCGGCGTGGCTCCCAGGTGGTAGTGTAGGGAAGGCCAACGGTCCAAAGGGTCAGCCACAGTAAGGAAGCGTCAAGAAAGGTAGAGCACGCAACATTTGGTGTCAGAAGTGGGATCCTTATTAGTGGACTGACCGGCAGTATCTGGTGGAGAGTCGGGGTTGAGGCTCTGGAAGGAACCAGATAGTTGCCACCTTGTTTGTATGCCTGTGGAGACCAGAGGACAGAAAATGGCCTCAGAAGAACTTTTGAAGCAGTTCATGGGCCTTATGAGGCAAGAAAGGGAGCAAGAAAAGGAGGAGGAAGAACGGAGACGAGAACAAGAAAGGGAAGAGAAGCTGAAGCGAAGAGAAGAAAAAGAGGAGAAGCTGAAGCGTGAAAAGGAGGAGGAAGAGCGGAGACGAGAACAAGAAAAGGAAGAGAAGCTGAAGCGAAGAGAGGAAAAAGAGGAGAAATGGGCCAAAGTGCTGTCGGGGATAAGGGTGGAGCTCAAGGGGGAACTGGCTGCCCTGGACAGCAAGATGGGAGAGATAAATATCGCTTTGGAGAGCGAAGTAGATGAGAGGAGGGGAGAGTTTAAGAGGCTTGAGGATGAGCTGGCTCGTCTAAAGAGTAATGGAGGTTTTGTGGCTGGGACTGCCTCTGCAGTATTAAAAATTACTCCACCAACCTTCGACGGACAGAGTTCCTTCGGGAATTATATGAGACAATTTGAGGCAGTTTCCCTCAACAATGGATGGGGAGAGGCCGAAAGGGCAATAAATCTCATTGTGGCTCTACGGGGACCAGCATTGGACCTGCTTCAGACAATCCCGGAGCAGGACCAACGGAGTTACGTAAGTTTGGTTAGTGCTCTAGAATTGAGATTTGGGGATCAGCACTCAAGACACGTATTCCAATCTCAACTAAAGCTGAGAAGGCAGAAGATGGGGGAAAGCCTACAGGAATTCGAGGCCGACCTGAAGAGACTTTGTCTGATGGCATACCCCAGGGTTCCGATAGATTTCATCGATCAATGGGTGGCTCAGACTTTCATCGAGGGTATTCGGAATGTCGAGGTGCAGAAGACATTGAGACTGACCTCCTTCAACACGTCAAGAGAGGCGCTGATTCGCGCGCTAGAAATAGACGCGGCATTTAAGATCAGCGACTCAGGGCCACCCAGGGTTCGTAAATCTGAGTTGACAGAGGAAGACGGTGCCGTTGGGGGCTCTAGAGATTCTGGGATTGAAGAAATAATCAAAAGATTGGACAAGTTGGAAGAAGCTGTTAAACATCGCAGAAGACCGGTTGGACCTTGTTTCCGCTGTGGTAAAATGGGCCACCTGAAAAGTCAATGCACTTCCAGGTTGTCCACCGAACAGCAGCAGGAAAACTAAAATCTGCCAGCGCTAAGGGGCGACCGTTGGCAGGAGTGGACGCAGTCCCTAAGATCGTCTCTATCCAAAGAATGAGGAGGGCGTGGGACACGCTGATGATAGAGATTATTGTAAACTCGAAAAAAATTAAAGCAACTGTTGACACCGGAGCGATGGTCTCCTTGATAAGAAAGGATGCGCTGAGAACTGCGCCGAGGCCGTTGCATCGAAAAATGATGCTGAGGACCGTCACGGGGGATACTGCACCAATTGAAGGAGAGCTTGATGTGGATATCCGTTTGGGGGGGACCCGTTTCGATCATAGAGTACTGGTGGCAGATATCGAGGATGAGTTTATTCTTGGCATGGACATCATCCGGGAGCATGGCTTCACGTTCGACCCAACACAGGGTATCCTAAGGTTAGGCGACGAAAGCTTCGTGTTGTCAACAGAGGGTGAGAAGTGTGAAGGCGTCCGACTCTTCGCCTGTGAAAATGGGTGTGTCAGTGGAAACTGCGAAGGGGTTATCATGACGGTTCCGAGGCACCCCTTGGGAGTGGTGTTGGCTTGATTGAGCCAACTTGTGACGCAAGGCAGAACCTTTTGGTGGCCAGGGCTATTGTCAAGACCGCCGACAAGAAAGTTCCAGTTAGACTGGCCAACGTTTTTCCGAGTGGAATCAGCATCAGGAAGGGAGACTTTCTGGCAGTTTGCTCGCCAATCTCGAGGATCGCCACGACAGAAGGAACTAACTGCCAAAGTAGAGTAAACAGGGTGGGGCAGACAAAATTGGAGATAGACCTGAAAGACCTGACAGAGGATGAAGCTCGGATGGCTCGTGCATTTATAAAGAAAAATCAGGATGCCTTTTCTACTGGTAATGGGAAGTTGGGAAGGACAGACTTGGTCCAACACAAGATTTATACCGGAAATGCTCGGCCAGTCCGGCAACCTCCTAGACGGGTGCCAATGGCAAAACGAGACGAGGTAGTAGGGCTGTTGCATAAATTGAAGCAGGATGGAGTCATAGAAGAATCCAACAGTCCGTGGTCTTCACCCGTGGTTCTGGTAACAAAAAAAGATGGGTCTACAAGATTTTGTGTGGATTATCGAAAGCTGAACGAGGTTACCAAGAAGGACAGTTACCCTCTACCCCGGATCGATGACACTCTGACAACATTGGCGGGGTCATCTTGGTTCTCTACATTGGATCTAAAGAGTGGATACTGGCAGGTAGGCGTACATCCGGCTGACAGGGAGAAAACGGCATTCAGTACCGGGAATGGGCTCTATCAATTCACAGTGATGCCTTTCGGGTTGTGTAACGCGCCGGCTACTTTTGAAAGGCTGATGGAGCTCGTACTTAGGGGACTAACATGGAAAACTTGCTTGGTCTACCTCGATGATGTAATGGTTATGGGCAGGACGTTCGGGGAACATCTTAAAAATTTGCAAGAGATCTTCAATAGATTCAAGGCGGCGAATTTGGGGTTGAATCCTAGGAAGTGCCAGCTGTTCCAGAAGAAGGTAGAGTTTTTGGGCCATACAGTGTCTGCGAAGGGGATCCAGACAAGCGAGAGCAAGATCCTTGCTATCAGGGATTGGCCCAAACCAAAGGACAAGCACGAACTGCGAAGTTTCCTTGGACTCTGCACATACTACAGACGGTTCGTAGAGGGATTTGCAGACATTGCTGCCCCGTTGCACAGATTGACAGAGGCGAAATCGACCTTTCACTGGAATCAGGATTGTGAGAACGCATTCGTGACCTTGAAAGGCGGCCTATGCTCCAGTCCAGTTCTGGTGTATCCCCAACCTGGGATGAGATTTGTACTGGACACAGATGCCAGTAACAGCGGTATTGGAGCCGTTCTGTCTCAGGTTCAAGATGGAGAAGAGCGAGTGATCGAATAATACAGCAAAATCCTAACCAAACCTGAGCGAAACTACTGCGCTACAAGAAGGGAGCTCTTGGCCATAGTCAGATCAGTGGAACATTTCCACAGGTATCTATATGGGCAAGATTTCTTGGTTAGGACCGATCATGCCGCACTCACATGGCTACTACAGATGAAAAATCCTGAAGGCCAGGTGGCGAGATGGTTGGAAAAGCTGCAGAAATACCATTTTCAAATTAGACACCGGCCTGGGAAAAGACATCACAATGCGGATGCGCTGTCCAGAAGACCTTGCGGAAGTTGCAAGCATTGCGAAAAATTGATAAAAATGAGAGCGAGGCGACATCGAGAGGGACGACTGTGGTACCGAGCGACGAGTGGACCCCTGCAAGCTGCAGAGCCAGCCAGCAACAAGACTTGAATATCGGTCCAATTTTGGAATCAAAGGAAAACGGAAACCTAAGACCTAGCTGGGAGATCATATCGGACAAGAGCCCAGCACTTAAGGCATTATGGGCACAGTGGGACTCCTTGAGGGTTGAGAACGGACTGCTGAAGAGAGTTTGGGAAAGTGCTGATGGGAGGAGCACAAAAATGCAGCTAGTGGTCCCGGAGGTTAAAATTCCTTGTGTCCTGCGGGAGGTGCACAGCGGAGCCTCGGGATCTCACTTTGGCGTGACGAAAACCTTGAGAAAGGTTAGAGAGAGGTTCTACTGGGTATATTGCCGGGAGGACGTGGAAAATTGGTGCAGGCGATGTACCACATGTGCTGCCAGCAAAGGCCCACAAACTAGGTCCAGAGGAAAAATGAGAGAATACAACGTGGGAGCGCCTTTCGAAAGGATCGCGATTGATGTGGCTGGCCCATTTCCAGTCACAGAGGATGGAAACAAATACCTCTTGGTCGCTATGGACTACTTTACGAAGTGGCCCGAGGTCTACGCGATTCCTAATCAGGAGGCTGCTACGGTCGCAAGGGTTCTTGTAGACAACCTTATCTGCCGATTTGGTGTGCCATTAGAACTGCACTCAGATCAGGGGCGGAACTTTGAATCGGAAATATTCCGAGAATTGTGCCAGGTATTGGGAATCTGGAAAACAAGGACTACTCCCCTGCATCCACAGTCGGATGGAATGGTGGAAAGGTTCAACAAGACCATGGTGGAGCACCTATCCAAGGTTGTGGAGCAGAATCAAAGGGACTGGGACCGTAGACTGCCGCTGTTCCTCATGGCGTACCGAGCGGCCATTCACGAAACAACGGGTCAAACACCGGCCAAGGTTATGTTCGGACGAGAACTACGACTCCCTTGTGACTTAGAATTTGGCACCCCTGGAGGACCACCAGTAGAGGTGACCAGTTATGTGGGCGAACTGAGAGGTGTGCTGTCGGAAACTCATAAATTGGTTAGGGAAAAAATCCAGCTAGCAAGTCACCGGATGAAGACTCACTACGATCTAAAAGCAAACCATGAAGGATTCAAAGAGAATGATCTGGTATGGATGTTTAATCCAAAGAGAAAGAGAGGGCTCTCCCCAAAGTTAACACCAATGTGGGAAGGACCCTACAAGGTCGTCAAGAGAATCAACGACTTGGTCTACCGCATCCAGCGAAGTTCGAAAGCAAAACCAAGGGTCGTCCATTTGAGCCGGTTGGCACTCTTCCAGGGAGAGCAATCAGAGTGTACCTAATCGGGACGATCAGGTTTGATTGGGGGGCAGTGTGGCATGCATGGCGTTAGAAAATAGTTCTAAAAGTGGCCAATAGGTGGCGCCATGGATTTATGCGACGTTTCTCTGCTCTGACTCTGTTGTTAGTCCTGTTCCTTCGTCATCCCCTGTAATAAATGGTTCTGTGCATGATTCCTCCTCCGGCCTCATCCTGCCACCTGTATTATGTAAAGTACTTGTTATATGATATTGCGACCATTTATAATGTAGATAAAGTGTTTTAATAAACTCCCTTGTTCTTCGGCGTTGTGCGGTCGTGACTCTCCTTCCGACAACACATCGCTGCGCCTCTGGTCAGTCCTGACTGTCCCCCCACCCGTGGTAAGGCTGACGGATACTGCCAGAGGTTAGGGGAGTTTCACGTGCGGCGTGGCTCCCAGGTGGTAGTGTAGGGAAGGCCAACGGTCCAAAGGGTCAGCCACAGTAAGGAAGCGTCAAGAAAGGTAGAGCACGCAACAATATATTTTTTGGAAATATAGATGGGAGAAGTGGAGAGCGAAAAGAGGAAAGAAAACAGGTATTTACATATGGAACATACATATAATGGAACAAGTTAATTTAAGCTCTTCTGCTCACACAGCACAGGTGGACCATGGCTTTTTTCAAGAAATCTTTAAGAGATTTTCCAGGAAAATCCGAGTGTTAAATATTTAATCAATTAATCACAAAAGTAAAAAGTACCAGGGCTTCAAAAATTAACTTTACACACAGGGAAACCCGTACACTCAAAAGTACCCGGGTAGTTGGCGCTCCAGGAGCCCGGGTTACCTCTATTTTCTCTCTTCACTCAAAAGTACAACAACAAAAGAAGAGGACGTAACTAAAAAAAAAAACAAAAACAAGATAAGTTATAACAAAACCAGTGCTTATCTTTTATTTAGCGTTGATAAGAAGCGAACCGGGGTTACACAGGTATGCGAGGAGATCACCAGACACGAACCAAACCCACGCTTTGAGTCTCTCCACACCACAACTCCTGAAAGAGTCCCCTAATTACCTTTTGAACCCCTCTATATACAAACATGGCCATATTAGTCTTATAAAAGGCGTGGGAGTTTAGTTCACTAATCAAATACATTTTTCCCCAGATAACTCAAAAGCTATAAAATGTTTATGTTTGCCAAATAAAATTTGACAGAATCTTTGAACTATTGGATTTATAAAGTTAAAATGAAAAGGTCGGGGGACGCTAATCTTATGTTGAGTGGAGAGGTAACAAATTGTGAGTCGTTTAGCTGATGGCTTGGGCTTTTATATCGACCAACGCTTCTTTTGTACCACGAGATGATGACAAGAGATTTCCTGAAGACACCTGAACATCCCCTTCTCAGGCCCCCCAATGACCTCCCTCCCCACTAATCTAAAAATAGACAGCTAGCTACGCAGTATTTAATTTAGAATTCAGGTGAGGCTATGAAAAAATGCAAATATCACTAAATATTTTGCTTCTTCTCTCAATATACGATGATTGTTCCCCGCCGCTTTTATTTGGACTTATATACGAGTAAATCTAATTGTTCAATGACGTTACTAAAATATGATTTCTCCGCTAGGAGGCGGCACGAATAGGCAGCACGCAACGTCGCTCTCGGTAAGTGAACTGTCTGACTAAAATATTTTCTCTATTTTTACTAAAGTGCAAATTCAATCTATCTGAAATGAAACCTACATATCCAATATATCTTACCACCATAATTTTATGTCTATTAGACAAGAATTCTGAGCCAAATTTACATACTTTCAAGCCGGATACACACGGCGGCAAAGAGATTTGCTTATCACGTGTGAATCTTTCACTCTCAAAATATTTCCGAAACTTTCACCTTATATGTGTAGTTTTAATGCTCTTAATATTAGCTGGCATTGAACAAAACCCAGGCCCCAAGATGTCCAAACAAACGACGTTGGAAACAAGCTTAGATAGGGATAAAGATATCAAAGATCTGATAAATGCACTCACCAAAAGGCTGGATAGCTGGGGTGAGAGGCTGGAATCCCGTCTTTCGGCAATCGACGATAGAGTAGAAAATATAAACCAAAGACTGCAACAACTAGAGGAATCTTCTGCCGTTACAAAGGTAGCACTCTCTCAAAACTCCAAAAAAATAAAAGACTTAGAAGACCAGCTTGAATATTTGGATGCAAAGAGCAGAGAAAGGAACCTCATTTTTTATGAAATAGAACAAGATAATAACGAGGACTGCCGAGAACGGATACGGAAGGTTATCGAAGAAAATATGCAAACAAAGGAGAAGATAAACATCACGCGATGCCACCGATTATCCAGAAAATCCGGTGCACCGATCCTGATTGAAGTCCCAGAACAAAACGATAGATCAACTCTATTTAAAGCTGCTTTCAATTTAAGAGGAACTAAGATATCACTATCGAAAGACTATAGCATGAAGACGAGAGAACAACGGCGCGTTTTGAATGTCAAAAGAAAAGAACTCGTCGAAAGAGGCACTCTAGCTAAGCTAAGGGACAACAAATTAATAATTAATGACATAGCATATAAGGTCTGTGATGGACAAATTGTAGATGCCAATGGACATTCATTGTAGCAAGCAGTTAGGAAACAATCACTTGTAAATAGTCAACCCAACGATACCTTTTCACTGACCTGCTGGAACGTTAACGGGCTGTATAGACTCAATTCAGTTTTTCCTCTTCTTTATAGTCACTTAGAGATACGAAATATTTGCTTTGACCGAAACCTGGTGTGACCATCACTTAAAAAACGGCCCCAGAGGATTCCACTTATTCGAATCACTGGCAACTAGAAGCTCCAAACTGGGAAGATGCTCGGGTGGAATAATAGTAGGAATTAAAAATAAACTAAAAACTATGTTGGAGAAAGTCGTTGTAGAGCATAATTGGATATCTATACCTTTCAAGCGTTGTTTCAACATACAAATTTGTTATATATTTACATATATTTCTCCAAACGAATCTCAACTGTCAAACTTCATTACTTTATCCAAACATGTCGAAGATAGGTTGGCTAACGGCTAGGAAATAGTTCTAGCGGGTGACATAAACATCCGTACCGGCACCTATGGATACCTACACAACCCACTAGAACGTCTCTTACTTCTTTCACCTGAACGCAAATCTAGAGACCCAGTGCTTTCAAACATTGGGAACAACTCATAAACTTCCTAGATAATAATCTACTGACAATAATTAATGGCAGAACTATAAGTGACAAAACTGGAAACTGCACATTTATCTCAAGTCGTGGCTCATCTGTTGTCGATTATTTTATTGTCTCATATTCCCTGCTGGAGCACGTTGTTGACCTCAAAGTAGATAATAACCCATACTCGGACCACCTTCCACTAACAATAAACATGTCTAACTTATCTAATCACAAACGAACGAAAGAAACCGTCTATCCCTGCTTTGAAAGATACAGATGGGCACCTGATAACACATCCCTCTTTTCGCAGAATCTTGACAACAATCAAGTCTCTACAGACCAGAATCTTGACAGCCTAGTTAATACATTTTCTAAACAAATACTAAACGCAATGCTTGCTGCAGATATGCGCATTAAGGTCAGACCTGGCCGCCCAAAATCGAAACCCTGGTATAGCAGGGAATGCTATTTAGCCAAAAAATCTGCTAAGGCAAGCCTCACAACCTTTAAGGAAACGAACACTGACGTAGACCGCAATATTTATGTCTCAAATAGGAAAAGGTACACGACCTTAATAAACTTCAACAAGAAAAAATATCTTCAGGAAAAACAAGAACTTCTTAAAAATGCCCGTGACTCCGCAAACTTTTGGAAAACTATAGCTACCTTGAAAGACAAAAGCTATATACAAGGAAATATAACAATTTTAGAGTGGCAATGCTTTTACAACAAACTGCTCTCTGCTGAAACGACGATAGGAAGCGACCTATCTACTCTCTCACGAATTGATCCTGAACTCTACTGTGAAATCTCCATAACAGAAATAACTAGAGAAATCTCCAGTCTGGCAAATGAAAAAGCTTGTGGCGCTGACGAAATTCCGAATGAAGCATTAAAGACCCTACCTTTCGAACACCTTGTTACTCTAAAAAATATATTCAACAGAATCATTAATTCTGGTTCATATCCCTTAATATGGTCTAAATCTATCATCCATCCTATTTTTAAAAGCGGTGACCGGGATAATCCATCAAACTACCGCGGAATTGCCCTTATTAGTAATCTGTCAAAACTTTTCACATCAATACTAAAATCGCGATTACGCAACTGGATTGAAGGTAGATCAATTATTCCAGAAAACCAGGCCGGATTCAGAAAAGGCTACTCCTGTCAAGATCACATATTCACACTGTTGTCCTTGATACAGCTGACTCTCAGACGTAAAAGAAGAAAACTCTATGCTTTTTTTGTGGACCTAAAAAAGGCTTTTGACACTGTTCCCCACTCACTTCTGTGGTCAAAATTGGGTGAATTAGGTCTGGATTTCCGCTTTGTTAACCTTATCAGGAACTACTTCGAACAAATGACAACGACGGTGAGATGGAATGGACTATTTACTGAACCCATCAAAATCCGATCGGGAGTGTTACAAGGAGAACCCTTATCACCCTATCTATTTATACTCTTTGTAACTGATTTAATCAACATTTTTAATGACTCTACTCTACCAGGCATATACCTCCCTAATTTTGGAACGGTCCACCTTTTGATGTATGCCGACGACATAATTCTCATAGGAGAATCAAAAATCAATCTACAAATAAAAATCAACATGTTGAAAAAATACTTCGAAACAAATCATCTAACCCTGAACGAATCAAAATCCAAGATAATGGTTTTCCGAAATGGTGGCCGCCCTGCAAAATCGTACAAATGGTTCTGGGGAGACCAACTGTTGACAGTGACATCGAAATATCTCTATCTTGGCTATCCCCTCACAACAACAATCTCGTTTAGTCAAGTGGCTTCATACTTTAAAGGCAAAGCGCTTGCAGCTACCGGCGAAGTATGGAAAATTATGGAGAAATCCAGGTTGAATTCATTTGGTTCATCAATGAAACTATTAGACTCGATTATCCTGTCAACTCTGCTGTATTCTGCTCCAATTTGGGCAAACGAAAAGTACAAAATCTTGGACCAAATTCAGAATAACTATCTCCGACGACTATTGAACTTGCCGAGTAACACACCAGGCTACATACTACGCATGGAAACCGGACGCTTCTCACTAGGAGTCACAGCAACCACACTAATTCTAAAGTTCTGGTTAAGAATATTAAAAATGGAAAAATCCAGATTGCCCGCAATCTGTCTAGCCCAATTATGGGAAACGTCCACTCTGACGAATACCTTTATAGGTTTTACAGAAAATTTAATGAATATCCTAAACTCAACTGGATTCATATGGTTAAAGAATTGTTCAGACCCCAATATTCTACAGAAAGCAATACCTCAAATTATCAGAATCACTATAGAACAGTCTATCCAAACCGATCAATCAAGAATAACCAATTCGAAGCTACACACACACTACAAATATTTACATAAAACATTCGCAGCAGAGAACTATCTACTAAGTGAACTCCCACTGCCGACTAAACGCCTCATTGCGCAATTGAGAATTCTATTTGTTTTATATCGAGAAGACCATATAAAATATCTAAGGACAGAAGACTTGTATTGCCAACTATGCAAAAATAGAACCGAAAATGAATTAGAACATTATATATTTGAATGCATGCCTCTTGACACGGAAAGAAAAATACTCTTCTCTAAGATAGGCCATACACACTTCACATTATATTCTTTATTATCCAACTTTATAGACAATAGTTCAGTAGCTCTAAATCTATATAACTTCCATAAAAATGCTGTAAAAAAGAAAGACTTAACCGAACATTCAAACATACCAAAAATTTCTGTTTGATGAGAAAGACAGAACCAACATCCAATTATTTGTTTAGGCAGATACGATAAGTTAACCCCCACACTGATAAAACGGTGTTTACCTTACAACCCTGAACACGCGGATTTTCCTGGGAAATCTCTTAAAGATTTCTTAAAAAAATACATGGCCCACCTGTGCTGTGTGAGAGCTTAAATTGTCTTGTTCCATATGTAAATACCTGTTTTCTTTCCTCTTTTCGCTCTCCACTTCTCCCATCCATATTTCCAAAAAATTTTTTTTTCTTTTTTTTTTTATTTTTTTTTATTCTTCTTATTTTTTTATTCTTTCTTATAATCTGTATATATTTACCAAATGTATATAATCTTTCTCCATTTTTTATTTCCCACTTTCATAGGTTTTCCGTTTTGTAACCCCAAGGAGAATCCTCTGTAAGACCTGTGTGTCTTAATAAAGGCTTTTGTGTGTGTGTGTGTGTGTTACTAAAATATTTATTTTCTCCTTTTCCTTGCATTTGCAGAGAATCCGTGGTAAATCCAGGTATAAAAAATTTCATTTCCTCCAATTTACCCAGACTATTTAATAGCTTGATTGTCTTAATTAATTTTTTTCATGTATATATAAATTTCATATTACCATTAAGGTACTATTACTGTTTTTCCTGCATGTATCCTACATTACTGCTTAGAGATTCTGTATAAGACTGAAAGGTCTTAATAAAGCTTTTTGTTGTTGTTGTAAACACATAAAACCAAAGGGGCTATGACACGCTTGTAAGTCCAAAAGTTGAACTGCTGTAGACAGGTGGTACACTTACAGTAAAAGCAGTCGCCAACTTCTACCCACTATGATTATTATGGCCCTTTTATTTTTTTTCCCCCTTCATTTTCAGAGACTCCGTGGTAAATCCAGGTATAAAAATTTTCATTTCCTCCAATTTACCCAGACTATTTATTAGCTTGATTGTCTTAATTAAGTTTTCTTGTATATAAATTTAATATTACCATTAAATGTGTGATTAGCTTTAAAATAATAACATTACTTATTACTGGTACTATTACTGTTATTCCTGTATGTATCCTACATTTCTGTGTACTTGGAGAACTGTATAGACTTAAAGGTCTTAATAAAGATTTTTTTTTGTTGTTGTTCCTTGATTATCATAGTCTGTACCCCGTATACAAGGGGAATACAAAAAAAAAAAACATTTTATAATCTATACACTAGAAGCAGAGAATAACCAGGCTTCGCCAGAGTGTTTCTTCCCGAATGAAGGCTTGCCCCCAACGAATAGTTTTAACAACTTATTTTATTTTGCTTATCCTTAGTACACGTGGTACAGGCCATGATAATTATGGTGGGTAGAAGTCGGCGGCTGCTTTTACTGTACATGTGAAAAGCAGTTCGACTTTGCACGTACAAAAGTGCCAGAGCCCCGTTTGGTTACTTGCACTCGCTGGTGGGGTTGGACTTTTGCAAATATCGGGGGCCATTGGAGCATTTTTTTAATCAGAAAAAAGTGCCCAATGCGGGAATCGAACCCTCGTCTTAGAGGTCGAAAAACCAATGGTTTAGACCATCCTTCCATTGACCTCCGGTTTAAATTATCGATATTTTAAAATCATATTATTAGTAGTGTAGCAAAAGATAAGTTGTGTGCTATCAAATAATTAAAATATCATAATTATTATTATATTCTAAATGCAAGATATTTTGTAATTGAACTAATTTGTATAGGCTTGTGGTGGTGTCGTGTCCATGGAGCAGATCAGATCGGACCATGCATCCTGATTATTGTTGCTCCATGGAAAGGAGGGTTGCCATTCCCCCACTTTAGTCAGCCACATTTCAGAGTTCCCTGTTCACGGTTAACTTAGAGGCTCGGAGTTCAAGGTATGGGCTTTTGAAATAACCTTGAAGTTGATCTATATCAGTGATTCTCAACCAATGTGCCGCGGTAATTTTGTGTGCCGCGAAATTCTAAAAATGTGCCGCCGAATTTTAGTCATATGATTATGTTCACGTTTGTATTGGTTTTTCTTTTTTTCTTTTTCATTTTTTTACTTTTTAAAATAACGAAATTAGCAAATTGAATGTTAGAGATGTATATTACTTATATTTTGCATAGAAATATTGATACATAATTTGAATTTTCTTGCATTCAAGTTAGCAAAAGTGTGCCGCGAAATTCTAAAATTGTGCGCCAAATTTTCAAATCTTTAAAATAATGCCGCAACAAAAAAAAAAAAAAAAAGGTTGAGAATCACTGATCTATATCTTCAGTTAAATACATGTGTGGAATTTACTACTGATTAGGATGAGAGAATTTACAGAAAAATTTAGGAGATTGACACTGCTTGGCACTTGGGTTCAAACACAGGTCAAATATCTTAGCTGCAAAGAAAAAGTATAAAAATGTTGGAGCAGAATGAGGAGAGTTCCATTTCTACAATTATTTATTTCACTGAAGTTTTTTCCAGAGCTTCCACAAGTTTCACTGCAAGTATTCCCGGTGCCATTAGCGGCGCCCCCTCCCAATCCATCTTCCTTTTCGGTCGATACCCGTCGGGGGGAGGCTGCGTCGTCTGTGCTGTAGTCTCGACTGGACCCTGTCTGTGCCGCAGTCTAGACTCTGGCCCCTGTCTGTGCCGTAGTCTACACTCTGGGCCCTGTCTGTGCCGTAGTCTAGACTCTGGCCCCTGTCTGTGCCGTAGTCTCGACTCTGGGCCTTGTTTGTGCCGTAGTCTAGACTATGGTCCCTGTCTGTGCCGTAGTCTAGACTCTGGGCCCTGTCTGTGCCGTAGTATACACTCTGGGCCCTCTCTGTGCCTTAGTCTACACTCTGAGCCCTGTCTGTGCCGTAGTCTACACTCTGAGCACTGTCTGTGCCATAGTCTACACTCTGGGCCCTGTCTGTGCCGTAGTCTACACTCTGGGTCCTGTCTGTGCCGTAGTCTGGACTCTGGGCCCTGTCTGTGCCGTAGTCTAGATTCTGGGCCCTGTCTGTGCCTTAGTCTACACTCTGAGCCCTGTCTGTGCCGTAGTCTACACTCTGAGCCCTGTTTGTGCCGTAGTCTAGACTCTGGGCCCTGTCTGTGCCGTAGTCTACACTCTGGGCCCTGTCTGTGCCGTAGTCTAGACTATGGTCCCTCTCTGGGCCGTAGTCTCGACTCTGGGCCCTGTTTGTGCCGTAGTCTAGACTATGGTCCCTCTCTGTGCCGTAGTCTCGACTCTGGGCCCAGTTTGTGCCGTAGTCTAGACTATGGTCCCTGTCTGTGCCGTAGTCTAGACTCTGGGCCCTGTCTGTGCCGTAGTCTAGACTATGGTCCCTCTCTGTGCCGTAGTCTCGACTCTGGGCCCTGTTTGTGCCGTAGTCTGGACTATAGTCCCTGTCTGTGCCGTAATCTAGACTCTGGGCCCTGCCTGTGCCGTAGTATACACTCTGGGCCCTGTCTGTGCCTTAGTCTACACTCTGAGCCCTGTCTGTGCCGTAGTCTAGACTCTGGGCCCTGTCTGTGCCGTAGTCTAGACTCTGGGCCCTGTCTGTGCCGTAGTCTACACTCTGGGCCCTGTCTGTGCCGTAATCTAGACTCTGGGCCCTGTCTGTGTCGTAGTCTCGACTCTGGGACCCTTTGCAGGGACCATGCTAATCTTCTCTGTATCGTTCCTATTGTAGTAGTTGTACCGCCGAACTAGTATCACAGGGGCCATGCTAATCTTCTCTGTATCGTTCCAATTGTAGTAGTTGTACCGCCGAACTGGTATCACAGGGCCCATGCTAATCTTCTCTGTATCGTTCCTATTGTAGTAGTTGTACCGCCGAACTGGTGTCACAGGGACCATGCTAATCTTCTCTGTGTCGTTCCTATTGTAGTAGTTATACCGCCGAACTGGTATCACAGGGACCATGCTAATATTCTCTGTATCGTTCCTATTGTAGTAGTTGTACCGCCGAACTGGTATCACAGGGGCCATGCTAATCTTCTCTGTATCGTTCCTATTGTAGTTGTTGTACCGCCGAACTGGTATCACAGAGGCCATGCTAATCTTTTCTGTATCGTTCCAATTGTAGTTGTTGTACCGCCGAACTGGTATCACAGAGGCCATGCTAATCTTCTCTGTATCGTTTCTATTGTAGTAGTCGTACCGCCGAACTGGTGTCACAGGGATCATGCTAATCTTCTCTGTATCGTTCCTATTGTAGTTGTTGTACCGCCGAACTGGCATCACAGGGACCATGCTAATCTTCTCTGTATCGTTCCTATTGTAGTTGTTGTACCGCCGAACTGGTATCACAGGGGCCATACTAATCTTCTCTGTATCGTTCCAATTGTAGTAGTTGTACCGCCGAACTGGTATCACAGAGGCCATGCTAATCTTTTCTGTATCGTTCCAATTGTAGTAGTTGTACCGCCGAACTGGTATCACAGAGGCCATGCTAATCTTCTCTGCATCGTTACTATTGTAGTAGTTGTACCGCCGAACTGGTATCACAGGGACCATGCTAATCTTCTCTGTATCGTTCCTATTGTAGTTGTTGTACCGCCGAACTGGTATCACAGAGGCCATGCTAATCTTTTCTGTATCGTTCAAATTGTAGTAGTTGTACCGCCGAACTGGTATCACAGGGGCCATGCTAATCTTCTCTGTATCGTTCCTATTGTAGTAGTTGTACCGCCGAACTGGTATCACAGGGGCCATGCTAATCTTCTCTGTATCGTTCCTATTGTAGTTGTTGTACCGCCGAACTGGTATCACAGAGGCTATGCTTATCTTTTCTGTATCGTTCCAATTGTAGTAGTTGTACCGCCGAACTGGTATCACAGGGGCCATGCTAATCTTCTCTGTATCGTTCCTATTGTAGTAGTTGTACCGCTGTGGTATTTGTCCCGCCGAACAAGCGTGTACACAACTGTGTTAAAGAGAGAATTGAGATAATCAATTGTAAAATAGAGGTTTAAATCTGTCGGAATTATCCGAGGTAGGTCAATTCATCGTTGATTTTACAAAGGGGATTGTTCCTGTCGTTTTGAATCGGCGCAAAACTTTCGACCTTACATAGAGCTACGGATCTGGTGCTGCCATCTATAGGCAGATGGATGAATTATTATTATTTTTTTTTTCGGTAGTTTCCTCAGAGAGAAAACTTCGCGGTAACCAATGCATTTTTTTTTTTAATACAAGTATTATGTATATTATTTTTTAATTTCATGAATACATTTATTTGTAAAATTCCCTTCATACAAACTTGGCCAAGCCATATTCTTTATCTACTCAAACTTCAACAGTTTGATGTTTAAAATAAATTGAAGCATGTCGAACTATCATAAGGAATAATCTGCTTCTTAAAACTCTTTGATCAAATTTGTCTCTCACATAACAAATGAGCAGAAAGAACAGCATATGGAAATGTACAAAGAAATGGTCGAAATGTTTAATTCTGATCCCCAATAGGACCTGAATATGGTTCCAAGAGGTAATCAAGCCAGTGTCCTGGAGAACCAAGAATGGAAATGTACAAAAATATGGTCGAAATGCTTAATTCTGATCGTCAATGGCACCTGAATATGGTTCCAAGAGGTAACCAAGCCAGTGGCCTGGAGAACCAAGAATGGAAATGTACAAAAAGATGATCGAAATGTTTAATTCTTATCTCCATTGGGACCTGAATATGGCTCCAAGAGGTAAACAAGCTAGTGGCCTGGAGAACCAAGAATGGAAATGTACAAAGAAATGGTCGAAATGTTTAATTCTGATCTCCATTGGGGCCTGAATATGGTGCCAAGAGGTAACCAAGCCAGTGGCCTGGAGAATCAAGAAAGTAAGGATGATCATATCGAAGTGTCTTCTGATCACTTTCTTTGATGTAAAGGGATTGGTACACTATGGACTCGTGCCCGGGACTAATAACCAACATTACTATCTAGATGTATTACGACGTTTAAGAGAAACTGTGTCTCAGAGTCAACCTCCCAAAATGGAATTATAACTATAGGCTACGACTACTCGGACCACCGTGCCGTCCTGATCCAAGTAGGAGAACCAGCTCCTACAAGACTTCCCAAGCTGCGACGGTCTGACCTATTCGTCGAAAATGAATGGAAACGTTCGTCGATGAATCATAAAAAACTTGGAAAATATTTTACTCTTGATGTTATGGTAACAATGGACCAGGATCAAGGCAGATATGGTCGTGGAGATACGGTCCCTTTCATCCGCCGTCGCCGAGTCCGGCGGTGGATACATCGAGAGAGCAAGCCTCTTCCTGGGGCGGAGTCTGGAGGACGACACTGCCCGCTCCGACTTTCCTTCCTTGTCGGACCTCGGGCGTTCCCTCCAAGCCAGACGTCGCTCTCCCTCCACCTTCACCGACGACGATGGCAACGCCTAAGCTAGCCCCCAGAGATGACGCGCTTAAGCAGTCGCTTCGCTCAGGCTCCAAGCTCGGAAGAAGCCATCGCCGACTTCTTAGCTGAAGACTCCCCTGGAGTTCGACGAGTGGGACCAGCTCTTTCTCACCGACATCTCCCGCGACCAGATAGCGGCAGCCATCCATCGCCTGCCAAACGGCCGTGCCTCGGGATGGGACGGACTACCCTGCGAGTTTGTCAAAGCCTTTGAGGATTTCTTCGTCGAAGTTCTTTAGAAAGTCTTCGAGGCTTCTCGACTCCGCAGAAGCTTGCCTCCATCTTCAAGGCGCAGCAAGGTCATCCTGCTGCCGAAATCGCACGGTGGTCCGTGTCTACAGGCTGTCTGGCCAATCAGAAAAGAGATTCGGCCTGCAAAAGCAGAGCCAGGGATGATGTAAACTCCTGTGGTCCTTACATTCTTCCTCCAGTCAACCAGCCAAAGGAATGATGCATTCTCCATGTACCAAGCGGTCATATGGTATGGCCCTCCGCCTTTATGGTCTAGCTCAGTGGAGTCGACCAGGCACCCACAGGCGTCTTCGCGAGTTTCTTAGCCTGTTGCCGATCGGGCCCTCTCGTTCGGACTTGGAACCCCCCCCCCCCCCCTACGCTCCAATAGGACTCTTCCCCTTTGGCCCTCGTACCCTTAGCTTCCAGTACTCCCTGAATCTGCCGACGAATCAGGGACCTCTGAGGCACGAGGTTGACACGGGGAACCTCGCGAAGGCGGGGGATGGTACTCCTGTGTGTACTCCTTGGTGTTTCATGACGCGTTCGACAAGGACGCTCCCAATCACGCACACACAGAGCGAAGACCCAAGAGTTCAAAACTCAAGACAGAACCACCGTCAGTGATCCTACATGGCGCGGGAGTCCGCTTCTCCCCGCTGTCCGGCCAGTCTACCATCGACTGACTAGATTTCTCGGCGGCGCGCTCATTGGCCGTTTGCGTTGGCATCTACCAGACCGTATGTCAGATCTACGCCGTTCCAAGAACGGTCATCCTTCTGAACATTGCGTTAGTGTCTGACGAAGTCGCCGGGGCAGCTAGACATGACATGCCGCTGGCTGTCATCTCTCTGGAACTGAAGTCGGCGTTCGACAGCCTCAGCAGGAGCTACGACCTGTTGGAGAAACTGGGCCTAGCATTTGCCTTTCTCGGGTGTGTTGCTTTCATCTACGGGAAGGCAGACGCCATCATCCGGATCGGAGATGTACATACCAAGGCCTTTCCGCTTTTCAACGGGGTGAGGCAAGGATGCTTTCTCAGCGCCGCTCTCTTTAGCTTCGGAGTAAGGCCTCTGCTACGCCGCCAGGAGCTGTTAATGTAACTAGGTAGATGGACAAATATCCGCCATCAGAAGGATCCTCATCGTCAACAGCCGGCTCAATTTACAATATTTGATCTGAATAGTGATGTTGAGAGGTCTCTTTGTCTATTTATGCTACCAGTTTTAGTTGTTGGGAGAAAGCTGAGGATATCGTTAGAAAATGAAAAAGACAACGATTGAAAGGCACATACAGTGTTAGTTATATCTCTCCACCAAGACTATATAGCTGATTTCCAGTTGTTAATAACATTGTTTAAAATACGAATAGAATCATAAAGGATGAGTATCTTTATTGGTAAAGATAGTTTCGAGCTTTCGGGCGCAAGCAGCCCTTCTACAGGAATTGTGTGATGTTTCGAGCTTGCGCCCGAAACGATTTTTACCAATAAAGATACTCATCCTTTATGATTCTATTCGTATTTTAATATATTGAAAGGATTACTCGTCTTAAATAGCATTGTTTGCTTGCACTTGTGTTCTGATATGAGTCAATGTAAGACTATAAATGATTTTTGTTGTTTTAAAGAAACTATGGTGACAGCCAGACTAGACTATTTATTTAGACAATAAGAAAATAAGACCTAATCCAAATAAATTGTGTGTGACGTTTTGATAACAGCGTTGTTGCCAGACATCATCAGACAAAATAATAAATGTTTATTCTTTTATCTAATGGTAACAACGCTGTTACATCACACACTACAGTAGAACCTCCCTGTAAAGAACACCTAATTGCAGAGCCAAAGTGTCCTTTAGGGAGAGCTGTCCTACTGCCGGATTTGAAAATGAAAACTGTCCTTTATAGAGAGGTATCCTCTAGCGTGGGTGTCCTCTTATGGAGGTTTTACTATATTTATTTATTTGGAATAGGTCTTATTTTCTTGTAGCTAATATCCAAATTGTGTTTTATCATATTTACTTAGACCTTGGTAACTCAAACTGCTGGTACCATTTATTCAGACAAGGTTCCTCGCCAGTCCCTTCTGCTCCAAGCCAAATAAAATCCTGAAAATCAAGTCCTCAGAAACAGTTTGTGCAGATGCCAGGTCAGAAATCCTCGAGGATATAACCACATCTAGCTCTCCACCTGTGTCAAGTTAGTGTTGGGTTAGAACAAACTAACTCATATGGAGAAGAGATTGACACTGATTTTGATATCTTTGGAAAAACTTAATCTCTATTACTCCCCCTTTTTTGTATTTTGTTGTTTCTTATCCCCTTGTGCAAAGATTACACGAATTCCATAAGTTCATGCTCCCTGAGCTGTTTTATGATAAGCAGCAGCCTCTCCCAAAGGTCCTGTTTAGTGCATCTAATGCAAGCTGTGTTCTGGAGCTGCAGGTACCAAGCTACATTTTGGGCAAGTGGGGTAGATTTTGTTATTATTTTCTATCTTAAATGGCTTGAGATGGCCTGTTCTAAATCTTGTTAGTGTTGTTTGATGCTGTCTATTTCTGATGTCCAGAGCTCCTCCTGGGTCCACTCCACTGTACCAGCTGTGCTTAGGTGGGATCCTCCAGTTCTTGTTTATTTTGGCTACTGTCTCTGTTTCTTTAAAAGTGAGACTCCCCCTCTACTTTACATAAGAGTTCTGTTACTAGGGACATTACAAAAGTAATGTCTGTTTGCCCATAACTCAAAATAATATTTGATCTATTTTATTTAAATTTTAATATGTTGTTAAATACAAGAAAATAAGACCTAATCCAAATAATTTAAGACGTTTTGGTAACAGCATTGTTACCATCATCAGACAAAAGAATGAGAAGTTATAAAAAAAATAATAATAAATAAAAATAACAGTACTATTTAAGAACATGCTCTGATATTTTTTCTCATTTATTCTTTTGTCTGATGATGGTGACAAATCTGTTACCGAAATGTCTTAAATTATTTGGATTAGGTCTTATTTTCTTGTATCTATAATCCAAATTGTGCTTTATTAATATATTGTTGAATAAAGCCTTATCTAATATTTATCCATTTTGTTTTCAGATATCTTAAGTAGAAGTAAGGAATCAAGACAGAAATAAAGATCCGTTATTGAATTTTTTTTTTGGAAATGGAGGATTGTTCAGCTTCAGAGATTCACCAGAGACTGAAACTTGTATATAAAGAAGCCACAATTGATGTAAGCAATTTGAGAAGATGGATTAACAGATTCCATAGTGATGAGACTTCTTTGGATGACAAACCATATAGTGGGAGGTCATCAACAGCAACCAACCTTGAAAACGAAGACAAAGTTGATGACCTTATCTGTCATGATCGAAGAATAACTATCAGAGAGTTGTGTGATATACTAAATGTTGGATATAATGCAATAGAAATAATTATTGAACATCTAGGTTATAGAAAATTCTCTTTTAAATGGGTTCCAAGGAAACTAACACCTGATCAGCATGATCAAAGAGTTCAACTATGCCAAGAGCTACTAGATCTCTATGAGATCTCTATAAGTGACTGGAGATGAAACCTGGGCATACCTTTATGACCCATAAACTAAGGCAGTCATTAGAATGGCATCAACCCAGCTCACCTAAAAAAACATCAAAGTGCAGAGGTCAACCAAAAAGGTGATAGCAACTATATTTTGGGACATGCGAGTTGTGTAACTGATTGATTTTATAGAGAAGGTAGGACTGTGAACAGTTCTTGCTAGGTTCTAACTTTACGAAATCTTAGGGAAGCTATTCAAAAAAAAGACCAGAGATTCCTCTTAAATCCGTCAAGTTACACTATGACTGCATGGCCGCACACCTCCTTCCAAACTTAAGAGATTATTGGACAAATGGGCTGGTCACTGGTCCACAACCCCCATACAGCCCATATTTAGCACCTTGTGACTTCTATTTATTCTTCCCAAGGAAAAAAAGTCTGAAGAGACAAAGATATGAAGACCTACAGGAAGTAAAACAGGTCATAAAGATATGGTTGAGAAAACAACCTCCAGCAAATTTCCAAAGTGGATTTACAGCGTGGGCTCAACTCTGGAGGAAATGTATGGACTCCGCTGGAATATATTTGAATAATACCATTCTATTCACAAATATAATTGATATTAATTTATATAAAGCAATAACGGACCATCTATATATAAGGAATGAGGGTGTGGAGTCTGCTCCTGCCTCCACAAAGCTCACCCACAGTACCTCATAGAAAGCTGTTGTACAATGGTGAAGCTGCCTTGACAAGAATGAAGCTGACTTCGAGAATTCTTCATTGTCAAACCAACCCATCTCTTCACTTTTCTTTTATTACTTAATTTTTAATGTATATAATTTATTATAATAAATTTCCTTTTTTTTTTTTAAATAAATAATCAGCTATTTTTGTTTTAATATTTCATATAATGTTCGTTAATTAAAATATTTTTAATAATAACTTTTATAATTATAATTTTTTTAATTTTTAAATTTTGAAATATTATAGAAATTTTAATTTTTTTTACTCTGTTAAAAAAAAAAAAAATTGGCGCAATCTTTGAGGAAGGAAGAAAAAAAGAGAGGCTAGGCAGCGATAGCAGTGGGGAGTTCAAAACAGAGCTCCTGAGAAATTAGTCCAAAAATGTAGTCTTTCAAGATTTTAGTGGAAGAAATTTTCCAGCCATCCAACTGAAGCACCAAATAAGATAAGTAACTTTTCATAATATTTTTTTTAAACAGGTTATATTTATGCATATTTTCCCAATTTATTCTTATTGCCCCGTTTTATTTATTTTTCTTTCTTTCTTATCTGTCTGTGACCATTTCAATAGATAAATAAATGTATTAATTTGTTCTGAATCTCAACTTTGACTCTGAGTCATTAATTTAGTTTCCAGTCAATTATTATTAACCCCAGTGCGCGCAGGATATTTTACAAGTTGTATTTGTAATTTCAGAAAAGGGTTTCTCGTCTCTTCAAGGGTATTTAAGCATGAATGTTTATTTTTCACACAAAGTGTGATTTCAACTTTCCTTACTGTGAAGAAAAAATATATTGGGAGGGCTTGGCTCATCAGTGGTGAATCCTCTCAGTGGTTTCGCCAATTTAATCCACCAGACCGCTCTAAGAGCTCCTCTTAGAGCTCTAATACTGTATTGGATCATTCTGCTTTTATATGCTACACTGAAGGGTGGAATCTCAGAAATGGTATTTAAATACACTATGCACATAAGCTTTTAGGATAGAATATAAGCAGAATTGTCCAAATATAGAGCTTGTACAATATTAGAACTATAAGAAGCGGTCTGGTAGATTAAATTGGCGAAACTGCTGGGAGGGTTCACCACTGATGAGCCAAGCCCTCACAATATATATATATTTTTTGCAGTAAGGAAAGTAGAAGTTTTATTCATGTTTAAATACTTTCATTCCTTATATTTATATCTGTACAAAAAATTTGAATAAAAAATATTTAGTACTTTTTGCGTTATGGCCAAACACACACACACAGGCATATTACTTTTGGAACAACCAATGTATAATGTTGTTGTTGTTGTTTCTTATCCCCTTGTGTAAAGATTACACGAATTCCATGAGTTCATGCTCCTCGAGCTGTTTTATGATGAGCAGCGGCCTCTCCCAAAGGTCCTGTTTAGTGCATCTAATGCAAGCCAAAATGTGTTCTGGAGCTGCAGGTACCAAACTACATTTTCGGCAAGTGGGATAAATTTTGTTATTATTTTCTATCTTCAATGGCTTGAGATGGCCTGTTCTAAATCTTGTTAGTGTTGTTTGGTGCTGTCTATTTCTGATGTTCAGAGCTCCTCCTGGGTTCACTCCACTGTACCAACTGTGCTTAGGTGGGATCCTCCAGTTCTTGTTTATTTTTGTTTTGGTTATTGTTTCTATTTCTTTAAAAGTAAGTTTATTTTTCTGTGGCAAGGGTTCTTTTGTGCCTTTTTTCGCTAGCAATGTGCTAGCAGCAGCTTCATTGCCTTCAATGCCAACGTGTGAGGGTATCCATTGAAGGTGAATTTTTGAGGTTTTTGAGAGTTTTTGGAGATAACCAATTATGTTCCTGCTTACTTTGTCTCTAAGTTCCCCTGTGTGACTCAAGTGTTGTATGGCACTTCTACTATCAGTAAGAATCCAGATATCTTGATAATTAGTATTTCTGATGGATTTTAAGGCTTCATAGATGGCTATAAGTTCTGATCTGAAGACTGAGCAAAAATCTGGGTTTCTTCTGTTCATTTTCTCAATGCCATTTGTGGTTTTGATGAGACAGCCACTGCCAGTGTGTCCTAGCTCGTCTCTGCTACCATCGGTATAGATAGTTATTGCATTTTTAGGAATGTTATTAATTATTTCTAATGATAATTGTTTTAAGTATTCTGGATTTTGGTATTGTTTGTTGGTGGGTTCATTTAAAGTGGCATTAAAAATAACATTTTGTAGTGGTTTGCATGGAGAAATTTTTTCTGCTAAATAATTTTTTTCCACTTTATATTTTAAAAATTCATTTCTTTTGGCCAGGTGTAGAGGGCCTTCTTTTTTGAGTCTTAAATTGGATTCCCAATTAAGTATGTACTTGGAAGTTCTGTGTTTGTTTTCATAACTCATGATTTTGTTTATATATTTTGGCAGATTGTAGCTTCTTCTATCCTTTAAGGGCATAATGTCTGCCTCATAAAGTACAATATCATTAGGGCAGGTATTTCATTAATAATTCTAGCTGCACTTAGTTGTATCCTTTCCAGTGATTTTAGATTTGTTTCAGATGCTGTACCATAGATTTGATATCCATATTCCAGGATAGGTCTAATTAGAGATGTGTAAGTTAATTTTAGTGTGGTTGCATCGGCTCCCCACTCTCTTCCTGAAATATATTTCAGGATTTTTAGTCGGTCTCTTCCTTTTCTAATAACTTCTTCAATATGTTTACTGGAGTTAATTTCTGGATCCAGGGTGTAGCCAAGATATTTAGGATGTTTATTATATTGCAATTGTTGTTCTTTCAGAATAATTTTTGGTCTTATTTTGTATAGTTTCTTATCGGTAGTAAAAAGACAGGTTTCAGATTTTTGGGGGTTAAATTCTAATTTATGTTTATTAGCAAATTTTTCTAGGTGGAAAAGAGTCTTGTTCAAATCTCTTTCAGCTTTTTTCCAGTTAGTATTGCTGCTCCATAGAATAATGTCATCAGCGAAAAGTCCAATATTGGTTTTATGTGAAATTTTTTCTTCTATGCCTGCAATAAATAGGGTGAAGAGAGTTGGGCTAAGGACTGATCCTTGTGGTAATCCTTGGTACAATTTGAAGGTTTTAGATAGAGTGCCATTATATTTGACCCTGATGTATCTATTTTTAAGGAAATCATTTATCCAAGTGATAGCTTTTCCATCAATTTTGAAATGTTTGTATAATTTTGTAATTAACTTGTTTTTCCATACCCCCCTTATCAAAAGCTTGTGTAAGGTCTAAAAAAGCAGCTATTGTGTGGTTAGTTGGTTTTCTGTTTTGTGCATCTTTTACCTTTTGTGTGAAAAATAAGAGTTGGTCTATTATCCCATGTCCTTTCCTAAATCCATATTGTTCTTCTGGTAAGAGATTTCTTGTGTCAAGGTGGTAGGTAAGTCGTCTGAGTATAATTTTTTCCATTAATTTGCAGCAAATACTTGTGAGGGAGATAGGTCGGTAGTTTTTTGGGTCATCAGCAGATTTGTCAAGTTTTTTAATAGGAATTATTGTTGCAGTTTTCCAGTCTTGAGGCAATTTTCCAGTTTTCCAGGAGTTATTGAAAATATCAAGAAGTTTTTCTTTGCCATTTTTGCCCAAGTTTGATATCATTTGGCCATGGATTCCTTCTGGCCCAGGAGTCTTGTTCAGGTCAGTGTTTTCTAATGCATAATCTAGCTCTTTCATATTGATTTTTTCATGGAAAATATTATAAGTGCTAGTGATGTTTTTACAGTCATGGATAATCTTGCGGGCCTTTTTTTCAACTTTCTTATCTTTTATTTCAAATTTGATTTTACTACTTATTTGATATGAATTACCTAAAAGATTAGCAGCATTTTTGTCATTAGTTGCTGCGGTACCATCTATATTCTTAATCATATTTGTGTTTTCAGTTTGTGGCTGGGCTCTGTCAATTTGTTTTGCCAAATGCCAAAGTTTTGTATTTGGGTTTCTTGGGTTCAGGTTTTCACAAGTTTGTTTCCATTTTTCCCTTTTCATATTTACGTATAATCTTTTTATTTTTGCATTCACAATGTTCAGTTCAGTTCTACAATTTGTTTGGTTTTGGGTGTACTTTTTTTGTAGTTCATTTCTTTTAGTTATAAGTGTTTGAATATCTTTTGCCTGGTGTGTATAATTTGGAATCCATTTCTTAATATTACCTCTTGGTATTGAAACTTTGGCTGCTTTAATAATGGTGTTTTTGAAAGATATCCAATTTTGTTCCAGATCTTTTATTCTAGTGGGTGCTTTTCTAAAGTCTTCATTGGTGTTTTGCTGGTAAAGATTCCAATTAGCCTTTTTGAAGTTCCAGAATTTTTCTTTAATTGAGCTGGTTTTGGTCTTGGTGCTAATTTCTATCAAAATAGGCAAATGATCACTTCCAATACTTTTTAATATTTGCCATTTGCATTTGTGGAAAATGTCAGGACTGGAGAAACTTATATCAAGGGCTTGTGCGGTATTATAACTGTAGGAATGGTGGGTAGGATTCCCATCATTTAAGCACATGAAGGCATTGTCGTCAAATAAGTTTGAAAGTATTTTGCCTCTTGGGTTTGGCGTGGAACATCCCCATAGTTGATGTTTGGCATTAAGGTCACCTACAATAATAGTGTTGTCTGTAAGAAATTGAGCCATTGTTCCATCGTCAATAAGTTTATTGTTTGGTGGGTGATACATATTGAATATGTTGATGGTTTTGTTTTGATTGAGGTAGACTTTGATACCTTGGGCTTCGAGGTCTGATGTGTTTGGAATATTAATAGCTATGTCTTCATAGTACAAATTCTTGATTAAAAATGCAAGGCCACCCCCTTCTTTATTTCTGTCTTTTCTGAGGATATTGTAGTTTTTATATTTGAGATTGTACTTTTCATTTAATTTGGTTTCCTGTAGGGCTATAATTAGTATCTTTTGTTTTTCAGCTATTTCCATTATTTCTTCTAATTTTATTTTTGTTGCTGTTGAGCACAATCCATTTATGTTGCACTGCAGAATGCTCAATTGCTTGGAAGTTGCAAAGTGTGAAGTTTGTGGAGACTGTATTATACTTATCGGACAGAACCCTCTACCTAAGTCCTGAACGCGCCCCTGTTTATTCTGCGCGACGGGCGATGCAGCATGCAAATCAACATCTGATCTCATGGAATGGGGTATAGGGGTGCAGCTTTCGTTGATCATGGCACCATGATCCAGGCACACTTTGGTGAAAGTCTGACTTTGCCTGTAGTTTGAGGCCGTTCCTAACATGGAAGCAGACGCCTTTGCTGCCGACTCTAACATGAGTACAGACACAGCTCCTCCGTATCCCTGGAGTGGGACCCTTGCTGAGGTCCATCAACCGGGTCAGTTGAAGTCAGGATTTTTAAAGAGGTCTACTCCTCTTCTAACAATGCTGCTGTTTGGTCCGCGACTGCTTATTTGTCAGAGTTATTCTGCTTGTTTCGCAGCTGGCCTTCATATCTGAAGGTCGTTCCCCTATCCGCCACCTGGGGACGCGCCCTATAGCAGTCAGCTCTGCCATTTAGGAATGTATAATGTAAATACAGTAGAACCTCCCTGTAAAGGACACTTAGTTGCAGAGTCAAAGTGTCCTTTAGGGAGAGGTGTCCTCTTACCAGAGAGTTGCTAAATAGTAAAAATGGTAATTTTGGCAATGAAAACTGTCCTTTATAGAGAGGTGTCTTCTAGCGGTAGTGTCCTCTCATGGAGGTTCTACTGTATTGCCGTTGATGCAATAAAAAATAGAAAACAAGACTGACATTCATTACTTCAGAACACAATATTCAGGAGGGATCACTGTGGTTGCTGGACTTTGTAGGAAGGGATGAGTACCAACAATTGTCAACAGGACTAACAAACTTGGACCAGTGGAGGTTGTATATTGTAACATGGATGATAAGATACCAGAGTAAAGTTGGGGAAAGATGGCAGCCCCGCTGCCATGTGGCAGGCTACAAAAACAGCATTCCTGTGTGGGGGAGGACAGAGTCTGGTCACATCTGGGGCAAGGAGAAGATGTGATAACTTGTCTCCGGGCGTGTGGATGATCCTGCAAGGCAATGCCAGGAGAGCCTGACATCGGAGTGGTCTACAAGCTGGTGTAGTCCAGGCTAGACATGTATAGTATAGAGCTGAAGGTTTCACAAGAGTGACATCCACAGCACCAAGGATTCTTCTGATGGGGAAGTTGAAGGCAAATCCCACTGATTGTTCTCCTTCTGTTTAGAGCCATCTTCTTCTTCTTCTTTCTTATCTCCACTCAATCATATTAGGGTATCAAGTTGTGACCCTTGATGGTGTCTGTTTGACAACCATCATGATTGGGTGAAGTAGAATGCGTCTGCCTTTGTCATTAAGACTGGGAGCACTACTCAGTGGCAGGCCGACTTAGCTCCAAAAGAAATGGCCGCCTCTAACATGAGGAACAGACGCCATGTGCAGCTGCTCCTAACATGGAGTACAAACATTGCTCATCCTGTATCCCTGGATTAGGAGCCCTTACAGGGTACTATCAGCCGGGCCAGCTGAGTCCAGGTTTTTTAGTGAGCTTGTTACTGCTCCCTCTCATCCTCTTTTATCCGGGCTTGGGACCGGCAAAGGCGGATTTGTTTAGAGCCATAATAAAGCTCTAACTTTAGCTGCATTCCTTCAAACTCACATGTGTTATTTTTGTGGCATCCTGATTAAACAAAGTACACAAACAGTATCTGGGTATGACACAACAATATAGAGTACATAATAATAATAATAAAGGCAACTTCAATACATCTTTTTATTTGTAACAAGTTGATTTTGTTTTAAAAAATATGTTTTCTGGTTTAAATTATTTACAGAGGGGGGTAATGTAAAGTTGTATGATCACAACTCGACCATATAGAATGAATGAGACAAATATAGCTGAGGATGGGAGGGCAAGTGTGGATCTATGAGGATTTCTCTCAGGAAACCATATCAGCCAGAGGTTAGGATTTTTCCTTAGCATATATTTCTTCTTTTTAAATTACCTCTCATAGGTGTGTTTCTTTCCTATCTTATTTACATATGCAGGATCTTGAGCACCAGATAAAGACTGGGTAAGTTGCATAGTCTTGTTGAATATTGACACCAATTCTTGCAATGTCTTCTTAAAGTAGAGGGGAAATCGAAACAAAGGCACAGTCCAATTTGTATACCGGTCTTGATTCAAAATGCCTCGTCAATAACAAAGATTATTAATTTACTCAATTTCCTGGACTGAAGAGTTTGTTGGTCAGTGGTCAAGTTGCATAGCAAGCCTTTAAAGAGATTTAAGCTAGACAAGAAAAAATAGTTGTAGCAAGCTTGTTGTGTGCCAAGTACAAAGATGATTATTGTCCACACCTCAACACACACTCAAAAAAAAGGAGGGTTTGAATGAAAGTAAAAGGGGGGAAAAATAATCAAAGGTTGGCAGGATACTTGTGCAAGAAGTGGGTAAGGCTGGGAGGAAAAGTGCAAAATACACTTATGAGCAAACTGGAGTTCGTTGATTGGTGGAGAATAGAACAAATTATGGATGTACGTTGACACAAAATAAACGAATGAGGGCAATCTAGAGAGAGTCCACAATGTCACACATGAGTTTGTCCAGGCTGTGACAATCGCTGACCTTACTTGCGCTACTGTCAACTGCATTCTCAAGTCCCTGTTTCTCTGCGGGGCCTGTACCACAATTCAGATCGATGGTGTCAGGTAACAGGCTGTTCTGGGCATTCTGTATCAGCTCCAGGACTTTCTCCAGATGTTTCTGGAACCTTTCTCGGGTCTCCACCTTCTGCCGCTTCTGTATCTCCATCATGACTCGCAGCGTTTCGCGGGCTTGGTGGGGCCGGAACTCATTGATTAGATGGTGGATGTGGATGTAGAGCAGGTTGAGGTCTTCTTTCTTCTCTTCCCTCTTGGTGGTGTCGGGGCATCTGGGGTCAACATCACAGTCAGGGTAACACACTTCAATACCACCAGAGTCCTTCATAGATAGCCCACAACCCACATCCTTGAAGCAATAACAACAACAAAAAGCCTTTATTTAGGGTCACTGACCCTATACAGGATTCACCAGAGGTATGCATAAGAACAAAGCAGTGAGACAAAGGAAATATGTTGGAGGGCTCTTGTGTTTGTTGATAAGAAAATATATAACCAAGTGCCATCCTTTTCTGAACTGTCTACTCTATATTGCCCGCCTTCCCTAAAACTGACAATCATACTCCCTGACCCTCTTCCCCTTCCAAATTCTTTGGTGGCAGGTAATTCGATAATTTGATAATCTTTTAGTGTTATGTTAGTCCTGTTCAGGCACCATGTTTCAAGCAGTGCAAAAATTTCGTAGTTCTTTATGTGCTCGAGGAGTGGAAATACAGAAAGAATCCTATAGAAACCATTTATATTCCAACATATTATTTTTTCCGCGATCACATCCTTGAAGCAATATAAACCATGAAAAACCATAAAGCAATAAACAAAAGTATACTACTACCATCAGAGATCAGGTTGTGTTTTGTTTGATATTGCCATTGAAAAAGGCATTCAAAGAACACCAATCAAGAACTGAAATATTTTTGAATACTTCTAATTCTTCGAAAAATTCAACAAGAACATCTAAAAGTGCATGAAATTACTGCAAATTGGAAAATTTCAAATATTACTATATTACTTACACGAAGATTAATTACCTATTCAATGCTACCATCACAATACATTCCCCTCCTATCTTGAATAAAAATAATAATAATAATAAAAATAATACAATAGAACTTGGATAATTTTAACATCTTTAATTTGAATATTTATCTTGGTCCCTAGACTTTTAAGCCTTTTATTCAAAACTTTTTTAATTCAATTTTTTTGATAATTCAAAAATTTTTTTGGTCCCTTGGGTTTCAAATTAACTAAGTTCAACTATATATAAGTATAAATATAAAAAAACAATAGCCGTTCTATTTCTCTATTAATAAGTTCATTAACCTTTTCAAAGTTAATTATATTACTTTATTCAATTATGTTAATTCTTAACTCCGCCTTTGCTGGTCCCAAGCCTGGATGAAAAAGGAGGAGGGGGAGCAGTAATAAGCTCACTAAAAAACCTGGGCTCAGCTGGCCCGGCTGATAGTACCCTGTAAGGGCTCCTGACCCAGGGATAAAGGATGAGCAGCATTTGTACTCCATGTTAGGAGTGCCTGCACATGGTGTCTGTTCCACATGTCAGAGATGGCCATTTCTTTTGTAGCTAAGTCTGTGGCCTGCCACTGAGTAGTGCTCCCAGTCTTAATGACAAAGGCATTCTACTTCACCCAGTGGTTGTCAAACAGACACCATCAAGGGTCACAACTTGATACCCTAATATGATTGAGTGGAGATAAGAAAGAAGAAGAAGTAAATAAATAGAGTTGCAGTGTCTTTATAAATTTTTTTGTGGTAATGTACACAATTGTTAGCGTAATATTTAGCTGACAAGAGCCCTGACCCAATCAGATTTAAGAAATGACCACCAACCACCTTTGTAAAGATTGATTGGCACTGGAAACAAAGTTAAGAGGAGGCAAATTTTCTGTAGTAAGTACCTGTGAGTTTGTGTTTCAACATTGTCCTGTCCAGTATTTCCAGCTACTAATGTCCCACCATGTACAACTCCGCCTTTGCCGGTCCCAAGCCCGGATAAAAAAGGTGATGGGGGAGAAGTAACAAGCTCACTAAAAAACCTGGGTTCAGCTGGCCTGGCTGATAGTACCCTGTAAGGGCTCCTGATCCAGGGATACAGGATGAGTTTGTACTCCATGTTAGGAGCAGCTGCACATGGCATCTGTTCCTCGTGTCAGAGGCGGCAATTTATTTTGGAGCTAAGTCGGCCTGCCACTGAGTAGTGCTCCCAGTCTTAATGACAAAGGCAGACGCATTCTACTTCACCCAGTGTGGAGATAAGAAAGAATAAGTAGAAGAAGACAGCTATCCTTTCAATTCTGCACCCAAGAGTCTGGGAGAACATTCTGAGGGGAGATTTCAGGGCTGAAATAGGAAGGTAGAGTGAAGAGTTCCCCCCACCTCTCTCTCCATTGTAAATATGAAACTCCTATAAATAATCCTGAGAACTGGGTCGGCCCCAACATCAACTTGTCCTTACAAGGAAATCCCAATCTCTTGGATCCTAACAATCCCATTTTGAAAATTGAATTCAAATTGGATGGCATTTAAAATTGGAGAAAGAGAAGAAAAAAAAAATCAATGATTTTCTAAAATCCGAAAGAATCAAATTTGATCAGGATGTGCGACGGTCCCTGTGTTCCCCAGATGCCCTGCGGAATCTACCAACAGACTCCTGAAAGGGACATCTGTAAGGACAGGTCCCCTATGCCATGTTCCCCCCCTGGCTTCCGAGGGAACATCGTGGTCCCCGACCCTGCCTTCTGCACCGCATCTCCTTTCCGGGTGGTCCCTTACTGTGCGCCCTGGTATGATTGATTCCCTGGAACATGGGTCAATAAAATGATGATATAGCGGTACAAGGATTTTCTACTTTAACACTCTTGTACTGGCTAGTCTTCTTTCTTATCTCCACTCAATCATATTAGGGTATCAAGCTTGTAGATTTGACATCCATAATGATTTGGTGAAGTAGAATGTGTCTGCTTTTGTCATTAAGACTGTGAGCACTACTCAGTAGCAGGCTGACTTAGCTTAGAAATGGCCGCAGCTGACATGAGGAACAGACACCATGTGCAGCTGCTTCTAACATGGAGTACAGACTCATCCTGTATCCTTGGATCAAGCATACTGGCTAGTACAAAGAATGAACAATTAAAAGTAGTGTGACATTTTAAAGTAAAGTCCTAAACACAAGGTAATAAGACCAAATCCAAATAAATAAATAGTGTATGACGTTTCGGTAACAGCCTTATTACTGAAATGTCACACACTATTTATTTATTTGGATTTGGTGTCTTATTACCTTGTGTTTATAATCTATAATCCAAATTGTGACTTATCAGAGTAAAGCCCTGTATTCACACAGGTGCAAAACTAAACAAATATATTTTACAAAAGGAGACCCCTTGGCAGAACTGACTGCTATAGGGTACATCCCAGGTGGTGGATAGGAGAACGACCTTCAGATATGAAGGCCAGCTGTGAAACAAGCAGAATAACTCTGACGAATAAGCAGTTGCAGACCAACAGCAGCATTGTTAGAAAAGGAGTAGACCTCTTTAAAAATCCTGAGTTCAACTGTCCCGGTTGATAGACCTCAGCAAGGGTGCCTCTCCAGGGATACGGAGGAGCTGCGTCTGTACTCATGTTAGAGTCAGCAGCAAAGGCTTCCATGTTGGGAACGGCCTCAAACTACAGGCAAAGTCAGACTTTCACCAAAGTGTGCCTGGATCATTGTGCCATGATCAACGAAAGCTGCACCCCATTCCATGAAACTCCTGGAATTTGTGTAATCTTTACACAAGGGGATAAGAAACAACAAAAAAATGAGACAATGACTCAGAGAGAAATCCCCCCTACACAGCTCTGATCTCACACCTTCAGATCATTGGACAGAGAAGTCAAATATTTGAGGGGATTGACTTACCAAAACATTGATGGTCTTAGAAATAAATCAAAACTATCCATCTAGATTTCTTAAAAATAAGACACTTCAGCCAGTTAAAGCTTTATTTTCTTAACGTTTCAACAAAAATATTTTGTTCAGGAGAAATAAAAATAAAGTACAGTTAAATCTGTCTATAGCGCCCCTTTTAAATACCACCTCCCTCTCTATAGCGCCCAATTTTAAATACATAGTACGATGCGATTTACATTAAAAGTGACCTGTCTATAGCATCCTATTTTGGTGAATCCCAAGAGCCCCCTCCTATAGATAGGTTTAACTGGTATATTTCGATGCACTAGCGCGCCATCTATTATCAAATTACAAAACTATTTTAGACGCGTAATATTCTTTTTAAAATAAAACAATTTCTACTGCCCTTACTGCAATGGAAAAATTAAAGGGAGGGTTCACCACTGATGAGCCAGGCCCTCCCTTTAATTTTTCCATTGCAGTAAGGGCAGTAGAAATTGTTTTATTTTAAAAAGAATATTACGCGTCTATAATAGTTTTGTAATTTGTTAACTGTGGTATATATTTACCATGTGTATATAATCTTTCTCCATTTTTACCCCTTTGTATATTTCCCACTTTCATAGGTTTCTCCGTCTTGTAACCCCAAGGAGAATCCTCTGTAAGACCTGTGTGTCTTAATAAAGGTTTGTGTGTGTGATAGGTTTAATTGTATTTGGCAAGGCATTAAAAATTATTTTGAGGTTGCAAGGGCGTTTTCACACAATTTTTCAAATTTAGTACATGTTGCATGAGAACGCAATTGCAACCTCAGAATAATTTTGAACGCCTTGCCAAATGTTTTTTTATATTTCTTCTGACAAAGACTGTATTTATTGAAACATTGAGAAAATAAAACTTGCTGAAGTGTCTATATTAAAAAAAGTAATATGAATGCCGGCCAGGCAACCTCTAACTTCAAGATATCCATTGAGAAGCAGAGGATTATATTGAATGAATTAACATTTTATTTTTGTAATTTTTCAATGGTAGAGTAACTTCTGTGCTTCACTTCCATCAATAATTCTATATACAGTTACGAGCGTCATGTTTCTTAATAATTCTTCATCTCTGTCACCGTTTGCTTTTTTTTTGGAATGGCGCTCTCTTATTGGTTGGCTACGATCACGCCACCTTTGCCTCCCCCATCATGCCCCCCCCACTCGCTTTTTGGTTTTGTAACTATTGTGTTGGAGCGGGTCGTTCCTTAAATAATCTATTGTTAACAATACCTCATTATAGCTCCGCAAATATTGAAAGTATAGGTATGTAGCTTTTGTACTATTATCATTAGGGATATATATGTCACATCTACATAAATGTAGATATAATACTATATACTCTACTAATATATGCATTTATATAAGGCGCCGATTTATAATTGTAACAAATAGTATTTGAATAAAAACATTCAATCGGGTAAAACACGGGCGTTGCCCGGGTCATTCAGCTAGTTGACAATATGACCCAGAATAAGTATATTGTGCTACGGCGTTTTATGGTTTCCACAAGTCCATATCTCAGAAGAAGGCCAAGTGACACTCACTCCTCACTGCTACTCTTTTTGTGTTGTTTTTCTTGCTTCCCTCTTTCTCTTTCTTGTTTTTTTTTTTTTTTTCTTCTGTCTATATCTTTATTTCCTTTGTCTCACTGCTTTGTTCTTATGCATACCTCTGGTGAATCCTGTATAGGGTCAGTGACCCTAAATAAAGACTTTTTTGTTGTTGTTGTAATGGTAGAGTAACTTGGTAATGCATAAGAATATTAAAAAAATAATCTTCTTTCTTATCTCCACTTAATCATATCAGGGTATCAAGCTTGTAGAGCTTGTTGATGGTGTCTGCTGGGGAAGAGTAGAGCTCATCAATGGATGAGTCAATACAGTCAACAATGAGTTTTGGGGTGGCAGGTTGACACTTAGTACATAGAGGGAAAACCCTGCAACCATTCTGGAAAGTCATTGTCTGTAGATGACCAGACTTAAGTCTGGAAATCAAGGACTGTTGTTCTCTTGGGAGGACAGAACCAGTGCTTGTTCCTCCTGCTCTGTACCAGTCATTTGCAGCATTAAAAAATAATGAAGATAAGTATTGAGTGGTAAAACGATGCTCCATTTTCTATGTGACGATTACAGATGTTTTAGAGCCTTTATTCTTTTTGAATCCACGAGTCGATCATTTATCAAAACATCGCATCAAATTATAGACGGGATAGGAATAGGTCGTGTAAATTTCACATCTTTTACTATTATTTGAAGTTCATTTCATTGGTAGATTCACCTTACTTATGGATCCACCTTTGTGTATACAGAGTCAAACCTTGTTACAACATCACTGTTGTTATAATCAGAGTTTAAACAATCTGAACTTGTAACTTTAGATGTTGTTGTTAGAATATGAGAGATTCAACTAAATCAACTCTATTATCCAATTCCGCCTTTGCCGGTTCCACAGTTCCAAGCCCGGATGAAAAAGAAGGAGGGGGAGCAGTAACAAGCTCACAAAAAAACCTGGGCTCAGCTGGCCTGGCTGATAGTACCCTGTAAGGTCTCCTAATCCAGGGATACAGGATGAGCAGCGTTTGTACTCCATGTTAGGAGCGGCTGTACATGGCACCTGTTCCTCATGTCAGAGGCAGCCATTTTATTTTGGAGCTAAGACACTGAGTAATAAGATTCTACAGGTAAACTCCGTATAATTAGTATAAACGAATAACGAATCTAAAGTTTTACGAAGGAGCCTCTTTTATTAAAATAGGCTCCTTCGTAAAACTTTAGATTCGTTATTCGTTTACACTGAGTAATCTCCCAGTCTTAATGACAAAGGCATTCTTCTTCACCCAGTCATGATGGTTGTCAAACAGACACCATCAAAGGTAACAACTTGATATGATTGAGTGGAGATAAGAAAGGAGAACTCTATTATCCACACTGTACTCTAGTGTTGTTTCTTATCCCCTTGTGTGAAGATTACACAAATTCCATGAGTCCATGCTCCTTGAGCTCTGATCTCATGGAATTTCATTGATCATGGCATCATGATCCAGGCACACTTTAGTGAAAGTCTGACTTTGCCTGTATTTTGAGGCTGTTCCTAACATGGAAGCCTTTGCTGCCAACTCTAACATGAGTACAGACACAGCTCCTCTGTATCCCTGGAGTGGGACCATTGCTGAGGTCTATCAACTGGGTCAGTTGAACTCAGGATTTTTAAAGAGGTCTTTCTCCTCTTCTAACAATGCTGCTGTTGGTCCACAACAACATTAGTAGTGTGGATATGGCGGTCTTGGTGGGGGACCAGTTGGGAAAGGTGATGCCATTATTATTATATATATATATATATATATTTTTTTATTCCTAGTACACGTGTGGTACAGGCCATGATAATCATGGTGGGTAGAAGTTGATGACTGCTTTTACTGTAAGTACACCACATGTCTACACATGTGAAAATCAGTTCAACTTTTGCACTTACAAATGTGCCAGAGCCCCGTTTTGTTACTTGCACTCGCCGGTGGGGTTTAACTATGTTGCCATTATAAACCAGAAGAGAATCCACCAAGCAGATCAAACTGGGAGGCTTGCTAATGTAGGCAGGACCCTACTTCTGACAAGAAAATTACTGTTTCCAAAACTGCAATATGTGGATCGCTAGTATAACAACATTGAGGTGTGGGAGGATGGTGCACCTATCTCTTTAAAAAATGTATTGAAACAATACACTAAGGTTCATCCCCCCAGTAAAAAGTGGAAATAAGAATAAACCACAAACACTAGTTTTGGCAAATAGAGATAAAGGCCAACTTGTATACCCCTAGTATGAATTGATTTTTTTTTACTTATCCTTTTAGTTTAAATTAGACAAGATCTTGGAGGTCATGCTCATAAAGAAGCTCAAGAACTCTTCTTGGTTTCTCTGTACAGGCATCTCTTGTCCTTTCCAATGCAAAGTATAAATTGATGAGATGTGTTGAAGTCATCTTTTTTTTTTTTTTTTGCTTATCCCTAGTACACGTGATACAGGCCATGATAATTATGGTGGGTAGAAGTAGGAGACTGTGCTTTAACTGTAAGTGCACCACATGTTTACACATGTAAAAACAGTTCGACTTTGCACTTACAAATGTGCCAGAGCCCCGTTTTGTTTACTTGGACTCGCTGGTGGGGTTTGACTTTTGAAAAAATTGGGGGCCATTGGAGCATTTTTTTTAATCAGAAAAAAGTGCCCAATGCGGGATTTGAACCCGGGTCGTAGCGGTCGAAGAGCAATGGTTTAGACCATCCTACCACCGACCCCCAAGTCAACTTATGAATACTCCCAGTTATAAAACAACCAATGGATACATACCTGATGAGGATGTCCAGCATATCGAGGTAGTTCACCAGGATGGAGTGGTTCAACTTCTTCAGCTCCTTCTTGTGATCATAGTTCTGGGGGTAGAGACGACGGATGCCTTGCAGCTCCAGGGGTCGGATGATGACATCGTCTGCGTGGAACTGGTTCCCAAACATGGTGTAGGAGTCCTGGATGGGACGTGGTGGGGGTGGGGCCAGTCCCTTAGCCATGTTCTCCTCCGTGTACAGGTTGATGAACTGTACTGGAGGCATGGGCAGGGAGCTGATGGTGGCTGGAGGCGGAGGGGCCGCCATGGTGCTGCTGGCAACATTCCACTGTTGGACATCTCATGGGAGAATTAAACATCTCTATATACATGATAAAGTACAATTTGGAATTATAAATTAAAATAAAAGAAAATAAGACCTAATCCAAAATTCTTTTGATGGTGACAATTTTGTTGCCGAAACATCACACACTAATAAATTATTTGGATTAGGTCTTATTTTCTTTTATCTCTATATACAGTAAAACTTCCAAAGAGAGAGCATTCCAGCTAGAGGACACCTTTCTATAAAGGACAGTTTTCATTTGCAAAATTACCATTTTTACTGATAAGGCACAATTTGGATTATAGATTATATTTCGGAAACAGAATTCAGTACTTTTTTCTGAAGATGGTAACAACACTGTTACCGAAACGTCACACACTATTTATTTGGATTTGGTCTTATTACCTTGTGTTTACCATTTTTACTATTTAGTGATTCTCCAGTAAGAGGACACCTCTTCGATTGGTTACTTGCACTTGCTAGTGGGGTTGGACTTTTGCAAGAATCGAGGCCATTGGAGCATATTTTTTAAAATATAAAAAAGTTCCCAAGGTAGGATTTGATCCTGGGTCTTATTAGGTTAAATACCAATGGATTAGACCATCCTTCTACCGACCCCCGGTGAACAATAAAACAAGCAAATTGTGGCCTCTCTATGAAGACAAAGTGGAGATTGCTTCTACACTGACTGATCTTGACTCCATTGCTAAAGAAACATGTTCCACACCTGCAGCTAGCTCTATTGTCCCAGGAGTTCTGTTCACAAATATACAATCTCTACCCCACTTGCCCAAAATGTAGCTTTAGCATCTGCAGCTCCAAAACGCGGCTTGTATCAGATGCACTAAACAGGACCTTTGGGAGAGGTGCTGCTTATCATAAAACAACATAGAATTTGTGTAATCTTTACACAAGGGGATAAGAAACAACAACAATCTTTTAAAGAAATAGAAACAGTGGCCAAAACAAAAATGAACAAGAACTGGAGTATCCCACCTAAGCACAGTTGGTACAGTGGAGCGGACCCAGGAGGAGCTCTGAACTTCAGACAGCATCAAACAACACTAACAAAATCTACCCCACTTGCCCAAAATGTAGCTTGGCACCTGTAGCTCCAGAACACATTTTGGCTTGTATTAGATGCACTAAATAGGACCTTTGGAAGAGGCCGCTGCTTATCATAAAACAACTTGAGGAGCATGAACTCATGGAATTTGTGTAATATTTACGCAAGGGAATAAGAAATAACAACAACACAACAAATTTATACAAGAAAATAAGACCTAACCCAAATAATTTAATAGTGTGTGACGTTTCGGTAACATCATTGTTACCATCATCAGACAAAAGATGATGTCTGATGACAAAAGAAACTAAAGAAATTATTTAAAAGAATCATACGTGTCCAAAATAGTTTTGAATTCTCAGAACTGGAGGCTGTTCCTCTACTGTGTTTGTGAACCTAGGAGGTCCTCATCCCCTCACACACAGTCTTATTCTTTTTTTCTTTATTAGTAAACTAAGATAGCTACAAGAAATAAATTGATCTAAATAAATAGTGTGTGACATCGTTAATGGTGACAGCTGTTACTGAAACGTCACACACTATTAAATTATTTGGATTAAGTCTTAATTACTTGTATCTATAATCCAAATTGTGCCTTATCAACACACAGATATACAAATACTCCACAAATGGCTACAATTTGGATACATGGATTATAACTACAAGAAAACAATAAAAGAAAATAAGACCTAATCCAAATAATTTATTAGTGTGTGACGTTTGACGTTGCGACAAAAAAATGTTTTTTTAAATTTTTATTCTTTTGTCTGATGGTGGTGACAATGTTGTTGCCGAAGCGTCACACACTATTAAATTATTTGGATTAAGTCTTAATTTCTTGTATCTATAATCCAAATTGTGCTTTATCAACACACAGATATACAAATACTCCACAAATGGTCCCATGGCCGGTCCCAAGCCCGGATGAAAAAGGAGGAGGGGGAGCAGTAACAAGCTCACTAAAAAACCTGGGTTCAGCTGGCCCGGCTGATAGTACCCTGTAAGGGCTCCTAATCCAGGAATACAGGATGAGCAGCATTTGTACTCCATGTTAGGAGCGGCTGCACATGGTGTCTGTTCCTCATGTCAGAGGCGGCCATTTCTTTGGAAGCTAAGTCGGCCTGCCACTGAGTAGTGCTCCCAGTCTTAATGACAAACAGACGCATTCTACTCCACCCAGACCTGATGGTTGTCAAACAGACACCATCAAGGGTCACAACTTGATACCCTAATATGATTAAGTAGAGATAAGAAAGAAGAAGATACTAATTAATAATAATAAAAAAGAATAATGATAAGACTGTGTGTGGGAGGTGATGAGGATCTCCTATGTTCACAAACACAGGACACTGGTTATGTCCTCCCAAGAGAACAAGAGTCTTTGATTTCCAGACTTAAGTCTGGTCATCTACAGACTTTCCAGAATGGTTGCAAGGTTTTTCCACTATGTACTGAGTGTCAAACTGCAACTCCAAAACACATCTTCTTCTTTCTTATCTCCACTCTATTATATTAGGGTATCAAGCTTGTAAAGTCATGACTGGGTAAAGTAGAATACGTCTGCCTTTGTCATTAAGACTGGGAGCACTACTCAGTGGCAGGCCGACTTAGCTCCAAAATGAAATGGCCGCCTCTGACATGAGGAACAGACGCCATGTGCAGCCGCTCTTAACACGGAGTACAAACGCTGCTCATCCTGTATCCCTGGAGCTCTTACAGGGTACTATCAGCCAGGCCAGCTGAGCCCAGGTTTTTTAGTGAGCTTGTTACTGCTCCCTCTCCTCCTTTTATATCCGGGCTTGGGACCGGCAAAGGCGGAGTTCCCAAGACATATTATTGACTGTATTGACTCATCCATTGATGAGCTCTACTTATCCCCAGCAGACACTATCAACAAGCTTTACAAGCTTGATATCTTAATATGATTGAGTGGAGATTAGAAAGAAGAAGAAGACAGGAGAGGAACATCCTCCAGTTCTTAGAACTCAACTTTTATAGACACATTTGATTCTTTTAAAAATTAAGCAATTTCTCTACTGTCCTTACTGCAATGAAAACTTAATGGGGGGGGCCTGGTTCATCAGTGGTGAACCCTCCCAGCGGTTTCGCCAGTTTAATCTACCATATCGCTGTTATATTGCATTTTTCAGTTTTCCTTTTATAGTGATACTGATGCTAGACTCTTGGAAAGGGTATTTTAGATGAACTATGGACATAAGCTTTGGGACAGTAGAATTACATACAATTATCAAAATTCGAAACTATTTTAAAGGTGTTGATTATTTTTGAAATTAAACAATTTCTACTGCCCTTACTGCAATGGAAAAATGGCGCGCTTAGTGCATCATATTATCACTGAATAATTATTTTAAATATTCTGTGGTATATCATCATTAATATTTGCAAGGTCATCACCCCTTACCATTCTTGTATATTATTACTTGTAAATAAATTCTTAGCAATAGTTTGCATTTTATAAATAAATTATTTTTACTTAAACTTTTGTTATACTCGTTATCACTACCGTGACAACTGGTGGAGAAGCTGGAATATTCCCTCGCCGCCCAAGCCGTTAGAAGAAGCCGAAGACTACAAGGACTAGAACCTCTAGAAAACATCGCTATGATCAAGCAAGAGACACAGACAAAAATGGGTGAGTACCATTTTCAACCTTTTAGAAACCCTTCTATTTTTACTGGAGAACGCAACCAGAATCCAGAAAAATGGTTGAAAGAATTCCATCGCGTCGCTCGCTACAACTGCTGGGATGATTCAATGTGCCTCGCAAATGTTTATTTTTTCCTCCAAGGAACAGCGCACAGATGGTACGAAAATGTTGAAGAGAAAATTAATTCATGGGATATTTTTGTGAAAATGTTTTCTCAGAATTTCGGACATCATGTCACCCAAAAAGATCAACTCGCAGAAAACCTCAAAACTCGAGCTCAGGGGAAGGAGGAGACCAGTGATTCTTACATTCAAGATGTTCTCCATCTGTGCAGAGAAGTGAATCCGGCTATGATGGAAAATGAAATAGTTGCACACTTGACGAAAGGAATATCGGAGGAGATATATCAGTCAATCATCATTTTAGACATTGCAAGTATCGATGAGTTCATCAAATGGTGCCGAAAAATCGAGGCTTCAAATAAAAAACGTGTAAAAAAACGTGTAGTATTCGACAGACTACCTAATGTTGCCGCCATCGATTCAGCAGATTCTGAATCAATGGAAGACTTAATCCGACGCATCGTGCGTGAAGAAGTTCATCGCGCACTAAATCCGGAGCCAACTAGCCCTGAACCATCTTCTCTGAAAGAAATTATCCGAGAAGAGATTGAAAAAAACGTAGCTGCAATTTCGAAGCCTATTCAAAGGCCTCCGCCACGACAGTCGTACCCCAACCAAACACGTACATTCAACCAGGTTCCACGACGTCAGTACCCTACCCAAACGCCCATATATAACCAGACGCCACCACAACGAAGAACGGATGAATGGAGGACGCATGACAACATCCCAATATGTTTTAATTGCGGCCGCCCAGGCCATGTTAAGCGATATTGTAGAGAACGCCGACAATGGACGCAGAGACCCGAAGGACATGTACCAAGCACCCAAGAACCTCAAATGGGTAACCACCAAGCCATAAGAAGCCAAATCTACCGCAGACAATCGCCGTATCCAAACAGAGGAAGATCCCCAAGACGCCAGTCCATTTCCCCAGGCCGCCATACAAGCCAATCCCCACGCCGCTACAATCTAGAAAAAAACTAAGCGTCGCGTCTTCTTTCGAGGGGGAAGCCGCGGGTGTGAAAAACCCTCCATCGTCGACAGCCGCTAAATTACAACAAAATTATGTCGAAATCATCATTGATGACATTGCATTTTCTGCTCTGGTCGATTCAGGTTCCTCTTTTTCAGTTATCTCTGATGGATTAAGACGACAATTAAAAAAGACCATGTTCAAGGATAGCGGAATGACTCTGAAAGTTGCTGATGGCAAGAATGTTACATCGATCGGCCGATGCACAATCAGCTTGAGAATCAATGGATTGGAACAGCCGCTTGAGTTTATCGTCCTCCCTAATAGTAACCCAAGTATTATCCTCGGATGGGATTTCCTAGAGGCATCAAATGCCGTGATTGATTGTGGACGCGCCGAAATCAGATTGGAAGAGGCCAAAGATGTACTAAATTCACCAGCTTCCATGGGAAAGGTTGTGGCTAGCAGAAGCGTCGTAATCCCAGCCGAATCTACCAAACTAATAAATGTTATGAGTGAAGAGCTTAATGGGCAAAATCAGGTACTTTTTGAACCTTCGAAAAAGGTATTAATAGGAAAAGGGTTAACACTTCCCTGTGCATTATTCAGGCTTTCCCATAATAAAGGAAAACTTTGGATCGTAAATTCTAGCACCACAGCTCAAATAGTCCCTAAGGGAATGTGCCTAGGAAAAATTCAAAGGGTTGAAGAAAATAACTTGACGGCTATTTCAGAATGTTCTGAATTTAATAAGAAGGCGAAAAATGCGAATCATGCCAGTCATGCTGATAAAAGTGACTTTAAATTTTTACAAAATTTAATTAGTGATGATTTATCAGAAGAGCAGCAGTCTCAAATCTTATCAATTTTAAAACGATATGATAAAATATTTGATAAAAATAATGAACCAGTAAAGCAAACTTCAGTAACCAAACATAAAATTGAAACTGGAAACCATCAGCCTATTAAGCATAGACCATATCGAGTCTCCCCTACAGAACGTCAAGCAATCCAAACGGAAGTGGACAAAATGCTAGACGCCGGGATTATACGTCATTCAGAAAGTCCATGGTCATCGCCGGTTATTTTAGTGAAGAAGAAGGATGGTAACTGGCGTTTCTGTGTGGATTACAGACGACTAAACAAAGTTACTAAAAAAGACGTTTACCCACTACCCCGAATCGATGATACACTTGACTCTCTGAAAGGAGCTAAATTTTATTCATCAATGGACCTTCGTTCAGGGTATTGGCAAATAGAAGTCGACGAAGCAGATAGAGAAAAAACTGCCTTTATTACCCCTGATGGACTCTACGAATTCCTAGTCATGCCCTTTGGCCTGTGCAATGCCCCTGCAACATTCGAGCGCATGATGGACAAGATATTGAAAGGTCTGAAATGGACGATGGCCCTCTGTTATTTAGACGACATTGTGGTGTATTCCAAATCGTTCAACGAACATTTACACCGGCTTGAAATCATACTACAATGTCTCGACAAAGCCGAGCTACGCCTCAACCCCAAAAAGTGCCTTTTCGGAACCAAACGAATAAGAGTGTTTGGACACCTCGTCGATAGTAAAGGTATTTATCCCGATCCAGAAAAGATTGAAGCTATCGCCAAGTTTCCGACCCCAAAATCTATAACAGATGTGAGAAGCTTCATTGGCCTATGTTCCTATTATCGTAGATTTATCGAAAATTTTGCTGAGAAAGCTGCTCCTTTACATGAAGTACTCAAAAAAGATAATAAATTCATGTGGAACTCTGACCAACAGGATGCTTTTGATTCCTTGAAAAAAGCATTGATGTCTGAACCTGTTCTTGCCTATTTCGAAGAACAACTGCCAACCGAGCTCCATACTGACGCCAGCGGTTATGGAATTGGAGCTGTCCTCGTACAGATCAACGATGGGAAAGAGCGGCCAGTTGGTTATGCTTCAAGAACTTTATCTAAGGCGGAGAAGAATTACTCAACAACGGAAAGAGAATGCTTGGCCGCAATATGGGCCATCAACAAATTTCGACCGTACCTTTTTGGTCGTGAGTTTGTCATCGTCACTGACCACCACGCTCTTTGCTGGTTATCTAACCTGAAGGACCCGACAGGAAGACTAGCAAGATGGGCTTTAAAACTCCAAGAATACAATGTAACGGTTGTTTATAAAAGTGGACGCAAACACCAAGATGCCGACTGTCTTTCTCGAAATCCTCTCCAACTTGAATCGGAAGAAGCATACAATGATGAGGAAGATGATATACCCTCAATAACTGCTCTGACGTGCTTCAAGGCTGAACAAAGAAAAGATCCTAAAATTAGTAAATTGATAGAGGAAACAGAAAGATTTGGTGCCGAATCGAAAGGTTATGAAATGTTAAAAGGAACCTTATACAAAAAGAATTTCGACCCCCTGGGAAACCAACACCTTTTAGTTATTCCCAAGCACTTACGCTTAGAACTACTGAAAAGTTTACATGACGCTCCCACAGCAGGTCATCTTGGATTTTCGAAGACATATGAGAGAGTTAAAAACAAATATTTCTGGCCAGGACTTCTCCGGGACATACGGAAGTATGTCGCTCATTGTAAAGAGTGCCAAAGAAAGAAACAATCAACTCAAAAGCCACCCGGACTACTTAAAGCCATACCTCCTGCAACCTCCCCTTTTCAAAGAGTTGGAATGGACCTCCTTGGAAGATTTCCCAAGTCTGATACTGGTAATAAATGGATCATAGTCTGTACTGACTATCTTACTCGATTTGCCGTTACTAAAGCATTACCCACAGGGGAAGCAAAGGAAGCAGCCAAGTTCTTAATGGAAGATGTTGTTCTCAAGCACGGAGCCCCCAGAGAAATCATCACGGACCGAGGACGAGTATTCCAATCCAAGTTGATTGCGGAACTCACCAATCAATGCTCGTCGATACATCGGTTCACGACAGCGTATCATCCCCAGACGAATGGACTGACGGAGAGGTTAAACAAAACCTTAGCCAACATGATCGCTATGTATGCAAGTGTTGAACAGAAGGACTGGGACGTAATCCTGCCCTACGTCACGTTCGCCTACAACACCGCAAAACAAGATACGACAGGTTTTACCCCTTTTAAACTGATTCATGGACGCGAAGTCGAAACAACTGTAGACACTCTTTTCCCAAATCCGCATGAAGATCTCCAAGAGGATTACAGTCAGAAGATTGCCTCACGAGTCGAAGAGACTAGGCAGCTAGCAAGATTAGAAACCTTGAAAGCCCAAGAAAAGGACAAGGCTAGATATGACTCAAAGCACGAGGCAATGGATTACAACGTTGGTGACCTGGTATGGATTTTCATCCCGATAAGAAAGGTGGGACTCTCAGAAAAACTAATGAAAAGGTACTTCGGGCCATACAGGGTTACTCGGAAACTCTCTGACGTGACCTTCGAAGTTGAACCTGTGGACCATCCAACCAGGAGACGCCAAACAAGAGACCTGGTCCATGTACTGAGAATGAAACCCTACCATGACCCTGAGGACCAAGCTGATCTGTTCAAGTGATAATTACAGCGGGACGCTGTTCATCTAGGAGGGGGGCAATATCACTGAATAATTATTTTAAATATTCTGTGGTATATCATCATTAATATTTGCAAGGTCATCACCCCTTACCATTCTTGTATATTATTACTTGTAAATAAATTCTTAGCAATAGTTTGCATTTTATAAATAAATTATTTTTACTTAAACTTTTGTTATACTCGTTATCACTACCGTGACAATATTATAAATGTTCTAAATAAAGACACAATTTGATATTTGCGAAAGAGCGATTGCTCGAAGCATATTATATATTTATAAATATATGTATTTCTACTGTCCTCAAAGTTTATGTCAATAGTTCATCTAAAATACCCATTCCAAGAGTCTAGCATCAATATCACTATAAAAGGAAAACCGAAAAATGCAATATAAGAGCGGTATGGTAGATTAAACTGGCAAAAGCGCTGGGAGGGTTCACCACTGATGAGCCAGGCCCCCCCCATTAATTTTTCCATTGCAGTAAGGGTAGTAGAAATTGTTTAATTTCAAAAAGAATCTTACGCCTTTAAAATAGTTTCGAATTTTGATAACAGATGGCGCGCTAGTGCAACATACAATTATAAATATATAATATTTAATGTGTCATAATATAATTGTTCTAATAAAATACACGCATACCTCGCTTTGCTTCGGGGTTACGTTCCAAAAAAACACAACGCAAATTGAAATGATGCAAAGTGAAAATATGTGAAGGCGCAATCAAAAACAAAGGTGTTGCCATATTTTAGGAAAAAAAAAAAAAATTAAAGACTCGAATCCAAAACAACGCAACTTCGAAAAAACGTAAAACAAAACAACGCAAAGTGAGGTATTGGTGTACTCAATTTTTGATGTTTGCGGAAGAGTGATGGCTCAAAGCATATAATTATGATGTTCATTCAGTAAGGTTACCAACTTGAGATGTGTCCTTTTTATTATTTAAGGTGATATTTTATAATAAAAAAATTTATGAATGGCAGACAAAATTTTTGGCAATACTTTCTCTTTAATAAAGTTTATATTATTTAATTCAATCTCATTTTCCAAATTTCAATCAGCCTATTTATTTTAAAGGGCAATATTCAACAACAGTTGACAACAAAATGTCAATTAGCAGTGAAGGTTGTGATGAATTAATAATTATCTTAAATATAAACCAACACCGACTTTAACATAAATTTTATATTTCTTTGGATCAGAAGAAACTGTATTTTTTAATTAAAAGTCATAACACAAGTGTCTTCCATCAAACTGGTCTAATTATTTTATTCAAATATATTTGTGAGATATATTAATGTATATATATATATCATGTCAACACAATTATATTGATAAAAACAAGAAAATATAATTTATGTTTTACAAGATATTATATTTCACAAATTTAAATTACCTTTTTATGTCAGAAAAATTCAAGAATAAAAATACATTTTAAGCAAACGTAAATTAAAAATTATTGTAACTAATTTTTAAATATAAAATTATTTATGGGAATTCTTAAACATTTTATTACTTATTTATTCATGCAGATATCACATCATTTAAGCTTCAACACAACGCATAAAACATGAGCCTACCACTAACATATCATGTAAACAAAATTTCTTTTGATGATAGAATATCTTTAACAGTATCTATACAGAGTAAAATATAAACGCATTAAAATAGTTTATTCTTATTATATAAGAATATGTTTTAAATATATTTAATTTAGGCTATATATTTTTCAAAATTAGAAAATATTTTTGCTAATATTTTAAATGAAAATAGCTCGACTTGTAAAAATAAATATTGAAATAAATTCGAATTAAAGTTTTTAATAAATATTTCATATATTTATATAAATATATATATATATATATATGAATATTTAAAATCTTTTATATTTAATAAATTCAATTTATTTTTCATCTTTCAAATGCGGTTGATAGATGGCATTAGTGTTTCGAGATTTTTGTCCTCTTACTCTTTCCTTAAACTATTTTAAGTTTGTTCTAATTATTTATAGTTTTGAGGTAAGAGTTATTGTTTATATTTATTTTAATAATGTCTTCAGATTAATTATGCCCGTCTCTCCGTGGGTTAAGATAATGCTTTCGTTTTTTAAAATTAAATATACAAATCATTGTTTTGTATTTAAATTGTCACATTAAGAAACAAAAAAATTGATATTTATGTTCTTATTTTAATTAATTTATTTATATTAATTTGATTTTAGAACATGCAATTAAATTGATGAACAGTATGTATAGTGTACATATTTTCTTAAATAGTTTTTATTACCATCTCTCTTTTGTACACAAAAGTGCAAATTGTTGTTTATATTTCAATTTTGTAATAAATCACCCTATGTGTAAACACTTGGTTTTAACCAAAGAGGGCTGCATTATTTTATACCAAAACCAAGACATCATTTTATCATGGTATCAAAATCATAATGAAGAATTTTTTTTCAAATGAGATTTTGAAAAATATTTACATTTTTTGTGCAATAAGCATTATCTTTCCTGTCAAAATTTTATTTATAAAGCTTTTCAATATTTGCTAATGTCTAGCCTTTTATGGTATATAATAAAGTAGAATTTAAGTTCACCATTTTCTCGTTTTTGATTAAATCTTCGATGAAATTCTCATTTCAGAAAACTACTAGTAACAACGTGCCACTGAGTATACCAATACTCTAGGTTAGGTTAAGTTCAGATAGGTTAAATTTGGTTTTATAAATTGAACTATTTTTGTTTATCACAAGTAGGTCTAGCACAGACTAATACAATAATCAGGTTGCAGTTTGTTGAAATGACAATCTCATCAAATCTTTTGTAATCAGCCCATTTTCATGATTGTTCGTCACAGATATTTTATATTTCAAAATGAAATATCTGTGTTTTTATAAAGTATAGAGAGATCAACATTCATTTACAAAAGGTTTTCTTTTTCAAATGAAATAATAAACATAAAAATGGGGTAAAGATAATGGCTTTGCATCATCTATCGGAATAAATATTAAATATCGTTGATTTTTAATTATTCCAGAATTGGCCAAATACTCATTCTTGATTAATCAAAAAAAGCTAATCACATATGCATTTCGGGCTGTTGGCCCACGTCAGCGTAGTGCAAGCTGTGCAAAATGTCATTGTCATTTATTCTTTTGTCTGAGGATTTTTATTTAACAATTGCAGAATACACGCTATATCCACAAATCGGATATTTGCGTGTGAAATATATACATTTGAATGAAAGAAAAAGTAGTTTAAAGGGATATATACATATTTACATATCAGTATGATTACATTAGTAGTCACTTATTTAGTTAAGTACATTCTGCAGAATTTGTTGAATCTTTGGTGTATGTCCTTAGTGTAGACCACATGTTTGTTATGGGAAGTTGATTTAGTTCCCTAAGGTCAGCGGGCAGTCAGTTAATAAGTGTCTGGGGTTCTGTTCTTCGCCTCCACACGAGCATCCAGGTGATTCAGCTTTGCCAATTTTAAACAGGTATGAGTTTGAAGTCGCCATGTCCAGTGAAGAATTGTCTGAGGATGGTGACAATGATACCGAAATGTCACTCACTATTCTTCTTCTTTCTTATCTCCACTCAATCACACTAAGGTATCAAGCTTGTAAAGCTTGAGACTTTTGATGGTGTCTGCCGGGGAAGAGTAGAGCTCATCAATGGATGAGTCAATACAGTCAATAATATGTCTTGGGGTTGCAGGCTGAGAATTGCACTTAGTACATAGTGGGAAAACCTTGCAACCATTTCACTCACTATTAATTTATTTGGATTAAGTCTTATTACCTTGTAGTTTTTCTAATAAAGATATGAAACACAGGGATGTCCCAAATATGGTGTAGTGAGAGAGAGTGCCATCTATTGTAGCCTTGTTCTACTCAGGCGTGACAACAGCACTTCAATGTTATCTAAATTTATGTTCTGAGGGAAATCAAGATGTTAAAATGGCTTTTGACACTTTTTGAAGGGAAAAAATCTCGCTGTGTGTTTTCCTCCCTCAAGTAATGGTCTCTCCATATCTCCCTTCTTCAATGTCTTCCTCTACTGAGGGTGGGCCACATGGTCTCTCCATATCTCCCTTCTTCAATGTCTTCCTCTACTGAGGGTGGGCCACATGGTCTCTCCATATCTCCCTTCTTCAATGTCTTCCTCTACTGAGGGTGGGCCACATGGTCTCTCCATATCTCCCTTCTTCAATGTCTTCCTCTACTGAGGGTGGGCCACATGGTCTCTCCATATCTCCCTCCTTCAATGTCTTCCTCTACTGAGGGTGGGCCACATGGTCTCTCCATATCTCCCTCCTTCAGTGCCTTCCTCTACTCAGGGTGAACCACATGGTCTCTCCGTATCTCCCTCCTTCAATGCCTTCCTCTACTGAGGATGGGCCACATGGTCTCTCCATATCTCCCTCCTTCAGTGTCTTCCTCTACTGAGGATGGGCCACATGATCTCTCCATATCTCCCTCCTTCAGTGTTCTCCTCTACTGAGGGTGGGCAACATGGTCTCTCCATATCTCCCTCCTTCAATGCCTTCCTCTACTGAGGGTGGGCCACATGGTCTCTCCATATCTCCCTCCTTCAATGCCTTCCCCTACTGAGGGTGGCTGGCCACATGGTCTCTCCATATCTCCCTCCGCCATCCTCTTCATCTCCTCGTGTCGTCCAGTCCATTATTTTAGATCGTCTGTGTATCCCTGTCATCTCCTTTCTCTAGAGCTTTCCCTCCAACACTGTCAGCCTGGTACAGGTACCGGACTATTCTTGATGAGTGGAGAGCCTGCTACTTCTTGAAGAGTACCACATGCTCACACATATAGTGGGTATAGGGATAGAAGTAAACATGGATTCAAAATCTGAAAATAGAATTCTTTGATCTCCATTTAGCTTCATGTCAATAATATCTTGTTTGAATTTATATGAGTTAACAATAGACCTTCCCCAACATATGCCCTGGCAAAATGGTTAGCACAACAATTTAAAAATCTACCTGTATTTTAATGGAAACGGAATAGTTAATGAGAATTCAAAGAAAATATTATTGACATGAAGCTAAATGGAAATCAAATAATTATAGGCTTACACATTCAGTTAGACTTTTGCTCTTACAATATTCAGGATCACTGTTTTGTTACTTGCATTTCCTTGTTGACTCAGGCTTGTTCTAAAGACCACATTGAAACAATTTAATATTCAACTAAAGGTGATCACAAAGTGTGTATTTAACTCCTCTTTTTTTTATTATCCTATTGTATATAATTATACAAGGTTATGAAGATGATAAGACACAATTTGGATTATAGATTATGAACACAAGGTAATAAGACCTAATCCAAATAAATGAATAGTGTGTGACCTTTCAGAGTTGTTACCATCTTCAGACAAAAGTACTGAATGTTACCATCTTCAGGCAAAAGTACTGAATGATACCATCTTCAGACAAAATTACTGAATGTTACCATCTTCAGACAAAATTACTGAATGATACCATCTTCAGACAAAAATACTGAATGTTACCATCTTCAGACAAAAGTACTGAATGTTACCATCTTCAGACAAAAGTACTGAATGTTACCATCTTCAGACAAAAGTACTGAATGTTACCATCTTCAGACAAAAGTACTGAATGTTACCATCTTCAGACAAAAGTACTGAATGTTACCATCTTCAGACAAAAGTACTGAATGTTACCATCTTCAGACAAAAGTACTGAATGATTCAGTACTTAATACAGGTTCAGTACTTTTGTCTGAAGATGGTAACAATGCTGTTACCGAAACATCACACACTATTTATTTATTTGGATTTGGTCTTATTACCTTGTGTTTATAAGGTTATGAAGACTGAATTCATGGATTAAATTTATTTTCTTGGTAGAGAGGGTTGGAATATAGGTCCTGTCTTGAAGCTCCCATGAAATCCAAGAGATGGTCTGGTCAATTTAAACTCCTGGTGTTTTGTAAAGCACCAGTTTATACATCCCACTAACTGATTCTTTCACCTAACACAGGTTCAGAGATCTAAAATATTTCAGGCAGGCACTCTCAATTGTATTTTGATAAGGCACACAATTTGGATTATAGATTATAAACACAAGGTAATAAGACCAAATCCAAATAAATAGTGTGTGACGTTTCAGTGTCTTCAGACAAAAGTATTGAATGGATTACTGGATGGAGTACTGATTGTACTGAATCATTCAGTACTTCAGTACTAAGTCGGCCTGCCACTGAGTAGTGCTCCCAGTCTTAATAACAAAGGCATTCTACTTCATCCAGTCATGATATCAAGCTTTACAAGCTTGGTACCCTGATATGATTGAGTGGAGATAAGAAAGAAGAAGAAGATTTAGTACTTTTGTCTGAAGATGGTAACAACGCTGAAACGTCACACACTATTTATTTATTTGGATTTGGTCTTATTACCTTGTGTTTAATTGTATTTTGATGTAGTATTGTTGTTTATTTGGTTTCTGGTCAGCAGTTGTCCATAATGCAGTGTGCATAGCAGGATTGTGTTATGGGAGGCCAATGGCAGTGGCCATAGAGTGGCTCCGGCAGATTCTGCGGCTCCTGGTTCCCTCAGCATCATCACAGCAGCAGCAGGAAGAGCCCAATGACTCGGTGAAGCAGGCCTACCTGGCAGTGAGGCCAGTCCCTCAGTCGGGATACAAACCTCGCTGGCTGCTGCTCTCCAAATCTGCCATTCTCATCTACTCTGGGACCAAGGAGGTGAGTCACTATACCACTGGGTCACATGTTGTTGTTGTGCCTGTCGGCCTGCCACTGAGTAGTGCTCCCAGTCTTTATGACAAAGGCAGACGCATTCTTTTTTTTTTTTTTTTCTTATCCCTAGTACACGTGGTACAGGCCATGATAATCATGGTGGGTAGTTAGCTACTGCTTTTTTTTTACTGTAAGCACACCACATGTCTACACATGTGAAAGCAGTTTGACTTTGCACTTACAAATGTGCCAGAGCCCCGTTTGGTTACTTGCACTCGCTGGTGGGGTTGGACTTTTGCAAGAATCGGGAGGCCATTGGATCATTTTTAATTTTTTTTTATTTAAACAGAAAAAGTGTCCAATGCGGGAATCGAACCCGGGTCGTAGTGATCGAAAACCAAACGGTTTAACCAGCCTTCCACCGACCCCCAGACGCATTCTACTTCACTCAGTCATGATGGTTGTCAAATCTCTGTGGAGATAGGAAAGAAGAAGAAGAACATGTTGTTGTTTCTTATCCCCTTGTGTAAGGGTAAACCAACTCCCAGCCAACAGCTCTGTCATTGTGCAATGGCTTCCAGCTCATGTTGGAATTCCTGGAAATGAGCTAGCAGACTCTCTGGCTCTTAGCCACCCTGAGGCCAGAAAATCTACCACCCAACTAGACGAAAGAGACCTCCTCTGTACCATCAAAACCCATGAGTGATCTCATGTAATGGGGTGTAGGGATGCAGATTTCGACTGGGTCACATAAGTATACTTAGTTAGGTTGGACAAACATGAATAAACCCTTTTTCAATTATAGAATCAATGTGCCTATTAACTAAAACCCAATACAGTAGAACCTCCATGAGAGGACACTCGTGCTGGTGGACACCTCTCTATAAAGGACAGTTTTCACTTGCAAAATTACAGTTTTTATTCTATAGCAACTCTCTGGTAAGAGGACACCTCTCCCTAAAGGACACTTTGGCTCTGCAATTATGTGTCCTTTACAGGGAGGTTGTACTGTAATGCCCATTACTGAGGTTGGCAGGTGATAGAGCCCTGAGGTAAACAGTCAGGAGTTCGTCTTACCTAAATATGGTGTGGCCACATGTATCCTAATAATTACTAAAGGCTCTGCCTTTTACTGGTCCTAAGCCCAGATAAAAAGGAGGAGGGGGTGCAGTAACAAGCTCGCTAAAAAAGCTGGACTCAGCTGGCCCAGCTGATAGTACCCTGTAAGGGCTCCTAATACAGGGATACAGGATGAGCAGCATTTGTACTCCATGTTAGGAGCAGCTGCACTTGGCATCTGTTCCTCATGTCAGAGGCAGCCATTTCTTTTGGAGCTAAGAGGCCTGCCACTGAGTAGTGCTCCCAGTCTTAATGACAAAGGCATTCTACTTCACCCACACCATCAACTCTACAAGCTTGATACCTTAGATAGTGAATCAGCACTGCACAGGCTTGGTATCTGCTAACACTAGCCAGTGGTTCTGCACTGCCCATGCTGGATATTCACTATCACTGGGTAGTAGATCAGCACTGCACATGAATATATCTATATCTACTTTGATAATATTGAAACAATGATGTCAGAAAGATGCAATGGCAGCAAACAGGATCATTTATTTTGTCATCCTCGGCACAACAGCGGCCCAACAATATTGTAGATACACTTTACAGAACAACAAAGCCAAGTATACCACCTATTCCTACTGTGAAATGGTAAAATTCATAGAGGAACTCTATACTTCTTTTAAAACAGGCTCTCTCTCAGTAATGGTGGGAACTCTTAAATAGATATAGTGTCATCTCTTAGAACTGACTGGTGTATAAGCACAGTTAAAATGCTTGAGACTTTAGAGAATTAGGTTGGTATAACCAAGTTGTTGTTGTTGTTGTCGTGTCCAAAGAAGAGTCTCAGATGTCTCCATGCATCTCCATCACAGCAGCAGCAATATCCACTATCTTGGGGCTCTTCATTGGAAAATGGGTGCCGTTGCCACGTTAGTCACCTTGGAAACAAACCAGAATTTGGTCGAATATTCCAAGGGTCCAGGGGGGACCGCAGGGAGTTGTGGTCGGACTTCTCCCCCCCCCCCCGTTATAACCAAGTGACTGTTATAAAGAAACGGCTACAAACTGACTCCCAGCTAATAGCTCTGTCACAGTGCAATGGCTTCCAGCTCATGTTTGGAATTCCTTGAAATAGGCTCTGGTTCTCAGCCACCTCAGGCCAGAAAATCTACCACCCAACTAGACTAAAGAGACCATATCAAATCCAATGCCACAAGAATAGCAATCTACTACTGCACATGACTGGTACAGAGCAGGAAGGACAATCACCAATTCTGTCCTCCCAAGAGAACAACAGTCTTTGATCATCTACCTACAATGACTTTCCAGAATGGTTGCAAGGTTTCCCCACTATGTACTAAGTGTAATTCTCAACCTCTAACCCCAAACCACATCATTGACTGTATTGGCTCATCCATCGATGAGTTCTACTCTTGCCCACCAGACACCATCAACAAGCTACAAGCTTGATACCTTAATATGATTGAGTGGAGATAAGAAAGAAAAAGACTCATTCCCACCAGACACCATCAACAAGCTCTACAAACTTGATACCCTAATATGATTGAGTGGAGATAAGAAAGAAGAAGACACATCCCCAGCACAGACACCATCAACAAGCTCTACAAACTTGATACCCTGATATGATTGAGTGGAGATAAGAAAGATAAGAAGAAGAAGACTGTTATGAATGTCATATTTGTCAACTGGCCAAATCACTGAATAGAACAGAAGAAAATGTAAGGGATATTAATGAGAAGGAAAAGGGCCAATAGATTAGACCCAGTGCCATCCCAGAATTTGACATTGAGGGGCCAGGATAGCTAATATTATCCTTGTTGAAGGGGGGGAGGGCCTCCTCCTTCCTTTATCCTGGTTGCTAACTCAGCAATTAACCTTCTTATTGTCTGGTGCTTCTATATGTTAGTCTCTTCAATTCTACACCTCTTCACAGCTTCCGCTTGAATTAAAGTCAGTCAAATTAGATTATTACTAATCTCCATTGGCATTCATGCAAAAGTCCAACCCCACCAGCAAGTGCAAGTAACCAAATGGGGCTCAGGCACATTTGTAAGTGCAAAGTCGAACTTCTTTTCACATGTGTAGATATTAGATAATAAAAGGCATATATTGGATTTAATAAAATATTTATTTTGCCAATATTTTATTAAATCCAATATATGCCTTTTATTATCTAATGAATTAAGTATGGATTGCTCTATTTTCAAAATGTGTAGATATGTGGTGCACTTACAGTTAGAGCAGTCGCTAACTACCCACAATGAGAAAAAATATATATTAGATTACATCACAATCTTCACTGCTTGTGTAAATTTTTCTAGAATAACCAAATATCCAGTAGAACCTCCCTTTAGGGGACACCTCTCCACAAAGGACAGTTTTCATTTGCAAAATTACCATTTTTACTATTTAGCAACTCTCCGGTAAAAGGACATTTCTCCATAAAGGACACTTTGAATCTGAAATTAGGTGTTGTCCTTTACAGGGAGATTTTACTGTATATGTTTAATTTTTGTTAGAAAATACTGTAGTAATGTACAGTAGAACCTCCCTGTAAAGGACAACACCTAATTGCAGAGCCAAAATGTCCTTTAGGGAGAGGTGTCCTCTTACTGGAGAGTTACTAAATAGTAAAAATGGTCATTATGCAAATGTAAACTGTCCTTTGTAGAGAGGTGTCCTCTAGCGTGAGTGTCCTCTCATGGAGGTTGTTCAACTGTATATATTAATAAACTAGCAGAATGATCCGGGCAACGCCCGGGTTTTACCCGATTAAATGCTTTTATTCAAATACTTTTCATTACAATTATAAATTGGCGCCGTGGATGTCATTCTTGTGAAACGTCCCGCTCCAAACTTTGTGTCTGAGAAGCGATATTTTTATAAAGAGATGATCTGGCTTTGTGTCTTCTGCTTGAATGATGTTTTTCTGTTAGAATTTTGGTCCTGCATACTAAAAATGAACTGGTTTCACCCGTGGTCTCTGCTTTTTGGAATTTTTCCGGATATAATTTTGTATCTGATAATCAAATATGATACAGCAATATTGTCATAATCATTTTCTGACTAAAAAAAAAAACAACTATTTTTGCCCAGAACCTGTCAATTTCAATTTTTCTTGGCTAAAAATGCGACAAATATCTCTTCCATATTTTTTTCAATGTCCTGTTAAAACACGTTTTACATGTACATTAGGTCAGCTGATATTACCTCCCATCTTCACCGCTAGAGGCGCTGCTTGCGAGCAAAAGAGCAAATTTGCAACTCAAATTTGCAAATAACTCGAAGAATATTCGGGATAGAGACCTAAATATTCAATATAAGTTTTTCCAGATTCTACTATACATACTGCTAAAATTTCAGTCATATTAGTTACGTATATTACGTAAAAGCATTCCATTCACAAAAGCAAACAATGACAGAATTGATGACTCTGATACTTGTATATTTTAATAATAATATAAATGAGTTTTAAAAATTGTAAAAAAAAAAAGCATCGGCCAGGAATCGAACCCGGGCCGCCCGCGTGGCAGGCGAACATTCTACCACTGAACCACCGATGGTTATGAGAAATAGCCATATTTGGGTATTTATTCCATTCACAAAAGCAAACAGTGACAAAATTGTTGATTGATTGTTGATTATGACTCTGATACTTGTATATTTTAATAATGGGAATTTTTTTCAAATTTTTTTTAGAATGTTTCTTGATCAAATTTAGTGATGAATAAAATGACATTAATAAAGGATTTTATTCTTTTGTCTGATGATGGCAGCAATGCTGTTACCTAAACGTCACACACTATTAAATTATTTGGATTAGGTCTTATTTTCTCTTATCTATAATCTATGATCCAAATTGTGCCTTATCATTAAAAAAATTATTTTTGTTTACATTCTAGCTGACCAATCTTCAAAAGACATGAATGTCTTTATTTCTCTGTAACTCATATTAAATAGCAGAATGTGTTGTTCTCAAGACACCTCATTGTTTACGCCAGTGTAGGGCATGCTTAAGTTAAGCTTAAATCGTCCAAGAGGAAACAAAAACCGCATATGATGCCAGTGCTGATATTTGCGATAGATTGTAACACTTTCAAGCATGATGCACATACAATAACTATATTGATGCATTAGCGTGCCATCTGTTATGAAAATTCAAAACTATTATAGATGAGTATGATTCTTTTACAGATTAAACAATTTCTACTGCCCTTACTGCAATGGTAAAATTAATAGGAGGGCCTGGCTCATCAGTGTTGAATCCTCCCAGCGGCTTCGCCAATTTAATCTACCAGATCACTTTTTTAGAGCTCTAATATTGTATTGGATCATTCTGCTTTTATATGCTACACTGAAGGGTGGAATCTTAGAAATGGTATTTAAGCAAACTATAGACATAAGCTTTTAGGACAGTAGAATTATATTTAAATATTTTTTTCTTCACAGTAAGAACAGAAGTTTGATTTATTTGTGAAAAGAAACATTCGCGTCTTAATGTTTTCATTCGTTTAATATAGATGGCACATTATTGCTTTGTATTAATTTATGTCTAACTTGTCCTAATTGTTTGCGGAAGAGCATTGTTCGATGGTTGAATTAATGAGGTTATACTGTATTCAGTTAAATATACTTTGTCATGGGGGGGTCGGTGGAAGGATGGTCTAAACCATTGGTTTTCGACCGCTATGACCCAGGTTCAATTCCCGCAATGCTCCAATGGCCCCCGATTCTTGCAAAAATCCAACGCCACCAGCGAGTGCAAGTAACCAAACAGGGCTCTGGCACATTTGTAAGTGCAAAGTCGAACTGCTTTTCACAAGTGTAGACATGTGGTGTACTTACAGTAAAAGTAGTCGCCTACTTCTACCCACCATGATTATCATGGCATGTATCCCACCTAAGCACAGTTGGTACAGTGGAGTGAACCCAGGAGGAGCTCTGAACATCAGAAATAGACAGCATCAAACGACACTAACAAGATTTAGAACAGGCATCTCAAACTATTGAAGATAGAAAATAATAAGAAAATCTACCCCACTTGCCCAAAATGTAACTTGGCACCTGCAGCTCCAGAACACATTTTGGCTTGCATTAGATGCACTAAACAAGACCTTTGGGAGAGGCCACTGCTTATCATAAAACAGCTGGAGGAGCATGAACTCATGGAATTCGTGTAATCTTCACACAAGGAGACAAGAAACAACATCATGGCCTGTACCATGTGTACTAGAGTGAGCAAAAAAAAAACTATCACAAATGTAGTATCTGTTCCCCCCCCCCACTACAGAGGTCATAAAATACCATTTCACTCTGTTTTTCACAGTTATTTCCAGATTACTTTTTTAGATTTTCAAATGAATCCTTGATCAACCTCTTCCTTCAAGCTCATCATTAAGGTTAATGATCCTCAGAGTAAATGTCCTGGCAACTTCCATTTCATTTTTAATTACTTTTTTGTTGCATCACGGGCCCATCTATTTGGATGTTTTTTCTTAAAAGCCTAGACAAAAGGTAATAAGACCAAATCCAAATAGATAAATAATATGTGGCATTTCAGCGTTGTTACCATCTTCAGACAAAAGTACTGAATGAGAAATTTTACCACAGCATGTTTTAAATAGTTACTGTTATCAAGTGTGTAAACAAGATAGCAGATAAGAAGAATAAAGTTTTCTGAGAATATTTGATAACAGTAACTATTTAAAACATGCTGTGGTAAAATTTCTCATTCAGTACTTTTGTCTGAAGATGGTAACAACGCTGTCACACTATTTATTTATTTGGAGTTGGTCTTATTACCTTGTGTTTATAATCTACTAGCTGAATGACCCGGGCAACGCCCGTGTTTTACCCGATTGAATGTTTTTTATTCAAATACTATTTGTTACAATTATAAATTGGCGCCTTAAATATGTTAAAAACAATGATGATTTTATACTTTTACTATTTCCAGATCTCTACATGTCCATATATTAGGGCGCCAGTGGCTGCAGAAAACCAGACCACAAATTTATTCATCTATGGCACATGTAGAGACCTAAAGCTGTGCCGGCTAGCAATTATGTTGATGGGGAAATTAACCAATCAATTTTTTTTTCGTTAGACAAATTTTTATTTCGACTAATAAAATCCTTCAATGTACAACATTTTTTTATTATATCAATTAATAATGATAAAGCACAATTTGGATTATAGATTATAATAAAAGAAAACAAGACCTAATCCAAATAATTTAATTATGTGGATTAGGTCTTGTTTTCTTTTATTATATCAATTAATGAAATCACGCACATATATACGATTAAAAAAAATATATATATATATAAAAAAAAAAACTGTAGATAAGGTTAAAAGGGAGGAGTTTTAAAACTATATATATACACTTTTTACAAAAGGCCTATTATGCCAAAGCCAGATATCCCCGACCTACCTTCAGCCACCCATGTCCACCATTCAAAAAGGGCAGGCAAAGGCCGCAGCCAGCGGCCCTCCGCCCTCCGCAACTCCAAGTCTTTTTTGCTTCTCAGAAAAAAGATCTAATTTTTGTTTTTAAAAAAAATGTAAAAATCCGAATGTCAATATCAAAATTGTCAATCTCCAAGAATGTAAATATCCCGCTTCCTTGTCCCAGTGTTGCTGAACTCACCCCCCAAGGCTATCATCCCTCTTCTCTCTATGAAAATAAAAAAATAAAAAAGGCGTCTTAAAAAAAATTATAAAAATAAATTAAATATAAAAAATTATTAAAGAAATATTCACAAAAAAAATAAAATAAAAATACGAAAATATTGAATTAAAAAAAATAATTAATATTGTAGGATCTGGGCATCTTGGGGTCAGCTTGGGAAAGGTTCAGGGCTCGTGGTGGAGCTGGTGCTCTGCATGAAGATGGTGGAGTCAGGTCAAGCACCATAGGTCGGTGGCTTGACTACAGGGAAGGGGCGTCTGAGTCCATCTTGGACTGGCTTGTGGTCAAGTCAGCCACCATCAGACATGTGGCTCGATCACCAGGAAGGGGTGTCTGAGTCCATCTCAGACTAGCTTGATGTTGGTGGGGCCAGGTCATCCACCACAGGTCAGGTGGCTTGACTACAGGAAGGGGATCTCGGTCTCTGGCTCAGTGCTGCCAAGGCTAAAGGTGGCTTCAGGCTCCATCTCGACACCTCGCAATCACCAGAGGTTTGTAGCTTAGATGGACATAGGTGGGATATGGTTAGGTTAGGTGGGGTTCTGGGTTACTTTGGCATATTATGGTCACGAGGTGTCCCAACATATGCATATATTAGTTAATAACTATAGCTATGTGCTTTATCTGTCTATGTACTGTTGGCTTCCGTAGGCATCTCTTACTGGGAAAAAGAAAGCGAGGATTCCATTTAGTCACTAATATATGCATTTATTTATGGAGCGACCCGCTCCAACACAATAGTTACAAAAACGAAAAAGCGAGTGGGGGGGGCAAAGGTGGCGTGATCATAGGTGAGCGCCATTCCAAAAAAAAAGCAAGCGGTGACAGATGAAAAATTATTAAGAACGCATGACGCTCGTAACTGTATATAGAATAATCCAAATTGAGCGATATCACTTAAAAGCCTAGGTTAAACTAGCTCTCTCTATCTCGCTCTAGATATAAAATGCTTCTAAAAGGGCAAGCTGAAACGTACGATCACGCAGCAAAAGTTGGGGTAGATTCCTTTTGTAAAAATTTTAATATAGCCTTCTATTTGTTGTTATTATTGTTGTTGTTTCTTATCCCCTTGTGTAAAGATTACACGAATTCCATGAGTTCATGCTCCTCGAGCTGTTTTATGATGAGCAGCGGCCTCTCCCAAAGGTCCTGTTTAGTGCATCTAATGCAAGCCAAAATGTGTTCTGGAGCCGCAAGTGCCAAGTTACATTTTGGGCAAGTGGGGTAGATTTTGTTATTATTTTCTATCTTCAATGGTTTGAGATGGCCTGTTCTAAATCTTGTTAGTGTTGTTTGATGCTGTCTATTTCTGATGTTCAGAGCTCCTCCTGGGTTCACTCCACTGTACCAACTGTGCTTAGGTGGGATCCTCCAGTTCTTGTAGCCTTCTATTTATATCTCTTATACAGTACAACCTCCATTTAGCTGATACCCCGCTAGCAGACACCTCTCCACAAAGGACAGTTTTCATTTGCAAAATTACCATTTTTACAATTTAGTAACTCTCTGGTAAGAGGACACCTTTCCCTAAAGGACACTTTGGCTCTGTAATTAGGTGTTGTTCTTTACAGGGAGGTAGTTCTACTGTAGCAACTCTCTGGTAAGAGGACACCTCTCCCTAAAGGACACTTTGGCTCTGTAATTAGATGTTGTTCTTTACAGGGAGGTAGTTCTACTGTAGCAACTCTCCGGTAAGAGGACACCTCTCCCTAAAGGACACTTTGGCTCTGTAATTAGGTGTTGTTCTTTACAGGAAGGTAGTTCTACTGTAGCAACTCTCTGGTAAGAGGACACCTCTACCTAAAGGACACTTTGGCTCTGTAATTAGGTGTTGTTCTTTACAGGAAGGTTCTACTGTAATAGAAAAGTTTCATTTTCTTATTTCTCAACATATTTTGAAATTTTTCTTGTGTGGTTTCACTTTGAAAAGCTTTGATAATGGCTTTTTTTCTAGTAATAGTTTTTTTTTTTAAGAACACCTTTCTTTGCTTTTTTTCCCCCCCATTTTTGAAGCCATTTGCATTTTTTACACTTTCAAATTTGGAGAATGCAAAGATATTCTATTTAATAAAATATAATATGTAAAAATTTAAAAACATGTGTCAAAAATAGAACGTAAATGTAAATAAATAATGCCGCTTTTACCACTTGGAAAATTAGGGAAGACAAACTTCGGGATAACACAGCAATTTATTTAAGACAAGAACAAACTATGAATGATAAACAAAAGATAAGGAATGAGGGAAGTTTACAGAGTATCAAATTAACAAGATTTTACTGTACGCGATTGCTCATCAGATGGGTTACTTATGGGAGGTTTTAAATTTTCAGAGCGCATGGCAGAGCGCGCCATCTAAAAAACTCTCATGTTAGTGGTCAGGATAGGCCTAATTTGTGTTACATAATATATATGTAAATATATTGTCATGTGGATAATTAGGAAGGACAAACTTCAGAATGACACAGCAATTTATTTAGGACAAGATCAACAAAAAATTTATATAATACTAAGAGAGCCAAGTTTGCAAAGTAGGGAAATTATAAATTAGTTTTGCTTATCTCTAGTACATGTGGTACAGGACATGATAATCATCTTCTTTCTTATTTACACACTGGATGAAGTACAATGCGTCTGCCTTTGTCATTAAGACTGGGAGCACTACTCAGTGGCAGGCCGACTTAGCTCCAAAAAAAATGGCCGCCTCTGACATGAGGAACAAACGCCATGTACAGCCGCTCCTAACATGGAGTACAAACGCTGCTCATCCTGTATCCCTAGATCAGGAACCCTTACAGGGTACTATCAGCAGGGCCAGCTGAGCCCAGGTTTTTTATTGAGTTTGTTACTGCTTTCCTTCCTCCTTATTCATACAGGCTTGGGACCGGCAAAGGCGGAGTTACATGATAATCATGGTGGGTAGAAGTAGGCGACTGCTTTTACTGTAAGTGTGCCACATGTCTACACATGTTAAAAGCAGTTCAACTTTGCACTTACAAATGTCCCAGAACCCCATTTGGTTACTTGCACTCGCTGGTGAGGTTGGACTTTTGCAAGAATCGGGGGTCATCGGAGCAATTTTTTTTTTTTTAATCAGAAAAAAGTGCCAAATGCGGGAATCAAATCCGGGTCATAGCGGTCGAAACCAATGGTTTAGACCATCCTTCCACACCGATACTCTATATAAAATTTAATTTTCTGTTCATAAAATAATAAATGTTTTACTACAATATCACATTCTTCTTCTTTCTTATCCTCGACTCAAGTGGAGAGAGTTCCGATTTATGAACTGAAAGATGTCTAGGGTGGGAGAGGGAGATTTTTTCCAGGATCTTTGTAGATAGCAATTCCACTGCCAGACAGTCCAGTTTCAAGTTGTCCTACCCTACAATATCATAAAATGTGTGGTGCAGAAAAAGAGCAAGCTAAAGAAGAGGTTGGATCTGAAACACATAGTACTGGTGGAGCTACTGAAGGATGAGGCTGCAGAGACACCGTATGCTTTCCAGGTAAGTCATGTTTGTCACAAAGTGTCATACAATTTGATGGCAACATTACACACTGGCCTATAGTAATACCTGATGTCATGATAAATGTGGAAATCAAACCCGGGTCGTAGCAGCTGAAAACCAACGGTTTAGACTATCCTTCCACTGACCCCCTTCTACAAGCTTGACACCCTGATATGATTGAGTGGAGATAAGAAAGAAGAAGACCTTGTGTTTACAATCTATAATCTAAATAGTGCCTTATCACAGTATTGTTGATAAGCCACTATTTGGATTATAGATTATAAACATAAGGTCTTCTTCTTTCTTATCTCCACTCAATCATATCAGGGTATCAAGCTTGTAGAGCTTGTTGATGGTGTCTGCTGGGGATGTATCTTTTTCTTTCTTATCTCCACTCAATCATATCAGGGTATCAAGCTTGTAGAGCTTGTTGATGGTGTCTGCCAGGGATGTGTCTTCTTCTTTCTTATCTCCACTCAATCATATCAGGGTATCAAGCTTGTAGAGCTTGTTGATGGTGTCTGCCGGGGATGTTTCTTCTTCTTTCTTATCTCCACTCAATCATATCAGGGTATCAAGCTTGTAGAGCTTGTTGATGGTGTCTGCTGGGGATGTGTCTTCTTCTTTCTTATCTCCACTCAACAATCATATCAGGGTATCAAGCTTGTAGCGCTTGTTGATGGTTTCTGCTGGGGATGTGTCTTCTTCTTTCTTATCTCCACTCAACAATCATATCAGGGTATCAAGCTTGTAGAGCTTGTTGATGGTGTCTGCTGGGGATGTGTCTTCTTCTTTCTTATCTCCACTCAACAATCATATCAGGGTATCAAGCTTGTAGCGCTTGTTGATGGTTTCTGCTGGGGATGTGTCTTCTTCTTTCTTATCTCCACTCAATCATATCAGGGTATCAAGCTTGTAGCGCTTGTTGATGGTGTCTGCCGGGGATGTGTCTTCTTCTTTCTTATCTCCACTCAACAATCATATCAGGGTATCAAGCTTGTAGAGCTTGTTGATGTTGATGTTGTCTGCCGGGGAAAAGTAGAGCTCATCAATGGATGAGTCAATACAGTCAATGATGTGGTTTGGGGTTGCAGGTTGACACTTAGTTCATAGTGGGAAAACCTTGCAACCATTCTGGAAAATAATTGTTTGTAGATGACCAGACTAAAGTCTGGAAATCAAAGACTGTTGTTCTCTTGGGAGGACAGAACTTATCCCTCCTGCCCTGTACCAGTCATGTGCAGCGTTAGATTTCCATTCCTGTCGTCATTGGGTAATAAGAATAAATCTAAATAAATAGTGTGTGACATTTCGGTAACAGTGTTGTTACCATCTTCAGACAAAAGTACTCTTTTTTTCACAGTTAAGAACCATTTTCCCAACAGTTTTGCCAGTTCCCAGAAAAACACATTTCTGGTCAAGTAGTTACATTGATTAAAAAAGTTATTTTTCTAACCTTCCAACAACACACTACAGCACTACTTTTGTATGAAGATGGTAACAACGCTGAAACGTCACACACTATTTATTTAGATAGGGTCTTATTACCTTGTTGTTATAATCTATAATCCAAATTGTGTACCTTATCATAACCAGTATTGTGTGGTGTTATCAACCAAGTGGTGTTAAACCTCCCCTCTGTGTGTAGATTGGACAAGCAGACTCCTCCCTGCTCTACGTCCTTGCCTCCTCAGCTGAACAGAGGGATGAGTGGCTGTCTGCCATCAGGAAGTGTAAGTACAGATGCCAGTCACTACTGTAACTATTGGGCCAGCAGTGAGGGAATGGAGGCTGAAGATGGGTCATGGATGATGAATTCAGTATCGTCTTCTTCTTTCTTATCTCCACTCAATCATATTATAGTATCAAGCTTGTAAAGGTTAACAACCATCATCATTGGGTGAAGTAGAATGTGTCTGCCTTTGTCATTAAGACTGGGAGCACTACTCAGTGGCAGGCTGACTTAGCTCCAAAAGAAATGGCCGCCTCTGACATGAGAAACAGACGCTATGTGCAGTCGCTCCTAACATGGAGTACAAACGCAGCTCATCCTGTATCCCTGGATTAGGAGCCCTTACAGGGTACTATCACCCGGGCCAGCTGAGCCCAGGTTTTTTAGTGAGCTTGTTACTGCTCCCCCTCCTCCTTTTTCATCCGGGCTTGGGACCGGCAAAGGCGGAGTTTACCGTTAATATAGTGAACCTTAATTATAAAAATAAAAATACAACCTTTCGCATTGAGTTTCTTTTTTTTTTTTTATAATTTGTAGCGCATTTAATTCGTTTACTTCAATAGTGAACCTTCCCATATAACTGTTATATGTGTTATTATAAGTGTTGAATTATTGTTGGTTTTGAATTAATCCAAAGTCCTATCCTACAGCCTCAAAGTGGTGGGAGGGTGTCAACAGGTAGCACAGGACGTCGGAAGTTTAACTCCTGGTAGGGCCACCCTGTACCCGGCTAATGTATCAATTGTCTGTTCTCCATAGTCTACACTCCATGTCAGGAGACCAAATGAAGTCACACTTAGTGGTACTTCCAGGTCTACACACCAACAGCATCTCTTCTTCATGATGTTTATAATAGAAAAGCTGAGACAATGGAACCTAATGGAGATCGTTTAAACGACTTGAGGAATAAGGAACAACAACAATATTGGTTTTGTTAGACTGCAGGTCAGGACTTGAAAACAGGGTCGAATCATAGTAATTGTCGAATTAACGTTGGTTGAAGTAAAGATGTAAACCACATATATATTTAATGCCATGTACACAAGGTAATAAGGCCAAATCCAAATAAATAAATAGTATGTGACATTTCGGTAACAGCATTGTTACCATCTTCAGACAAAAGTACTGAATGAAGATGGTAAAAACGCTGTTACTGAAACATCACACACTATTTATTTATTTGGATTTGGTCTTATTACCTTGTGTTTATAATCTATAATCAAAATTGTGCCCTATCATTTATGCCATGTATTTTTGTAGTTAGAATGATGGGTTCCTGTCACTGTTGTTGTTGTTGTTTCTTATCCCTTATATAAAGATTACACAAATTCTATGAGTTAATGACAATGGTCTCCAGAGTTAAGGAGTCCATATTAATGTACAAGTTATCAGCAGAAGTTGTGCTGTGACAGGCTGTAAGTCAGTGGAGGCCAGGTGGGCCGAACACTACCATCCTGGGGCCAGGCTGGAGTCCTGCTGGTCCTGTTGTCAGCTGCAGGATCCTGGCTGTTCCCCCACCTCCGGTACTTTTTTCTTCCTTTTACCTCATTGCTCTTTGGATGTGTAGAACTCTTTAGCAGGAGTACTCTGAGGTTTCACATTTCATAAAACTCCTCATTTATTTTTTAAATTTAGGTTTAATAAATACAGTAGAACCTCCATGTGAGGACACCTCTATATAAAGGACAGTTTTCATTTGCAAAAATTACCATTTTTACCTTTTTTGCAACTCTCCGGTAAGAAAACACCTCTCCCTTGGCTCTGCAATTAGGTGTTCTTTACAGGGAGGTAGTTCTACTGTATATTTTTATCCCTAGTACACAACACTTGGTACAGATAGAGGCTGCCTGGCCGGCATTCATAGCTCTTCAAATTAAAGATACTTCGGTCAGTAAATCTTTTTTATAAAATTATAACTTGGTACAGACCATGATAATCATGGTGGGGAAAGTACTGAAAGTACACCACATGTCTATACATGTAAAGATAAGTTTGACTTTAGGTTTAATATCTTCTTTCATCTTTCTTATCTCCACTCAATCATATCAAGCTTAGAGTGTTTGAGACCCTTGATGGTGTCCGCTGGGGATTAGTAGATCTCATCAATGGATGAGCCAATACAGTCAATAATGTATCTGGGTGAAGTAGAATGCCTTTGTCATTAAGACTGGGGGCACTACTCAATGGCAGGCTGACTTAGCTCCAAAAAAAATGGCCGCCTCTGACATGAGAAACAGATGCCATCTGTAGCTGCTCCTAATATGGAGTACAAACTCATCCTGTATACCTGGAGCCCTTACAGGGTACTATCAGCCGGGCCAGCTGAGCCCAGGTTTTTTAGTGAGCTTGTTACTGCAACAATCCTCCTTTTTCATCCGGGCTTGGGACTGGCGGAGTCATGTTTGAGATGAATATATATTGAATGAAATTGACTGAGAGTGTCATCTCAATACAATATTAGGATCAAGAGTTCCTTTAGCTGTCCAGGCTGTAGTATCCCCAGAATTGGAAAGCTTGTCACTTTACAACCTGGTGATTATTTCTTGTAGAATCACTTGCTATATATTCTAAGTGCAAAGTCAAACTGCTTTTCACATGTGTAGACATGTGGCGCACTTACAGTAAAAGTCTACTTTTTTACTCACCATGATTATCATGGCCTGTACCACGTGTACTTGGGATAAGCAAAAAAAAATACTACTATATCAAACTGGGGTTGGTGGATGATCAGTCTAAACTGTTGAGTTTCCACCACTATGACTCAGAAACGAGTCCTGTATTGGGCACTTTTTCTAATTTAAAAAAAATGCTCAAATTGTCTCTGATTCTTGCAAAATTCCAACCCCACCAGTGAGTGTAAGTAATCAAACAGGGCTTTGGCACATTTGTAAGTACAAGAGTCAAACTGCTTTTCACATGTGTAGACATGTGGTGCACTTATAGTAAAAGCCAACTTCTACTTACATGGCCTTTACAATGTGTACTAGGGATAATAATAAAATATATATATCAAACCTGGGTATAGCAAACCTACCCTTATAACAAACCTGAAGTAATTCCATTCCATTAAAAAAATTGTTATCACAAATTTTGAATTAAAAAAAAATAATCCAAAATTAATAAACAGTAATTCAAACACTTTTAATGAGATAAGGAACAATTTTGATTATAGATTTAAGGTAATAAGACCAAATCCAAATAAATAAATAGTGTGACATTTTGGTAACAACACTTTTATTTTGATTTTCTCCTATTATCTCGTGTTTAAGACACTTTTAAGTTAAACTTTTTGTAACCTAACCAATTTTTAGCAAATTTCAGTTCACAGATTGCAATTTATAAATTTGGCGGTTTGTTTATATCCATGTTCTATTTGAGCCACATGTTGTTTAATTTTTTTCATTGTAGTTAATACTAAGGTACAATTTTTATAAATTATAGATTAAAAAACACACAAGGTAACTCAATCATATAGGGTAGGTGAAGTAGAATGCCTTTGTCATTAAGACTGGGAGCACTACTCAGTAGCAGGCCACAGACTTAGCTCCAATATGAAATGGCTGCCTATGACATGAGGAACAGACGCCATGTGCAGCTGCTCCTAACATGGAGTACAGACTCATCCTGTATCCCTGGAGTCCTTACAGGGTACTATCAGCCGGGACAGCTGAGCCCAGGTTTTTTAGTGAGCTTGTTACTGCTCCCCCTCCTTCTTTTTAATCCAGACTTGGGACTGGCATAGGCAGGGTTGTGTTTCTCTCTTTTTTTTTTTTTTGCTTATCCCTAGTACACGTGGTACAGGCCATGATAATCGTGGTGGGTAGTTAGCGACTGCTTTTACTGTAAGCGTACCACATGTCTACACATGTGAAAAGCAGTTCGACTTTGCACTTAGAAATGTGCCAGAGCCCCGTTTGGTTACTTGCACTCTCTGGTGGGGTTGGACTTTTGCAAGAATCGGGGGCCATTGGAGTATATATATATATAAAGCAATACTTAAAGCCTCCCCGCATAAGTTTCTTTTTTGTGAAAAATCACTATTAATTTCAAAGAGAAATACGTACTATTTCTAACTTTTTGGATGACGTATGAAAAGGTTGAATATATGAAGAGTAATGGTCTATATATGATTGGATGACGTATGAAAGGGTGAAAATATGAAGAGTAATGGCGAACGAAAAAATAAAAGTGTCCAGGGGCGGGAATCGAACCCACAATATTTTTCCGTTCGCCATTACTCTTCATATTTTCACCCTTTCATACGTCATCCAATCATATATAGACCATTACTCTTCATATATTCAACCTTTTCATACGTCATCCAAAAAGTTAGAAATAGTACGTATTTCTCTTTGAAATTAATAGTGATTTTTCACAAAAAAGAAACTTATGCGGGGAGGCTTTAAGTATTGCTTTATAATCATACGCCGCAGTCATTTATAATATATATATATTTTTTTTTTAAACAGAAAAAGTGTCCAATGCGGGAATCGAACCCGGGTCGTAGCGGTTGAAAACCAAATGGTTTAACCAGCCTTCCACCGACCCCCGTGTTTCTCTCATTGTACTCATTAATCAGTAGAAATATACGGTTGAACTTGGATAATTCAAAAACATGCAGAATTGGTACAAATTCCATTTATGTTACATTGTAATATTTTGAGAAGTTGTGTTTTTCACTGGAAATATAGAGACTGCATCTTAGAACAGGACCCTCTGTCTAAGTCCTAAACACATCCCTTTTTATTCTGTGTGACGGATGGTACAGCATTAGAGATGGAGGTAGAATTCATTGTAGTATTTAGATGTCTGTTGATGGGACATGTGATGTAGGTAGGAATGTTAGCTGGACATAGTGTCTTGGGTACCAGGAGTTCTCCAGACATACTTCACCTGTCCAGGGTCCCGTCACTTTGAGGCAGTTAACAGGTCTTGGTCCCTAGAATTTACATTTTAATTCAAATTTTTGGATAAATTGGAATTTTTTTTATTCACTTGGGCTTCTAATTATCCATGTTTGACTGTATTTACATTCTCATAAAGTTTAAAATGGAAAATACATTTGAAAATGGCTTATAAAAATAAGGAAAATGACAAAGTTGCTCTTTAAAAAATACCAATAAACAAAAATATCTATTATCAAAGCTTCTGAAAGTGAAACAATTCACACAGAACTTAGTTTTTTTTTGCTTAACCCTATTACACGTGGTACAGTCCATGATAATCATGGTGGGTAGTTAGCGACTGCTTTTACTGTAAGCGCACCACATGTCTACACATGTGAGAAGCAGTTCGACTTTGCACTCACAAATGTGCCAGAGCCCCGTTTGGTTACTTGCACTCGCTGGTGGGGTTGGACTTTTGCAAGAATCGGGGGCCATTGGAACATTATTTTTTTTAAACATAAAAAAGTGTCCAATGCGGGAATTGAACCCGGGTCGTAGTGGTCGAAAACCAAACGGTTTAACCAGCCTTCCACCGACCCCCTACAGAACTTAGTAATAAGTTTAAAATAGGAAAATGTACTATTTCTACTATAAGAGCCAGAAATATTGGACATAAAAATGGCTTATAAGTGCCATCTATACATAAGAAATGGCAGTTTTAAAGCACGAATATTTCTTTTAAATATAAATCAAACTTATACTGTCCTCTTACTGAGATTGTCAAAACCGTTGGGGGAGGGTTCACCACTGATGAGCCAAGCCTTCCCAATATTTTTTCATCGCAGTAAGGACAGTACAGTAGAATCTCCATGAGAGGACACTCGCCCTAGAGGAGACCTCTCCACAAAGGACAGTTTTCATTTACAAAATTACCATTTTTACTATTTAGTAGCTTTCTGGTAAGAGGACACCTCTCTCTAAAAAACACTTTGGCTCTGCAATTAGGTGTCCTTTTTACAGGGAGGTAGTTCTACTGTACAAGTTTGTTTTATATTTAAAAGAAACATTCGTGTTTAAACACTTCCATTTTAAAACAAGGTAATAAGATCAAATCCAAATAAATAAATAGTGTGTGACGTTTCAGCGTTGTTACCATCTTCAGACAAAAGTACTGAATGAGAAATTTTACCACAGCATGGTTTAAATAGTTACTGTTATCAAGTGTGTAAAAAAAACCATGCTGTGGTAAAATTTCTCATTCAGTACTTTTGTCTGAAGATGGTAACAACGCTGTTACTGAAATGTCACACACTATTTATTTAATTGGATTTGGTCATATTACCTTGTGTTTATAATCTATAATCCAAATTGTGCCTTATCACTTCCATTTCTGATATTAAAAAAAAAATTCTACAAAGAGGAATAAACCCCAACTTTTGCCATGTATTAGTGTCCTCTTTTAGAAGAAGTGTTCTATATCTGCCTTGTGTGTGTTCAAGCTAAGCTTATAAAAGTCCAAATAAATGGGTCAATAAGGCAACATGCAGCCAATTTTTGTGCCATCAAGTGTGGTGATTTTGAAGCCAAAAATGGCATGACTGATCTTCTTCTTCCTTATCTCCACTCAATCTTATTAGGGTATCAAGTTGTGACCCTTGATGGTGTCTGTTTGACAACCATCATGACTGGGTGAAGTAGAATGCCTTTGTCATTAAGACTGAGAGCACTACTCAGTAGCAGGCTGACTTAGCTCCAAAAGAAATAGCCACCTCTGACATGAAGAACAGACGCCATGTGCAGCCGCTCCTAACATGAAGTACAAACGCTGCTCATCCTGTATCCCTGGATTAGGAACCCTTACCAGGGTACTATCAGCCGGGCCAGCTGAGCCCAGGTTTTTTAGTAAGCTTGTTACTGCTTCCCCTCCATTTTTTTCATCCGGGCTTGGGACCGGCAAAGACGGAGTTAGGCATGACTGATTATAAACAAATATAATTTAGTCTTCAGTAGAAAGGACATGGGAACTATTCAACATTTTACTTGAAAGGCATTGCTTGAAGAGGGCTTTCAAGCAACAAGGTATTACAGACTTTTTTTTTTATCAGCTTTGTATAGACTCTAATATAAAAAAAAAATTGTTTGAATATACAATTAGTGGAATTTTGTCTTGGATTTTTCTTAATATTTAGAGATATTTATGCTAATTAAAAGATCAAAAGAAAAAGTAATCAAAGAAAGCTATTTATACATTTTGATAGAGATATGTTTAATATATGGGAATAGGTTTTTTTTTTCATCCCTAGTTCACATGTGGTACAGGCCATGGTAATTGTGGTGGGTAGAAGTTTGCGACTGCTTTTACTGTATGTGCACCACATGTCTACATATGTGAAAGCAGTTTGAATTTGCATTTACAAATGTGCCAGAGCCCCATTTGGTTACTTGCCCTCGCTGTTGGGGTTGGCCTTTTTCAAGAATCAGGGGCCATGGGAGCTTTTTTTTTTTTTCTTTTTTTTATTAGAAAAAAGTACCAAATGCAAGATTTGATCCCGGGTTGTAGCAGTCAAAAACCAACAGTTTAGATCACACTTCCATCAACCTCCCTGAGAATGGGTCTATTTAGAGGGAGCAAAAAAGTAATGGTTACTTTTAAGAGTTTGCCTTTAATCTGCATGTGCGACTGCCGGTTCAGTTCAAAATCACTATATTAGGTACCGCTCAACAAGAGCAACCTAGTTCATGATAATTGAAACAGTGAATAATATGTGAAGGTTATTCACATATTAAACAAAATGTTAACGCGGGATTCAATCCCGGTTCATGACTGTCGGGAATCAAGGATGTAGCAGTCAAAAACCAACAGTTTAGATCACACTTCCATCAACCTCCCTGAGAATGGGTCTATTTAGAGGGAGCAAAAAAGTAATGGTTACTTTTAAGAGTTTGCCTTTAATCTGCATGTGCGACTGCCGGTTCAGTTCAAAATCACTATATTAGGTACCGCTCAACAAGAGCAACCTAGTTCATGATAATTGAAACAGTGAATAATATGTGAAGGTTATTCACATATTAAACAAAATGTTAACGCGGGATTCAATCCCGGTTCATGACTGTCGGGAATCAAGGGTGTTACACACTCGTCCACCAACTTTTTTATGTGCGACTGTTTTTCAATGATACTCTCCTACATTTTAAGAAAATAGCCAAACTGTAGCTATAGAGAGGGTTTACTGTAAAATCCAAGGGTTTGAAGCCTCAATTAGAAATCATCTAAAACAAAAAGACAAGTGGTAGGACCCCCAATATTGACTTTAAAAAGGAAAATCATATAGCTCTGTGCAAAAGAAGGGTTTCACTGAGGACAACAACAACAAAAGCCTTTATTTAGGGCATTCCGCCCCATACAGGATTCGCCGTATTTACACATCAACAAGAGGAGAGGGAAGAGGAAACATTTACAACAAAATAAAGTTTGTCTCACATTCAGTTACCTATTTACAGATAGGTCATCCTCCAGTATCCTTTGCCCTGCATTCTTTCTCATGCGCCCAGCTTCTGTGCAGAACTTAAAATATTTAACAATCAGTAATTCATCATCCAGAGCTGAAGAGAGAAGTTGACATATGCGATGATATCTAAATTGACCAAAGTTAGGGCTTGGGAAAATTTCAGTACGTTTTTCTGTTAAGAGAGGGCATTGGAAGAAATAATGAACCAAATTATCATCCATGAGATCCTTACAAAGTAAACAGTTCTGACCATTTTCTTTCCAGAAGTCTTTTCTTTCTTCCCTGAAAAATTGCCATAAAACTTTATGTTGGGGTTTCACTGAGGATTGTTACCTATATATTCATTTTGCTAAGAGAGCATTGTACAATTAGTTACATTCATCTAATATTTTAAGAAAATAAACACAACAACAACCTTTATTGAGATTTCAAAAGAAAATTACATCAGTTGGTTAGTGGGGGGGGGGGGGGGGTACATCGAAATCCTTTTCTATGAGCAACTTGTATATAGCGTATTTGGCCTTGTTTAGGGAGCGTCGTAGTTTGGTCTTGTCGCGGTCCATGGTGAAGGCTAAAGTTGTATAGTGGATCGATGTTGCGGCAATGTTCTGTTGTCAATGATGTACTTGATGGCATTCTAGGTAGCGATGTGCAGGAGAAAATAAGAATTGGGAGACGTCCTCAGAATGGTTATTCATTTATTGGGATAATATGGCTTGTATGGCTGGCTCAGAGTAGACATCAGTTCCTCAGCACAATCCAATCTATAGAAGCAGAGTTTGTACTTAACAAGAATCATCAGAAGATTGTCCGTAATGAAGGGATGCCCTTAGAATCACACAATCTGATAGAATGGTCTGGAATTTGAGGTAGAGGTAAACAGGGTCCTATGTATCAGGGATAGCTGCACTACATGATGATAAGGGTCTACTACAGTAGATCTTCCCTTAGTGGATACTTGCAACACCTCTAAACAACAGACAGTTTTTATTGCCAAAACTGCCCTCTCATTGAAAATACATTTGTGCCAGTGGACACCTTCAAAAAACAGACGGTTTCCCAATGCCTTATTTATTGATTTTATATAAAATAGAAATCCTCACTAGAGAGAGCAGACAAAACTCAGAAAATTGAATTTAAGAATATATGTTATAAAAAAAAAGATTTTCTGCTGATTTTGATTATCTGGAGGATTATGCTATGGTAATGCAGTCGTGGTTAAAATCTTGAAAGTATAATAATAAAAATAGTGAAGATTAGAAATAGCTTTAATTGAGCTTATGGAATATAGAAAACATAATTTGAGAAAGGCATGCCTGACTTAAGGCGTAAGAATAAAAAAATGAAAAACCTATTTACATAATTTACAAAATGTTTGAGCCGGCCTTCAGGAAACAACAACAAATGGTTATATAAACAGAAAGCGCGACCTCTGGCGGTTGACTTAACAGAATATTTGAATCTTTGAAATATATATATATTTAAAATAAAATAACATTTTAAATAATACCTTTATATAACACTAGCCGAATGACCCGGGCAATGCCCGGGTTTTACCAGATTAAATGTTTTTATTCAAATACTATTCGTTACAATTATAAATTGGCGCCGTGGATGTCACTCTTGTGAAACGTCCCGCTCCAAACTTTGTGTCTGAGAAGCGATATTTTTATAGAAAGATGATCTGGCTTTTGTTTTCTGCTCGAATGAAAGTTTTCTCTGTTAGAATTTTGCTCCTGCGTACAAAATAATGAACTGGTGTCACCCGTGGTCTCTGCTTTTTGGAATTTTTCCCGATATAATTTTGTATCTGATAATCAAACATGATACAGCAATATCGTCATCATCATTTTCTGACTAAAAACATATAGTTTTAATAATTGATTTATATATTTTTTAAAATAGCCTATCGTCTTCCCCGTGTTTTTTTACCCATGTATGGAAATTTTGGTTTGAATTAGTGAACTACTGCGAATTTGTATACCGGACATACAGACAGACAAACATACAAACATTCATTTTTATATATATATAGAGATATATATATATATATTAAAAACAAAAAAGTATATCCTAACCAGGTTCACATGAGCATTTCTAGATGGCAGAGCGCCATCTAGTGGAACAAAAATAAACTAAACGTTTTTTAACTTGTTCTGTGATATTTGGCCAACCCAATTTCTTGATATATCAACAAAAGCTAACCATGTACATGTTTCGGGCTGTTGACCCTCGTCAGCGTGGTGCAGACTGTACCTCTACAACCAAATATTTGAAATACCTATCTCTTGATTTCTCAGGAAGCCTCAGGGACCAAATATTTCTTATTCAGTACTTTTGTCTGAAGATGGTAACAATGCTGAAATGTCACATACTATTTATTTATTTAGATTTGGTCTTATTACCTTGTGTTTGTATCTTAGAATAATTACTGAGGCTACATATAGTCTGGGGGTGTGGACCAAAATGCTACTTAACCACAATTATTTTGCACAGATATCGAAACGCTATTGTTTATATAAACACAAGGTAATAAGACCAAATCCAAATAAATAGTGTGTGACGTTTCTGTAACAGCGTTGTTACCATCTTCAGACAAAAGTACTGAATGAGAAATTTTACCACAGCATGTTTTGTACTTTGTCTGAAGATGGTAACAACGCTGAAACGTCACACACTATTTATTTATTTGGATTTGGTCTTATTACCTTGTGTTTATAATCTATAATCCAAATTGTGACTTACTACTGTTTATATTCTTATTTTATGCTTATAGAAATTTTCTCTTCTAACGTAACCAATCTGGCTATATAGAGTTGAATCTGGAAATACATATAGTCAAATTTCAGGTCTCTATCTCGAATATCCTTGGAGTTATTTACAAATTTTCCAATTTCATTTGCAACCAGCACCCTAAGTAGGCGTAGATAGGTTTCTGTTTTGGCAGGAAGCCTGTTATAGGACTTTGTGTCTTTCAGGACTAAGCATACTCTCATCAATCAAAAAATAGCCAATTTTATTTTCTCTTATCCCTAGTACACGTGGTACAGGCCATGATAATCATGGTGGGTAGTTAGCGACTGCTTTTACTGTAAGCGCACCATATGTCTACACATGTGAAAGCAGTTCGACTTTACACTTACAAAATGTGCCAGAGCCCCGTTTGGTTACTTGCACTCGCTGGTGGGGTTGGACTTTTGCAAGAATTGGGGGGCCATTGGAGCATTTTTTTTTTTTTTAAACAGAAAAAAGTGTCCATTGCGGGAATCAAACCTGGGTCGTAGCGGTCGAAAACCAAACGGTTTAACTAGCCTTCCACCGACCCCCATAACCTAAATTAAAAAAAAAAAACGAATGCAAAACCTCATCAAGAAAATCTTCCATACTTAACCACGATTTGTCAACATTCAACCAAGGACAAACAGTGGAATAGATGATCAGCACCAATATTTCATGTATATGTAAATTTAAGTTTTTAAATTACAAGGGAAGGAATCACCAGACAACATCTCGAAGAATACAAGAAAATCTAATCCAAATAATTTAATAGTGTGTGACGGCAACAACATTGTCACCATCATCAAACAAAAGAATAAATGAGAAAAAATATCACAGCAAGTTCTTAATTAGTACTGTTATTGTAAGAAAGCCTAGGCAAATTTTGCAAGATTAAAAGAAAGAAGACTTTATACAAACTAGGCTTTAGGAAAGGGTCTATGCAAATCAACTTCCACAGATTAAAATTAGGTACAGCGTGTTTCCTATAAAAACTAGGATAACATCAAGTGCCCAAGGGGAGTCCCCAAGAAGACGAGGCTTTGCGCGCTTCGAGTGAGCAGCTGGGACTGTCGCTCTCCTTGTTTTAGTTCTTTTGGCTTTAACTGTTTTAATTGTTCACTTTCCTTCTTTTAAATATTAGGGCAATCAATTAGTGAGCCTATTAAATAGTTTTACGAAGTTTATCTCCGATTTTTCCAGCAAAGTAGGTAGAGAGGATCAACTTGGACAGAACACTTAAATTGTTATATGAAAGTGGTGGACCTTCCTAGTATTCTCGTTCCGCTACCTAACAGTTATCAATAACTTTTGTCTGATGATGGTAACAATGCTGTTACCGAAACGTCACACACTAATAAATTATTCGAATTAGGTCTTATTTTCTTGTATTATAATCTATAATCCAAATTGTGCTTTATCTTTATCTTGAAAAAGGAATCAAAGTTTGCGGCAACGAGTTTCTTTCGTCGACGTAAACTTGTATTCCTTCTTCAAAATAGTTTTATATTTAATAAAAAAAATTTCAGAAGTAAAATACTATATATTGAGTCGTAAATTACAAGAAAATAAAGGCCAAATCCAAATAATTTAATAGTGTGTGATGTTTCAGTAACAGCGTTGTTACCATCTTCAGACAAAAGAATAAAATAATTTTATTTTAGCTACAAGGTAATAAGATCTAATCCAAATAAATTAATAGTGTGTGTAATTTGGTAACAGCATTGTTACCATCTTCACACAAAAGAATGAAATGATTTTAATTTAGCTACAAGGTACTAAGATCTAATCCAAATAAATTAATAGTGTGTCATGTTACCGAAACATCACACACTATTAAATTATTTGGATTATATCTTATTTTCTTGTTGGTATAATCTTTAATCCAAATTGTGCTTTATCAATTTTATTTTAGATTTTTTCAAAATTTATTCTTTTGTCTGATGATGATGGTAACAATGCTTTTACTGAAACGTCGCACACAATTAATTTATTTGGATTAGATCTTATTACCTTGTATCTAAAATAAAATTATTTTATTCTTTTGTCTGAAGATGGTAACAATGCTGTTATCAAAACGTCACACACAATTAATTTATATGGATTAGGTCTTATTTTCTTGTATCTATAATCCAAATTGTGCTTTATCACGAGTCGTAAATTACTTACATCAACCTCTTTTTTTTTTACTACTTTATTTCTAACGCTTCGACGATCCTATGTCGCCCTTTTCAAGATACTACTTGTCTTCTGTTTACTTTTTTACAAATTCTGAATGACAGCAGCCAAATAGTTCCTTGAAAAAGGACAACAGTGGGTCGTTGAATCATTGGAATTAAAGTAGTCTCTCTTCTTTCTTATCTCCACACTGGGTGAAGTAGAATGCCTTTGTCATTAAGACTGGGAGCACTACTCAGTGGCAGGCCGACTTAGCTCCAAAAGAAATGGCCGCCTCTGGCATGAGGAACAGACACCATGTGCAGCCGCTCCTAACATGGAGTACAAACGCTGCTCATCCTGTATCCCTGGATCAGGAGCCCTTACAGGGTACTATCAGCTGGGCCAACTGAGCCCAGGTTTTTTAGTGAGCTTGTTACTGCTCCCCCTCCTCCCTTTAAAAATCCTTAAACGAAATAGTTCCTTGAAAAGGGACAACAGCGGGTCGTTGAAATGTTAGAAGTAGTAAAATAAAGGTTGATGTAAATATATTATAACTCAATTCTAAAACCATCCTGCAAAATAGCCTCTTTCCCATAATTTTAAATAGTTGCAAAACTGGTTAGATTTAACTCTTTTTTATTTTTTAATGGATAAACATCATGTAACCTTAATACAAGAAAATAAGACCAAATCCAAATAATTTATTAGTGTGTGACGTTTCGGCCATGCCTCTTTATCGCCTCGATGACCACAGCTGGGTCGGTATAGATGTCTGTTCGGCAATGCCCGATGTGATGCGTTCTGGGCTCGCTGGAGAATCCTGACATTTGGTGAAATTCGGAAAGGTTTTGGATCCACTTGTGGAAATTATTGGACGTAGATGGCCTGTTCTAAGACAGCATGGTGAAGTCTGATCTGTTAAAATGTGAGTTCAGAAGGGGAGTTTTCCCATCAAACCAGCGGAACTAGTAAAATAAAGGTTGATGTAAATAATTTATGACTCAATTCTAAAACCATCCTGCAAAATGGCCTTTCCCATAATTTCAAATAGTTGCCAAACTTGTTAGATTTGACTCTTTTTTTTTTAATGGATAAACTTCATGTAACCTTGAAACAGACCAACATTGGTATGCAGCACGACAACAAGACAAACTTACATTACTGACTTTCCCCCATTTGCACATTGTATCCAAATTTCGACCATAACATCCTGAGTTTGCATTTTGTTTTGAATCAAGCTTAGCATAGATGTAACCGAAACTACAGAAATGTTTTGGAAAGCATACTTATAAAAGAATAATTGAAAGTAGCCACTCTGATAATGTAAAAATGGATACAGTTAAACCTGTCTATAGCACCCCCTCTAAATAGCGTCTTCCTCTCTATAGCGCTCGATTTTAAATATTAAAATTTAAACATTTTGCATTAAAAGTGACCTGTCTATAGCACCCCCTCTAAATAGCACCTTCCTCTCTATAGCGCTCGATTTTAAATATTAAAATTTAAACATTTTGCATTAAAAGTGACCTGTCTATAGCACCCCCTCTAAATAGCGCCTTCCTCTCTTTAGCGCTCGATTTTAAATATTAAAATTTAAACATTTTGCATTAAAAGTGACCTGTCTATAGCACCCCCTCTAAATAGCGCCTTCCTCTCTTTAGCGCTCGATTTTAAATATTAAAATTTAAACATTTTGCATTAAAAGTGACCTGTCTATAGCACCCCCTCTAAATAGCGCCTTCCTCTCTTTAGCGCTCGATTTTAAATATTAAAATTTAAACATTTTGCATTAAAAGTGACCTGTCTATAGCACCCCCTCTAAATAGCGCCTTCCTCTCTATAGCGCTCGATTTTAAATATTGAAATTTAAACATTTTGCATTAAAAGTGACCTGTCTATAGCACCCCCTCTAAATAGCGCCTTTCTCTCTTTAGCGCTCGATTTTAAACATTAAAATGTAAACATTTTACATTAAAAGTGACCTGTCTATAGCACCCTATTTTGGTGAGTCCCAAGAGGGGGCGCTATAGACAGGTTTAACTGTAAATAGAAAGACAAGGAAACTAGGAAGACCATGAGTCATGATATATATAATGAAAACCAATTTAAAAATGTAAATATAAGTGGACTAGAATAGAAGAATTGTTATTCAAATGACCAATAAGGCCAATTCTAAAGAAATAGCTAAGAGGTCGCCAAAGAAAAGTGACTGAATTCAAATTCCCTTTTAACCCCTCCTTTGAACAATGTGAACATCGGATGTCCATACCGTCTAGAAACGGCCGATTCAGATCACGGGCGAGGCGTGATTGTACAAATATGACCCAGATAGCGTCAATCAAGTCCTAGAGAAAATTAGGAAAAATCCCCTCCCTCCCTCACACACACGTAACCCCAAAAATATATTTCAATGTTTTTTTTTTTTTCTTCTTCTTTCTGACATACACAGTCTTGCACATAAAATGAAAATGTTCTACCAGGTCGCAAAAGAAGTCTACTTTCACATTTTAGTTTTTTTTTTTTTGCTTATCCCTAGTACACGTGGGTACACATCATAGTGGGTAGAAGTAGGCGACTGCTTTTACTGTAAGTGCACCACATATCTACACATGTGAAAAGCAGTTCGAAATTTCACTTACAAATGTGCCAGAGCCCCGTTTGATTATTTGCATTCGCTGGTGGTGTTGGACTTTTGCGAGAGTCGGAGGCGATTGGAGCATTTTTTTTTTATCAGAAGATTCGAAATTCGATTCCGGGTCGTAGCGGTCGAAAACCCACGGTTTAGACCCCTCGTGCACACGTTCCTACATTTTAGAAAATCTAGGAGAAGCAATCAGGTTTTAAACTTCCTGAAAATTAATCTGCAAAAAAAAAAAAAAAAAACATCCGCCCTGATAGCGCCCATATTGATTGTTTTAGCTAAGCATAAGCAGATTCTTTTTGCTCAAATACGCCTCAGAATTGCAACGATCGACAGAATTTTGTTCACCTAAACAAGTCCGCCCATACACTATTGATTGTTTAGCTAAGCATAAGCAGATTCTTTTTGCTCAAATACGGCTTGCAACGATCGACAGAATTTTGTTCACCTATTTCTCGACGAGACTTGGCAGATTTTCCTCGGCTAACTGGGGGAGCAGTAGTGGGACGACCTTGGCAACCGAGCCATCTCTAGGCTTTAATTGACAATAGACACGGCAGCATTGTACTAGGGGTCGCCACGCGCTAGGACGTACGTCTTCCTGGATCATCATTTCGCCCCGCTTTCTTCCTTTCGCTTTTTTACATTATAGAAGGAAAGATAGGGTGAAAGAGGAATTCTTAAAGATATTTTATGGGGCTTATAATAAAATATAATGCGGCTTATGATTGTAGAACGAGGTTTGAAAATTATCCCGCATGAGGGGTAAAAAGAAACACATGCGGGATAATTTTCAAACCTCGTTCTACGTATGTTTGTTTCTTTGTTGGTCTTATGAATTCGGTTGGAAAATGTCGATTATAGATCCTCTTAATGCGGTCAATCAACGAGAGCATTCTCATTTGTGGGAGGTGGTTTCTTATTGGACAATTTACAATTTAAACAATTTTATTGATTCTTCTAATCAATTGTTACAAAGGTGGACAAATATATAATATAATAGTAAATATAAAGGATAGATAAAATGTAGGGGAATATATATAGTTGTGTATGTGTACAAATTTCTTCAGCAAGGAAGGCTTCCCCACTTCCCCCAGACAAAGTTGAACATTCCTCAGTTCCACGCTGAGGAAGAAGTACCTATAGATTGGCGTCTTGGCAGACGTCAGGGTTTCTCATTGGAGAGGTTGGGTTAGTTCTGTTATGTACTCTTCTACCTAATATTAAATAAACTTAGGTCGAAATCCGCAATCCGTTTACCATGAATTAGGTAATGTAGTTTTCATTAAAAGAGATTGTATGTTATATATTTGTATAATATTTTTACAGAATTATCATAAGAACTAAAAATATCTCACGCTATATATTGATTACATCACACAACAACAACCAAGTCCTTGGTCAAAACCATATGTTATATATTACAAGTTCGTTTAGCACTAGTCGCTCGCACTGTACTAGGAGGGGTCAAGTATAAATTCTTGGAAATATCAAACTGCTGCGGGCAGAAGCATCTTGATATTCTTAGTTGAACGGGAAGGTTCCGATTGTCACGTGACCATTGTTGTTTTTTCGAGGGTAAAAAAACTGCGCCTTGTTTCAACTCTGCCGCTATGTTGGCATGCCTCAACGGTCTTAGTAGCCCATCATCCTATCTGGCACGCTGTCGTGGCTTCAAAGTGTTGTACGGCACAACTCGAGGTTCGCGATTATATTTGTACTAAGAAACTTCATAATTTAAGTTACCAAAAAATAAATAGGTTAATACATTTTATAAAAGCGGTTTTTAAAAAACTCACTTTTAGGTATCATATTTTTGTGATGTGTATATATACTGAATGCAATATTTAAATCAAAGATACACTTCTTTCATTGGCCTTGTAGAACGAGAGTGGTGTACGCGTGCTCGCATGTTCTAGTGAAAAAATACACAAACATCCTCGATCTGGTTCAAATCACATTAATAGGTACCGCTCAGCAAGAGCAACCTAGTTCATGATAATTGAACAATGAATAATATGTGAAGGTTATTCACATATTAAACAAATTTAAACGTGGGATTCAATCCCGGTTCATGACTGTCGGGAACCGAGGGTGTTACCCACTCGTCCACCGACTTTTTATAAGAATCTTTATAAAAAGATTTATAATGGCCGAAATATCTTTAATTTTAAGAACTTGAATATAAGGTTATCCTAAAAGTTCGTTCTTAAATTTCGTTATTTTGAAAATTGAGCAATCCATAATTAAAATATATTTTAAAAAAGATGCATATATTGGATTTATATATATTGGAGAGTGGTGTACGCGTGAGCGCTGCTTTAGTGAAAAACACAAACATCCTCGATAAAGAGAGGCGAGTTGCCCCTCGAAATATTGGAACAATAAAATAATTATAATCCAATATATGCATCTTTTTAAAATATCTTTGTGAGTAAAGTTTCTGTGTGGGGGGTGCGGTTGTTGAAACATATTTTCATTATCGCGTAAGTCGAGTTTCTTCGCTTAAATCATGGAGGATTGGGACTCAACAGAAACTTTTGGGCCGAGATAAATGGCCGTGTTGTACCGCTGCAACGGCCGGAATAGAGAGAAGACGGCCTGGATTTCGCCACGGAGGATCCGGTCACGAGGTGTGGAGCAACCGCCACGAGTAGAGACGGGCAGTTTGCTGTGGTGTCACCAATTAGATGCCGTCGGCCGGTATAGGTCAAGGAGGTCCAGACTTCTCTTCCTGCAGCTCGACTCGGATACAGTCACTGCCGACATTAGTGTTTACGGGAAGGTTGGATGGTTGGTGAGCGTTTAAGAGATAGTCACCAATAAATGTTGTACCGCCAAATGTAAGTATGCTATCAAATAAGGTGCTGTAAAGATTAGGAATCAAATTTTTAAAGAGTCACTTGAAGGTATTACTATAAAACGCAGGCTCCGAGGATGAGATTCCTATTTTTATTTTATTAATTACTTCTCAAACTTTCGGGTAGTGCTAACCCTTCTACAGGAGCAAATAAATAAATGAAAAAGAAAACTTGAAGGTATGTTTAGCAGAGGTTCATTTCAATTGCTAGGTACACGATTAGAGGAGAAATCCGGTGGACTAAAGGTTTAGCATCAAATAACGTTTATCACATCTTCCCCGGCACGGATTGAGATTTTACTTGAGGTTCCGCGCCTTCCTACCCAACCCAACCTTTTAGCCCTACTGGATTCACCTTACTGTACTTTTTTTTTTTTAACAAAGAAGCGCAATCCTTTATAAAACATGGTTCAAATTCACATTAATAGGTACCGCTCAACAAGAGCAACCTAGTTCATGATAATTGAAACAGTGAATAATATGTGAAGGTTATTCACATATTAAACAAATTTTAACGCGGGATTCAATCCCGGTTCATGACTGTCGGGAATCGAGCGTGTTACCCACTCATCCACCGACTTACTCATTATACATACATCGCGTAGAAAACTATTTTGTTCTCTTTAATTACCCCATAAACTTTCTTATCAACAGCCAGTGTTCCATACATTCAGTGTTTGTCTGAAGTTGGAGAATGACATATCGGGGAGTAAGTTTTATTTCCGCATTTCACAGCTCTCGCTCCAGACTCGCCGTTCGGTGTCCTTGGCGTGTCATCGAGAGTGGCATTTTCGCCCATTAGACAATCGTATAAAATCAGTGTTCTTTCTTCAGGACTATTGTAGGTTGACAATGCAGAATCCTCGCCTATAAGAGGGGGAAAAAAGAACAGATCAGGCAGCAGATCTTGATTATGCAAATGAACATTGTAAAAATGTTAAATTTGAATGTGCATTGTTTTGAGTGGGATTGATTCCTTCTTATTTCACATATCTTGTAGTAAAATGGTATTTGTTCTGCAGTCCCTCTCTCCCGTAGGTTCCCTTCACTTTACATGCCAAGCAGATGGTATACATTGTCCCCCCCACATAGGGGTGGAACGACCTTGCACTTACAACTTATTTCTTATATACATTCAATCATATTAGGGTATCAGGCCTGTAGAGCTTGTTGATGGCGTTTGCTGGGGATGAGTAGAGCTCATCAATGGATGAGTAAATACAGTTAATGATGTTTTTTCGGGTTGCAGATTGAGTATTGACATTTAGTACATAGTGGGAAAACCTTGCAACCATTCTGGAAAGGTCATTGTCCGTAGATGACCAGACTTAAGTCTGGAAATCAAAGACTTGTTCTCTTAGGAGGACAGAGCTTGTCCCCCCTCCTGCTCTGTCATGTGTAGCATTTAACAAGGTACACGGCGAGTTAGTCAAAAAGAGTTAAAGGCGCCGTCCCAGACGGAGTGACCGAAGTGACGTATCGCCACCGCCGTCCTAGTTAGTCGGCACCCGGCGGCCGCGCGGTCGGCATGAACCTGTGGGGTAAGTCCCTACTGTCGACGGCCGTATAGCCGCCCGAAAGACGTTCGCGCAGTTTTATTACTACAGTAGAACCTTCACTCCCGCTAGCGGACACCTCTCTATAAAGGACAGTTTTCATTTACAGAATTACCCATTTTTTACTATTTAGTAACTCTCTGGTAACACCTCTCCCTAAAGGATACTTTAACTCTGCAATTAGTTGTTGTCCTTTACAGGGAGGTTCTACTGTAGCAACTCTCCAGTAAGAGGACACCTCTCCCTAAAGGACACTTTAGCTCTGCAATTAGGTGTTGTCCTTTACAGGGAGGTTCTACTGTAGCAATTCTCCAGTAAGAGGACACCTCTCCCTAAAGGACACTTTGACTCTACAATTAGGTGTTGTCCTTTACGGGGGGGGGGGGGGGGGGGGGTTCTACAGGGGTACATGGAAACATGTTTGCATTTACTCCTGTAACAGGGCAGATGTTTGAAAGCTCAAGATTACGTTTAACCAAAATAAAGAAACACATCTCCAGAAACCTGTAGCATTTGTTTGATTAATATCCAGGAGATTTGAATCTATTGATATTGAAATGTATTCAGGGAAAGATGGATATAGGCTTTAGTACTGTAAATTGCAGTTGTACCTATACAGTAGAACAACCTCCATGAGAAGACACTCCTGCTAGAAGACACTTCTTATAAAGGACAGTTTTTATTTGCAAAATTACCCATTTTTACTATTTAGCAACTCTCTCGTAAGAGAAGACCTCTCCCTAAAGAACACTTTAGCTCTGCAATTAAGTGTTGTCCTTTACAGGGAGGTAGTTCTACTGCAGCAACTCTCCGGTAAGAGGACACCTCTCCCTAAAGGACACTTTAGCTCTGCAATTAAGTGTTGTCCTTTACAGGGAGGTAGTTCTACTGTAGCAACTCTCCTGTAAGAGGACACCTCTCCCTAAAGGACACTTTGGCTCTGCAATTAGGTGTTGTCCTTTACAGGGAGGTAGTTCTACTGTAGTAACTCTCCTGTAAGAGGACACCTCTCCCTAAAGGACACTTTGGCTCTGCAATTAGGTCTTGTCTTTTACAGGGAGGTAGTTCTACTGTAGTAACTCTCCTGTAAGAGGATACCTCTCCCTAAAGAACAGTTTAGCTCTGCAATTAGATGTTGTCCTTTACAGGGAGGTAGTTCTACTGTAGCAACTCTCCTGTAAGAGGATACCTCTCCCTAAAGAACAGTTTGGCTCTACAATTAGGTGTTGTCTTTTCCAGGGAGGTAGTTCTACTGTAGTAACTCTCCTGTAAGAGGATACCTCTCCCTAAAGAACAGTTTGGCTCTACAATTAGGTGTTGTCTTTTACAGGGAGGTAGTTCTACTGTATTATTATTCATATAGCTTAGTAATAAGCCAATTCTAGATTATTTTGGAAGTTTTTCAAAAAGGTAGACTGCTCATATTCCGAACGTATTAAGACTTTATGATTATTATTTCTTAGTATAAGGTTGTCCCAAAAGTTCGTGTTTTTCTTATTACTTGGCGAATAATATTATTACAGCGAATATACATAATGCCTAACTGGCCTTGTCCTTATTGTTTGCGGAAGAGCATTGCTCGATGCAAATATTTAAATGTACTTCTACTGTCCTAAGAGCTTATGGCCATAGTTTGCTCAAATACCATTTCTAAGATTCCATCCTTCAGTGTAGCATATAAAAGCAGAATGATCCAATACAGTATTAGAGCTCTTACGGAGAATCTGTATAAGACTAACGTCTTAATAAAGGCTTTGTGTGTGTGTGTATTAGAGCTCTAAAGAAGCGGTCTGGTAGATTAAATTAGCGAATCCGCTGGGATGGTTCACCACTGATAAGCCAAACCCTCCCAATATATTTTTTTCATTACAGTAAGGATAGTTTGAAGTTTGATTTATTTGTGAAAATAAACATTCGCGTTTTGGTGTTTTCATTTGTATAATAATACATATTACAATTACTTTATACATAATACAAATAAATTATACATAACAGCGAATAATATTGAAATTTCAATTTTTTGCAAGTGTTTACGAACTTTTGGGAGACAACCTTGTAACATATGCCACATTTTAATCACTGTTGATTTTTTTCTAATGTCCTCGATCATATTTGCACATATGAATTCCCGTTTGCCTTTCAGCACAAAACTGTTAGAGTTTTAAAAAACTACAGTGAAAACACTTGGTAACATTTTTGTTAGGGGGATTTTTCAGTGGAATCATTTGTGAATGACCGCTACGACCCGGGTTCGATTCCCGCATTGGGCACTTTTTTTCTGATAAAAAAAAAAAAAAAGAATGCTCCAATGGGCCCCGATTCATGCAAAAGTCCAACAACCCCACCAGCGAGTGCAAGTAACCAAACGGGGCACTGGCACATTTGTAAGTGCAAAGTCGAACTGCTTCTCATATGTGTAGACATATGGTGCACTTACAGTAAAAGCAGTCGCCTACTTCTACCCACCATGATTATCATGGCCTGTACCACGTGTACTAGGGATAAGCAAAAAAAAAAAATGTTTTTTTTTTTTTTAAAGTTCAATGGAGAGTTCAGAGCAAACCATATCGGTTTAGATCATATTTTGATTGGCTTGCTGTTCACTGTGTGATTCACTCCATATTAGAAATCCCTAGAAGAGAGGTCAAATGTCCATTTTTAATATTTCCCTTTTATTTTGACTCTTGATTACAACAACAAAAAGCTTTATTAAGATATTTTAGTCTTACAGATTCTCCAAGCAGAAATGTAGGGTACATGCAGGAATAACAGTAATAGTACCAGTAATCAACAATGTACAACAACAACAAGCTTTATTAAGACCTTTCAGTCTTATACAGATTCTCCGAGTAGAAATGTAGTGTACATACAGGAATAACAGTAATAGTACCATTAATCAACAATGTACAACAACAAAAAGCTTTATTAAAACCTTTCAGTCTTATACAGATTCTCCGAGTAGAAATGTAGGGTACATACAGGAATAACAGTAATAGTACCAGTAATCAGCAATGTACAACAACAACAAACTTTATTAAGACCTTTCAGTCTTATACAGATTCTCCAAGCAGAAATGTAGGATACATACAGGAATAACAGTAATAGTACCTTAATGTTAACATGAGATTTATATACAGGAAAGACAATCAATTGAGACAATCAAGCTAATAAATAGCTTATCTTAAAGATAGAGGTTGTCTGGCCGGCATTCATATTTCTATGAAAAATAGACATTTTGGCCAGTTAGAGTTTTTTTTTATTTTCTCAACGTTTCGACAAAAAACTTTTGTCTTCGTAAGAAGAAGTAAATAAAATAAAGCCTTTGGCAAGACGTTAAAAAAAGAGAACAATTTTTAACGCCTTACCAAATGCTTTTATTTTTATTTACTTCTCCTGACGAAGACCTAAGTTTTTGTCGAAACGTTGAGAAAATAAAAAAAAAACTCTTAACTGGCCGAAGTGTCTATTTCTCATAGAAATAGATTAGTCTAGGTAAATTGGAGGAAAAGAAATGTATTGACTCTTGAATATGTTAGGAAAAAAGTCGGTGGATGAGTGGTTAAAACCCTCGGTTTCCGACAGCCATGAACCGAGGATCAAATCCCGCATTGGACACTTTGTTTTAATATGTGAATAACCTTCACATATATTATTCATTGTTGTAAATATCATAAACTAGGTTGCTCTTTTAGAGCAACACCTAGTAAAGTTATTTTGAAAACAGCATGATATTTGGTAAATTTTAAAAAAATCATTTGGCTATAGTAATTTTTTTTTTTTTTTGCTTATCCCTAGTACACGTGGTACAGGCCATGATAATCATGGTGGGTAGAAGTAGGCAACTGCTTTTACTGTAAGTGCACCACATGTCCTATACATGTGAAAAGCAGTTCGACTTTGCACTTACAAGTTCACTTAGTGTGTCAGAGCCCCGTTTGATTACTTGCACTCGCTGGTGGGGTTGGACTTTTTCAAGAATCGGGGGCCATAGAAACATTTTTTTTAAACATAAAAAGTGCTTAATGCGGGAATCGAACCCGGGTCGTAGCGGTCGAAAACCAACAGTTTAGACCAGGGGTGGCCAACCTGCGGCCTTAAGGCCTCATGTGGCCTTTTCTTGCCCAAGTTGTGGCCTTTTCATAAATTCAAAATTATAATTTTTGTTTCGCAGTTTTCAATTACTTTCATTATTTTATTGAAAATATCTAATACGAATGTCATATATTATATAATATATATAATATAGTGAATGTAAGTATTTAAATTTCAATTTTTGATCCAATATATGCCTTTTTAATTAAATTTAATTAAAAAGGCATGTTTAATTAACCACGAGGTAGATGCCTGTGTGGTTGAGAATAACGAACAGAGTAAAAGTAACCACGAGGTAGATGCCTGTGTGATTGAGAATAACGAACAGAGTAAAAGTAACCACGAGGTAGATGCCTGTGTGGTTGAGAATAACGAACAGATTAAAAGTAACCACGAGGTAGATGCCTGTGTGGTTGAGAATAACGAACAGAGTAAAAGTAACCACGAGGTAGATGCCTGTGTGGTTGAGAATAACGAACAGAGTAAAAGTAACCACGAGGTAGATGCCTGTGTGATTGATAATAACGAACAGAGTAAAAGTAACCACGAGGTAGATGCCTGTGTGGTTGAGAATAACGAACACAGAGTAAAAGTAACCACGAGGTAGATGCCTGTGTGGTTGAGAATAACGAACACAGAGTAAAAGTAACCACGAGGTAGATGCCTGTGTGGTTGAGAATAACGAACAGAGTAAAAGTAACCACGAGGTAGATGCCTGTGTGGTTGAGAATAACGAACAGAGTAAAAGTAACCACGAGGTAGATGCCTGTGTGGTTGAGAATAACGAACACAGAGTAAAAGTAACCACGAGGTAGATGCCTGTGTGGTTGAGAATAACGAACACAGAGTAAAAGTACCCACGAGGTAGATGCCTGTGTGGTTGAGAATAACGAACAGGGTAAAAGTAACCACGAGGTAGATGCCTGTGTGGTTGAGAATAACGAACAGAGTAAAAGTAACCACGAGGTAGATGCCTGTGTGGTTGAGAATAACGAACAGAGTAAAAGTAACCACGAGGTAGATGCCTGTGTGGTTGAGAATAACGAACAGAGTAAAAGTAACCACGAGGTAGATGCCTGTGTGGTTGAGAATAACGAACAGAGTAAAAGTAACCACGAGGTAGATGCCTGTGTGGTTGAGAATAACGAACAGAGTAAAAGTAACCACGAGGTAGATGCCTGTGTGGTTGAGAATAACGAACAGAGTAAAAGTAACCACGAGGTAGATGCCTGTGTGGTTGAGAATAACGAACAGAGTAAAAGTAACCACGAGGTAGATGCCTGTGTGGTTGAGAATAACGAACACAGAGTAAAAGTAACCACGAGGTAGATGCCTGTGTGGTTGAGAATAACGAACACAGAGTAAAAGTACCCACGAGGTAGATGCCTGTGTGGTTGAGAATAACGAACACAGAGTAAAAGTAACCACGAGGTAGATGCCTGTGTGGTTGAGAATAACGAACAGAGTAAAAGTAACCACGAGGTAGATGCCTGTGTGGTTGAGAATAACGAACAGAGTAAAAGTAACCACGAGGTAGATGCCTGTGTGGTTGAGAATAACGAACACAGAGTAAAAGTAACCACGAGGTAGATGCCTGTGTGGTTGAGAATAACGAACACAGAGTAAAAGTAACCACGAGGTAGATGCCTGTGTGGTTGAGAATAACGAACAGAGTAAAAGTAACCACGAGTGACTCAACAATGGCAATATTCCCTTCTATCATTTTATCAGGCTTCCATCAGTTACTTCCAGTTGTACGATAAGGAGATGTTTTTTTCTTAATTTATCCACCTTATCCCAGTACAATTTCACATTTGTAATCTTTTTTTTTTTTTCAAATTCCAGGAATGAGTTTTTATTATTTTTTAAAAATCAGATATCTCTAGCTTTTTTCCGAAATGAAAGACCTTCTACAAGAGAAAGCACGATCCAATCGTGTTAAACATGAAACATTTTAAAGGGCTTGAATTCTCGAAAGATATAAATTAACAAAAAGAATCTTCTTATCCCTGGAAGCCTGCTGTTTTCACCTTAATAACGGGGGTCTCACTTGGATCTTTCTTTCTCATTCGGGAGCGCCGAATCGCCAGAGATCCACTTTAATTGAGACGTCTGAAATGACCCGGTTTGTGGAGAGCTCTCCAATAGTGGTGGGAACGGCCGGTCGGCCTCTTGTGGGAATCCAGATCTACCCTGGCGGCGCCACTTTCTGTAAGATGTACGCGTTCTTCCGTAGTCTTATGTTGGACGCACTCGCCGCTACACACAATTTTGAAGGCTTTCTGTGGAACTCGCGTTCTTGAATGTCTGCAGTGAAGTTGTCGTATCTGTCATTATGACGTCAACAGTTTGTAATGGCGTATCTAGATCCCAACTGTCGAACCGTGTAACATCCATCCACCGCCACATACATACACGCACACTACCGTAATTAATATCACCGTTCTGTATATGGCTAGCCTTTACCCCTTTCCATGTGACTCCCGCTAGCTCTCCTTACAAAATGGCTACTACAGGAATAGATCTAGCTCTACAAAATGGTTACTACCGGAATAGATAGAAATGCTTATAATCACATTCTAAAATACAAATAAAAGCCCTTTCTTGATAGTGGATATTGCTGCTGCTGTGATGGAGATGCATGGAGACATCTGAGACTCTTCTTTGGACACGACAACAACAACAACAAAGCCCTTTCTTAATAAATATTGGCTCAAGTCAGGCTGAACGCACCATCAAAGTGTTGTCCACTTGACAGATGCTCTTGTCATTTGTATACCCAGTCTGATCTTTGTTCTTCCCGTTTTGTTCTCAGAGAGATGTGAAAACTTGTCTCTGTTATTTTACCGTATCCATATCCCAGCCTCTCCCGGTCGTCATCTCATAGGAATAAGACCCGGCGATGTAAAGATTATCCAATATGCCATGTCCACTAGGCTACCCTGGACATATTTTTCCGTTCGTAAATATTATATGAGGTAATTTATAATATAATATAATGCGGCTTATGATTGTAAAACGACATTTGAAAATTATCCTGCATGTGTTTCTTTTAAACGAAAAATCTTTTTTTTTTTTTTTTAAGGAGAAATAACGATTATTTCTAACCTTAGAGATGAGGAATGAAAGGATAAATTGTGAAGAGTAATGATAAACGGAAAAATAAAATAATCTGCCCGGTAAGCGGAACACTGTGGGTTCGTTTCCCATCCCTGGATTCTCCAATATCTTCACCTCTTCCGACCGTATCTGCGATTCCCCTATGTTCCGACATTGCACGTAGAACTCCGTCGAGGAAGGCAGATATAGTGTAATTTCGCCTACAGATGTGGGGTGAGTTTTTTTCCCCTCCCTCAAGGAAGAAGGACTCGGGTTTAGCTAGCGTGACTGTTTTTGAATATCATTTTTACCGCGGTTAAAAAAAAAAAAAACACCTGTCATTTAATAGGTAATTTGACTTTAAAATGGGGGAAATTAGTGATATACTGCAATTTTTGACATGTTTATTTTTATTTTGATCTTATTTCTCTTGTGCTCTACGTTGTGTTCCGTTGTCCTTGAAGATATTGCCATGTGGAAAATTAGGAAAAACAAACTTCAGGTAATCACAGCAATTTATTTGAAGCAAGAGAGAGAGATATTTATAACTCTGGTTCCTGGAGCGCAGAACGCCAAATACCCGGGGAGTCGGCGTTGAGGCAAGAACAAACTAAGAATGATAAACAAAAGATAAGCAATATGAGAATTTTACAGAGTAGTTAAATATAAACATAAAAAATGATACTCTGTTAATAAAATAATAAATACTTTGCTACAATATGGTAATGACTGGAACTTCTACCCAGCGTCACCTCTTTTTATGGAAGTCTTATACGTTCCTAGTTTGTCACACCTATATTGCTGGCTTTTAATTTTAAAATAATTTTGGACAAAAGTGAATTTTTCTAAATAATAATCTCCTTAGGTAAATAGAGAAAAAAGTCCATGAAAACGAAGAAAGGTTTCTTTTGTTATTATAAAATGAATTTGTAAGTAGCCGTTTGATGAATTTGACCCTCTCCTTGACCTAAGAGGTTTGAAATCTTACGGTAGGAATTTACAATCTTGTCAGTTAAATAATCATTATTGCTCAAACTCTGATCATTCCTTCCTTCAATACCTTCCTCTACTGAGGGTGATGGTCTCTCCATACTTCCTCCGCCATCCTCTTCATCTCCTCGAAGGTGTGTCGTCCAGTCCATTGTTTTAGATCGTCTATGTATCGTCTCCTTCCCCTCGATCTCTTCCCCCAGAGCTTTCCTTCCAACACTGTCAGCAATGTCTCTCCTGCTGATCATCACATGTCCAGCAAATGTCAGTTTTCGTTGTTTTATTAACTTTATCAGCTGGCCTTCTGTACCCATTCAATCGAGAGGACTTGATTATTTGTTACCATATCTGTCCAAGGAATTTTGAGAGCTCTTCTTTTTTTATTAGAAAAAAAAAAGTGTCCAATGCGGGAATCGATCCCGGGTCGTAGCGGTCGAAAACCAATGGTTTAAACCACCCTTCCACCGACATCTCAACTTTAAGTATGATAAGTCCTTGGCTCGAAACTTGTATTGAAACGTTTTTTTTTTTTTTTACTAAATAATCCACCGCATCAATGGCGCAATCAGATACAACTCTACAAGTGACTGCAAGTAAGCTATAGCACCTTGTAAGTGTAAAACTGCACGTAGTAAAAATATTCACAAGCCCCATGTGTACCACAATAGGATAAATAACAGTCACAATACACCAGTTTGGAGGTGGACAAGTAGGTAACACCATCGATTCCCGACAGTCATGAAACGGGATTGAATCCCGCGTTAACATTTTGTTTTAATATGTGAATAACCTTTACATATTTTACATTGTTGCAATTATCATAAACTAGGTTGCTCTTTTTGAGCGGTACCTAATAAAGTGATTTTGTAATAAGCAAACACCAGTTTGGTGATGTCGCTCGGTTGTTATAGCTCTCTGAGAAAGCCGAGTTTTATTCTTAGTTCCACCAATGGGGTGAGTGAAGTAAGTCAGAACACCAGGAAGAACATCTAATGGGACGTCGTCGACCACCTCCGGAACGTATTAGCCCCAATGGCGCTGGCCGCCTTGGTTCACCGCATCAGTAAGCTACGTGCAACGACCATGATGGAACAAACTACTTTGCTACATAACCCGTCGATATTCAATTTAACAAGCTCTTCTTATCCCTCAGCGTACTTCACCGGTGTTCTTCAATTTCTTTCAGCGTTACACCAACTCTCGGGTCTCTTCTACCTTCATCTTTTGACGATCATGTTCGTTTTAAAGTATGGGTCGGCGCATATGTCGCCTAGCGACAGTCGTCGAGTCTATAAAGGAACTAAAAATTTGTTATCTTTGTGACCAAGTACACCTATCCCCCGATTTACACGGTACTTGTTTTACACGGTTTTCCAAATAAGTTGATTTTTTTGTTTTTATCGCACTATACTAAATGCTACTGTGATTGAACACATGCGCTGTGTACACATCTCACGAGGAATCCCGAGCTTATGTGCTGACTACATATTTTAACCTGTCAATGCATTTTATTTTTATTTCTGTGTACACCTATCCCCCGATTTACACGTTTTTCTCAGGAACGTATCTACCGTGTAAATCGGGGGATAGGTGTATACGTATCCCTGATAGTCATGGTAGGTAAATAATTGCATTTTATGTGAGTAACATTTACCTAGAAATTATTCGAAAAAGAAATAATAAATAATATTAAGGTAAAGTATATGCCCGTTGAAGAGCAGAAATTTTGCTCGAAAACTTGCGGAAATCAAAATTAAAAGAAACCCTTTACTTTAATATTATTTATTCTTTCTTTTTTCAAAATAATTGCATGTTTATACACTGAGCCAAATGTCGCGTAGTGTATCTACGCTCAGGTTCTTCTTCGCCTAGACGTCCTAAACTTCTTCTGATCCCAGGAGGCCGACCTTTCTCTAATGGCGTCTTTCTACTCCTGACTGAGATCGATCTAACACCAGAGACGATACTAACTGGCTCACACAGACGAGTAGTTGGCGACATCTGTGCGCTCCAGGAACCTGGTTTACCTAAATAAATACACGGAAGGAAAACGCATAGACCATCAGTGTTCTGGAAAGGGAAAATAAAGAGAATGGAGAGAGAACTGGACGTGAAAGGAGAATTTTTTGAGGCGAAAATGAGGGAAAACGTTTAATAAACCAATGCATTAGCTTTTCACAAATTCTGGAAATCAGCTATAGGCGATGGATCCAAAACTTGAAGAAAGGTCTATTTTAATCTCTATTTTCTGTAGATAACGTCTATGTTTACTTCTGTTTACCCATCTTGGAGAATCCTTTATGGGACGAGTGTCCTTAATAAATTATATTTGTTGTGGTAGCTGTTTATACTCTTCAAGTGTTTGGCATTTGTATTTTGACTTTTTCACTTACAAGGGACCAAAATCCATTCTGTGAAATCCAACCACTATTGGGGTTGAATTTATGAGAAGAGAGCGCCCATTGAAGCAATTTATTATTTTAAAAACTCAACTTGAACGTAGATTTCCAACCCGGGCCGTTGTAAAAAGCCAGGCACGACGACAAGAAAGTAGAGGAGGAGCAAACAAACAATGAGGACATTGTGGAGAATCCAACCGTGGTGGTGGTAGGCCGGGGTTAATGGCTGCCGGATCTCCTTACTGCTTGACGGATTCTCTCTCACTCGACCGCCCGCCCATCCACTGCTCTAAGTGATAATACCATAGGTGTATCAAAAAGATGCCTGGCCGGCATTCATATTTCTTTATAACACTTTCTTCTTGGGTGCCTCGTCATCAGCGGGGACCTTGACAACGGTCTCCTTCTCGCCCAGGATCAGCTTAAGGGGCTGGACATTAGGGGTAGTTAGCCCTCTGGGATGTTACTAATTCAGACAATTCGGGAGGAGAAACACTAGGAGAAAATAAACTATTAAACTATTTAAATGTACTTCTACTGTCCTAAAAGCTTATATCCATAGTTTGCTTAAATACCATTTCTAAGATTCCACCCACAAACCGGGATCGAATCCTGCATTGGACACTTTTTTCTAATAAAAAAAAATGCTCCAATGGCCGGCCACCGATTCTTGCAAAAGGCCAACCCCACCAGCGAATGAAAAGCTTATTAAAAATGCATTCTCGCTAGTGGGCACCTCCAAACAACGGACGCTTTCCCAATGTATTATTTATTGATTTTTTATATATAATAGACCTCTTCCCTTTTGCCCGCGAACAAATAAAAATTACTTAAAACAAGTTGAAAAATTTAAAATACCTATATATTCAAAATAATATTCACTATATATAAAAAAGAATGTTTGTATGTTTGTTTGTATGTCCGGTATACAAATTCGCAGTAGTTCACTAATTCAAACCAAAATTTCCATACATGGTAAACAAATACGGGGAAGACGATAGGCTATTTTAAAAAATATATAAATCAATTATTAAAACTATATATTTTTAGTCAGAAAATGATGATGACGATATTGCTGTATCATGTTTGATTATCAGATACAAAATTATATCGGGAAAAATTCCAAAAAGCAGAGACCACGGGTGAAACCAGTTCATTATTTTGTACGCAGAAACAAAATTCTAACAGAAGAACATTCATTCGAGCAGAAAACAAAAGCCAGATCATCTTTCTATAAAAATATCGCTTCTCAGACACAAAGTTTGGAGCGGGACGTTTCACAAGAGTGACATCCACGGCGCCAATTTATAATTGTAACGAATAGTATTTGAATAAAAACATTTAATCGGGTAAAACCCGATTCACTATAAAAAAAAAAAAAAAAAAAAAGGCGCACCAAGGAGTTTTCCGATTTATATGAAAATGCATATACAAAGTCGTTTCGACCAAACATGGAAATGATTGAAATTTGATGGCCGATTTATGCAAAGTGAGAACTCCAGTGTGTCTGAACTGGGCATTCAGCACGAGTATTCTAGACTCAATGTTTGGCGCAGCAAGAGCTGATTTTCTAAATTTCTGTTTAATTTTTTAGCAGTAAGCCTATTTAATGCCTCGCCTAAAGATTCCTGCACATTACGAACATATGTCAGAGTTTGAAACCTCTTTTCTCGTGCCATTGGATTGAAAGAGGTTGGTCAAATCAACTAATCGCGCGACATCTGTGTCGACCAAGGGACACAACAGAACGAGAGAACAGAGCGATTGTCAGAACGGCTGCCGTAGCATCGGATTCGTCGTTATATACCATCCAACGTGTGACCGGCGCACAAGTGTCCAAAATGACCTTCAACAGACGACTGAGAGAGCGGAATCTACGAGATCGCCGACCGTTGCAATGCCTTCCCCTCACACCCGTACACCGACAAGTCCGACTACAGTGGCGTCGGGAGCGATCAACTTGAAACTGCGCTGACTGGGGACGTATAGTCTTTAGTAACGAGTCCTGTTTCTTACTGTGTCCTTACGACCGTCGCAAACGTGTCTGGAGAAGTCCTGGGCAGCGTGTGGATCCTGGCCTTACTTTCGAACACCACACAGATCCACAAAGGGCGTTATGGTCTGGGGTGCCATTTAATTGTAGGACTCATTGGTAGTCATTCCTGGCACCCTGACAGCACAACGGTACATAGATGACATTCTACGGCCTGTTTGTTGCTGTTTCTCTCACATCGCCCCGGGCTTACTTTTCAACAAGATAATTCCGGGCCACACACTACACGTGTTACAACGTATTGTCTTCAATCTTGTCGAACTCTTTCGTGGTCGCCTGATCTCTCATCCATAGAGCACATTTGGGACGTGATGGGAAGGTGATTGCAACCATCCCGGAATGTTGACAATTTAGCCCGACAGTTGGAGACAATTTGACAAGAAATCCCGCCGCACACCATCCAGAATCTTTATCAGTCACGCCGGGTGGCAGCCTGTATCCAGGCCAACGACATATTTACTTTCTCAATTTGTGACGATCAAAATCTGGAATAAAATATTTAATTGTTCAGAAAATCGTTTTTCCCCAATATATGTTCTTCACATACACCAATTTTTGTCCCAATCGAACAACTTCTTGGTGCGTCAAATTTTTTAAAAAATAGAGTGTGTATTTTAATATATTTTTTTTTTTTAAATGTGTAGAAATTTATTTTTCTATTTAAATTTTCATATTATAAAACCAAAAAATACCTTGATTCATCTATGCATATACGTTTTAAAACTCTTTATTCAGACATTACTATAAACTACATAGCCTTGCTTACATAGTAGTATTTACATAAGAAAATATCAAAATGGCTATATACTCATAGTAAAGTCAGTTTTACATGAGTCAAAGTTGTCTAAAGAGTCTATGCATATACTCCAGAAGCCTGGTTTACATTTATGTTTACTTTGATGATTGATTTAGAGTTATTCAAATATAGACAACACAAATGGGAAGAGAGGGTTCGTCAGATAGTAAATGAAGTAAGTGCCTGTTGGTAAGGCTCGCGCAAAATTTCAACATTTAAAATATATGAAAAATATCGCGCGAGTTTAAACATTCTAAAAAAAACAGCACCAAAACGGTTTAAATTGTAATTGAAAATGCTAAATTGAAAGATTTAATGTGGAAATAGTTTTGCAATCCACCAGTAAAGCAATTGCTGCATTACTTATTGTTACTTGACGATATCAAAAACTTTAAAAGAGATTTAACTTTAAATAAACAACATATATATTTTTGGATATTCTTTTTGATTTATTGTTTAAGGAGTTATATAATGGGGTGCTAGAAAAAAGGGAAGCTATGCTAACCATGAAGCTAAGGCCAACTTCATTTATAGAAGCCATTTCGAAAATCAATTTGAACAAAGAATATATTACAATAAGTGGAATGGCCGATATCATAGCCAGAAAGTCACCAAAAGTAAACTAGTCGCTTTTACCTTTGGTATCTTCTTAGAGCAACGATTATATTATTAAAAAATAAGATTTTTTTTTCAATGTTGGCTAAGTGTTAAACAGGATATAATAGTCAAAATTCTTTAATTCAATATATCAGAGATTTCTTTTGATTTAAAAGTCTTCATTGAATTTATAGTTGGCAGTAGATAATTTCATCACAACATTCATTTCTAGTGGACATTTTTTTATATGATAACTAAATATAAAATTAAAATAATTTTTCGAAAATATTTTTGTGTAATATATTTTAATTAATAATGTTAATTAATACACCACATTAGGACTTTTTAAAATTTAATTTTTCAGAATGTTTCATGATTAACTTTTAGTGATGAATAAAATTGCGTTAACACATTTTTAACAAAGGAAAAAATTATAAATACAATATCAATCAAAGTGAATAAATGCAAAGGGAAGAAAACAAATAAATTTATAAAATAAAGAAAAAGTAAAATAATTTATTTTACTTTTAAAGGCATCCTTACTCGCGACCGCTTTAGGCCTAAACCTTCGAGCGGACTTTCGCGCGCGAACGTCAGCGCCTATATTTGCGACGTATTGTAACACTTTTAATTTTAAACACGGTGCATATACGCCATGGTCTCTATGTCCCTCATACCAAAGTATTGTATTTTTAGCAATACATTTGTATTTTAACAAGAATTACCCGATACAAGGTAATAACACCAACTTCAAATAAATAGTGTGTGACGTTTCGGTAACAGCCTTGTTACCATCTTCAGACAAAAGTGCTGAATCCATTGTCTGAAATTCTACCGTCCCTACTGCGATGAAAAATATTGGGAGGGCTTGGCTTATCAGTGGTGAACCCTCCCAATGGTTTTGTGCCAATTTAATCTAACAGACCACCTCTTAGAGCTCTAATACTGTATTGGATGATTCTGCTTTTATATGTTACACTCAAGTGTAGAATTTCAGAAATGGTATTTAGGCCAACTATGAACATTAGCTTTTAGGATTACGCTTAAATATTTGCATTGAGCAATGCTCTTCCACAAACAATAAGAACAAAGCTAGCATAGTTCTCTCTATGTTAAATTTGAAAAAAGGCTTAGTTCATCCATGGCGAACATAATAAATACTTTTCATTCATAGTTGGTATGGCACTGAGTCTCCCAGTACTTTTCTATAATACAATCGAACCTCCATGAGAGGACACCTCTCTATAAAGGACAGTTTTCATTTGTAAAATTACCATTTTTACTATTTAGCAACTCTCCAGTAAGAGGACACCTCTCTCTAAAGGACACTTTGGCTTAAGTGTTGTCCTTTACAGGGAGGTAGTTCTACTGTAGCAATATTCATAAAACTAACACAATATTGTTCTGACAGATATGTTCAGCTATGGGACAATTAATTTATTTAATCCATATGGTTCATAATTATTCATGTTCTTCTTCATCTTCTCCCATCCACCATAATATCTATAGGGGGTCAGTGTAAGGATGGTCTAAATCGTTGGTTTTCGACCGCTACAACCCGGGTTCGATTCCCGCATTGGGTACTTTTTCCTGATTTAAAAAAAAAAATGCTCCAATGGCTCCCGATTTTTGCTAAAGCCCAACCCCTCCAGTGAGTGCAAGTAACCAAACGGGGGCTCTGGCACATTTTAAAGTGCAAAGTCGAACTGCTTTTCATATTTGTAGACATGTGGTGCACTTAGAGTAAAAGCATTCGCATACTACTGCCCTCCTTGATTATCATGGCCTGTACCACGTGTACTAGGGATAAGCAAAAAAAAAAAAAATCTATTCTCTTTATTCTATTAGGCATTTATTTGTCTTTCTTCTCCAACCCTTCTTAGAATTACTTCATTATACTACATACGTATCTGGTTCTCTGTACTCCTCCAGTCACCATTTGATATTGTATGTGTTGCAGGCGCCATTGTCGCCCCAGGCTCCCCCTCCCCGATCCCCAAGCCAGCGGTAAGTAGAGCTTCCATAGTGGCAGAAATGTTGTCCTCATAGAAATGGACTGCTTTAGTATTGGGCCACTTCCTTTTGAAAATAGAGTAGTCCATAAATAGAGCTTTAATTAAAAAGGCATATATTGGATCAAATTGTAATTTATTTTTTCCAATATTTCAGTTGGCTGAATGCCAACCTTTTTCAAGGTATTACAACATATTTACATACTTTACATATTTACACAACATATGTTGTAATACCTTGAAAAAGGTTGGCGTTTAGCCAACTGAAATATTGGTAAATAAATTATATTTTGATCCAATAAATGCCTTTTTTTATTGAAAGACTTCCTTTTGTTGTCACTTGCTCTCATTTCTTTTATCTTCCATCTTTATATTCTTGGTCATCTTCCCACATCTTGTGTCCTTTCTTGTTTCCTGGAAACAGTTTTGGTGTTGAAATCACACCATGATGTTTCTTGGAAGGTTCTACCTTGCTGGCAGGAAATGATGGACCAAACATATGGAGTGATAAACAAGAAAATAAGACCTTATCCAAATAATTAGTGTGTGATGGTGACAATGCTGTTGCTGAAATGTCACACACTAATAAATTATTTGGATAAGGTCTTGTTTATAATCTACTAGCCGAATGACCTGGGCAACGCCCGTGTTTTAATTTAGACACATGGACCTGTTGGATCATTAACGCCCGTGTTTTACCCGATTGAATGTTTTTATTCAAATACTATTTGTTACAATTATATATTGGCGCCTTAAATAAATGCATATATTAGTTAATAACTATAGCCTATGTGCTTTATCTGTCTATGTACTGTTGGCTTCCGTAGGCGTCTCTTACTGGGAAAAAGAAAGAGAGGATTCCATTTAGTTATTAACTAATATATGCATTTATTTAAGGAGCGACCGGCTCCAACACAATAGTTACAAAAACCAAAAAGCGAGGGGGGGGGGGGCAAAGTCAAAAACAAAGTGTCTCGCGTAGTGGTGGCGTGATCGTAGACAACCAATGGGAGAGCGCCATTCCAAAAAAAAAAAGCAAACGAGACAGAGATAATGACGCTCGTAACTGTATATAGAATAATCCAAATTGTGCTTTATCATAGGGAATGATGTGTACAGCAGGTGGTTCCTGTCAGCCAGGGCAAGACAGTGGTGGCCCTGTACAACTTTGAGGCAGTAGAGGAAGGGGACCTCTGTCTGGTAGAGGTAGGTTGGCATCCAGACTGGAGACTGGCGCTGGACTCAGCAGCTGTGAGTCCAGGGGGAGGCATACGAGGTGGTGGATAACTCCAGGGAACACTGGTGGCAGGTCCGCAACAAGCATGGGTGAGAGCCACTTCTCTTCACAACCATATTGTCCTTGCGATAACTGTGTTTGTGCAGGCAGATGGGATTCATCCCATCCAACTATGTAGAGGCCACTCCGGGCCTCACCAAACATGAGTGAGTAGCTGGGATCTCTTTCCTAGGAAACCAACTTCAACTTCATTCCCCCACTATTCTTTTTCTCTCAGCAGAGCTGAGTACTACAGAGGGCGCAAGTAGCCGATAGGGAAATGACTGACCTTCAGATATGAAGGACCAGCTGTGAAACAAACGGAATAACTGACAAATAAGCAATCAGAGACCAACAGCAGAATTGTTAGAAGAGGTTAAAGACCTCTTTAAAATCCTGAGTTCAACTGACCTGGTTGATAGACCTCAGCAAGGGTTCCACTCCAGGGATACAGAGGAGTCTGTACTTATATTAGAGTTGGCAGCAAAGGCTTACATGTTAGGACAGCTTCAAACTACAGGCAAAGTCAGACTTTCACCAAAGTGTGCCATGGTACCATGATCAACGAAAGCTGCACCCCTACACCCCATTCCATGAGATCATGATATAGACCAAATAAATAGTGTGTGATATTTCAGTAACAGTGTTGCTACCATCTTCAGATAAAAATACTGAATGATTCATTTTCTTTAGCTCATGGGAAGAATAACTTCTTAGGTCCATTGAAGTCTATAAAAATGATAAGGCACAATTTGTATTATAGTTTATGAACACAAGGTAATAAGACCAAATAAATAAATAGTGTGTAACTTTTCGGTAACCACACTGCCACTGAAGCGCGTGACATAGAAATTAGTAATTTCTTGATTCTCAAGGTAGAAGTTTGTTAAGTAGTGTCTAGAGGCAAAAACTGTAGAACAATTTATAGATGGCGTCTAGCTTTGACATCTATTTTGTTGGGAGACGTAACCTTTATAGATTTATAGGTTGTGCATAATAAGTACAGTTAACTAAAATCACAAGTAAATATATCTTATGATTTTCTCTCTTGGTTAAAAAAAAATTATTATTGATAAATTATGTATTTGTATTTATTTCATTGGATATTCCTAGGTAAGATGTGGAATAAAGCATGATTTCAATGTCCTTTTCTTCTTTAAACTTCTACTCAAACCTTGTAATTCACCAATTGTTTATGTAAAACAGTTCTCTGTGTTGTTGCAAGCATCCCTTGTGGGGATATCGCGTCTGATTGGATGATAATAACTAAGCCACTTTCTGTTCTCCTTCCAAAGCTTTGGTTCAATTTATTTAAACAGAGTGGAAAACAAATGTAACCATGTATTCCAGATGTACACCACAAGCTTGGTTTCCTCAACTTTCCATTGACCAACAAAGGTAGTTTATAACTTTCCAATCTTCAAGGTGGTAATAAGACCAAATCCTAAATAAATAAATAGTGTGTGACGTTTCAGTAACACCGTTGTTGCCATTCATCAGACAAAATTGGGGGTTGGTGGAAGGCTAGTTAAACCGTTTGGTTTTCGACCACTATGACCCGGGTTCGATTCCCGCATTGGACACTTTTTTCTGTTTAAAAAAAAAAAAAAAATCTCCAATGGCCCCCCGATTCTTGTAAAAGTCCAACCCCACCAGCGAGTGCAAGTAACCAAACGGGGCTCTGGCACATTTGTAAGTGCAAAGTCGAACTGCTTTCACATGTTTAGACATGTGGTGCGCTTACAGTAAAAAGCAGTTTCTAACTACCCACCATGATTATCATGGCCTGTACCACGTGTACTAGGGATAAGCAAAAAAAAAAAAATCAGACAAAATACTGAATGTATCATTCTATGTGTTATTATTATTTGAAGATAAACTCAGACATGACTAAATACTACAGGAACTGCAATAACTGTCACAACACCCAACTCACTCCGGACCATATATAACCAGCCATCCTTGCAGCCCTCTATATGGTAGACATCAATCCAGAAGAGGACATCCATACGGCACCTCTGTTGGCCGGCATTGTGATCAGGGTGCATGGACAGATCTGATCTGCTCCATGATCAAAACACCATTATTATTATTCAGTACTTTTGTCTAATGATGGTAACAATGCTGTTACTGAAACGTCACACACTATTTTACTTATTTAGATTAGGTCTTATTATCTTGTGTTTCTAATCTATAATTCAAATTGAGCCTTTCCATCCATATTTGCTCTTACTAAAAGAGTATTCTTTTTTTGTTATTTTTGCCACCATGATAGTTGTTTTAACCAATAAAGGTTTAAATTTATTTTAAAATACCTATTTCATAAACATGTATGTATATTCTATCAGGCATATTCAGACTTATGATTCTAAACACAAGGTAATAAGACCAAATCCAAATAAATAAATACAATTGAACTACCTCCCTGTAAAGGACACCTAATTGCTGAACCAAAGTGTCCTTTAGGGAGAGGTGTCCTCTTACTGGAGAGTTGCTAAATAGTAAAAAGGGTGATTTTGAAAATGAAAACTGTCCTTTGTAGAGAGGTGTCCTCTAGCGCGGATGTCCTCTCATGGAGGTTCTATTGTAGTGGGTGACCTTTCAGTAACAACGTTGTTACCCAAACTCCATACACTATTTATTTATTTGGATTTGGTCTTATTACCTTGTGTTTATAATCCAAATTGTGTGCCTTATCAACTTATGATTCTGAAACTGATGTTAGAACCAAATTGTTGCTATAAATGAGGCGGTTATAATGAAGTTCCATCCTATATGCCTACTGTATAGAGGCACCAATAAAAAATGCCAGAGGAAAACCAACTGATAACATCATCAGAACTCTGTTTTTGTTTCTTATCCCCTTGTGTAAAGATTACACCAATTCCATGAGTTCATGCTCCTAGAGCTGTTTTTTGAGAAGCAGTGGCCTCTCCCAAAGGTCCTGCTTAGTGCATCTAATGCAAGCTGTGTTCTGGAGCTGCAGGTGCCAAGCTCTGCTGGCATCATTTATAGAGAATACCATAATTGTAGGTTGGATTTTGATTAATTCAAAACTCCATCAAAGAAAGATTTCTTGTCCTTTGACGATTCAAAGAATCAATGCCGCTCTTCAAAAAAAGGTCGAAAGCTTATTAGAGAAGTATTGTTGATTATATTAGTATAGTACACATTGTAGAGGTATTTTTATAAATTTTCTTATATAAATTTTATACTTTTATAAATACAGTAGAACCTCCATGAGAGGACACTCCCGCTAGTGGACACTTCTCTACAAAGGACAGTTTTCATTGTCAAAATTACCATTTTTACTATCCAGCAACTCATCAGTAAGAGGACACCTCCTTAAAGGACAGTTTGGCTCTGCAATTAGGTGTTGTCCTTTATAGGGAGGTTCTACTGTAATCAATTTTATTTCAATTTTTATTAGTTTGAGATAAAAGGATGCATTATTTGATGACTAGGGAGACTTGCTAAGTGTGTTACTAATCCACCCACTTCCTCGGGCCTAGATGTAACCAGTATGGTTGATCCAGGTGGTACGCCGTAGACCTGACGAGACAGAAGTGTGAAACCGTGCTACGCGAAGACAACAAAGATGGCTGCTTCATTGTCCGCAACTCCTCCACCCAGGGCATGTACACCTTGTCCCTCCTGGCCAAAGTGTGAGTTAGTTGGTTAAACTATGTGTGTGTCTCTCTTCTTGTTGTTGCTGTTTCCTATCTCCTTGTGTAAAGATTACACCAATTCAATGAGTCCATGCTCCTCCAGCTGTTTTATGATAAGCAGCACCCTCTCGCAAAGGTCCTATTTAGTGCATCTAATGCAAGCCAAAATGTGTTCTGGAGCTGCAGGTGCCAAGCTACATTTTGGGCAAGTGGGGTAGATTTTGTTGTTATTTTCTATCTTCAATGGCTTGAGATTGCCTGTTCTAATCTTGTGGTGAGCTGTTTTATGATAAGCAGCAGCCTCTCCTAAAGGTCTGTCTCTCTTCTTTCCTCCTTACAATAAAAGTCTCAGATTTGAGAGTCACACAGTCATTATAGAGCAAGTTGTTCTTGCAAGTAAAACTCAGGTTACCTTTGATAATCCTTTTCCTCCATCACTGGTTATAAAAGTAGTTGTAACAACACACCGAGGATAAGTTACTTGCTCTATTCAAATGAACTCTCAAGCTTTTAGGTATTGTAAACTCTTCTACATCAAGTTGTATACTCCTTTAGAAGGGTTTGTGATACTCGAAAGCTTGAGAGATCATTTGTTGTTGTTGTTTCTTATCCCCCCCCCCCCTTGTGTAAAGATTACACGAATTCCATGAGTTTATGCTCCTCGAGCTGTTTTATGATAAGCAACGGCCTCTCTCAAAGGTTCTGTTTAGTACATCTAATGCAAGCCGTGTTCTGAGAGATCATTTGTTGTTGTAATTGTTTCTTATCCCCTTGTGTAAAGATTACACGAATTCCATGAGTTAATGCTCCTCAAGCTGTTTTATGATAAGCAGCTGTCTCTCTCAAAGGTCCTGTTTAGTACATCTAATGAAAGCCGTGTTCTGAGAGATCATTTGTTGTTGTAATTGTTTCTTATCCCCTTGTGTAAAGATTACACGAATTCCATGAGTTCATGCTCCTCAAGCTGTTTTATGATAAGCAGCTGTCTCTCTCAAAGGTCCTGTTTAGTACATCTAATGGAAGCCGTGTTCTGAGAGATCATTTGTTGTTATTGTTGTTTCTTATCTCTCTCTCTCTCTCTCTCTCCCCTTGTGTAAAGATTACACGAATTCCATGAGTTCATGCTCCTCGTGCTGTTTTATGATAAGCAGCTGTCTCTCTCAAAGGTCCTGTTTAGTACATCTAATGGAAGCCGTGTTCTGAGAGATCATTTGTTGTTATTGTTGTTTCTTATCTCTCTCTCTCTCTCTCTCCCCTTGTGTAAGGATTACATGAATTCCATGAGTCCATGCTCCTCGTGCTGTTTTATGATAAGCAGCAGCCTCTCCCAAAGGTCCTGTTTAGTACATCTAATGCAAGCTGTGTTCTGAGAGATCATTTAAAAAAGGAAGAAATTTATCCTGGGAGGCAGTGTGTTGTTACAACTACTGTTATAAGCACTGAAGGTGGAAAAGGATTATCAAAGGTAAACTGAGGCTTAATTGCAAGGACAACTTGCTCTATCCTTTTTTTTTTTCTTGAAAATAAAGATACTTCGGCTAGTAAATCTTTTTATTACCTCGACGTTTCGACAAAAATCTTTTGTCCTCGTCAGGAGCAAACAAAAATTAAACATTTAGCAAGGTGTTAAAAATCTTTCTAAAGTTCCAAGGGCGTTCTCACGCGATATTTAAAATTTTTGTACAACATCTAAAGCACGAGTCAAAAATAAATATTTAACTCACAAAAGACTATGATCTTTGAAATAAATTATAATATACATATATATAACTAGCGGACCCGGCCACGCCTTGCTGTGGCTAAATTGTAATATGTTAAATTAACATTATACTAAACTATTCAGTACAGTAAAGTCAATATTCACTTATAAAGATAAAAATGTTTTAGCAGATCTAAAGCCCTACGGGATTGAGAATGGAACGTTACGCTAAAATTTGAAAGTGATTTTTATATATATAGATAATATAGCCCTTCATTATAATCATTGATTATAATCACTGCATTAATAAATGTCAGTGAACTCGTTTATATGTATTGTTTTTTGTTTTCGAGATATTCTAATAGAACGTTCTCACATTTTCTGTAAAATATTTATATATGCACAAACACAGAATATAATCACTACGTCTTAATTTCGCTATATTTATTGCTATAAATATTATTCTAAAATAATTCGCCAGAAATCGTCCTGATAGTATACTACACAGCGAACCCGGCCACGCGTTGCAGTGGCTAAATTGTAATATGTTGAATTAACATTATACTAAACTATTCAGTACAGTAAAGTTAATATTCACTAATAAAGATAAAAATGTTTTAGCCGATCTAAAGCCCAACGGGATTGAGAATGGAACGTTACGTTAATATTTGAAAGTGATTTTTATATATATAGACAATATAGCCCTTCATTGTAATCATTGATTATAATCACTGCATTAATAAATGTCAGTCTTCCCAGTATTCTTTTACCTATGTATGGATATTTTGGTTTGAATTAGTGAACTACTGCAAATTTGTAGACGAATGACCCGGGCAACGCCCGGGTTTACACGATTAAATGTATATTACATATGGAAGATGGACGTAGTTCCCGGAGGGCACCCGCGAGGTCACTCTGCCCCCGCGCAACTGTCCAACCGGGAGCGCCCCGCGCCGTCAAAATCGTCACGCGTTCTAGAGGGCGCTGCTCGGCCGTCAGCCGGGAGATCTCATTTACTCGGTGGGGGGGGGGCAGGGAGGTCACGTGCTGCGCCGGCAGCCAATCGTCGCGCGCCGCCATCCCCCGTCTGCCGCGAGAGGGGCGCAGATTGCGAGTGAATTTACGTTTTATTGTAAATAAAAATGCAACGAAAGGTTATTTCTAAAGAGTAATTAGCCAGAAACCATCCCGGTAGTATACTAAACATCTTCCCAAAGTTTCATCACGATTGGTTGAGCGATGTAGAAGATTATCACTGACAAACGGACGGACCAACAAACATCCATTTTTATATATATAGATGAGAACTTATAGCCATCTATGAAGCCTTAAAATCCATCAGAAATACTAATTATCAAGATATCTGGATTCTTACTGATAGTTGAAGTGCCATACAACACTTAAGTCACACAGGGGAACTCAGAGACAAAGTAAGCAGGAACATAATTGGTTATCTCCAAAAACTCTCAAAAATTCACCTTCAATGGATACCCTCACACGTTGGCATTGAAGGCAATGAAGCTGCTGATGTGCTAGCGAAAAAAGGCACAAAAGAACCCTTGCCACAGAAAAATAAACTTACTTTTAAAGAAATAGAAACAATAGCCAAAACAAAAATAAACAAGAACTGGAGGATCCCACCTAAGCACAGTTGGTACAGTGGAGTGAACCCAGGAGGAGCTCTGAACATCAGAAATAGACAGCATCAAACAACACTAACAAGATTTAGAACAGGCCATCTCAAGCCATTGAAGATAGAAAATAATAACAAAATTTATCCCACTTGCCCAAAATGTAGTTTGGTACCTGCAGCTCCAGAACACATTTTGGCTTGCATTAGATGCACTAAACAGGACCTTTGGGAGAGGCCGCTGCTCATCATAAAACAGCTCGCGGAGCATGAACTCATGGAATTCGTGTAATCTTTACACAAGGGGATAAGAAACAACAACATATAATGAGAAATTATAAACAAAAATAAATATAAAAAATTTGTTTGCTACTGACGAGGACAAAAGAATTTTGTCGAAACGTCGAGGTAATAAAAAGATTTACTGGCCGAAGTATCTTTAAATTCAAGAAATATGAATGCCGGCCAGGCAGCCTCAATATTTACGATTGCTCTATCCTGATCTAAATGATCTAAATAAAGTAAGTAACTTATCCTGGGAGAGACAATGTGTTGTTACAATTTATATTTCAGAGGATTCAAAATATCAGCAAACAAATCTTTTTAGAACATGTTGTTGTTTCTTATCCCCTTGTGTAAAGATTACACAAATTCCATGAGTTCATGCTCCTTGAACTGTTTGATGATGAGCAGCTGCCTCTCCCAAAGGTCCTGTTTAGTGCATCCAATGCAAGCTGTGTTCTGGAGCTGCAGGTACCAAGCTACATTTTGGGCAAGTGGGGTAGATTTTGTTATTATTTTCTATCTTAAATGGCTTGAGATGGCCTGTTCTAAATCTTGTTAGTGTTGTTTGATGCTGTCTATTTCTGATGTTCAGAGCTCCTCCTGGGTTCACTCCACTGTATCATCATTATGTAAGGACCAGTCAACAAGTGAATGACTGAGATTGAAACTACTTTATTTCAATGTCCATATAAGATTATATAAGGTTAAATACAGAATAAATATAAATATGAATATATAATGATAAATATATAGATAAATAGATTAAAAATATATAAAATATTTGAAAAATATATACAAGGTCTTCATTGGTGGCGCCCACCGCGGGAAAGACTCCGCCACCGACGATGAATGACTTTGAGATGAAGAGTAAAGCCAGTTCAATTTCTATTTCACTACCTATGTAAATAACACAAGATGATTATTACCTTACCCAATTGGGAGAATCTGTATGGGGCAAGTCCCTAATAAAGGCTTTTGTGTGTGTGTGTGTGTATTTTAGAGGATTCTATCTTCCAAATTTTATAAAGATAGTGTGCATTTTCTTCTTCTTCTTTCTTATCTCCACTCAATCACTCTAAGGTATCAAGCTTGTAAAGCTTGAGACTTTTGATGGTGTCTGCCGGGGAAGAGTAGAGCTCATCAATGGATGAGTCAATACAGTCAATAATGTGTCTTGGGGTTGCAGGCTGACACTTAGTACATAGTGGGAAAACCCTGCAACCATTCTGGAAAGTCATTGTCCGTAGATGACCAGACTTAAGTCTGGAAATCAAAGACAGTTGTTCTCTTTGGAGGACAGAATTGTTCCTCCTGCTCTGTACCAGTCATGTGCACCTACTGGCTGATGACAATGAGGTGTGTGTGTGAACAGACCGGGCGGCCCCCAAGTCAAACATTACCACATCAAGAGGAACGAGGAAGGATCCTACTTCCTCTCGGAGAAACACACCTTTGAGTCCATTGAGCAGCTGGTCCTCTTCCACAAAGTAAACTCTGGGGGACTGGCCACCCGGCTCAAAAATCCCCCAAAGAACCTGGTCCGGCCGGCCCCTACACCCCCTGGACTGGGCCACGGTGAGTGGACTGCCTCAGTCGGACTTTGGAATTTCCAGTGAAATATTGAAACCTATAGTAGTACTTCCTTTAATTAAATTTAATACAGTAGAACTACCTCCCTGTAAAGGACAACACCTAATTGGAGAGCCAAAGTGTCCTTTATGGAGAGGTGTCCTCTTACAGGAGAGTTGCTACAGTAGAACCTCCCTGTAAAGGACAACACCTAATTGGAGAGCCAAAGTGTCCTTTATGGAGAGGTGTCCTCTTACAGGAGAGTTGCTACAGTAGAACCTCCCTGTAAAGGACAACACCTAATTGGAGAGCCAAAGTGTCCTTTATGGAGATGTGTCCTCTTACAGGAGAGTTGCTAAATTGTAAAAATGGTTATTTTGCAAATGAAATCTGTCCTTTGTAGAGAAGTGTCCGCTAAAGGGAGGTTCTACTGCACTAAAATATCAATGATCATCTCAATTAGCAAATGTACATTCCAAATAGAAAGTCTTACTAGAATCATCTTAGCTAAAATCTTATTGAGCCTTTTTTCTTGCTTTAGAGTGTTTATTAATGAGACAGTATGTGTATATTTTATGTTTAGGCTCTCTGTATGTATGGAGTGAGTGTATGTGTAAACTATGTTATTATGTAGCTTCCTCCTGTGTGGAGTGGGAGCCACCAAACCCCCTCCACAGTAAGATGAACACAAGTTGTGCTAAGAGTGGTCTGTGTGGCAGGCAAGTGGGAGATAGACCACTCCGAGCTGGAGCTCCTGGAAGAAGTGGGAAGTGGACAGTTTGGGGTAAATACTACTTGCTTTGTTGTTTGGATCAATCCTCCTAATTCATAAACACTATAGGACCTATAATTAAAAAGGAATGAAATGGATCAAAATATCATTCATTTTACCAATATTTCAGTTGGCTGAACACCATCCTTTTTAAAGGTATCATAACATATTAATGTGTGTCAACAACAAACTCAGCGCCACATTGTTGACACACATTGATATTTTATAATACCTTATATTGCACCCCTATACCCCATTCCATGAGATCATGAACTCATGGAATTCGTGTAATCTTTACACAAGGGGATAAGAAACAACAACAACAACAACATAATACCTTGAAAAAAGTTGGCGTTCAGCCAACTGAAATATTGGTAAATAAATGATATTTTGATCCAATATATGTCTTTTTAATAAAATATTTAATTATGGATTGCTCTATTTTCAAAACTATAGGACCTAATATATTTGAAGTGTAATGACTTGGTGTTGATCAGAAATTAGGTATACATAACTCTTTATGTATCTTACCCCAAGTACACCATACAGGTAATCATGGTGGTCAGGAGGTTGCTACTGCTTCCATCATAAGGAGGGATGCTGAAAGCAGTTTGAATTTGTGCTAACAAGGTCTTCTTCTTTCTGTTGTTGTTGTTTCTTATCCCCTTGTGTAAAGATTACACGAATTCCATGAGTTCATGCTTCTCGAGCTGTTTTATGATGAGCAGCGGCCTCTCCCAAAGGTCCTCTTCTTCTTTCTTATTTTCATGACTGGGTGAAGTTGAATGCGCCTGCCTTTGTCCAAAATAATACCTTGGAGTTACAAGTGAATAATCATAGCTCTAATTAAAAAAGGCATATATTTGATCAAAATATCATTTATTTTACCAATATTTCAGTTGGCTGAACGCCAACCTTTATCAAGGTATTATAACATTTTAAAATGTTATAACACCTTGATAAAGGTTGGCGTTCAGCCAACTGAAATATTGGTAAAAAAAATGATATTTTGATCCAATATATGCCTTTTTAATAAAAGATTTATCTATGGATTGCTCTATTTTCAAAATCATAGCTCTATTGATAAAAATATTTACAAATTTGTTAAACAAAATTCTTGAGAAAAACGTGGGGGAAGCCAGGTTATATCTAGATTCTCGTCACACACTAATGGAGATCTGTGGGGGCAGGTGGTGAGGAAGGCCAAGTGGAGGGGCCACCTCTATGTGGCTGTCAAGATGATGAAGGAAGGCACCATGTCTGAGAAGGAATTCATCAAGGAAGCCCAGCTCATGACGTAAGTCCCCGCCTCTAATTGTAACATGTACTGTGTGGTTTCTTATCCCCTTGTGGCAAGGATTGCCTGAATTCTTACCTCAAGTGGTAAAAAGGCATAAGATGCCACAACTCATTTTTTATTTATTTATTAAACTATTTTCCGGCAACCCCTGTCTCATCAAACTAAAACATTGAAAAAAATTGAAGAAAAAAACTATGAAAAGATTGATGAACTTGATGAATAGAGAAATGAACTGTTTATTGTTATTATAATTTTGATATATGTGTATGTATATTGATTCTCATATGTATAACATCTGTCCATTTCATTATTCACTAAATTCATCAATTTTTTCATAATTTGTTCTTCAATTATGTAAATTCCTAAATGGCAGAGCTGACTGCTATAGGGCGCGTCCCCAGGTGGCGGATAGGGGAACGACCTTCAGATATGAAGGCCAGCTGCGAAACAAGCAGAATAACTCTGACAAATAAGCAGTCGCGGACCAAACAGCAGCATTGTTAGAAGAGGAGTAGACCTCTTTAAAAATCCTGACTTCAACTGACCCGGTTGATGGACCTCAGCAAGGGTCCCACTCCAGGGATACGGAGGAGCTGTGTCTGTACTCATGTTAGAGTCGGCAGCAAAGGCGTCTGCTTCCATGTTAGGAACGGCCTCAAACTACAGGCAAAGTCAGACTTTCACCAAAGTGTGCCTGGATCATGGTGCCATGATCAACGAAAGCTGCACCCCTATACCCCATTCCATGAGATCAGATGTTGATTTGCATGCTGCATCGCCCGTCGCGCAGCATAAACAGGGGCGCGTTCAGGACTTAGGTAGAGGGTTCTGTCCGATAAGTATAATACAGTCTCCACAAACTTCACACTTTGCAACTTCCAAGCAATTGAGCATTCTGCAGTGCAACATAAATGGATTGTGCTCAACAGCAACAAAAATAAAATTAGAAGAAATAATGGAAATAGCTGAAAAACAAAAGATACAAATTATAGCCTTACAGGAAACCAAATTAAATGAAAAGTACAATCTCAAATATAAAAACTACAATATCCTCAGAAAAGACAGAAATAAAGAAGGGGGTGGCCTTGCATTTTTAATCAAGAATTTGTACTATGAAGACATAGCTATTAATATTCCAAACACATCAGACCTCGAAGCCCAAGGTATCAAAGTCTACCTCAATCAAAACAAAACCATCAACATATTCAATATGTATCACCCACCAAACAATAAACTTATTGACGATGGAACAATGGCTCAATTTCTTACAGACAACACTATTATTGTAGGTGACCTTAATGCCAAACATCAACTATGGGGATGTTCCACGCCAAACCCAAGAGGCAAAATACTTTCAAACTTATTTGACGACAATCCCTTCATGTACTTAAATGATGGGAATCCTACCCACCATTCCTACAGTTATAATACCGCACAAGCCCTTGATATAAGTTTCTCCAGTCCTGACATTTTCCACAAATGCAAATGGCAAATATTAAAAAGTATTGGAAGTGATCATTTGCCTATTTTGATAGAAATTAGCACCAAGACCAAAACCAGCTCAATTAAAGAAAAATTCTGGAACTTCAAAAAGGCTAATTGGAATCTTTACCAGCAAAACACCAATGAAGACTTTAGAAAAGCACCCACTAGAATAAAAGATCTGGAACAAAATTGGATATCTTTCAAAAACACCATTATTAAAGCAGCCAAAGTTTCAATACCAAGAGGTAATATTAAGAAATGGATTCCAAATTATACACACCAGGCAAAAGATATTCAAACACTTATAACTAAAAGAAATGAACTACAAAAAAAGTACACCCAAAACCAAACAAATTGTAGAACTGAACTGAACATTGTGAATGCAAAAATAAAAAGATTATACGTAAATATGAAAAGGGAAAAATGGAAACAAACTTGTGAAAACCTGAACCCAAGAAACCCAAATACAAAACTTTGGCATTTGGCAAAACAAATTGACAGAGCCCAGCCACAAACTGAAAACACAAATATGATTAAGAATATAGATGGTACCGCAGCAACTAATGACAAAAATGCTGCTAATCTTTTAGGTAATTCATATCAAATAAGTAGTAAAATCAAATTTGAAATAAAAGATAAGAAAGTTGAAAAAAAGGCCCGCAAGATTATCCATGACTGTAAAAACATCACTAGCACTTATAATATTTTCCATGAAAAAATCAATATGAAAGAGCTAGATTATGCATTAGAAAACACTGACCTGAACAAGACTCCTGGGCCAGAAGGAATCCATGGCCAAATGATATCAAACTTGGGCAAAAATGGCAAAGAAAAACTTCTTGATATTTTCAATAACTCCTGGAAAACTGGAAAATTGCCTCAAGACTGGAAAACTGCAACAATAATTCCTATTAAAAAACTTGACAAATCTGCTGATGACCCAAAAAACTACCGACCTATCTCCCTCACAAGTATTTGCTGCAAATTAATGGAAAAAATTATACTCAGACGACTTACCTACCACCTTGACACAAGAAATCTCTTACCAGAAGAACAATATGGATTTAGGAAAGGACATGGGATAATAGACCAACTCTTATTTTTCACACAAAAGGTAAAAGATGCACAAAACAGAAAACCAACTAACCACACAATAGCTGCTTTTTAGACCTTACACAAGCTTTTGATAAGGGGGGTATGGAAAAACAAGTTAATTACAAAATTATACAAACATTTCAAAATTGATGGAAAAGCTATCACTTGGATAAATGATTTCCTTAAAAATAGATACATCAGGGTCAAATATAATGGCACTCTATCTAAAACCTTCAAATTGTACCAAGGATTACCACAAGGATCAGTCCTTAGCCCAACTCTCTTCACCCTATTTATTGCAGGCATAGAAGAAAAAATTTCACATAAAACCAATATTGGACTTTTCGCTGATGACATTATTCTATGGAGCAGCAATACTAACTGGAAAAAAGCTGAAAGAGATTTGAACAAGACTCTTTTCCACCTAGAAAAATTTGCTAATAAACATAAATTAGAATTTAACCCCCAAAAATCTGAAACCTGTCTTTTTACTACCGATAAGAAACTATACAAAATAAGACCAAAAATTATTCTGAAAGAACAACAATTGCAATATAATAAACATCCTAAATATCTTGGCTACACCCTGGATCCAGAAATTAACTCCAGTAAACATATTGAAGAAGTTATTAGAAAAGGAAGAGACCGACTAAAAATCCTGAAATATATTTCAGGAAGAGAGTGGGGAGCCGATGCAACCACACTAAAATTAACTTACACATCTCTAATTAGACCTATCCTGGAATATGGATATCAAATCTATGGTACAGCATCTGAAACAAATCTAAAATCACTGGAAAGGATACAACTAAGTGCAGCTAGAATTATTACAGGTCTTCGAAATACCTGCCCTAATGATATTGTACTTTATGAGGCAGACATTATGCCCTTAAAGGATAGAAGAAGCTACAATCTGCCAAAATATATAAACAAAATCATGAGTTATGAAAACAAACACAGAACTTCCAAGTACATACTTAATTGGGAATCCAATTTAAGACTCAAAAAAGAAGGCCCTCTACACCTGGCCAAAAGAAATGAATTTTTAAAATATAAAGTGGAAAAAAATTATTTAGCAGAAAAAATTTCTCCATGCAAACCACTACAAAATGTTATTTTTAATGCCACTTTAAATGAACCCACCAACAAACAATACCAAAATCCAGAATACTTAAAACAATTATCATTAGAAATAATTAATAACATTCCTAAAAATGCAATAACTATCTATACCGATGGTAGCAGAGACGAGCTAGGACACACTGGCAGTGGCTGTCTCATCAAAACCACAAATGGCATTGAGAAAATGAACAGAAGAAACCCAGATTTTTGCTCAGTCTTCAGATCAGAACTTATAGCCATCTATGAAGCCTTAAAATCCATCAGAAATACTAATTATCAAGATATCTGGATTCTTACTGATAGTAGAAGTGCCATACAACACTTGAGTCACACAGGGGAACTTAGAGACAAAGTAAGCAGGAACATAATTGGTTATCTCCAAAAACTCTCAAAAACCTCAAAAATTCACCTTCAATGGATACCCTCACACGTTGGCATTGAAGGCAATGAAGCTGCTGATGTGCTAGCGAAAAAAGGCACAAAAGAACCCTTGCCACAGAAAAATAAACTTACTTTTAAAGAAATAGAAACAATAACCAAAACAAAAATAAACAAGAACTGGAGGATCCCACCTAAGCACAGTTGGTACAGTGGAGTGAACCCAGGAGGAGCTCTGAACATCAGAAATAGACAGCACCAAACAACACTAACAAGATTTAGAACAGGCCATCTCAAGCCATTGAAGATAGAAAATAATAACAAAATTTATCCCACTTGCCCGAAAATGTAGTTTGGTACCTGCAGCTCCAGAACACATTTTGGCTTGCATTAGATGCACTAAACAGGACCTTTGGGAGAGGCCGCTGCTCATCATAAAACAGCTCGAGGAGCATGAACTCATGGAATTCGTGTAATCTTTACACAAGGGGATAAGAAACAACAACAACAACAACAAATTCCTAAATTATAAACACAAGGTAATAAGACCAAATCCAAATGAATAATTAGTGTGTGACGTTTCGGTAACAGCGTTGAAACCATCTTCAGACAAAAGTACTGAATCATACTCAATCATTGAGTCTATAATCTAAATTGTGCCATATCAAATTCCTAAATTCTTTTATTTTATTTTTTTGCTTATCCCAAGTACAAGTGGTACAGGCTATGATAATCATGGTGGGTAAAAGTAGGCAACTACTTTTACTGTAAGTGTACCACATATCTACACATGTGAAAATCGTAAATTCTTATGTCCTATATTTGCATAGATATATGTTTAGAATGCTATATAATCTCTCTCTCCATTACCTTTTTTTTTAAGTTTTAGTTTGTTGAGGAAGGGTTTGCCAGAAAGCTATTTTAATCAATTAATAAAATAGAGTTTTTTTTGACAATTAGAACACTTTTATTGTCTTCTTAGTCAATATTTACATGAAGAGAATTATATATAATCAGCCAGGTAGTCACCGTGATAGTGTCCTCCTCCAGGCGATGGCCTGGCCCAGTCTGACCTGGATGAAGTATCGGTTGATTCTTGACTTTGCCGATACGAGGATGGCCAGATGGTCTTCTATCAGGCCGAAGATCCAGGACTGGAGGTCAGGGTACCTTCCTATGATGTTGAATGCCTCCTGGACAAGAGGCTTGATGTGAGGGCGGCTCCAGTACCGATGACCCAGGGAGCCATCGAGGGGGTTAAATAGAGTTGCAGTGTCTTTTGTAATTTGTGGAAATCTGGAGGAAACCTGTGATAATGACTATTGTGGTGTGACTCCTCACTTTCTTACTGCTACTCTTTTTGTGTTGTTTTTCTTGCTTCCCTCTTTCTCTTTCTTGTTTTTTTTTTTTTTCTTTTTCTTCTGTATATATCGTTATTTCCTTTGTCTCACTGCTTTGTTCTTATGCATACCTCTGGTGAATCCTGTATAGGGTCAGTGACCCTGAATAAAGGCTTTTTGTTGTTGTTGTTGTTGTAATTTGTGGAAATCTGGAGGAAACCTGTGATAATGGATATTGTGGTGTGTGGTACCAGGGCTATCCAACATCCCAACCTGGTGAGACTCTTCGGAGTGTGTAGCCAGACCAGGCCTATCTTTATTGTGACAGAGTACATGAAGTACGGTGAGTGCTGACTGATCCATTGTAGATGGCAGCATTGACAGTGGTGATATAATTCCAGGCTCCCTGCTCACTTACCTACGCCAACACACCAACCGGCTCATCAACAAGCCAGGCAGCCTGCTGGACATGTGTCTGCAGGTCTGCTCCGGCATGGCCTACCTGGAGCTCTGCAACTACATCCACCGGGACCTGGCCGCTCGCAACTGTCTCGTCACCTCGGGAAACACCGTCAAAGTGGCTGACTTTGGACTGGCCAGGTACTCTATCATGTTTTATTATCCCTAGTGGTGGTACAGGCCATGATAATCATGTTGAACGACATTTGACATTTATCCCGCAAATGTTTCTTTTGAACAAAAAAATCGATATTTATTTTAAGGAGAAATAACGATTATTTCTAACTTTAGGGATGAAGTATGATAGGATGAATTGTTAAGAGTAATAATTGTTGTTGTTTCTTATCCCCTTGTGTAGAGATTACACAAATTCCATGAGTTAATGCTTCTCAAGCTGTATAATGATAAATATATGATAATCTTGGTGGGTTGAACAACTGCTTTTACTGTAAGTGCACCACATGTCTACACATGTGAAAAGCAGTTTGACTTTGCCCTTACAAATGTGCCAGAGACCCGTTTGGTTACTTGCACTTGCTGGTGGGGTTGGACTTTTGCAAGAATCGGGGGCCATTGGAGCATTTTTTTTTTAAAAACAAAAAAAGTGCACAATGCGGAATTTATCCTGGGTCTTAGCAGTTGAAAACCAACAGTTTAGACCACCCTTCCACCGAACTCTCATGTGGTGGTGGTACCACACATGAGAGTGGCGTGACCGTAGCCAACCAATAGGAGGGCGCCATTCCAAAAAAAAAAAGCAAACTGTGACAGAGATGACTGATTAAGAGATGAAGAATGACGCTCGTAACTGTATATAGAATTCCTTTCACACTTCTAGTTTTCAAATCAAAGACTTTTACACGGTAGTTATTTTGGCCATTTTGCTCAGAAATGCTTAGAAATCTAGAAAATAGAATAATGTTGGAGGACAAGTTTGTACTGTCTCTTGTGTGTTACAAGATAAAATTTAAAATATAATAATCTTCTTTCTTATCTCCACTCAATCATATCAGGGAATCAAGCTTGTAGAGCTTGTTGATGGTGTCTGCTAGGGATGTGTCTTCTTCTTTCTTATCTCCAGTCAATCATATCAGGGTATCAAGCTTGTAGAGCTTGTTGATGGTGTCTGCTGGGGATGTGTCTTCTTCTTCTTTCTTATTTCCACTCAATCATATCAGGGTATCAAGTTTGTAGAGCTTGTTGATGGTGTCTGCTGGGGATGTGTCTTCTTCTTTCTTATCTCCACTCAATCTTATTAGGGTATCAAGCATGTAAAGTTTGTTGATGGTGTCTGCTGTGGATGTGCATTCTTCTTTCTTATCTCCACTCAATCATATTAGGGTATCAAGCTTGTAGAGCTTGTTGATGGTGTCTGCTGGGGATGAGTATAGTTCATCAATGGATGAGTCAATACAGTCAATAATGTAGTTTGGGGTTGCAGGTTGAGTACACCAGCAAAGTTTACAGTGAGAGTGGATGATTTACAGGTGGGTGAAGGACGATGAGTACCAGAGCTCCGGTGGAGCCAAGTTCCCCATCAAGTGGGCCCCACCAGAGGTCCTCAATTTCACCAGGTTCAGCAGCAAGTCCGATGTGTGGGCCTACGGGGTGCTCATGTGGGAGGTGTTCACATGTGGGAAGATGCCCTACGGCCGTATGGCCAATGCGGAAGTGGCCCGCTACGTGGTGCAGGATGGCCGTAGGTTGGAGAGGCCACGTAACTGCCCTCCAGAAGTGTACGAGCTCATGACCTCTTGTTGGCATTACAGTCCTCCAGACCGGCCGGCCTTCCGCACTCTTAAGCTGAAGTTGGAAGCCATCTTGGAGGATACCGTATAGCTCACAGTGATACATGGCTCACACTCCCCCCACCATCTGAATAACACAGACTCGTAGATATACAAGTCTTTCATTGGAGAACCATTATTGGCTGATAGGATCAACTCTATGCTGTCTACAGAACTCCTGGTCTTTCTCGGAGGTCATCTTTCATTTTGTTGTTGTTTCTTATCCCCTTGTGTAAAGATTACACGAATTCCATGAGTTCATGCTCCTCGAGATGTTTCATGATAAGCAGCGGCCTCTCTCAAAGGTCCTCCAAAGGTGACTGGCTTATCAGATTACCTAATAGTAGCTTCAGTTATCTTCATGTTCTCTTTGTTAACTAACAAGAGATAGAATAGCTACAAGGTAAAATTTGATCTAAACCAAAAAAAGCAAAGACCCCCTGAAAGTGAAGCAAATTAGATTTACAATTTCTAGCAGTCACACTAATAAACTAATATATACCAATAATACGCCATCTATATATAGCAAATGAAAACATTAAGATGCACATTGTTTCTTTTCAGACCTAAATCAAATTTCTACTGTCCTTACTGTGATGAAATAATATATTGGGAAAGCTTGGCTTATCAGTGGTGAACCTTCCCAGTGGTTTCACCAATTTAATCTACCACTACTGCTTCTTATAGTTCTAATACTGTATTGGATCATTCTGCTTATATATGCTACATTGGAGGGTTGAATCTCAGAAATGTCATTTAAACAAACTATGGACCTAAGCTTTTCATGTTTTCATTTGCTATACTAATTAACAATTGGAACTAAATGGTTTTAGTGTATTAATTAAAAAAAATAAAAGTATATACAGTAGAACCTCCATGAGAGGACATACATGCTAGCGGACACCTCCCTATAAAGGACAGTTTTCATTTGCAAAATTACAATTTTTACTATTTAGTAACTCTCCAGTAAGAGGACACCTCTCTCTAAGAGACACTTTGCCTCTGTAACTAGGTGTTGTCCTTTACATGGAGGTAGTTCAACTGTAGCAACTCTCCAGTAAGAAGATACCTCTCCTTAAAGGACACTTTGGCTTTGTAATTAGGTGTCCTTTACAGGGAGGTAGTTCTACTGTATATAGCAATATATTTTTAATATAAACCCTCTTCATATATAGAGTTATAACCATAAAAGTTATATAACCAATACAGAGTGGGGTGGGGGAGTGATGAGCCAGGGGCATATTTATATGAAGAAATTCCTATGTTACCTCTTCATATGATGCCCTTTACCTATATTATATAGATATTCCATATGCATTTGTTTTCCTTTTGTAACTTTTTTTGTATTTTGGCATTTGTTCAAACCCCCTCTCTTTCTATATACATATTTCTTGGACTTCCTCAAGGATCAATATATATTGTATACAGTAGAATCTCCATGAGAGGACACTCACGCTAGAGGACACCTCTCTATAAAGGACAGTTTTTATTGTCAAAATTAGCTTTTTTTGCTATGTAACAACTCTCCGGTAAGAGGACAACTCTCTCTCTAAAGGACACTTTGGCTTTGCAATTATGTGTTGTCCTTTACAGGGAGGTTCTACTGTAGCAACTCTGGTAAGAGGACACCTCTCCCTAAAAGATACTTTGCCTTTGCAATTAGGTGTCCTTTACAGGGAGGTAGTTCTACTGTAGCAACTCTCCTGTAAGAGGACACCTCTCCCTAAAGGATACTTTGCCTTTGCAATTAGGTGTTGTCCTTTACATGGAGGTTCTACTGTATTGTTAACAAGGAATTGTTAAATTAGAGAATTTTGCGGTGAGTCTATACTATAATTGGTTAGTGACATAATCAGTTATCTCAATCCTGGGAAGTTGTGGCCACAACTTTGTAGCTAACGGGTCAAATGTTGAAATTTCTCTCCATTGCCATTGTTTTGTTATCTATCCACTTGTGACGTTGGCCTTTAGTCAAATGTGATTTATCTGTCAGGATGTTATTGTTGCCGGAGAACTCTGTCTACTAACACATTTAGTTTTCTCTTGTATACATCTATACACAACACTTCCATTTTTACCATGTTTTTTATTATAAATACTTTTTATATATTTTATATACTTTTTAATTACTATTATAACAATGTTGTTCCCCCCTTTTTTTTTGTAATATAGAGATATATATATTTTTATATATGGAATTTTTATACCTAATATTTTACCTAGATAATATCTGATACCAAGTAAAGAAAGATATTATTCTGAGATTGATGTGTATGAACAAAACTCTCTCTCGGCATCTGTTCACTCTTGGCTGAACTGTTCTTCTACAAGGGCAGAATTGGATCCTCCACAATAGGTTTAACTAAGTCAATAAGCAATCCAAGGCCAGGTTTCCTCTTTATTTCTCAAGCTTTCGGGCCAATATGTCCTTCAACAGAAGACCTGTTGTTGTTTCTTATCCCCTTATGTAAAGATTACACCAATTCCATGAATCCATGCTTCTCAAGCTGCTTTATGATAAGCTGAAGCCTCTCCTAAAGGTCCTGTTTATATTCAATCAAAGTTGTTGTTGTTTCTTATCACCATGTGTAAAGATTACACCAATTCCATGAGTTCATGCTCCTCAAGCTGTTTTATGATAAGCAGCTGCCTCTCCCAAAAGTCTTGTTTATATTCAATCAAAAGTGTTTGTAGTTTCTTATCCCCTTGTGTAAAGATTACACAAATTCCATGAGTTCATGCTTCTCAAGCTGCTTGATGATAAGCAACGGCCTCTCCTAAAAGTCCGCTATCTATTCTATAACTTCTTTTTATCAGGCCTCAATGTTTATAAAGATTATGTTGTTGTTTCTTATTCCCTTGTGTAAAGATTACACCAATTCCATGAGTTCATGCTTCTCGAGCATCATGGAATGAGGTGTAGAGGCACAGCTTTCATTGATCATGGCACCTTGGCACACTTTGGTGAAAGTCTGACTTTGACTGTAATTTTAGGCTGTTCCTAGAAGTACCATATTATACAGTGTATAATTGTCTGGAGAAGTGGTACTTCTAGGTCTACTGTTAAAGGACATTGGTATGAAAGCTTAAGAAATAATGGTTAAAAACACAAGGTAATAAGACCAAATCCAAATAAATAAATAGTGTGTGATGTTTCAGCGTTGTTACCAAAACATCACACACTATTTATTTATTTGGATTTGATCTTATTACCTTGTGTTTATAATCTACTAGCGGATGTACCCGGCTTCTCCTGGGTTTTACCCGAGTAAAGGTTTGTCTAACGAACATTTGTTAAAAAAAATTTTCTATAAACTTATAAAAAAAAAAAAGATTTATTTTGATAATTTGAAACTCGTAAATTTGAATCTCTCGATAAAGTGAGCATTTTTTCCCGGTCCCTTGAAAAATACTCGATAAGTTGAATAAAATCAATATTAATTGGTTCCCTCGGTAATTGTAAGTTAAAGGAATAGTATCTTGCCTTGGAATTGTATCATTATTCTTGTCTCAAATAAATTGCCGTGTCATCCTGAATTTTTCTCTCCTAATTTTCTACATTACAAAATCATCATTTTATCTAGTGAACATTTTTTCCCGGTCCCTTGAAAAAAGAGAGCAGTCGCTTTCAAATGAAAAAAATGCTTTAATTAAGCAGATGTTCAAAGTATAATATATGAGAGAGGCAAACTTACAGGTTGTTAACGCCGCAAAATCCCCAGAGAGAGTATTTTTTTGCATCATGCAATGACTCACACGATGACCCAAGGTCATCAGGGGTGGAACAGCAAACCTAAGCCTATCTCCGTCGTCGCAATGGTGGCGCTGCTTGCAAGTTAAATCTACAAATCTGCAAATAACTCTAAGGATATTCAAGAAATTATTTTTCAAAAATCTCTCCGGGGATATACCTAATAATATCCCAAAATTTCACGGCGATTGGATGTATGGTTTTTGAATCTATAGAGTACACACAGACAGACATTCATTTATATATATATATAGATAATCCAAATTGTGCCTTATCAGAGAGGTTAAAAGAGACCTAGTCCAGGATTGCTTATTGATTTAGTTAAATTATGAAGGCAAGGGATGAAAATGTTTTTTTTTTGGAACAGATTTAGGAAAATGACACAGAAAGCAAGACACAGTCACTAGTAGGGATGGTTGTAATTTAGTGGAGTTGTCAGGTGCAGACAGATGCTGAGATAGAGTCCTTGAATGTAAATACTCAGATGTGTGATAACTGGTTCCCTCAAACTGTCTGTGGTTGTGGGGACCTGGCGGCGGCAGGGGACACTGGGGTCAGAGAATGTTTGCATAGTTTCTGCCGTTGTTTCTTATCCCCTTGTTAAGAATCCCTGAGTTCATGCTCCTCGAGCTGTTTGATGATAAGCAGCAGCCTCTCCTAAAGGTCTGCTATCCCTTCTAAGACCTTTATTTTATCAGGTCTCAATGTCTATAAAGATTTTGTTGTTGTATCTTATCCCCTTGTGTAAAGATTACACCAATTCCATGAGTTCATGCTTCTCAAGCTGTTTTATGATTAGCAGCAGCCTCTCCCAAAGGTCTTGATTAGATTCAAAGTGTTGTTGTTTCTTATCCCCTTGTGTAAAGATTACACGAATTCCACGAGGCCATGCTCCTTGAGCAGTTTTATGATAAGCAACGGCCTCCCCTAAAGTTCTGCTATTTTCATTCTATGACCATTATTTTAATCAGGTCTCAATGTCTATAAGGATTCTGTTATTGTTTCTTATCCCCTTATGTAAAGATTACACAATATTCTTTCTTCCCTACTAAAATAACAAATTGAACAAGTTAACTACAGGGTACTGTTAATGTGATGGTAACAAATTCTTATCACCCTCTCCATTATTAAGCAGCAAATAATACTTTTTGCTACTCAAATTTTTTTTTATTAAAATGCAAATTTTAAAGTTTTAGTAAAACTCTAAGGAAGTTACAAAAAAATGATATGCTGTCCCAAATATAACCATCCAAGTTGTTGTTGTTTCTTATCCCTGTGTATAAAGATTACACCAATTCCATGAGTTCATGCTCCTCCAGCTGTTTTTGATGATAAGCAACAGCCTCTCCTAAAGGTCAGCTATCTCTATTCTATGACCATTATTTTAATCAGGTCTAAATGTCTATAAAGATTCTGTTGTTATTTCTTATCCCCTTGTGTAAGGATTACACCAATTCTCTCCATGAGTTAATGATCCAATCAGTACTTAAGTTCTCTCAATCTATCACACCACTGTACCACAGATTACATAGAAGAGAGTGTCCCCTGTTGCCCACCTCCCCCTTACCTACCCTAGATGCCAAAAATGCAGCACTGCTGGGTGTTGAAGAGTTTGAATAAAAGTTGATTTTTTTTTAAAATAATCCTGGTGTTGTATTGTTTTGTTCACACATCATTGTTGGATTAAACCTTATTGTATGTGTAGACATGTGGTGCACTTACAGTAAGAGCAGTCGCCTACTTCTACCCACCATGATTATCATGGCCTGTACCACGTGTACTAGGGATAATAAAAAAAAAAAAAACTTGTTGTTTCTTACCCCCTTGTGTATAGATTACATGAATTCCATGAGTTTTGCATTCGCTTTTTATAAATACTGGAAATCAGCTCAATCAAAATGTTTAGCACAGACACCGGATCCAACTCGATAATTGGTCGAGGTCAATACCCAATATTTGTATATAACTATGATGCTAATATGTTATTTATTTATTTTGTCCTACCGGGAGAATCCTGTATGGCACGTGTGCCCAATAAAGGCTATTGTTGTTGTTGTTGAATTCCATGAGTTCATGATCTCATGGAATGGAGTGTAAGGGTGCAGCTTTCGTTGATCATGGCACTATGATCCAGGCACACTTGGATTAAACCTTTGTTATCCAATGTCATTGAGGAAGCCTGATAGAGTGTACCATGAGAAAAAATTAACTCGCTGGTATACTTCAATCCTTTTTTTTTTACATATAATTCTTTAATATAAAGCAATAATACACTGTCTATACATAAGAAATGAAAATATTCAAAGCATGAATGTTTCTTTTTTCACAAAAATCAAACTTCTAATGTCTTTACTGCGATGAAAAAACATGGAGGGCTTGGCTCATTAGTGGTGAACCCTCCCAGCAGTTTCGCCAATTTAATCTACCAGACCGCTTCTCTTAGAGCTCTAATACTGTATTGGATCATTCTGCTTTTATATGCTATACTGAAGGGTGGAATCTTAGAAATGGTATTTAAGTAAACTATGGCCATAAGCTTTTAGACAATTAGAATTACAAATAAATATTTGCATCAAGAAATGCTCTTCCGCAAACAAAGCCAGTTAGGCATAAATTAATATAAAGCAATAATGCACGTCTATACATAAGAAATGAAAATATTTAAAGCACAAATCTTTTCTTTTTCACAAAAATCAAACTTCTACTGTCCCCATTGTGATGAAAAAATATTGGGAGAGCCTGGCTCATCAACAGTTGACCATCCCAGCGGCCCCACCAATTCAATCCACCAGATGGCACATATTGACTTTATCAATTTGTGACGTTGTTGTTGGCGTGTCCAATGAAGAGTCTCAGATGTCTCCATACATCTCTATCACAGCAATGTCCTCTATCTTGGGTGTGTAAAGCTGCTGTTCTGGGTCCATGTCAATTTTCTGTTGTTGTTGTCTCCAATGAAGAGCCTCAGATATCTCCATACATCTCTATCACAGCAATGTCCACTATCTTGGATGTGTAAATTTGTGACGATCAAACTATGAAATAAATCAATTTTTCAACAAGGTAATAAGACCAAATACAAATAAATAGTGTGTGATGTTTCAGTAACAATGCTGTTACGTCACACACTATTGTCTTTATTACCTTGTAGTTCAAATCTATAATCCAAATTATGCCTTCTCAATAAATTGTTCTGAAAATATAATAGTTTTCCCCCTCTACATGTTCATCACTTTCATTAATTCTTGTCCCAATCAGATAACTCCTTCTTGAGTGAGTAGATTTTTTATTGTTTTAGAGGGTAATTGGTTATCCTAGAACCACTAGCAGTGATTGTTGTAATGAAATCATCATTTTGCATTGGGGGGTAAACCAAATGCACTTATTTTAATGCATTTCAAAGTTGCTGTTTTTGGTACATAAATATAATAATACATAATTACAGTATATGTATATTATATTAAAATATTATTTTATTTAAAATTATATATCATAGATACAAATACTCTGTTAAGTCGACTGCCAGAGGTCACGCTTCCCCTATAAAAACTCATTGTTGTTGTTTCCCGATGGCCGGCTCAAATCTTTTGTACATTATGTAAATAAGTTTTCCATTTCTTTTTTCTTACGCCTTAAGCCAGACAGTACTTTTATCAAATTATGTTTTTTTTTATAAATTCTTTTAGCTCAATTAAAGCAATTACTGATCAAAACCATTTTTATTATTATACTTTCAAGATTTTAACCATGACTGCATTACCATAGCATAATCCTCAAGATAATCAAAAATCAACAGAAATCTTTTTTTTTATAACATATATATAATTTTTTTCTTTTTTTTTTGCTTATCTCTAGTACACGTGGTATAGGCCATGATAATCATGGTGGGTGGATGTAGGTGACTGCTTTTACTGTAAGTGCACCACATGTCTACACATGTGAAAAGCAGTTCATATATTCAGTAGAACCTCCATGAGAGGACACTCATGCTAGAGGACATCTCTCTATAAAGGACCTTTTTTTTTTAACCTTTTTGCAACTCTCCGGTAAGAGGATACCTCTGTATAAAAAACATTTAGGCTCTGCAATTAGGTATCCTTTATATGGAGATTCTACTGTATAATATAAAGTTGCCAGAGGATGAAATTCATGTACTAAAAGGCAGCACCTCTCCCTTTAATTAAGCATTAAAACAATGCATTTTATTTATTAGCCCAGTATAAAATGTAAAGGAATGATAAAATCACAATTTGAATTATAGCTACAAGAAAATAAGACCTAATCCAAATAATTGTGTTGTAACATCATTGTTAGAGAACACACACTATTAATTTATTTGGATTATTTACTTATATCTAAAATGTAAATGAAGTAATAGAGTATATATAAACACAAGGTAATAAGACCAAATAAATAAATAGTGTGTGACATTTCAGTATCGTTAGCATCTTCAGACAAAAGTACTGAATGAGAAATTTTACCACAGCATGGTTTAAATAATTACTGCTATAAAGTCTGTGATTCTAGTGTAAATTCTTATCTGCTATCTTGTTTACACACTTGATAACAGTAGCTATTTAAACCATGCTGTGGTAAAATTTCTCATTCAGTACTTTTGTCTGAAGATGGTAACAATGCTTTTACTGAAACGTCACACACTATTTATATATTTGGATTTGGTCTTATTACCTTGTGTTTATACTCTATAATCCAAATTGTTCCTTATAAAGTAATAGAGAATAAGCCACAAAACCAGTTTTGGCAACATACCATCGTTTTGAGCTTTGCCCCTCATTAGTACAGAGGCTTTGATTTTACAACATCCAACGAGTTATGAAATTGGTCGAATTTGCCAAAAAAATAATTGAGATGTGGCAGAGCCAATTTTCAGGGTAGAATACAATATAAAGTTTCAGGAGAATGGAATTAATGTACCATGGAGGAAACTCCTCCTTTGCCGGTCCTAAGTCCGGATGAAAAAGGAGGAGGGGGAGCAGTAACAAGCTTGCTAAAAAAACCTGGGTTCAGCTGGCCTGGCTGATAGTACCCTGTAAGGGCTCCAGGGATACAGGATGAGTCTGTACTCCATGTTAGGAGTGGCTGTACATGGCGTCTGTTCCTCATGTCAGAGGTGGCCATTTCTTTTGGAGCTAAGTCTGTGGCCTGCTACTGAGTAGTGTTCCCAATCTTAATGACAAAGACAGATGGATTCTACTTCACCCAGTCATTATGGAGCTCTACAAGCTTGATACCCTCTTCTTCTTTCTTATCTCCACTCAATCATTGTAGTCATCATTGTACTCCTAACATGGAGTACAAACGCTGCTTATCCTGTATCCCTGGATTAGGAGCCCTTACAGGGTACTATCAGCCAGGCCAGCTGAGCCCAGGTTTTTTAGTGAGCTTGTTACTGCTCCCCCCCCCCCCTCCTTTTTCATCCGGGCTTGGGACCGGCAAAGGCGGAGTTAACTTTAGATACCCTGATATGATTGAGTGGAGATAAGAAAGAAGAGATTGGAAATATGTGAGAAGGCTAGGAAAACTTGGCGTGTCTTATTCCAAAGTGGGTCAAGTAATGTCCTTTCAGGGAAGACAATGTCTCCATGGTGAGGCTGGCTCTAAACTAACATACTTATCGAACGTTGTCTCCACCTGTATCATCACAGGGATTGCTGTCACATGATAAGAAAGGATAATTTGGTGAAATCTATTCCTGCCTATCAGCCAATCATTCACTCAATTTTATCTTATCTCCCTCTAGCTGTGGTCTGCCCAGCCAGCCGGTTTGTCCGATAGCTGCTGCTCTCGTGGGAACTGACATTGTCTGTATTCACTATGGTTCGTTCCTATTCAATGAAGACTAACCAATACTATCTTTCTCTGTTGGTGTAAAGACCTTTCCACAATGCACCATCTGCAGAACAAAAAAGATCTCACAAGACTACCTCTTGGAATGCATGGAAGCCTCAAGACAGGACCTATATTCCAATCCTACCAAGATTGTCTTCTTCTTTCTTATCTCCATTCAATCACATCAGGATATAACTCCGCTTTTGCTGGTCCCAAGCCCGGATGAAAAAGGAGGAGGGGGAGCAGTAACAAGCTCACTAAAAAACCTGGGCTCAGCTGGCCTGGCTGATAGTACCCTGTAAGGGCTCCTAATCCAGGGATACAGGATGAGCAGCGTTTGTACTCCATGTTAGGAGCGGCTGCACATGGTGTCTGTTCTTCATGTCAGAGGTGGCCATTTCTTTTGGAGCTAAGTCGGCCTTACACTGAGTAGTGCTCCCAGTTATAATGACAAAGGCAGATGCATTCTACTTCACCCAGTCATGATGGTTGTCAAACAGACACAATCAAGGGTCACAACTTGATACCCTAATATGATTAAATGGAGATAAGAAAGAAGACATCAGGGTATCAAGCTTGTAGAGCTTGTTGATGGTGTCTGCTGGGGATGAGTAGAGCTCAATGGATGAGTCAATACAGTCAATAATGTGTTTTGGTGTTGCAGGTTGAGAATTGCACCAAGATTGTAAGTTTAATCCATGAATTCAGTCTCCATGACCTTGTATAATTATACAATGGGATAAACACAAAGTAATAAGACCAAATCCAAATAAATAAATCGTGTGTGACGTTTCGGTAACAGCGTTGTTACCATCTTCAGACAAAAGTACTGAATGAGAAATTTTACCACAGCATGTTTTTACAAATAGTTCCTGTTATCAAGTGTGTAAACAAGATAACAGATACGAAGAAGATATTTATCTGAAAAACACAGATAATTATTGTTAGAATTTTTTTTTTTTTTATATAATTAAAAGCATATCTATAAATATCATACGCTGTTACCGAAACTATCACACTATTTATTTATTTGGATTTGGTCTTATTACCTTGTGTTTATAATCTATAATCCAAATTGTGCCTTATAAATATATACAATGAGATAAATATTTTAAAAATCTTTCTCTGTGAGCATTGTCCACCACCATATGATGAACCTTTATAAAATAAATTGAACTACATGGGGATGACTTCAATTCCACAAGTTTCTAAGAAAATACAAATCTAAATTAATCAAAGATACAAACACCAACCACAAAGTTGAAGTTATAAAGGGAGCATTTGAAATGGCATGACAAAAGATACAATTGTATCTTGTTGGTGTTGTATATGTAATGCACTATTTTTTTCTTTCTTCTTCACTGCTAGACAACAGACAATAAATAATGTTGTAAATCTATATCAATTTGTAAATAGCAGAGAGAATTATCATAGGTTTAACTATTTTTGTAAATATATTTATGATTATCTTTCTAACCTGAAATGTTCAGGTTCCTAATATATATTGTTTATCTTTTTTATTTTTAATTACTTTTTGTTGTTGTTGTGTCCAATGAAGAGGCTCAGATGTCTCCATACATCTCTATCACAGCAATGTCCTCTATCTTGGGTGTGTAAAGCTGCTGCTCTGGGTCCATGTCAATTTTCTGTTGTTGTTGTGTCCAATAAAGAGCCTCAGATGTCCCCATGCATCTCCATCACAGCAGCAGAAATGTCCACTATCTTGGGTGTGTAAAGATGCTGCTCTGGATCCATGTCAATTTTCTGTTGTTGTTGTTGTGTCCAATGAAGAGCCTCAGATGTCTCCATACATCTCTATCACAGCAGCAGCAATGTCTTCTATCTTGGGTGTGTAAAGCTGCTCCTCTGGGTCTATGTCAATTTTCTGCAAGGCTGCGGCCATTGCTGGGCATGAGAATATGTGAGTAGGTGTTAGTTCCACACCAGGACAGTACTTTTCTTGTATAATATGTTTATAACTGTTTTTGTTTTTAAAAAAATGTAAATCGACGCAATTATCCCTAGCCGGGATATCGTGTTTTGTGTGTTGAAATAAAGAAATAAATACTATTTTTCATATATAAATTTGATAATAACAAAATTTAAAACTCAATGTGAAGAATATAAATATATATAAAACTTCTAAAGATATAAAAGATCAGTAACCTAGGATCTTCCCTATAACAACCATGTAATCTTGGGACTGCTAACAACCTATTGTTTTTATAAGGTACAATTTTAATTATACATTTTTTTTTTGCTTATCCCTAGTACACATGGTACAGGCCATGATAATCATGGTGGGTAGAAGTAGGCGACTGCTTTTACTGATTTCTAAATTATAAACACAAGGTAATAAGAACAAATCCAAAAATATAAATAGTGTATAACATTTCGGTAACAACATTGTTACCATCTTCAGACAAAAGAATAAATCAGAAAAAATAACACAGCATGTTCTTTAAAGATTTCTCAAAAAGATGTTGTTTACACACTTGATAACAGTACTATTTAAGAACACGCTGCGATATTTTTTCTTATTTATTTTTGTCTGAAGATGGTAACAACGCTGAAACGTTACACACTATTAATTTATTTGGATTTGGTCTTCTTACCTTGTGTTTATAACCTATTGTTCCTAGATACAAGAAAATAAGACCAAATAGTTTAATAGTGTGTGATGTGTCAGCGTTGTTACCATCATCAGACAAAATAATAAATGACATATTGATGATAGTAACAATACTGTTACCACGTCTAACACTATTAAATTATTTGGATTAGGTCTTATTTTCTTGTATCTATAATCCAAATTGTATTATGATGCATTAGCGCACCAACTGTTATCAAAATTAGAAACTTTTATAGACGCGTATGATTCTTTTTAAAAATAAAATAATTTCTACTGCCCTTACTGAAATGAAAAAAAAAATAATTGGAGGGCCTGGCTCATCAGTAACAAAATTGATGGGAGGGCCTGGCTCATCAGTGAAAAAATTAATTGGAGGGCCTGGCTCATTAGTGAAAAAATTAATTGGAGGGCCTGGCTCATCAGTGAAAAAATTAATGGGAGGGCCTGGTTCATCAGTGAAAAAATTAATTGGAGGGCCTGGCTCATCAGTGAAAAAATTAATTGGAGGGCCTGGCTCATCAGTGAAAAAATTAATTGGAGGGCCTGGCTCATCAGTGAAAAAATTAATGGGAGGGCCTGGTTCATCAGTGAAAAAATTAATTGGAGGGCCTGGCTCATCAGTGAAAAAATTAATTGGAGGGCCTGGCTCATCAGTGAAAAAATTAATGGGAGGGCCTGGCTCATCAGTGAAAAAATTAATAGGAGGGCCTGGCTCATCAGTGAAAAAATTAATAGGAGGGCCTGGTTCATTTTTTCATTGCAGTAAGGACAGTAGATATTGTTTATTTTTCAAATAGAATCATACGTGTCTATAATAGTTTCGAATTTTGATAATCCATGCTTTAACAACCTATTGTTCTGATGACAGTGGCTAGCCAACAATATGGGAGTAGAAAGAAAGATGAAATATCAGCTGACTTACAACACTGTTTGATGATCAGCACCAAGTCTCTACCAAAGTCATCCTACACAAGTTTTGGAGAAACATTTGGTGACATTTGGACAAGTGAGGTCATTCTTGTCTCTTATCTTGTGTTTGTTTGTGAGGAGGTTCTGTGTTCCCTGCTGCATCTTCTCTGATTGGTCAGTTTCTCCAAGCCTTGTTTTCATATTTATTTTATAAATGAAACTAGTTATTCAGTGTGATAGGCACTGGTTCAGTCTTGATTTGACTGTGATACACTAAATTTAGGTACAGTAGAACTACCTCACTGTAAAGGACAACACCTAATTACAGAGCCAAAGTGTCCTTTAGGGAGAGGTGTCTTCTTACTGGCGAGTTGTTACAGTAGAACCTCCCTGTAAAGGACAACACCTAATTACAAAGCCAAAGTGTCCTTTAGGGAGATGTGTCCTCTTACAGGAGAGTTGCTGAATAGTAAAAATGGTAATTTTACAAATTAAAACTGTCCTTTGTATAGAGGTGTCTTCTAGTGGGAGTATCCTCTCATGGAGTATGTTCCAATGTATATAGATAAGAATTAAATAGACACAAGGTAATAAGACCAAATCCAAATAAATATATAGTGTGTGACGTTTCGGTAACAGCGTTGTTACCATCTTCAGACAAAAGTACTGAATGAGAAATTTTACCACAGCATGTTTTAAATAGTTACTGTTATCTATTCTTATCTGCTTACTTGTTTACACACTTGATAACAGTAACTATTTAAAACATGCTGTGGTAAAATTTCTCATTCAGTACTTTTGTCTGAGGATGGTAACAACGCTGTTACTGAAACGTCACACACTATTTATTTATTTGGTCTTATTACCTTGTATTTATAATCTATAATCCAAATTGTGCCTTATCAATTAAATAGACATTTTGAAAAAAGGAAAATATAACATTTTAAATAAAATGTTGTGGAAATACATGTTATCAATAAGGCAAATACAGTAGAACCTCCAGAGAGGACACTCACACTAGTGGATACCTTTCTACAAAGAACAGTTTTCATTTGCAAAAATACCATTTTTACTATTTAGCAACTCTCCAGTAAGATGACACCTCTCCCTAAAGGACACTTTAGCTCTGTAATTAGGTGTTGTCCTTTACAGGGAGGTTCTAGTGTAGAACCAATAGCCTCTACCAAAGGTTAAGTCATCCAACACAAGTTATGGAGTAACCACCAACATTTGGTGACATTTTGACAAGTGGGGCAGTCTTGTTTTCTTTCGTTTTTTTTAATAATTCAAGAGCTCATCTTGTGTTTGTTTTAAGGAGGAACTCTATGGTAAGAGGACACCTCTCCCTAAAAAACACTTTAGCTCGGCAAATTAGGGATTGTCCTTTACAGAGATGTAGTTCTACTGTAAGTGAAAATGATGCAAGATGTGGCTGACGCTACAAACGGTCCATAACTCCAGGATATTTATGACGGTCTATTGACAATACCCAGCTCTTACCACCAACCATTCTTTCCTCTTTGAAACCAGGATCTATATCTGGGTAGAAAACTACACTTTGCTCTAAATAATAGTTTAATATCAAAATACATTAGAACCTCCCTTTAGCAGACACCATGCTAGCGGACACCTCTCCACAAAGGACATTTTTCATTTACAAAATGACCATTTTTATTATTTAGTAACTCTCTGGTAAGATGACACCTCTCCCTAAAGGACACTTTGGCTCTGCAATTAGGTGTTGTCCTTTACAGGGAGGTTCTACTGTAGCAATTCTCCGGTAAGATGACACCTCTCCCTAAAGGACAGTTTGGCTCTGTAATTATGTGTTGTCCCTAACAGGGAGGTTCTACTGTCATCAGAAGAACATCTTGCACAAAAATGTGAATCCCTTTTTCCAAAATCATCACACAGGTGTGAATGTATTCATTACTCTACACCAAAAATTCTGTTGATAGAAATTTTGAGCTCATTTTTTTCCATCAATATATTCCTACTTACAAATTTTCTCTTTAAGAGGATAAACACAAGGCAATAAGACCAAATCCAAATAAATAAATAGTGTGTGACGTTTCAGTATCGTTACCATCTTCAGACAAAAGTACTGAATGAGAAATTTTACCACAGCATGTTTTCTCATTCAGTACTTTTGTCTTAAGAGGTTGTTACCATAACTTCACACACTATTTATTTATTTGGATTAGGTCTTATTACCTTGTGTTTATAATCTATAATCCAAATTGTGCCTTATCATCTTTAAGAGGAACTCAGTCATCTTTGAAGGAGAGGGAATATATTAAAATCTGTATATTTTTATTACATAAATAGTTAAAATCTTTGATATATATATAAAATACAACGTTGGCTGTTATTTACAAACAGATGTCGGGGAGAGTGACTAGCTTAAATACAACATATGTAAATAGAGAGCGGGCTATAGGAACCTGTAGAGAATGTCGTTGACAGGGGCGATGACCTCCCCCACAGTGAGGTATTTGATCCACTGAAGAGCTCCCTGCTCATCCTCAGTGAGCCCTACCTCAGCCATCCAGGTCACCAGGTCAGGCTTGCGGAAGTAGTTGTGGGCGAAGCAGATAGAGTCGATGCAGGTGGACCTGTGGGTGCGGGAGAAGTGGTGACAGAAGGGTAAGCTCCACAGCCGGTGCCACAGACGGGAGCTAGTGCCAAAGCAGAGAAAGGTGAGCAAGCCCTGTCCGTAAGCCAGGCCGACGTGGAAGTAGCTGAGCTCCATCAGGATGCCGGAGGAAGGGTCCAGAGCCAGCTGCCCCAGTCCTAGGAAGAGTCCAAGGACGGCGTTGACCATCAACCCCATGAGTAGGGCCAGGTGACGGGAGAGCTGCAGGTCTGGAGGTGAGGACTGGGCCACAGTCTGATGGCATTCCTTCCTCTGCTGCACACTGCAGTTGAGGGCAGGGTCACAGAGCAGAGGGGTGTGGACATCCTCAATGTCCCGTTCTGTCCCTAGAGGCTCCTCGCACTGAACATGGCAGGTCTGGGGGCCAGCTAGCCTCTGCCTCAGCCGCCAGTGCATCACCAGGAATAGGGAGGTGAGCAGCACACACAGCCCATCCAGCACACACAGACTGATGGCCTCCGGGGAGCGGGGGGAGAAGAACATGGCATCATCTGGTAGACTGCTGCTGAAGCCATACACCAGCCCCACCACCAGGGGAACCAGCAGGCCCACACCTATGAGGTAAGGAAGGCCCCGGAGAACATAGCAGAAGCTGCGGTGATGCAGGAGGTACATGACAAGGGCCAAGATGGCAATCCAGATCTTGACAGACACCATGCCCACCAGACACCACTTGAGTGCCAACATGCCGCCCAGGGCCAAGAACAGCTGAGCAGTAGCGAGACAGATGGACACCCGGTGGGTCACAGATCTCCACTGACGACTCAGGGTAAAGATGAGGAGCAGAAGCAGCAAGGCCACTAGGCTGATGAGACTGGCCCAGAACCTGGTGGACACCAGCCCAGCTACACTGCTCTCTGGTGTGAGGTTCATCATGCGGGTGGTGATGAGGATCACTGGAGCACTGAGTGCCGTGGTCAGAACCAAGGTGCAGCTCACCAACCCGGAGTCCATGCCGTAGAGAAGAGCAAAGATCAGCAGCGATGGAGCACTGGGGAAGATACCATAGATGAAGGCAAAGTTACTCATGTCTGAATTCTTCATCATCCAGAGAACAGCCTTAGAGAGCACCAGAGGGAGCAGAATCAACTTGCCAGCAGTAAGCATGAGTGGAGTACGCAGCGAGGCCGCACAGAACTCATACTCACACAGAGTGATGCCCAACAGAAACAATGCCGTCACATTGAAGGCCTTGCCGATCTCTGTGGTGAAATCCAGGATAGACTGCGGGAAACTATTCTTGATGGTGAGGTTGGCGATGAAGCTGAGAAGAGTTGCCAGGATGACAGGATTGGTAGAGAGGGACTTGACAATGGGCCAGAACTTCATCTGACCGCTGTGCCGCACCTTCTCCAGCTCCAGCAGAATGAAGGCGATGGGGTTGAGGATGAGCAGCTGGATGGGGGCCAGGAAGTAGAGGTAGTCCACATAGATGGGGTCTGTGTAGATCTGCATGAGGAGGGGCCGGCCAAAAGCAAAGTCATTGCTCTGGGTGGCTGCGATGGCATACAGGCCAGCCTTGCCCAGGTCCAGATTGGACCCCAGAAGAAGAGTGAGGGCCACCACGAGCACAAACACAAGAGTCTTGCCCACCAGGATGGAGCCCAGGAATATGAGGTTGATCTGCCCAAAGTCCATCTTGAGGATGGAGGAGAGCAGCAGGGCCGGCAGCAGCAAGTAGTTGATCAGCCAGTACAGACCCTCTGACGACCCCCGCGGCAACTTGCGTCCCGCCACCACGCCACACAGGATGATGGCGTAACATTTCAACAGGGCCAGGAAGGTCTCCAACAGCAGACCCTGCACAATTCCCTCATTTATACTGCTAGGTCACTTAACTCCTTATTGACACTGTGGATGTTTGAGCATTTCATAATTATTCCCCTTTTTTTTATATTATAAATACAGTAGAACAATCTAAAACTCCAACTGATAAGGAACCATAGAGATAGTTTCCATCATTCTTGGTACCAAATAGGAAACCCCAAAAAACAGACCCTCCAACTAAACAGAAGGAAGTCGACACAGTTGGCCAGATGGAAATCTGGTCACCTGCACCCTCTAGTCTATAAAGAGGGAGCCAAAACTTCCCCATGTGCACTAGGTGCAAAACTGAAGAGGCCACTTCCCAACATATACTATATTGTATTGGAAAGGACAAAGGATCCCTGTACAGAGAACCAAGAAGAGTTCTTGAACTTCTTTATGAACACGACCTCCAAGATCTTGTCTAATTTAGACTAATAAAAGGATAAGAAAAAAAAAAAATATATATATATACATTAGAACCTCCCTTTAGTGGACACCTCTCCACAAAGGACAGTTTTCATTTGCAATAATACCATTTTTACAATTTAACAACTCTCTGGTAAGAGGACATCTCTCCCTAAAGGACACTTTGGCTCTACAACTAGGTGTTGTCCTTTACAGGGAGGTAGTTCTACTGTACTTTCTAAAGTAGTGATGAAATAGTGTTGAGATCTGATAAAGCACAACTTGGATTATAGATTATAGCTACAAGAAGATAAAAGACCTTAATCCAAATAAATAAATAGTGTGTGACATTTAAGTAAATTCATAATTAAACACAAGGTAAATAAGACCAAATCTATATAATCTATAATCCAAATTGTGCCTTATCATTAAATTCATAATTTATTCCCAACAGTCTTTTATTTCCAGACTTAAGTCTGGTAATCTACGGACAATGACTTTCCAGAATGGTTGCAGGGTTTTCCCACTATGTACTAAGTGTCAACCTGCAACCCAAAAACATATTATTGACTGTATTGACTCATCCATTGATGAGCTCTACTCTTCCCTGGCAGACACCATCAAAAGTCTCAAGCTTTACAAGCTTGATACCTTAATATGATTGAGTGAAGATAAGAAAGAAGAAGAAATAATTTATTCTTTTGTCTGAAGATGGTAACAACTCTGTTATCGAAATGTCACAAACTATTAATTTATTTGGATTGGGTGCTACTGTAGGTAACATGGCAACAGAGATTGCTAGCATACAACCTCACATGTTATCTAAGGACATCAATGGCTAGCCTTCTTCATGGTTGACAAGTCTTCTTCTTCTTTCTTATCTCCACATTGGGTGAAGTAGAATGCCTTTGTCATTAAGAGTGGGAGCACTACTCAGTGGCAGGCTGACTTAGCTCCAAAATAAATGGCCGCCTCTGACATGAGGAACAGACACCATGTACAGCCGCTCCTAACATGGAGTACAAACGCTGCTCATCCTGTATCCCTGGATTAGGAGCCTTAACAGGGTACTATCAGCCGGGCCATCTGAGCCCAGGTTTTTTAGTGAGCTTGTTACTGCTCCCCCTCCTCCTTTTTCATCTGGGTTTGGGACCGGCAAAGTGACAAGTAAAGAACAAGCCATGGTACTGAACATTCATTTACCAAAAGCTATCTCTAATGGTATTTTTCTCTCTAAGGAACATATCTTTATATTGTACTGTAATTTCATCTTGTTGGAATGACTGAACACAATTCAGACATGGCGCTATGATCAAAATTATTGGATAGAAAATAACAATACAGTAGAACCTCCATGAAAGAACACTCCTGCAGAGAACACTTCTCTACAAAGGACAGTTTGAAAATTTGCAAAATTAACCTCTTTACTATTTAACAACTCTCTGGTAAGAGGACACCTCTCCCTAAAGGACACTTTGGCTCTGAAATTAGGTGTCCTTTACAGGGAGGTAGTTCTACTGTAAACTAGAAAAATATCATCCATTCATAGAGTATACCATAAATTATATAAACATTCATGGACAAAACTTAAGGAAGTTAAAATCGCCAGTCATCTATTGTTTTGAAGGAGACAGAGACAATTCAGTTCATACTTGGCTATCTTGTGTGTCTTCAATAAAGATAACTGTAATATCTTTCAGAGAGTTATTGTTTGAATCCCGATATACAGTAGAACTACCTCCCTGTAAAGGACAACACCTAATTGAAGAGCTGAAGTGTCCTTTAGGGAGAGGTATCCTCTTACCAGAGAGTTGCTAAATAGTAAAAATGGTAATTTTGCAAATGAAAACTGTCCTTTATAGAGAGGTGTCTTCTAGCGTGAGTGTCCTCTCAGGGAGGTTTTACTGTAATCATAAAAGACATGGAAATAAAATAAGGAAGTTCCAAAAATGCAATATAACAGCGGTATGGTAGATTAAACTGGCGAAACCGCTGGGAGGGTTCACCACTGATGAGCCAGGCCCTCCCTTTAATTTTTCCATCGCAGTAAGGACAGTAGAAATTGTTTTATTTTAAAAAGAATATTACGCCTCTAAAATAGTTTTGTAATTTGATAACAGATGGCGCGTTAGTGCATCGTAAATAAAATAATAGCAACAAAGTAGCAAGAATGTATATCAATCTTTACAAAGATAACTAAGGCTTGGAAATAAGGTGATAATAAAGAAGACATTGAATTGGTGGCTTAAAATGTTTTCCAGTTGATGCCCATGTGCTTATGTAAAGACTTCAGAAAGGGTCTCCTACAAGGGCCAACTACAGTAGGACCTCCATGAGAGGACACTCACACTGGAGGACTATGAAGCAATAGCGAGGACAATGAAGCAAGCAGTCTATTTTTACTTATAAGGCTCAAACCATCATTAACTTTCAGTTCAACAACCAGGAGTTGTCTTTTTCTTTTAATTTCCCCATATTTATTGTTTATTTAATACAGCTTTACACTACAGTGGAACCTCCATGAGAGGACACCTCTCTATAGAAGACAGTTTTCACTTGTCAAAATTACCATTTTTACTATTTAGTAACTCTCCGGTAAAAGGACACCTCTCCCCTAAAGAACACTTTGGCTCTGCAATTAGTTGTCCTTTACAGGGAGGTAGTTCTACTGAATTTAACAATCAAGATTGCTGATAAGGTACAATTTGGATTATAGATTATAAACACAAGGTAATAAGGCCAAATCCAAATAAATAAATAGTGTGTGACTTTTTGGTAACAACACGGTTATCGAAATGTCACACACTATTTATTTATTTGGATTTGTTCTTATTACCTTGTGTTTATAATCAAGATTGCTAATTTCAACTTTTCAAATCCATTAAAAATCAACCTGATTATTAAAAAATCAAAGAGATTGATGGTCTGTTAAATGATCCTTTTTAGAGAGGCTTTCTTTGTATATAGCTTTTTTTTTTTTTAAATTATGGATCAAGTTTGTTATAAAAGGGTGTAATAATCTAAACCAACCAAGTAAACCAAAGTTGGAATCAATATCTAACCCAAGCCACTGTCTTGCAACAAACAAGTCGGTCAGTGGCCAACTTGGGTCTGGTCCAGCAGTCAAATATTGGGTTGTCTCCACATTTCTCCCTCGTTAAATATTTGGTTGCCATGTTTTTTATCATTATTATCCCTAGTACACGTGGTACAGGCCATGATAATCATGGTAGGTAGAAAAAGGCGAAACTGAACTCCACCTTTGCCGGTCCCGAACTCGGATGAAAAAGGAGGAGGGGGAGCAGTAACAAGCTCACTAAAAAACCTGGGCTCAGCTGGCCCGGTTGATAGTACCCTGTAAGGGCTCCTAATCCAAGGATACAGGATGAGCAGCATTTGTACTCCATGTTAGAAGCGGCTGCACATGGCGTCTGTTCCTCATGTCAGAGGCGGCCATTTCTTTTGGAGCTTAGTCAGCCTGCCCCTGAGTAGTGCTCCCAGCCTTAATGACAAAGGCAGACGCATTCTACTTCACCCAGTGTGGAGATAAGAAAGAAGAAAAAGAGAAGTAGGAGACTGCAATTACTGTAAGCGCACCACATGTCTACACAGGAGAAAAGCAGTTTGACTTTTGCACTTACAAATATGCCAGAGCCTTGTTTGGCTACTTTGCACTCACTGGTGGGGTTGGACTTTTGCAAGAATCGGGGGCCATTGGAGTATTTTTTTTAAATTAGAAAAAAGCTCTACCCAAAAGATACTTTGGCTCTTCAATTACGTGTTGTCCTTTACAGGGAGGTAGTTCTACTGTATATCGGGATTCAAACAATAACTCTCTGAAAGATATTACAGTTATCTTTATTGAAGACACACAAGATAGCCAAGTATGAACTGAATTGTCTCTGTCTCCTTTAAAACAATAGACGACTGGCGATTTTAACTTCCTTAAGTTTTGCCCATGAATGTTTATATATTTTATGGTATACTCTATGAATGGATGATGTTTTTCTAGTTATACAGTAGAACTACCTCTATTCTATTGTACTCCAGTAGAAAGGCAGAGATGCCTGAAAGCTCAAGATTACATTAATAAAAATTTTAAATGTATATATTTATTTATTCTTTATTTTTACAGTTAAACCTGTCTATAGCGCCCCCTCTAAATAGTGCCTCCCTCTCTATAGCGCCCGATTTTAAATATGTAGTACAATGTGATTTATATATACATTAAAAGTGACCTGTCTATAGCACCCCTTCTCTATAGCACCCTATTTTTGTGAGTCCCAAGAGGGGGCACTATAGACAAGTTTAACTGTACGTAGTACGATGCGATTTACATTAAAAGTGACCTGTCTATAGCACCCTATTTTGGTGAGTCCCAAGAGGGGGCACTATAGACAGGTTTGACTGTACGTAGTACGATGCGATTTACATTAAAAGTGACCTGTCTATAGCACCCTATTTTTGTGAGTCCCAAGAGGGGGTGCTATAGACAGGTTTAACTGTATTATTATTTATTATATTTAAAAAACATGAAACTCCGCCTTTGCCGGTCCCAAGCCCGGATGAAAAAGGAGGAGGGGGAGCAGTAAAAAGCTCACTAAAAAACCTGGGTTCAGCTGGCCCGGCTGATAGTACCCTGTAAGGACTCCTAATCATGGGATACAGGATGAGCAGCGTTTGTACTCCATGTTAGGAGCGGCTGCATATGGTGTCTGTTCCTCATGTCAGAGGCGGCCATTTCTTTTGGAGCTAAGTCGGCCTGCCACTGAGTAATGCTCCCAGTCTTAATGACAAAGGCAGACAGATTCTACTTCACTCAATCATGATGGTTGTCAAGTCTCAAGCTCTACAAGCTTGATACCCTAATATGATTGAGCGGAGATAAGAAAGAAGAAGAAAAACATGATAATTGTAGGTTTTAGAAATTTTAAAATTTTATAGCAGTTGTACATACTCGTGAATTGATACGCGAGCATCTCAAAACAATCTTGTTCCCTGAAGAAGTTTGGGGAGTTGCCATACTAAATATTGGAAAATAAAACTTTAGGATCCAAAATAAGCATTTTTAAATAATTAATAAAAATAAAAGAGGAAAAAAAAAAAACTCCAGAAAACCTTTTTTTTTTATTTAATTAATAAACAGTTTGTTTTTCAAAATTCCTTCCAGAGACATTTGAAAGCTCATTGGAAGGTTGAGTAGCTATAATATCCCCCCATGGAACTTAGCAGTGGCCTTCTTGGGTCCTACCTTGGTCTGATGGTGCTGACGCAGAATTGTTTCAAGAGCTTTCAGACCACATTTCTGAAGACATTGAGCCATTTGGCAACTTCATCTGGGATTGTCCTACTTACATTCTCCCAAATAACTCCTCATCGTAAGGCATCATTGGATACACCACTATGTAAAGCCCTTATATCAAATTTCTTTCAAATGTCCAAAATGTTTAAAGCATATCAGTTAAGAGAGCTAAAACAGAGCAATTGTTTATCAAAAATGATTCAAAAATTAGCATATTTCTAAATTTCACAAATCAAACTACAGTAGAACCTCCCTGTAAAGGACAACACCTAATTGCAAAGCCAAAGTATCCTTTAGGGAGAGGTGTCCTCTTACCGGAGAGTTGCTAAATGCAGTAAAACCACCCTGTAAAGGACAACACCTAGTTGCAGAGCCAAAATGTCCTTTAGAGAGAGGTGTCCTCTTACCGGAGAGTTGCTAAATACAGTAGAACCTCCCTGTAAAGGACAACACCTAGTTGCAGAGCCAAAGTGTCCTTTATAGAGAGATGTCCTCTTACCAGAGAGTTGCCAAATAGTAAAAATGGTAATTTTGCAAATGAAAACTGTCCATTATAGAGAGGTGTTCTCTCATCAAGGTTCTACTGTATTAGCATATGGCAATAAGACCAAATAAATAAATATGTAATTTGGTATAACAACCATGTTTTTAATCAATATAATCCCAATTGTACCATAACAAATTATTGTTAACGGGTGAATTTATCTGATAATTTTGCATGCTTATCAAATATGGTCTTTCGTTCTTAAACTCTTTTTATTTAAAAAAAGAAAAAAAGTGTTAATTTTGGCCACCAATTTATTAGTCAGGAGCAGAGAGCAAAGTTTCCGGATAGAGCTGATCAAACAAGATAGTATTGACATGGGTGACCCAGATCATCTGACATTTGATGGCTGTTTGCTTTTAGTCAACAACAACAAAGCTTTATTAACCCTTAACTGGACGGGTGAATTTTTCTTACGTAACTGGACAGGTTGGGTAGATTCAACCCACTTATGTAACTTTATGAAATAAGCACTAAATAATGATTGAAATCAATATTCAAAACAATATTTAATTAATATATAGTTATTATAGAGATTTTGACGTTTGAAAATTATGAATATAATCTATTAAAGTTTTCACAAATTTTTAAGAAATGTTTTTGCAGACTCTTAATTGACATACAGAGTAAAGGTTTTTTTTTTTTTTTACAGCGTTTTTGATGGCCATTTGTAGCATCTTTTTGGAGTATTAGATTTTTGTGGCATCATAGATTCCCTTGGTGTACTTGAACCATTGTACTTCTTGAATTGTCGTCTGCGTAATTCCAGTGGGAGAGATTATGTGTGGCCAGGTGTTCATCAGTCGATGCTCTCCCAAGATCAACAATAACTTGACTCCTTTCTTTTTTACCCTTTTTATCAATCTGATTTCGGATTTTCTTTTTTAGGGAACATAGGAGACTAAAGTGGTTGTTCCAGAGTAACCAAAAATAGATGTTCCTGATTCTCTATTAGGGTGCGGTTGAAATTGTGGTGAATCTAAGGTTTGTTATTTCTCATCGTTCCTAAATATGTAAGGCCATGTTCTTTCAACATATCAACTAATTCTACTGAAGTGAACCAATTCTCTGCTGTAATATTTCTATTACTCTTCCAAAGTGGTCGACTAATCTCTAAAACTTATATATATTTTGGGTTCGCAGGGATAGTTCTCTCTGTTGACTTGATTGATAATTTTACTTATCCAAAGAAAGAAGTGTTATTTTATAAAAGGAAGCTAAAAAATAGTGGAAAATAGTAACTCAAGTATGAGCCACGAGCTAACACTGACACGAAAAATTCTCACACTTCTGGACGGGCTGGGCGGAATCCGCCCCCACATACAAATTTAACCCCCCTCCCAAAACTGGTATTTATAAATGATGGATTGTTTGTATCACTGTAAAATTAGAATACATAAAATCTGGTAGCTCTAGGTAAACAAAAAATATATATTTTTTTCCTATATTAAGTTTATGCATGGGCAGAATCTACCCAACCCTTCCAGTTAAGAGTTAAAACAATAAAAACTCATTGTTATTTAAAAGACATTTCAGAAGAAGAAAGACATGCATGTCTTTTTAAATAGACCTTCTCTGGAATACATCCTGAATAGGATTTCAGTGCAAAAATAGATATCTTTAAAGGAATTTTTAAATTGTCAGCTTAGTTATTGAGGATATACAGTTAAACCTGTCTATAGCGCCTCCCACTTGGGACTCACCAAAATAGGGTGCCATTGAGAGGGGGTGCTATAGACAGATCACTTTTAATGTAAATCGCATCGTACTACGTACAGTTAAACCTCTTTTATTCAACTCTCCAAGGGATCAGAGCTTTCGGTTGAATTAAAGGAAGTGTTGAATTAAAGTTATTCAGATGATTAGCTAATCATCTAACTTGCTGACATAACATTTTTTAAAAATAGCTTTGTAATATAAATTGATCATATTAATTGAAACCATTGTGTGTGTACTTTTTTTGTATTTATTTTTTTTATTTTCATGATTAAATTTTAGTATTGTGGACAAAATGACATTAATATATATTTTAAAAACATAAATAATTACAAATAATATTTTATTCTAATTGAAGAATATAGCAGTTGAAAGGAAATAAATATGGAAAATAAAAAGAAAAATTAAAAATATTATTTTAAAAGAATCGTAAGATCTTTTTAACCCTTATCCAGTAACATGGGGTCAATATGACCCCAGACATATCATTTTTATCTTTAATATCATTAAAGATAGAATAATATTTATACAAATTTTTATATACTTCTAGTAAAGCTTAATTTTTAATCCTGCTCCAAAATTTTTAAAATATAATGCTAATTATTCATTTTAACCCTCCTCCAGTAACATGAAAATAATCCTGTGTCCAGTAACATGGGGTCTATATGACCCCAAATTTAAAACAACACAAAAAAATATATATAAATTTAGTATTTTAATTTATGATATTAAAACATTATTATACTATATATTAATGCATATAAACATTTAAAAAAAAAATTAATTACATTTTTGGCAATATACAAATGAATGATTAGGGCACACAACATTTTTACACTTGGAGCACATGATTTTGTATTTAGTGTCATTCGACCTTGGGCAAAGGTAGCAGCGTGCTCTCTTTTGGGATGTAGATTGGGAAGGCATCATTATTTCAACTAATCCACACAGTTCGATCATATTTCTTATCGCTTTTGGAGTTTGGGGAATCGAATAGCGATGCTTTGCATGAGGCGTGATGAGCTCAATTGCCAATTCTTTGATAAAATTTGATCTCCTATTTGATTTTTCTGATGCCCATACTTTGTTAACTGAAGAATATAAAACCAAAGAATTATAAGCAGCTGAATCAACCATTCCAAAAAAACTCTCATTGGCCAACGAGCTGTTTTTCTTTTGCAGGTATAGTTGGCACAAAGTTGGTCATGAGTGTCCACACCTCCTTTGGTATAGTTGTAATATACAATTATTTCTGGCTTATTGAAATCTTTCTCAGTGTATTTTTCATGGTGCATACTGGAAAGTAAAATGACACGTTTCTTTTGTTTTGGCACATAAGAAAGAATAGTTACTCCCATTGCATCGAATCCATATTGTGAAACACCTATATCTCCATTCAAAAGAAAATTTTTGGGAATGATTGCCTTATATTTTTTTAATGTGCCAACCAGAGTAATATTTCTTTTTTTAAGCTCCATAGCCAGTTCATATGAGGTATACCAATTATCAGTTGTGATATTTCGATTGGTATTTTCAATAGGTTTGACCAATTCCAAGACAACATTGGTAGGGACGGAAAAATTGGGATCATAGTTTGAATCTTTTCCTATATAAATTTTTCCTGTGAGAAAATAAAATGTTGCACTATCTGCTAGTACAAATACTTTGATCCCATACTTTGCTGGCTTGTTCGGGATGTACTGTTTGAATCCACAACGTCCTCTAAAGTTTAGCAACGATTCATCAATGGTACAATTTGTACCTGGAGTATACAGACTTGAACATTTTGCTATGAACAGTTCGCACAACTCTCTAATAGGAGCTAATTTATCATCTTTTCTTCGTTCTTCTCTGCTTTCCCTATTATCAAATCTTAAAACATTCAATAAGAATACAAATCGTCTTTCATTCATACCTGCACCAAAAATGTTCCTACCAGTCCCATCTCTCGCAAACAAAGACTTTGTAGATTCTGAGCCTCCTTTTCCTACTCCTGCCAATAAAGTAAGACCAATTAAATGTTTTTGTTTTAAAATATAGCAATAAAAGTTAAATATTAAAAAAGGAACTTTATAACATATTCAGTAACATGGGGTCAATATGACCCCAAACAAAATTTTTATTTTTTAAAATGAATAATTAGCATTATATTTTAAAAATTTTGGAGCAGGATTAAAAATTAAGCTTTACTAGAAGTATATAAAAATTGGTATAAATATTATTCTATCTTTAATGATATTAAAGATAAAAATGATATGTCTGGGGTCATATTGACCCCATGTTACTGGATAAGGGTTAAAAAATAAAAATTTTGTTTGGGGTCATATTGACCCCATGTTACTGAATATGTTATAAAGTGCCTTTTTTAATATTTAACTTTTATTGCTATATTTTAAAACAAAAACATTTAAATCAAAACCAAAACTAATTAACGTGAAATCAAAACCAAAACTAAGTGTTATGCAATATCCTTTGTGAGATCTCACTAGGCTCAAGTTTCTCTCAGCTGTAAGTACTCTTTTATTTTTTATATTTATAAATATAATGACAGAAAAAGAATTAATTAATAATATTAGTAGATTAATTTTAGATGAAAGTGAAGATAGTGAAGAGGAATTTGATTTATCTGATGAAGATAGTGATAATTGTTATGAAAGTAATCACAATTCTGAATCTGAGCAGGATGTTATTTCTTCTGGATCTGAAGATGAAGGGGAAGAATATTTAGGAAAGAATGGCCATGTTTGGTCTTCTAAAGAACCAATCAAAACAAGAACTAAGAGTTCTAATATTGTAGTACGATGCCCTGGCCCTAAAGCATCCCTTCAAATTCCAAAAGCTTCTGATGCTTTCAATTTGTATTTTGATGACAACACAATAAATGTCATTACCAAGTGGACTAACCAAAAAATTGACACTGTGAAAGGTAACTATAAATTTAGAACATTTACCTATGAAACATCTCCTGATGAAATTTGGGCATTAATTGGTCTTACTTTATTGGCAGGAGTAGGAAAAGGAGGCTCAGAATCTACAAAGTCTTTGTTTGCGAGAGATGGGACTGGTAGGAACATTTTTGGTGCAGGTATGAATGAAAGACGATTTGTATTCTTATTGAATGTTTTAAGATTTGATAATAGGGAAAGCAGAGAAGAACGAAGAAAAGATGATAAATTAGCTCCTATTAGAGAGTTGTGGGAACTGTTCATAGCAAAATGTTCAAGTCTGTATACTCCAGGTACAAATTGTACCATTGATGAATCGTTGCTAAACTTTAGAGGACGTTGTGGATTCAAACAGTACATCCCGAACAAGCCAGCAAAGTATGGGATCAAAGTATTTGTACTAGCAGATAGTGCAACATATTATTTTCTCACAGGAAAAATTTATATAGGAAAAGATTCAAACTATGATCCCAATTTTTCCGTCCCTACCAATGTTGTCTTGGAATTGGTCAAACCTATTGAAAATACCAATCGAAATATCACAACCGATAATTGGTATACCTCATATGAACTGGCTATGGAGCTTAAAAAAAGAAATATTACTCTGGTTGGCACAATCATTCCCAAAAATTTTCTTTTGAATGGAGATATTGGTGTTTCACAATATGGATTCGATGCAATGGGAGTAACTATTCTTTCTTATGTGCCAAAACAAAAGAAACGTGTCATTTTACTTTCCAGTATGCACCATGAAAAATACACTGAGAAAGATTCCAATAAGCCAGAAATAATTGTATATTACAACTATACCAAAGGAGGTGTGGACACTCATGACCAACTTTGTGCCAACTATACCTGCAAAAGAAAAACAGCTCGTTGGCCAATGAGAGTTTTTTTTGGAATGGTTGATTCGGCTGCTTATAATTCTTTGGTTTTATATTCTTCAGTTAACAAAGTATGGGCATCAGAAAAATCGAATAGGAGATCAAATTTTATCAAAGAATTGGCAATTGAGCTCATCACGCCTCATGCAAAGTATCGCTATTCGATTCCCCAAACTCCAAAAGCGATAAGAAATATGATCGAACTGTGTGGATTAGTTGAAATAATGATGCCTTCCCAATCTACATCCCAAAAGAGAGCACGCTGCTACCTTTGCCCAAGGTCGAATGACACTAAATACAAAATCATGTGCTCCAAGTGTAAAAATGTTGTGTGCCCTAATCATTCATTTGTATATTGCCAAAAATGTAATTAATTTTTTTTTAAATGTTTATATGCATTAATATATAGTATAATAATGTTTTAATATCATAAATTAAAATGCTAAATTTATATATATTTTTTTGTGTTGTTTTAAATTTGGGGTCATATAGACCCCATGTTACTGGACACAGGATTATTTTCATGTTACTGGAGGAGGGTTAAAATAAATAAATAAAATTGTTTCAAAATATACATTCACATTATAATATAATCTATAGAGTTTAATGAATGAAAATTTAAAATTCATATTAAAAAATAGTGTGTTTATCATTTTTTTTTTAAATATTGCTCAAATTTTTATTGAGATTGTGGAAATTACAAATTCACTCCACATACTAGATATAGATGGTGAGTAGAGAGTAAAAGGTAAAATAAAAGGCAATTATTATTATACAATATTTATCCATCTATATAATATTTATTTTAATATTAAGATAAAAAGAGAAAAGAGTTACTTCCAATAACTTATCTCAGTATGATAAATTATGAAGCCGTCTTCATACAAAGAGACATTTGACATCAATTTTATACTCTATATCATTTAACAAACTTCCATATTTTAAGTAATATTGAGTGGTAAGTGTATTGGGTACAGGTTGTTAGAATACTAGGCTATAGATGAGCTAGTGTTTGAAAAGGAACTTGTATGTATATGTTTACTAGCCGAATGAAACGTCCCACTTCAATCTTTAAAATACAAAAATGAAATGTAAATTTTCACAACGATATTTGAAAATTGTATTATTTAGATTTTTTGTATGAATATTTTAAATCTGATATATACATAAAATGATATGATAATGATAGCAAGTGATTTCTTGTTCCTACCCTGTCATTACGTCACTCAAGGTCACCATCACGCCACGTGGTGGCGCAGCAAACGGTGACACCTGAATGGCGCTCTCCTATTGGCTTGCTACGATCACGCCACCAAAAGCAAACGGTGACAGAATGCATGACGCTGATAACTGTATATAGAATTATAGTTTTTGTTGTTTTCATGTAGACATATATACCAAGATTTGTTTCATATAATTGCTATTAATAATAAATAATATGTAAAGTTGGTTACGTCCTTCTTACTTACTTTAATTACATAACAAAGGTTACATCTAAAAATAGCAATAGGAAAGTGATAAAAAGCGTTCGAACAAAGAAAAATGAACAAACAAGGAAGAAAGATAAGCAGAGCAATAGGAGCTGCTGGAACGAAAGTCTCACATGACATGTTACATTAGGTCAGCTGACATCCCACTGATAGATGGAAGGTATGGGACAAGATACCGGTGGATGCAAATTCATGTTGGTTGCCGGTGATTTTATATTTATTTTAGAAACCAGGGACACAAATTCGCATTCTTTGGGTCCAAATTGTTAAACTAACACGGAAATGGAATATTGAAATATTCTCATAATCATTGTGGCTTCATTATAATGATTTGTTTATTGTCATTAAGACTGGGAGCACTACTCAGTGGCAGGCCACAGACTTAGCTCCAAGAGAAATGGCCGCCTCTGACATGAGGAACAGACGCCATGTGCAGCAGCTCCTAACATGGAGTAGAGAAAAGAAGTTGTCAAATTCTTGATGGAAGAAGTTGTCCTCAAACATGGAGCCTCCAAAGAAATCATCAACTTCAGAGGGGGAGTATCTCAAACAAACATGCTAATCCTGTTAATTCGACACTTGTGATAATTCACAACCATGTTTTAAGGTTCTAACCTCAAGCTTATGAAATAACCAATGTTAATTTAGCCAAACAATAATTCAACCAACACAAGGTTAAAAGACCAAATCTAAATAAATAAATAGTGTGTGATGTACAACGCTGTTACCAAAATGTCACACACTATTTATTTATTTGGATTTGGTCTTATTAACTTGTGTTTATAATCTATAATCCAAATTGTGCTTTATCAATAATTCAACCAATTTTTTCTCCTGCCCAGAAGTCCTCCTCTACATGGCAGGCGGGAGAAGCAGCACAAGTAAGGGACTGTCCTGTAGGGTGAAGTATGGTGTCGTGAGCCCCGAGCTGTTAGATAACCGTGAAGGCCTACAGGGAAATGTGGCTGACTAACAGGGCAATGGCACCCACTCATTCCATGGAGTGGACAAGACATCACCACCAATATTTAAAATCAAATTTTGACAACATTAGATAATTCTTGTTTAAATAGAAATATACTGCTGAAAATACGATACTTTGGCATGTGGGGCAACAATGGCGGGATTTTACATATATGCAATGTTTAAAAGTGTTACAATGCATCGTAAATATCAGCACCAATGTCATGCACACATTTTTTTTCCTTCTAAACAATTTAAACCTGAGGGGGCGCTATTGAGTCATGAGGTGTCTTAGAGAGTAACATTCTGATATAACATACATCATGACTGGGTGAAGTAGAATGCCTTTGTCATTAAGACTGGGAGCACTATTCAGTGGCAGGCCAACTTAGCTCCCAAAGAAATGGCCGCCTCTGACATGAGGAACAGACGCCATGTGCAGCCGCTCCTAACATGGAGTACAAACACTGCTCATCCTGTATCCCCGAATCAGGAGCCCTTACAGGGTACTATCAGCCGGGCCAGCTGAGCCCAGGTTTTTTAGTGAGCTTGTTATTGCTCCCCCTCCTCCTTTTTCATCCGGGCTTGGGACCGGCGATGAACTCTACTCATCCCCAGTAGACACCATCAAAAAGCTCTAAAAGCTTTAACCCTGATATAATTGAGTGGAGAGAGAGAGAGATAAGAAAGAAAAAAATAACATACAGAAGAGAGCATGCCTTTCAAAGATTGATCTACAAGAAAAAGAGTTTTAGCCTAAAAGCAAACAGCCATAAAAGATTTATTTAAAAGATAATGTTCTTTTTTTAAATAATATTTTCAGCTTTTTATTTATTAATGATTTTTTTTTTTTAATTTAACTTTCTTCCCATTGCATTTATTCACTTAGATTAAAATAGTGCATTTGTAATTTTCTTCTTTTTTTTTTTCAAAAATTTACTAATGAAATTTTTTCCATCGCTCAAAGTTAATCATGAAAATTTCTGAAAAAAAAATAAATAAATAAAAAGATACAAGAAAATAAGACCTAATCCAAATAATTTAATAGTGTGTGACGTTTCGGTAACAGCATTGTTACCATCATTAGACAAAAAAATAATTATTCTTTTGTCTGATGATGGTAACAATGCTGTTACCGAAACATCAAACACTATTAAATTATTTGGATTAGGTCTTATAAACTTGTACCTATAATCCAAATTGTGCCTTATAATTAAATAAAAAAAATTCCAAAGGCATTAATATATTCCACATTATTATTTAAAAAATATATTTCAACAATATTCTCTAATACAATAGAACCTTCTTGAAAAGGATCCTTAATTGCAGAGCTAAAGTGTCCTTTAGAGAGAGATGTCCTCTTACCAGAGAGTTGCTACAGTAGAACCTCCCTGTAAAGGACACCTAATTACAGAGCCAAAGTGTCCTTTAGGGAGAGGTGTCCTCTTACCAGAGAGTTGATACAGTAGAACTACCTCCCTGTAAAGGACAACACCTAATTGTAGAGCCAAAGTGTCCTTTAGGGAGAAGTGTACTCTTACTGGAGAGTTGCTACAGTAGAACCTCCCTGTAAAGGACAACACCTAATTGTAGAGCCAAAGTGTCCTTTAGGGAGAAGTGTACTCTTACTGGAGAGTTGCTACAGTAGAACCTCCCTGTAAAGGACACCTAATTGCAGAGCCAAAGTGTCCTCTAGGGAGAGGTGTTCACTTACCATAGAGTTGCTACAGTAGAACCTCTTTGAAAAGGACACCTAATTGCAGAGCTAAAGTGTCCTTTAGGGAGAGGTGTTCTTTTACCGGAGAGTTGCTACAGTAGAACCTCCCTGTAAAGGACACCTAATTACAGAGCCAAACTGTCCTTTAGGGAGAGGTGTCCTCTTACAGGAGAGTTGCTACAGTAGAACCTCCCTGTAAAGGACACCTAATTGCAAAGTTTCTTTTAGGGAGTGGTGTCCTCTTACCGGAGAGTTGCTACAGTAGAACCTCCCTTTAAAGGACACCTAATTACAGAGCCAAACTGTCCTTTAGGGAGAGGTGTTCTCTTACCGGAGAATTGCTACAGTAGAACCTCCCTGTAAAGGACACCTAATTACAGAGCCAAACTGTCCTTTATGGAGAGGTGTCCTCTTACCGGAGAGTTGCTACAGTAGAACCTCCCTGTAAAGGACACCTAATTCCAGAGCTAAAGTGTCATTTATAGAGAGGTGTCCTCTTACCGGAGAGTTGCTAAATAGTAAAAATGGTAATATTGTAAATGAAAACTGTCCTTTATAGAGATGTGTCCTCTAGCAGGAGTGTCCAATCATGGAGGATCTACTGTACTATTATATCAATTATATATTTGATTATCCAAGAAAAATGTTCACTAGAAATCAATGTTGTAATGAAATCATTAAACTGACTTTAATTGAACACAACTTTAATTCAACCAAAAGCTTCTCTGATTCCTTTAGGGTGTCAAATTAAAGAGGTTGTACTATAATTAAGAAAGTTTACTTAAAAAATAATAATAATAATTAAATAGACAATATTATTATATACCTTTAGGTAAATGTTATTTATTATAAAATAAATAAAGCTTCCAGGGCTAGGTTTCTTGTTCAAATTTTTATTTTCAAGTTTTCGGACTTGTCAGTCCTTCAACAAGAGTATCATGATAATAAATTGATGATAAATACAATTTTTATATACAAATTAATTTTTATATATTTTAAATATTTATGATATTGAAAGGGGGAGAAAAAAATGTTATTTATGTTTATAATTTTCAAATATATATATATATATAATATATTTTTTAATTTATTTTATACCTCTTAAAAGTATTTTTGAAACTTTAAAACTCTATATAATACCTTTTGATATGCATTTTTTGAAAACAAAAGATTATTAAATAGATTGTTTGATGTTGATATTATACTATAAAATGTTGTTTAACTTTTTGAAATATTTTTTTGAGAGTGTAAAATCTCTTTAAATTAATTTTTAAATGCCAATACATTTTCTTAATGATTTAAATTTTTTTGTTGACCAAGTATATATATATATAAAACATGATTTCTCGGCGACTCGGCGCATGTGAAAGGAAAATGGGACATCGGTAATTAAAGGCTAAAACAAATATTTAAACCAACCTGAAAACAGGCGTTATTGACATGGCACAAATTACTGGTATCAGTTTTAAAAGTTAAAGATTAAAAACACAAATATATAGTTTTGGTTTAGATGTACTCAATTTTTTTCACTATCGCAAGTGTGTGTGCGACGGGAGTATGCTATAATATTATTATAAAATCCGCATATAAAGGAATATAGAGTTTTCTTTTCAAAAAAAACTTTTATAGAATAAATTTCAATTTTTTTTTGTTTAATATGAATATGTTTTGTCATTGCACTTTCCTTTAGATTGAAAATATTTTTGAGGGTAGAAAAAGAAAGATTGTATTTACCATTTTATATGTTGATGTTAAGGTAGAGTAAAATATATATTTTTGAAGAAAAAAAAAAAAAAGAATTATTTAAGTAATATTTATGAAGCCCACTTGGGGCAAAAATAAACAAGGTGCCAAGACACCTTAAAATAAAAGAACAAAAACAGAGATTGACAACATGACGAGATTAGATAATTTGATTTATTTGAAGAAATGGCTTAATATTTTCAAAAAAATAAATAATCGAAAATGAAATATCCTCAAATTATATTTAAAAAAACTCTAATATATGCTCCCGCTTTTCAAATATTTTTCCTATTGAATATTCGAGATAATAATCTTACTATTTATTCATTGAATAACAGCTTTGTGTGCTTTTCAAATACACTTTTCTCTCTCTCTCTCTCTCTATATATATATATATATATATATATATATATATATATATGTGTGGCAATATAATAATAAGGTGGAAAAATAAATAAGGACACCATAAGTTGGAAGGGAAACCCAGCAACCAGAGAGAGAGGGAGGGAGACGGGCCCAGCAACAGCCGGGCTGTGGTGTCGCACACAATCCCCAACTGTCTTAAAAGTCCCGAGATTCCAAGTAACGAGCCCCAGTAGTCGCCTCTTGGAATGTCGCTGAGGTCTAAAGTGACCGGTCGCCCGTCTCTCTCTGGGTTTACTGTAGGTTTGTTTTATTATTCCTGAAGGAGCATATATTATGACATTTGGCCCTTTGAAGAAGGCTGAACATGGTTTGAGTATACTTAAAGCTGGAGAAGCCAGGAGTAGAGAAAATAATTTTATAGTTGAAATTATTTAAGGTTATGGTGACATAGTTTTATGTAAATAAAATATTGTATAGTACACAAGTAAATATTATTTACAAGCAGTTTTACAACACCAGAAAGTTTGATATTTAAGGGAATTTTTGATAATATCAAAGTTATAAAAGGCTATATGCAATAACATCTAATATATTATAAGAGAAATGCTATTGAGGAGTGTGAAAAGGAGAAGGGGAGTCACAAACACATGATGAAAATCTTAAGGCTGTTGGGGCACGTTTTTGTAACCATACCCCAACAGAAGGCGTATGTATAATCAAATCAAATGGATACATGGCTTCCCTCCCACATAGACTTACAGACCATTCTTTTTGCCCAGAAACCTAGACAACAGATGACACCAGACTTCCATGCCGAAAGCTGATGCCTGGTAAAGAAGAAGACATCCAGAGACATCCGAGCTGGAAACTGTTGTTTCATATGTACATATATTCCCCTCACCAAAAATTTAGGTAAAGGTGACCAGAAAAAAAAAATGGAGAAGGAAGATCTCTAAAAGACTGAACCTTATAAAAAAATCCTTCCCGAGAAAGGAAAGCGTTATATTACAGTTCAAGTGAAAAGGGGCCTGTGTCAATTTTAGCTAAGACGGAGGGGGGGGGCGATATATATATATCGTCCCGAGAAAAAGGGAGGATTTTATTTCAATCCATGTGGAGGGGGGGGGGGGGGCTGGGGTCTGAAATTTTACACTATCGCCGTAGCTGTTACTCTCTTTAGATTTTTGTTTTGGTAATACTATATGTTCTATTTTGATGGAAGAGGCCTGGAGTCTGAAATCTTACACTAGTGCCGTGGCTGTTTCTCTCTTTAGATTTTTTTGTTTTGGTAATACTATATGTTCTATTTTGATGAGGCCTGGGGCGTCTATGAAATTGATACTGGAGCGTTGGCCATTTTGATTGGTGTTTCTTTCGGCGAATGAAAATGGAGAGAGACATGAATAAGAGGAGGTTCTTTGCCAAAAGGCAAGATTCGATCTGAGTCGCTCAGTGAAAGGACAGTCTTCAGACGGGAGACCAGACCTTTGCCGGCACTTTCGAGAAAAGGTAAGCCATTTGTCATTATGACTTAGCGCCTTCCCCCCCCTTTTGTGTAGTAGCCAACCTAGATTTCGCATGGGCCCTAAAGGGCTATAAAGTAACTTCAGGTCACCTCTATCTATATTTTACTATGTAAATAGCATATCTCGTCAGTATAGACATGTTCCCAAATTTTAAGATATTTAAATAAATATCTAGAGAAAATTTCTTGTTTCCTCTGTTACCTATTTCATACATAATTTGCCTTATGGTGCTACTCCCACTGTTTAAATGAAATGTTATATGTTTCTTACCTATTTGAAGGGAATGTTACTAATAATCAAGTCTCCCATAAATTACCGGCCACATACATTGTCGCGAGTGTCTGTGTTTCAGTGTTTTATAGATTGCCCAATTTAATAACGATTTCATGGGTTGCCTGATGAATTTGTATACTAGTGTCGCGGCTGTTTCCATCTTTAGACCATTGTTCTGACAATATTATATGCTCGATCCTTGCTTTAGCTCAACTCTTAATCAATTACAGAGTTTTTCCCTCCCTTTTTTTTTATTTATCCTGTTTGCACAAATTGCATTACATGTGATGATGTAAAGACATATGCCGATAGTGCATCATTGACAGCTGTGCTGCTATTATACAACATTAAGGTCTTGCTGCGGGTTATATACATGGGGATGTTGGCCTAAATTGCTATATATATATATACTTAAGGAAAGAAACTTTAATAAGTCATATCGTGTATCCTCCCTTTCAACTATCCAAACCGGGGAACCATCAATGTCGCCCGCCGCGGGGCTCGAATTTAGTATATGTTTCTTCCCCTATACTTTAGAAATATATACCTAATGAAAAGCCATACTATTTTTAAGTATTGGTGAAGTAGTCCACGCATCCTGAGATTAACAGTCTATTATAAATCGTGAATTTTAATTTATGCTTTCCGTTTCACTGGCATTTTATCAGGCAATGAAAGTTATGTTGAGGCGGTGTATACCGCATCTCTCGCCGCTGTCTTTTACGATTCACATTGTTTGTGGCAAAACCTTAATATTATCATTGATTTCTGATATCAAAGTAAAACGTCTATGGGGATGAGTATCTTTTATTCTGGTCTTCTCGAGCTTTCGAGCTTGTCCGCCCTTCTACAGGAGAAACATATACAATATATCAAGAAAATATAACGTCGCCTGATGCTAAAACTATTATGATTCTATGTACATATATATATATACATTAGAAAGTTTTGCATATTATTTGTTTTCTTAAGACATATTTTTTTGATTAAGGTATTACACATATTCTACTATTGTTTGCTATATTCTATGAATTATCTTATAGGTTAGAAATTCTATTATTTAAGTAGTTTTATAATAGTTATTGGCTATTACATATAAGTTACTTATATTATTGTTGATATTATTAGCTGGTACTAGGATATATTGTGTTATATGTTTCGGGCAAATCTATTTTCTATTAATGCTATTGTGTTTTCTGAATAATAGAAAATCAATTATAAGCCTTTGATATTTGCTGTTTATGTTATTGTAATGTATTCTAGGTTCTCCTAATGCGAAAGTGTGACCTGTTCCTTTGCAGTATTGGAAAATTAGAGACCTATTGTCTTGATTAATAACGTTGCGTCTATGTTCATATATTCTATTGCTGACTCTCCTTCCTGTCTCCCCTGCGTATTACTTGGCAGCTGTTACACTCTACGGAATATATTGCCTTTTATTCTCTGTTTTGGTTAGTGGGTTTTATGATAGTAGGATTATTTTAGATAGCGGACTTTTATGGTGGAGCCTATGTTAGGGAATTACAGTAATACGTTTGGATGCCAGAGTTTCTTAAGTAGTTGGCTATTGTTATAGATGTTTGTGAGTATGGAATGTAACATATCGCCCTATAGATATTTTGTGGAAATGTTGTAATATAAAGATGATTTGGTATCCTGCTTGCTGGACATTATTTATAATGTTCTGTGTCTCAATCATTTTGAATTCTGTTGCGAGCACCATTGATTACAATTTCTTTATTTTACTTTCTCAAATTATTATATACAGTATGAGAATTGAGGTTGGATTTCCCATGGTTCAAATTTAGAACGGTGATCAGTGTTTTACAGTAGTCTACTGAAATGACTAAGCATTTTTTTTCATCATAGCTCTGATATAATTTTCTCACAGCAGAGGTGAGTTCTGATAATTATTGCTGGATACAAATATCTTAACTTCATTTTAATAGCGCTTTCTATCAAATCATACTAGCCTGTGTATCCAGATATATGAGCCTTAAGGTGAAAATAGAATTGAAGATCCAGTTAGCGTACCCGTGAAGAGAGAAATTTGATCACCATAAAAAGACGCGTCAGGCAACCGACTTTTTTTCTTTTTCTCATGATGCCTCCAACTGCATATGATCTTAAATATCCTGTATACACTCTGACAAGGGAAGGTTATCCTGAATTGACAAATGTATAATTTTTGTCTTTAGTAGAGATTTCCAAGATTCTATTTCTGAAACATTTTTTTTTTGGATGAAGACAAATAAAACCATCTTGATAGTATTGAATTTTACAGCAAATATTTGCCAGCAGAAGGCATGATGAGATTACATGAAATTTAAACCAGTTATATGCTTAGTATGTTTCTTCAGCTGTAATTTGACACAGTCATCAAATGAAGAAATGGGCAGTACGCCATATCTTGATGCTGGACACTTCTGTGTCAGGAAGGTGTAGTTAGTCTGTTTAATGAGAATTTCAATAATTATCGAAATTTAGCAGATTATCATTGGGGATTTGAACAACTGTCTTGAAAAATTTTGAACAGCCTGAGTAGATAAAGGAATCCTGGAGTTAGAGTGGAGAATTAGTAGTACAGACTGACCACTCGACGCAGATAACTCTAGGGAACAATTATTGTGTTAATCCGCCGTAGACAAGAAGAACATTGATTCTCAGGATACTCGATAGGCAGAATTTTGAGAATTGATAAGGTCATGGTTAAAGTTTACACAGGCATGTGGGAGTAAAGACAGTGATTTAAAGAGGCAGCCTTGTGTCTTAAATACTTTCAGTGGAAGCAGATGCCACTGCAAATATTCAGGTCTAATAATTTCCAAATTTGAAGTCATGCATGACGGGTTAGCACGGGATTGACGCCTGAACTGGCTTTCACTGGGATTAATCGAGCTTGCGAAAGAACTAGAAGAAGTGTGACATGTCACGCTACTGTACTAAATTAATAATTGAGAAGATTTATGTTGAGCCAACTGAAATTAGTAAAGAATTAAGAGATTAAGGTCTTATTCTTTGAGTTTTACACTAATTTCAATTACGCGATATGGACGGCGTTATAAGTTGGGTGGAAATGATTCGGCCGCAATGGGATGGTCTCCTGGAGGTGGTACGATCAAATACTTACTTATTGAATGCCGGGCGGGATCGCATGGAGCATTAAATGACATCGAGAAATGCTTAAAGAAACACCCTAGAAGATTGGGGATCGACAAAATGACGACATGGAAAATGCTCAACATTGTACATTGGCAGCAAAATGATATCTTGCTATTGTATGGACGACCACTCCTTCCTGAAATGTGCAGCGGATGTTAGTCCCAGAATTAGGTCCTTTGAGGCGACACTTTCCTTTGCAGATGACATAAAGACGCATGACAAAACAGCACATGAGCATTTAAACTAGCTTCAATTCCTGCCATTAATTAATTTAGTTGACCAATAGCTATAGAACCACTGGAGACCTCCATACCTGTGTGAATATTTTAGTGAGAAATGGGCGATTCAATTCTATGAGCCATGAGGTATCCTGTAAGATCGGAGTTGTACCCCATTCAATTTTTTTTAATAGTAACCAGTGCGAGATATTTCCAGAATTTTTTTCTAACTGTCATATAATTCGAAAACTAGAAAACTACACCATTTTAATACAGTTTACGTTTAGCACCCATGTGGACTCAATATGACCATTGCATAAAAAAAAAAAAAAATCGAAGACTAATGAGCGAGCCAACCTAAAGAGAACGAGTTTAATAGGCTTACAATCAATAGTTGAAGCAAACTATTCGCACAAATTTGTTATGTTCTCTCTCTAAATGATCTATGACATTATAGGTTTTCTTAACAAGGTAACTACCCCGCTGAGTGTATATGGAGTTATAAAGCTTAAAGGTCATAGGCTGTTGGAATAGAGTAGTTCAAAATTAAGAGTGATAATAGATCGGGATCCAGATCCCGATGACGGGTTTCGAAGAGACTTCAGAGGGATGAAAGAGGTGTTGAAAGTGATGAAAGGGCGATGAAATATGATGAAAAAGGCGTTGAACTGTGTTATAAGGTGATGAATAAGAGATGAAATGTGTTGAAGGCGTTGAAGAGAGATGCGATGGAAGTAAGTTGAAAGGCGTTGAGGATGATGAAGGATGATGAAAGAGTGAGAAAGCGATGAATGTTGATGAGGAAGAGATAGAAAGATGCAGAAAGATGTTGAAAGAGAAAGAATTGAAAAAAGTTGGATAAAGGGTTTTGTAAATAGTAGATAAAGATTGATGGAAGAAAGTACATTTAATGTATAAAGCGTAGCTGTCGACCGCAATATCGCCTCGATAGAACTATTTCTTTTAAAATAAGACATATTATGCACTGGGGGTTTGTGTAAGCTGATTTACATAAGTTTCGGCAACAATATACACTATTTAATATAGATAGGTCTTTATTAATTACAATATTAGGTTATATATTAAATAGCAAATATGTCTTAGTGTTATGGTGAACTTTAAACAGTTTGCAGTTTTTTTTTTTAACATGTGTTCTAGTGCTAAGTGTTGAAAGGAGCTTTAACACCATGTTTCAGGGTTTGTGTGTTATTTGTCTCAACCTTGTCTTTGTGCAGAATACCGTCTCACAACCTTACTGTAGTGTTTGTTGCCATCTTTAAAGATCTTCACAATTTGTTTTAATATTAGTGTGTCATTTAGAGAAAATTGTCACAACCTTATCCTTGTATAGAACACCGTTTTTACACCGTTTTATTTAATAAGTTATATGAGAGATTTTAGATATAGTATAAGAGTTACTATTTACATGAGCCAAATCGACCCAACAGTTAGAGCAAGAGGGGGGAACTCAGATATTTCCTCCTTTCACGAGACGCGACTGTTCACCCCGACCGGTCGTGCCAGATAAGAGGGAAATACCAGGAAACTCTGTCCTCCTGACATCGCTCCCTCAGCACGAAGAACGTCATCCCGCTGCTTACTAGTCGGTCACAAGACCTTAGGCAGTCTGTTCTTGCACTTTGGGTTTGTGATAGGGCTCCATGCTCGCTACAAGGACGACATCTTGGGTTTTCGTGTTCTCCTAGTGTAGAATTGGCTCAGCCTCATTTTAGTATAGTATATAATTAAGAGTCGTCTCACAACCTTGTTTTAATATGACACACCGTTCTGAAGAGCTTGTACAACCTGTCAGGATATGATTTAGGAAAATTTTAAGTTCCTTTTATTGTTATGTTACAATATTATCCAACAATACAACCAGAGCGGACTCAGAAGTAATGAGACGAGGGGAAATTGACAGAGTTAGTGTGGACAGCTTAACTTTACGCAGGTCTACAAGGGTGAAAAGGCCCACACAGTGTAAATTCTGCTTAGACTGTCGCCACTAACTAAGATTTTGGAGTGTGTACGGAGAATCAGCTCGATAGAATGAGAAGTTTAGAGATTTCAACCTTTTTTTTTTTATTTAAAAACCTTTTTTTTTTTTAAGTAGAACTTCATTGGGATTCCTTTTTTTTTCTATACAAACTATTTCTTGTTAAAACCCGAGTTTCAAAGACCAATGAGAATAATGTATACCATTGTGAATTAACTATTTAGTGTAAATCTGAAATTTTAGTTATTATCAGGAGTAATAGGTGAAGGAAGGTGTAGGAAATCACAACTTAGAGGGGGGCTATGTCTAAAACAACGAACCTAATAGGCATCCTATGGCTTGTGTTGGGTAATTCAGAAACCCTATAATCCCTGGCCTTCAGGTAGTAGCTTTGAAATAGGTTTCTAATGAGGACATGAAAGGTCAATCTTTCAGAGTAAAGTTGTGAAGTGTAGGGACCCTAAGCCAGGGGTAGAAGTTAAGTAGGCCCAGACCGTAGTCGATCCTTGGAAAGCACTTGAGAATGTTAGTGTTGGGTAGTGAATCATAAACCCTATAAATCCATCTTTCAATAGAGTGTTGAGGTCGGACTACTGCAAAGGGGACAGACGCACGATGAAGTAAGAAGATAGTGACTTCACCCACGGTGGCTAGGGGAGTGACTCAATCCGCTTTTATGAGGTGTCACGTTTAATGGTCCTTTATTCACCATTATAATTTGTGTGTGTCTTTATAGAATTGTCGTGAAAAGTCGCTTAGTGTCAAGGCAAGGGCAGTTTTTGAAGTTACACTGATTCTTTTTTTTTTTTTGGTAGGTTAGCTTCCAGATTATTTAGAATTGTTAACAATCATTTATCGAGTATAAAGTGTTAGTATATATAGAGCTTGTACAGAGGCATTTTCTTTGAGTAACCTAGGGCTTTAGTTCCCACTTTGTTTTAATTAGAAACTTTATTTGATTTCACATTAGTCCTGGAATTTAGGAATAGTTAGGAAATGTTGACATTGATTATTGGAGTATTTTGGCTTATATAATAGAATTTAGCTTTAGTATGATTGCTCGCTATGAATGAATTGTATGAATGGGAATGCGAAATGAATGTGAGAAAGCTGCAGTCAATTATATTATGAGCCCAAAAATTTACTGTAGAATAGTGTTAGGGAATTCAATAGGTTCAATTTTAAATTTGATTTCTTTATTTGTTAGGAACGATAGCCTCACAGGACTGTAGAAACTCTATTGTTAGGAAAATATTCGCTCCATTTTTGTTAGGTCTCCTTTTGGAGGAGTATAAATTTTTTTTTAATTTCTATTACTAGGGTAATAAAGTACTCTTTGTTATTTATATCAACTTGAATTTTAAGAGTCGTAGATAATGATCATATCTCGATTCTCAGACTGGAAGGTTGTGGGAGGTTATGATCAGCCCAGAAAACCCACAAAACTTCTCCTCATTAGAGGAAACGAAGAGGTATAGATTGAATTTTATGCAGGATGGGGGATTTGTTTTAGCCATGCCGTATAGCCTGGGTATAACGGCGCGACCTTGGGTAACCGATCTGACACCGTAGTTTCGACGCTTTTAGCGTGGCTGGAGCGAGGGTATTCCAGACGGGAGGTCCTGTAAGATTGGCATGTAGGCAGAGATTGCCCAGTTATTCTAGACGAAGTAGTTTCCGTCTATTGAATTTTTTTTGGTACCAGTTTGATCCCCCATAGCTAGCGGAAGTTTCTTCTAATAAAGGATTCGCCCTGCCATACGTTTTGTTGGAATGAATTCGAGCATAAGACCGATTCGAGAGGCAGAATAAGTAATTATTAGGACCTTCAACGAGTTTAAACTCGTTTCATGATAGGATAAGATTTTAAAGTATTAGTTAACTATAAGGACCGCGAACGAGACGCCAGAACGAGCCAATGAGTCAAAGTTTTAGAAGTGTTGTATTGAGGACAGTAGAATTAAGAGCAGTTATACAGGGAGTAGAATTCTGAAGGAATTTGTAAAAGAACCAAAATTTCAGATTGATAAAATTCAAATTTATAAGATGTAGATTTGTAGGATTCAGGTCAATGAATAGAGGGTATATTAGTAGATGAAAGTAATATGAATTTCTTGGAAGGGGGAGGTAGCTGAACTGTACACACCCCAGAGACAAGGTAAACGGAGTCACAAACAAAATGGGAGAAGTTGATTAGTTTCTCTGTCAAACAGAGAGCTTTCTTCATACGGTTGTCACCCTAGATTTAAATGGACTGTGTAGTTTAATAGAGGTCTGGGCTATGTTCCATTTGACCAAGATTCTAAATGACGTACCCATCTGAGTTGAGAGTATTGTAACAGAGGAATCTAACACATAAGAGAAAACACACCCTCCAGTAGGATCGGGATAGACGAATATTACCCAGTGACCAACTCGTGATTCCAGACTGAATAAGATTGAAAAACTTAACTGAGATACTAAACCTTGAACCTTCAGCGCACAAATATATATAATGTGTTTTCATTTTCTAATTGAATATGTTATTATTTTATATCATATATATTATATTATAATCATATGCTATTCATTTCAACAATTTTATTTCCTTTGATATTCATGATATTAGTAATATTTACCGGCCATGTTGCGATTTTTTTTTAACATGTTGTCATGGCTTATTCTTCCCTCAAGGCATGATCTATTTTATCCTTATTGTCTTTTATCCGCCTTACTTGTATAAGTATATATATTTTGTCATCATATATAATTTTGTAGTAGTTTTCTTTATCATCTATCATGGGATGATTTTTTATCATATTTAATCACTATCTGCATGATACGTGTTTTCTTCAATATATATATTATACCCATCACATAACATGGAAGGATTCATTTTATCATTACATATTTCGTGCCATATTTAATAATTACTTTCACAATTTGTTTTCTGTAACCTTTTTTTTATTTAGCAAAAGTCATCATGTCATAGGCTAATCATTATGTATCAAGATATTTCTTTCAGCTAACTATAATTATCCTTTCCTTTGATTGTATATGTATAACTATACCACACGAATGTCTTGATTGGTACTTAAATAAAGATGCTGGCATGTTTTAGGAGTTGGACTAGTCAGTTATTTCTAAACGACTTCTTGGCGCCCAAATTTTTATATATAATATGTAATAGGGAAATGCTCTAACTGTATTGTTAGCAGAAAGAAGGTAGCAATGAATCCAGCACCACAAGAGGCAAGGATGGGGTTGAGAGGACTTACCACAAGGAGGGCCTACTCCTCAAGGCCAAAGAAGAAAGTGGAAGGGTGGTATATATACCCATGAATGGTAAGACAGATGACCTTGCTTACTTCCATACATATGATATGACTGTCCCCCATAACCTATGTTGATAACAGTGTGCTGACAGAATAATAACACATAAAAACCCCTTTGCCAGGATGCACAATGCCCACTAATGTTCGGAATAATAAACATCTAGAATAGCATACCATCATTTTGATTAGTCTTATCTTCCCTATAGGTTTCGGTACACCTGGCTTCACCTAGTAATGGAAAATGCATTTTGCTAGAAATGGGCCTGCTTTCATAGTAACTGATGAAAGGCAGATGAATAATGAATAGCACAAACGCATTTGTCCATTACTTGGCAGGGGGAGGATTGTTGGGGCACGTTTTTGTAACCATACCCCAACAGAAGGCGTATGTATAATCAAATCAAATGGATACATGGCTTCCCTCCCACATAGACTTACAGACCATTCTTTTTGCCCAGAAACCTAGACAACAGATGACACCAGACTTCCATGCCGAAAGCTGATGCCTGGTAAAGAAGAAGACATCCAGAGACATCCGAGCTGGAAACTGTTGTTTCATATGTACATATATTCCCCTCACCAAAAATTTAGGTAAAGGTGACCAGAAAAAAAAAATGGAGAAGGAAGATCTCTAAAAGACTGAACCTTATAAAAAAAATCCTTCCCGAGAAAGGAAAGCGTTATATTACAGTTCAAGTGAAAAGGGGCCTGTGTCAATTTTAGCTAAGACGGAGGGGGGGCGATATATATATATAGTCCCGAGAAAAAGGGAGGATTTTATTTCAATCCATGTGGAGGGGGGGGGGCTGGGATCTGAAATTTTACACTATCGCCGTAGCTGTTGCTCTCTTTAGATTTTTTTTTTGGTAATACTATATGTTCTATTTTGATGGAAGAGGCCTGGAGTCTGAAATCTTACACTAATGCCGTGGCTGTTTCTCTCTTTAGATTTTTTTGTTTTGGTAATACTATATGTTCTATTTTGATGAGGCCTGGGGCGTCTATGAAATTGATACTGGAGCGTTGGCCATTTTGATTGGTGTTTCTTTCGGCGAATGAAAATGGAGGAGAGACATGAATAAGAGGAGGTTCTTTGCCAAAGGCAAGATTCGATCTGAGTCGCTCAGTGAAAGGACAGTCTTCAGACGGGAGACCAGACCTTTGCCGGCACTTTCGAGAAAAGGTAAGCCATTTGTCATTATGACTTAGCGCCTTCCCCCCCCCCTTTTGTGTAGTAGCCAACCTAGATTTCGCATGGGCCCTAAAGGGCTATAAAGTAACTTCAGGTCACCTCTATCTATATTTTACTATGTAAATAGCATATCTCGTCAGTATAGACATGTTCCCAAATTTTAAGATATTTAAATAAATATCTAGAGAAAATTTCTTGTTTCCTCTGTTACCTATTTCATACATAATTTGCCTTATGGTGCTACTCCCACTGTTTAAATGAAATGTTATATGTTTCTTACCTATTTGAAGGGAATGTTACTAATAATCAAGTCTCCCATAAATTACGGCCACATACATTGTCGCGAGTGTCTGTGTTTCAGTGTTTTATAGATTGCCCAATTTAATAACGATTTCATGGGTTGCCTGATGAAATTGTATACTAGTGTCGCGGCTGTTTCCATCTTTAGACCATTGTTCTGACAATATTATATGCTCGATCCTTGCTTTAGCTCAACTCTTAATCAATTACAGAGTTTTTCCCTCCCTTTTTTTTTATTTATCCTGTTTGCACAAATTGCATTACATGTGATGATGTAAAGACATATGCCGATAGTGCATCATTGACAGCTGTGCTGCTATTATACAACATTAAGGTCTTGCTGCGGGTTATATACATGGGGATGTTGGCCTAAATTGCTATATATATATATACTTAAGGAAGGAAACTTTAATAAGTCATATCGTGTATCCTCCCTTTCAACTATCCAAACCGGGGAACCCATCAAGGCCATTAAGACTGGGGAACTCTACACTTTAAGATATGTTTTTCAGGCGGACATGACAAGGGGAAGACTTGGCATAGGTTTTTCTATGCTATAGGTGTAGAGTACGAGAAATGAGGTTGAGGGTGGAAATTTCGTGAGCTCAGAACTGAGGTAAATATAGAACTACATACAATGTTAGAATTTTGGCGAACAGAGCGAGGGGAAACTTGCTTTGGGCCATTCTACCTTATCTATGCAGTTACTCATGTAGCGAGTCGTAGCGAGTCCGAGGGGAAAAGTCCCGTGTGTAGGCGAGGAAGCCGCATGGACTTATAGTTAATTTGAGAAGTTAAAATACACTGCGTGACATTGAAAATGGAACACCAAGAAATAGTGGCCAGAAAATTATGCAAATTTCAGGGTAGACGCGCCTAACCGAGTTAAGCAAATGATGTAAAATGCGCAGCTCTCGTGCGCACATGGAGTAAGATATAAGGGAAGGAACTTGCAGAAAGGACAGTATTCGTGTCGTTATTTCTTCAAGGAAAATCATTGTAGAAATTTTGTTCTTGTGTCAAAAGACACGTGTAATAACAGAGAATGCCAGGTCATCGTAAACGGAGGCAGTTCAAGCAGACAGACGCTTTTACGAGGGGCATGGTGATCGGACTGAAAAGGGCAGGTTGGTCCATACGTCAAATCGCAGCTGATACACACCTTGGTGCGTCCACGGTGCACCGACTGTGGAGAAGATGTTTGGAACAAGGAAATGTGGCAATTTATAGGAATGCCGGTGCAACCAGAGTGACGTCAGCACGTGTGGATCGGCGTATCCTTCGACAAGCAGTGGCGGCCCCACAAGCCACTTGTACCGCCATCCTGAAACATGTGCAAGACACCCTAGATCATTCCATCTCGACCAGAACCATTTCCCGTCGATTGGTTGCTAATGGCTTGCACTCATGCCGTCCGCTAAGAAGACTGCCATTGACCCCACTGAATAGGCGCCAACGTTTGGAATGGTGCCGGGCTAGATCGACGTGGATGACGGAATGGCACAGGGTCGTGTTCTCAGATGAGTCGCGTTTCTGCTTGTCCAGTGATAGTCGCCGTGTACGCGTGTGGCGTCGACGTGGAGAAAGGTCCAATCCGGCAGCAATTGTGGAACGCCCCACCGTGCGACAACGTGGAATCATGGTTTGGGGCGCAATCGCGAATGATTCCAGGTCACCTTTACTTCGTATTCAGGGCACTATGACGGCCCCAACGATACGTTGATGATGTGCTGCGACCGGTGACACTCCCCTACCTTCAGGGGGTACCCAATGCCCTTTATCAGCAGGATAACGCCCGACCGCACACTGCTCGCATTAGCAACAAGCTCTGCAAGATGTACAGGTGCTTCCCTGGCCACCGTACTCTCCTGATCTCTCACCAATCGAGCACGTCTGGGACATCATCAGCCGCGTTCAGAAGACGAACTGTGGCAAATGGTTGAGAGGGAATGGAGAGCCATCCCTCAGGACGCCATCCGTACTCTGATTGACACTCTACCTAGACGTGTTGCTGCGTGCATCGCCGTCCGCGGTGGGTCCTACTTGCTACTAAGCCGACGCCGTTCTCGCTCTGTATTATGACTATCATTTTGAAATTAAGATCACTTATTGTTCGTCCCTGTCTCTCACTGTCTGCCGAGTTTCATCACTTTCTGGCCACTATTTCTTGGTGTTCCATTTTCAATGTCACGCAGTGTAGTTCGAAATACAAAGGTATAAAATATAGGCGAACAGAGCGAGGGGAAATTTACTTTGGACCTTTCTACCATAATTATTTCGATACTAAGGGATTCTAGTAGTTTTAACTAATTGGAGGAAAGGGTGCGCGCACAGTGCCAAAAATTGAGACGAGGACGGTGTTGTCCTTTACAATTAACAAGCGTCTCGTACACGAGGTGTTTGACCCGTCGTGGGAGCTTGTGCGAGGAGATGATTTCGCGACGGGTTGAACGTAAAACCCATGCTTGCGCGAAGTGAGGACGGACCGGACAAATCAGCGACGATGGGAAATATCGGCCGCCGTAGGTTATATCTCGTGTTGGTATGGACAAGGGCCAAACATAAATTTGAAGACAGGGCCCGTGTGGCGAACGTGTGGCGCGAGAAGGAGGAGCGAAACTAGCCGCTCGATGCAGATCGTTCAAGTCGAACAAAAGAAGTTGATAAACATCTAGCAGTTAGTCAATCTGCATCCTGTGACGAACACACCAGTGGCTAGATGGTGTGGGTCAGTGGATATGCTAGAGAGCAACTACAAAATATATTATCGTAAATGAAAAGTGGAGATTAGTGGCAATAGTAGTTTGATAATTGAATAACCAGTAATTCTATAGAGGGTCATGGGCTGGTAGAAGGTTAACGAAGTTGTAAGAATGAGAGGAGTAAAACAATTGCACTTACAGGTTATGTTGGTTTAGAGAGAAAGTAGATTCATTGAGTTTGTAGCGATTCTTTGTCCGGCTTACTAGTTTATGTGGTGGTTAAGCAATTACACTCACATAAATAATTTCTTTATAAAATCAAGCCTTTTATTAGAATGACTATGGCTACACCGCTATGGCTATTTGGGTCAGGCAACCAACAGCATGAGAGGCAGAATGACAATAATGACTAACTAACTAACTAACTAATTCAATCAAATAGGAACTATATATATAAATTAGACAATAAAATTTTTGCATATTTGCAACAAACAATATGATTTTTTTTAAAACAATTAAAATTTGCATAACACAGAAATACCAAAGACTAATCTACATGTCCCCTACATCACTCCCCTTCCAGTGACGGAAGTCACGTCCAATAGATTCATTGTACCTGGAAGGAGGTTTTATCCCGTCTTCCGCTGCGGGTCTCCTTTGGCAACTCGAACCGCACTCCAGGCTTAGCAGGTCGCGGTCCACTGGAAGGCCCGATGGGACCCTCTCTGTTGGCAGGTATGATGGGATCCTCTCTGCTGGCAGGGTATGATGGGATCCTCTGGTGTTCCCAAGATGTAAGCGGGCTTTAATCGATCTACCGATATCTTCACTTCCCTGTTTTTAATTCTTAGTGTAAAAAATTTATCAGATTTTTCAAGAACTGGATAAGGTCCTTCGTAATATGGCTCTAAAGGCTTTCTAACTCTATTTATTCTCAAGAAAACTTGATCAGATTTAAATAAATCTTCATGGATAAAAATATCTTTGGTTACATTGTGATTCGTTGCTATTGGTTTAACCATATGCATATACTCTATGAGGTTCGATATAAATAAACTGGAATCAACTCGACTTACAGGTCTTTCAAAAAATTCTCCAGGTAATTTAATGGTTTTTCCATAAACCATCTGTGAAATTGAAAAACCCGTATCCTCTCGAATAGCAGCTCGTAACGCTAGAAGTATTGTCGGCAAAGAATAGGTCCATTTGACCGAATTATGAGCTTTAATGGCAGTTTTAAGTGTCCGATTAAAACGTTCAATTTTGCCATTACTCTGAGGATGGTAAGGAGTAGTATGTAGCAGTTTCGTACCGCATATAGCTGTAAGATCTTTAAATACTTGGGATGTAAATTGTCTTCCTTGATCTGAAACTATAGTGTAGGGAGTTCCGAATCTTGATACCCAGTTATTATAAAATGCAAGGGCTACAGTCTCAGATGTTATGTTCTCCAAAGGTATCACTTCCATCCAGGACGTATATCTGTCAATGCAAGTGAGACAATAATATTTTCCATTTGATGGAGGTAGTGGCCCAATTAAATCAATATGAATTACACTGAATCTTTCGTCGGGCTCTCGAAATGTACCAATTTCGGATTTTGTGTGCCTTGATACCTTTGTTTTTTGACAATTTATGCAGGCCTGGGACCATTTTCTAACGTCTTTTTTGATTTCTTTCCAGATAAATTTTGACTTAAGTTGTTTAATTGTAGCATTTATACCCGGATGATTTAAATCGTGAAATTGATGAAAGATTTGGATTCGAAATCCCTCGGGAATAAATGGTCTTATGGTTTTCTGTTGACACATCACACCAAAGCATTTTGCCAGATTGTAAAGGATATTGTTTAAATTTTAGCGATGTATTTTCTTTGCGTAGATTAAGTAATTCATCACTATTATTTTGTTCCTCTGCAATTTTATCATAATCAATACTTGTAACTGTTTCTATTCTAGACAACGTATCTGCAACAATGTTTTCTTTACCACTAATATGCCGGATGTCTGTGGAAAATTGAGAAATATATTGAAGCTGCCTCTGTTGTCTTGGCGAAGCTTTTTCATTATTTTGTTTGAAAGCATACACCAATGGCTTATGATCAGTGAATATATAGAATTCTCTTCCTTCCAACATATATTTAAATTTTTTAATACTCAAATAAATTCCAAGTAATTCTCTATCATAGGTACTGTATACCTTTTGAGCATTATTTAACTTCTTCGAAAGAATGCTATTGGTTTCCAACAACTATTTTCACATTGCTGCAACACTGAACCAATGGCATTATTAGATGCGTCTGTACAGAGCGATAATGGAAGTGCAGGGTTGGGGTAGCATAATAATGCAGAACTTGCTAAATCTTGTTTACATCTTTCAAATTGCAACTTGGCTTCTTCCGACCAATCGATTTTTCTTTTATCAATCCTTTTTGAATCCTTCAGATAATCATGAAGAAGAGCCTGCGTAGAAGCTGCATTCTCAAGATATCTACGATAAAAATTTACCATACCTAGGAAGGTACGCAATTCCCGTTTCGTCGTTGGCAGTTTATAATCTAGAATTGTTTGAACCTTTGATGGAAGCGGTTGAGACCCTCCATTTGTTATCCAGTGCCCTAGAAATTCCAATTGGTCAACTCCTAAGATAGATTTAGCGACGTTTATGCGCAATCCATAGTTTTGTAGTTTCTCGAGAACCAATTTTAAATGAGTTTCATGTTCTTCATGAGTTTCTGAAGCCACTAATATATCGTCCAAATAGGGAAATGTAAAATCCAAGCCACGAAGTACTTCATGAATAAAACGCTGAAACGTAGCTGGTGCATTTCTAAGGCCAAAGCTCATGACGTTGAATTCATAAAGTCCAAATGGAGTTATTATGGCTGTTTTAGGCTTGTCCTCCTCGGCAATGGGGATCTGGAAATAGGCTTTAAACAAATCAAGCCTAGAAAAAATCATCTTTCCACTTAAAATATGCTGAAAGTCCTCCAATCTAGGTATTGGGTAGCGATCAGGCAAAGTTTGAGAATTTAGTTTTCTATAGTCACACAAGGCCTTAATGTGCCGTCTTTTTTGGTGACCAGGTGAAGTGGACTAGCCCATTGTGATTTGGATGGCCTGATTATTCCATGCTCGAGCATAAATTGGACTCTTGTTTAGCTTCATTTAATCTTTTTGGATCCAATGGTCGAGCTCTAGAGAACACTGGCGGTCCTTTTGTTATTATGAAGTGCTTCACATCGTGATTAGCCTTCATTATTCCTACGTTGGGCCTCGTAATATCTGGGTAATTAGCCAATAGTTTAGAAAAATTTGATGTTGTTCTATAAGAGCTAAAAGTCTCTTCAGAGATTGAGCAGATATCACCTTTTATTGTCAGGTTTGTTATACCGTCAATCAATTGTCTTCTATTAATATCGAGGATTAATTTGAAATTATTTAGCAAATCGGCTCCAAGTATACCCCTGTTGGTTTTAGCTATTACAAATGGCCATTGGAATTGTCGCCGTAGACCAAGATCTAAAGATAATATTTGAGTACCATACGTGGAAATTTCCTTTCCATTGGCTGCATAGAGCTTGAAATCGTTCAGGGTGGTCCCAAGTTTTCCTTTGTAAGGTATTAATGAAATATCGGCTCCACTATCCACCAAGAACCGCATGCCAGTTTTTTTGTCACTTACGAATAAAACGGCTATTGCGACGTATGTTCTGTCCAGCAGCAGAGTGCGTCGCACCACTTACTGCTGGTTGGAGTTTTCCGAATTTACCCCATTCACATGGCTTTTTTACATTCTCAGGTAGGCATTTTTTTCCATACCTATAGTGGAAATAGCAGAATGGTCCTTTTGGATTATATCCGCCCTTAGATCGGGAAACGGGATCGTGCATTGTAGCGATAATCACGTGAACTTCGGTCACGAGATCTACCTTGATGCTCCATTTTCAATACTTTCTATTTTCTGTTCCAGAGATTCTATTTTTTTTAAATAAAATTTTTGTTTCATTCTCCGGCTTAGCTGCCTCGTAGATCTCCGTCTTGGGGTTTAATTCGGCTATTCTATCTGCCATTACTGCCAATTTGTCGAGCTCTTCCTCGCTAATTATCAAAATTTGCTGAATTGCCTGTGGAAGTTTTTCGAGCCATAGCGTCTTTATAAATTTATTGGATAAGTCCTCTGTTGCTAATGACCTCAATTTCTGCAACAGCTGGCTAGGCTTTAGATCACCTAGTTCGATTCCTGATAACAGTTTTCGAATTCTTTTAGATCGCCATCTTTGAATATTCTCAGAAGTCTCTCTTTTGCCTCTGAATATTTATTTAATTATTTAGAGGTAATTATATCCCAGAGGTTCTCGACATATTTTGGCTCCAATTGAGCGATCAAATAATTGAATTTCGTATTTTCTGTCTTTATATTATTTATCAAGAACTGAGCCTCTACTTGATGGAACCATATATCGGGTCGTTCAATCCAGAAAGGTGGAAGTTTAATATTTACCCTTATAGGTCCCAACTATTTCCGTTTCTTCACTTTTCATTTTTATCAATTCTTCGTGCTAGTTCTTCTGTTCGGCTCACCAGTTCATGTAGCGATTCTTTGTCCGGCTTACTAGTTTATGTGGTGGTTAAGCAATTACACTCACATAAATAATTTCTTTATAAATCAAGCCTTTTATTAGAATGACTATGGCTACACCGCTATGGCTATTTGGGTCAGGCAACCAACAGCATGAGAGGCAGAATGACAATAATGACTAACTAACTAATTCAATCAAATAGGAACTATATATATAAATTAGACAATAAAATTTTTGCATATTTGCAACAAACAAATATGATTTAAAAAAAAAACAATTAAAATTTGCATAACACAGAAATACCAAAGACTAATCTACATGTCCCCTACAAGTTCATTGAGGGAGGGTTCTTTCTGCTGGTACTGTGCGTGCCAGTGTTGTCCGCCACAGTAGTGGCAGGGGTATGTCGGAGTCCATGGTGGTGGAAGGTGTCCTGCTCTGGCGTGGCATCGTTCTTGGGCAGATCTAGTGCTGGAAGAAGTGTGCGGCAGGTTCATCTCCGTCGTAGGTGATCACTTCTTCCGGATCATGGTTCAAAAGTTGCTCGAGGAAGGGGGTGAGAGCTCGAAGAGAAGTGGCTACAGTTGAGTTGGATGTAAATTCTTGTGGAATTTGGCTGTGGTTTTGTCCGATCACCATGGCTTTGCTTCTGGTTTTCTTCATAATCTAGTAGAATTGGGAATTTTCTTCCCAGCCAGCTCTTATCCTGTCGACTTTTATGTGGCAATATAATAATAAGGTGGAAAATAAATAAGGACACCATAAGTTGGAAGGGAAGCCAGCAACCAGAGAGAGAGGGAGGGCGGCCGTTCGTGTCGCACTCAATCCCCAACTGTCTTAAAAGTCCCGAGGTTCCAAGTAAGGGGCCCAATAGTCGCCCCTTGGAGTGTCGCTGATGTCTAAAGTGACCGGTCCTTACCCGCCCGTCTCTCTCTGGGTTGACTGTAGGTTTGCTTTATTATTCCTGGAAGAGCATATATTATGACATATATATATTATATATATATATATATATATATATATATATTATCGTTCAAATTTATTAAACAGGTATTTAAGCTATCGTTGTGATGCATAATTAAGGCAGAAGTGCCTCTTTAGGCACATAAATATTATTCTTACTCAACATATGTTGTATTCTTGCCTGAAAATGGGCATCTGCAACTTCACCAACTTAAACACCTGTTTGGTTAGATCGACCTATTTCATAACCCCCTCTCGTAGGCTGTTATGAAATCGAAGACGAGCTGTGAGGGCCAAAGCCCGAACCGTGGTATACAAGTTGACTTTTTGCCTGAATTTGCCAAAATTAGTTTTATACTTTTTATATTTATCATTACTAGTAAAGTAAGTTTGTACTAGTGTGATAAACAGTGCAACATTTTGATACATAAATTATGATAAAAGGCATCTCCTTATCGTTAAACTGAAAATTGCTGATGGCTAGCGCCATCTATCGGAATAAATATCAACTATTCTCGTTGATTTTAATTATTTCAGAATTGGCCAAATACCCATTTCTGATTCATCAAGAAAGCTAACCATGGACGCGTTTCGGGCTGTTGGCCCCATCAGCGTGATGCAAGCTGTACCTCAACGACCAAAAAAACTGGTCATTCAGGCATCCTCAAAAATCATGAAACGAGTAGTTAAGGCCAGAATTGCGTGAGACCGCGGCGCAATGTGAAAAAAAAAAAAATAGTACAAATGTGATATGGAACTGGGATAAGGTGCATAAATTATGAAAAAAGGCATCTCCTTATCGTGCAACTGAAAGTTGCTGATGGCTTGCGCCATCTATCGGAATAAATATCAACTATTCTCATGGATTTTTAATTAACCCAGAATTGGCCAAATACCCATTCTTGATTAATAAAGAAAAGCTAACCATGGACGCGTTTCGGGCTGTTGGCCCTCATCAGCGTAGTGCAAGCTGTACCTCAACGACAAAAAAAAAAAAAAAAAAAAACTGGTCATTCAGGTATCCTGAAAAAATCATGAAATGGGTAGTTAAGGCCAGAATTGCGTGTCGCGGTCTCACGCAATTCTGGCCTTAACTACCAGTTTCATGATGTCTGAATGATATTTTTTTTTGGTCTTTGAGGTACAGCTTGCATTACTCTGAGAGGGCCAACAGCCTGAAGCGCGTACGTGGTTAGTTTTTCTTTATTAATCAAGAATGGGTATTTGGCCAATTCTGGAATAATTAAAAATCAACGCGTTGATATTTATTCTGGTAGATTGAGCAAGCCATGAGTAACTTTCAGTTTTACTGATAAGTACTTCTTGTTAATTATTGACCTTATCACAGAACAATTTCACATTTGTAATATTTTTCCCAAAAATTTTAGAATCAAAAGGAAATTATTTAATTGATATTTTTACACCAGCTATTATATATATATATATATATATATATGGCAATATAATAATATAATAAGGTGGGGAAAGAGAAATAAGGACACCACAAGTTGGTAGAGGAATCCTAGACAACCAGAGAGAGATGGAGAGAGACGGGAGAGGCCCGCGACCGGCCACAGCCGGGCGGCCGTTTGTATCGCACACAATCTCGAGGTTCCAAGTAACGGCCCCTGTGCTCGCCTCTTGGAATGTCGCTGATGTCTAAAGTGACCGGACTTTAGCTGCCTGTCTCTCTCTGGGTTGACTGTAGGTTTGCTTTATTATTCCAGGAAGAGTATATATTATGACATATATATATATATATATAGGTATATATGAAAAAACAAAAGAAAAAAAGTGTATTATTGTTGCAAATGTCGACGTATGGATAAACTGGCAGTCGTGTAGCGAGGCGAGTGTTGATGTTCTTCCCACACGCGGACAACAAGAAGCAGAGGCAAGGCTGGATGTTAGCACCGAGAGTGATCGGGACAGCCCACGGGACAGAGGTAGAGGCCATGACACAAACTTGGATGCTTATCACCGAGACATGTAGAGAGAGTGCCCGAGACAGGAGCCGCCTGCCGATGGCCACACCCTAGAACATCTGCTGACCCCCTGCCAAAACCTGTCCCGTTTACAGGGGTCGTCTATAAAAATGTCCCTCGGGACCCCACATGGGCTAGGCGTTGCCTTTTTCCTCCACTCTGTCCCTGCCACCAGCTGACCAAACACTCTTTGGATCTTTATTTTGATGTCACCATTTTTAGTTTTAAATACAAATAGGGGGTTAAAATACAAATAGTTTATATACAAAATATGGGGTGGTAGTAAATGGAAATAATGTACATTTCAATAGAAGGGTAGGATATTATAAGGTATCGGCTCTAACTAATTGGAAGATATGTGACATATACTAAAAGTGTCATTATTATACAGTTTAAAATATAGGATATATATGTTGTAATATATTCTAATATATCTATGTCCCCATGTGTTGTATAGTTATAGTGTAATTGCCAAGGTGACAGAAATAAATTCCGAGTGAGTGACAGCCGGCGCCAATAGAGGAAAAAGATCCAAAAACCTAGTCGGGTTCCTAGGTATGCTTCCTTCTTGCTCAAGCAGATTAGTCCGCTTTGAGACACGATGATTGACAGACCCCTCTCAATAGATCAGTCCTGACTGGTGTCGGCTTCACTTACTCTCTCGTCATCTCTGTGGTGACATCCAACATGTCTCTTCCTTTTGTGCAATCTCAATGCCAAATTATATTGACAAACATTTTCAGTTTTTTTTCTGATCAGTTTTTAGCGGGAAGCCAAGCCAAGCTTAGCTTTTAGCCAAGCAGGCTTCTCTGATTAAAATAAATAATAGTAAATAATAAGGAAGAGAGTGAAATTATCTTTTAAGGATTAAAGCTTATTATATGTTGTCCTCCTCTTTGGGGGTGATATTGAGTCTCAGCGTCTGTGGCTTTCCTCTCATGCCATTGGGTGTAGTTCTAGTGGTGTGTTAAAAATATATAATAATAATATTCAAACTTTTTCTAAAATATATATCATAATTTAATATAATTTTTAAAAATAATACAATTTTGTTGACAAAATATAGGCACAAAATTTATTATGCAGCAATATGAAATATATGTATATGGTAATTTGGGCCAACAACCCCATGTTGTATAGTGGAAACACATCTGTAGATGATTATACGCATGATTGACATGTGTCATTGCATCATCATATGTAATGTGCTTTGTACAAACTGAGGATAAATAAATAAAACTCTGTAATAGATTAAGAGTTGAGCTAAAGAAGAGATCGAGATGTAGCAGTTACAAAACAACAAAGGTCTAAAGATGGAAACTGTCAGGACGGCGCCAGTTTAGAATTTCGCCAGACGATCCACGCCCCTGTTGCATCTGTTGAAATGCAACACTCCCTTTCTCGGAAAAGATATATAAAAGGCTCCCTTCTTTGGCCAAAAATACAGTCACTTGACAGTCACTTCACCATCTGCGTGAGCCCTCGTCGGTTGTACCCCAGGTCTACCTCATCGACCATGTAGCCCAGTAAGAACTCTTCTATCTCCATCTTTCGCTCCTAGCTCAACTTTTATCTGTTCACGGAACTTTCTTAGTGCAACTGTGTCTTTGTTTTTTGTATGGACATTCCCAAGCTTTCCACTCTGCCTCGACCACGACTGCCTGTACTTTGTAAGAACTGTAAAAGGTCTTCCAAGGTGCAGAGAGGTACTGGAAAACTTCCCATCCTGACTGTTCCTCTCGGTCAACACAGTATAACGAGAGTCGACAGGGACTCACACCACAGTTTAAGTCGACTGGATCACTCATCACAGATTTAGTCGATAAGATTCTACAAGAGGCTACCAGACCTCACCACATGTTTATTAAATATTTTAAAAAAATAATTTAGCACTCTACGAGAATTGTGAATTCTCACTAGATTGAAGAGGGTTCAGAATTTCCAATATAAAAATGCAGAATCTGGGTCACCTACCAAAATGAAGACTGAGGAGCCATCTGGGCATGTGGAGGACTCTACTTGCTCAACCCATGATGAGCCATACCACTTCTCAGAGAGTGCACGTTAATGAAAAAAGGGTTGAAGACATCGAGGACATCTTTATGTAAACCTCCCATCTATCTTACTATATATATTGAAACGGCGCAGCAAAGAAGATGAAGAGATTAAATGGGCAAGCTGTAAAGAATGTATGCAGCCCCCCCCTCCACAAGGAAGTGTTTATTGACAGATTCCAGAGGAGGAGGCGGCAGACAGACAGTCCAGCTGGTGCTGTAGTGAAGGAAGAAGCCGAGTGAGTGGTCGGCCTGAAGGGGGTTTGTGCGCCGAGAGGACATCACAGTGTCGGAGGAAGACAGTTTGGTGACATCGAGATCTGCGGCAAGGAGAAGACGGCGGCAAGTTACCTCCGGGACGTGAGGATGATCCTGAAAGGCGATGCCAAGAGAGACTGACATTGGAGCGACCTACAAGGCGGTGTAGTCCAAGCTGCACGTGTTTAGTGTGGAGCGGAACACTTCACAAGAGGACATCCACGGCGCCAAGGATTCTTCTGACGGGGAGGTTGAAGGCAAGTCCTACTGTTGTATTCCTTCTGTTAAGTGAGATATAATAAGGCGCTAACTTTTTAGCTTCAACCCTTCGAAATCACGTGTGTATCTTTGTGGCATATTGAGTAGACAAATTACATGGAATGGAATAATAATCGAATATCCTGACAATATTCTATCAACGAGGCATTATTTAAAACATATATATAGCACATTCCCTTTTCTACTAGAAATTTAATTAAATCTTAAAATGCTTTAACAAACAATATTTTGAAGTTACAGAATATATCTAGGAAAGGCAATATTGATAAAATTTATCTTATTACTAGCCGAATGGCCTGGGCAACGCCCGGGTTTTACCCGATTAAATGTTTTTTTTTCAAATACTACTCGTTACAATTATAAATTGGCGCCGTGGATGTCACTCTTGTGAAACGTCCCGCTCCAAATTTGTGTCTGAGAAGCGATATTTTTATTGAGAGATGATCTGGCTTCGTGTCTTCTGCTCGAATGATTTTTTTTGTTAGAATTTTGTTCCTGAATACTAAAAATGAACTGGCTTCACCCGTGGTCTCTGCTCTTTGGAATTTTTCCCGATATAATTTTGTATCTGATAATCAAATGATGATACAGCAATATTGTCATAATCATTTTCTGACTAAAAAAAAAAAAAAAAAACAACAACTATTTTTGCCCAAAACCTGTCAATTTCAAATTTTCTTGGCTACAAATGCGACAAATATCCCTTCCATATTTTTCTCTATGTCCTGTTAAAACCCCTTTTTACATGTATGTGACAATATAGTGGTAAATGATGTGGTGAGGTGAGAAATAATCACACGACGAGTTGTTAGAGCAAAAAATCCAGGCAGCCAGCCGAGAGAGAAAGAGGTGGCGAGTGAGACGTTATCTGCTGAACGACCGTTTTCCTTGTGTACACAAGCGGGGCAAACAAAAGATTAGTCGCCAGGTGTTGACGCCCCCCTCAGGAATGTGGTCAACAAAGGGTCGCAAGTTAGTTATCTTCGAATCGACTACGTCTCTCTCTCTCTGGTCGGCTGCAGATTTACTTTATTATTCCTGTAAGAGCATATATTATGACATATGGCCCCCGTTGAAGAAGGCTGAACATGGTTTAAGTATATTTAAAGCTGGAGAAGCCAGGAATAAAGAAAATAATTTTACAGTTAAAATTAGTTAAGGTAATGGTGACATAGTTTTATGTAAATAAAATATCGTATAGTACACAAGTAAATATTATTTACAAGCAGTTTTACAACACCGGGGAGTTTGACATTTAAGGAAATCTTTGAAAATATCAAGGTTATAAAAGGCTATATACAACAAAATCTAATGTACTATAAGGGAAGTGATATGGAGGAGTGTGAACAACGAGAAGAAGAGTCACATACATATGGTGAAATTCTGAAAATCATTAAGACTGGGGAACTCTACACTTTAAGATATTTTTCAGGCGGACATGGCAAGGGGAAACTTGTCATGGGCTTTCTATGCTATAAGTGTAGAGTACGAGAAATGAGATTGAGGTTGACAATTGTGTGAGCTCAGGACTGAGGTAAATATAAAACTACATACAATGTTAGAACCTCGGCGAACAGAGCGAGGGGAAACTTGCTTTGGGCCAATCTAACTTATCTATGCAGCTACTTGTGTAGTGAGTCCGAGGGGAAAAGTCCCGTGTGTAGGTGAGGAAGTCGAACGGACTTATATTTAATTTGCGGAAAGTATGCGCGCACAGTGCCAAAAATTGGGACGAGGACTGCGTTGTCCGTTACAAGTGACAAGCTGCTCGGACACGAGGTGTTTGAACCGTCGTGGGAGCTTGTGCAAGGCGATGATTTCGCGGTGGGTTGAAAGTAAGACCCATGTCTGCGCGAAATGATGACGGACCGGACAAAATCAGCGACGATGTTTAACGTACCTCCGTGGGAAATATCGGAGGTAGGCTATATCGTGCTGGTTTGGACAATGGACAAACATAGATTTGAAGACAGGGTCCGTGTGGCGAACGTGTGGCGCGAAAAGAAGAAGCGAACTGTGTCGCTCGATGCAGATTGTTCAAGTGCGAACAAAAAGGGGTTGATAAATATCTAGCAGTTAGTCAATCTGCACCCTGTGACGAACACACCATTGGCTAGATGGTGTGGGTCGGTGGATAGGCTAGAGATGAACTACGAAATAAATTATCATAAATGAAGGGCGAAGGTTAGGATTTTGAAATGACAATATAGAAGTTCGATAATTGATTAATCAATAATTCTCTATAAAGGTCCTGAGCTGGTATAAAGTTAACAAAGTTGTATGGATGAGAGGGACATTAAGGGGAAGATAGATAAGAGTCACCAAGGGTTGATTGTAAGCAAGGCTCACGTGGTGGTTGGAATTCTTCGACGCCTGAATTACAGGGTGAATTTTGAATCGATTAGGGAAATAAATTATTTTTCGTGAGCCGTGCTTACAAGTAGGAGAGGTCTATACAAAAGTTTAGGTGCTGGAGGCATATTTTTATAAATAATTTGATTATGAATAATCTATTGTTAATAGTAAAAATCGTAAAGCATTAATATGTAGAATTCCAATTTTTTTTTTTTAAGTTTTTTTTTAAGAGTTACGTTAAAAATGGAAATTATTTAATTAAAATAACGATTGTTAAATTCTACTGGTAAGGTAACTAATTAAATGAGTTACAAATATCTCGATAAATAGTATGGAGAATAAAATCATTGTTAATAGGCATGGAGAGAATAAATGGAGCTAATTATGTAAATATTGGGACAATTTACAAGGAATGACTTATTTAAAGAATGAATGGAAGGGGTAAAACAATTTCACTTACAGGTTATGCTGGTTTAGAGAGCAGGTAAGTTCATTGAGATTCGGGAGAGTGCTGTCTGTGACACTGAGCGTACCAGTGTTGTACATCACAGTAGCGGCAGGGATATGGCGGAGTCTTGTCCATGATGATGGAAGGTGTCCTGCTCTGGCACGGTGGTCGTTCTTGGGTAGATCTAGTGCTGGAAGAAGTGTGTGGCAGCTCCATCTCCGTCGTAGGTGAATACTTCTTCGGGATCACGGTTCAAAGGTTGGCGAAGAAGGGGTTGAGGGCTCGAAGAGGAGTGGTTACAGTTGAGTTGGGTTTGGCCGATCATCGTGGCTTGGCTTCTTGTTTCTTCATACTCCGGTATATGAGGGATTTGCTTCCCGGCCAGGTCTTATCCTGTCGACTTTTAATGTGACAATATAGTGGTAAATGATGTGGTGAGGTGAGAAATAATCACACGACGAGTTGTTAGAGCAAAAAATCCAGGCAGCCAGCCGAGAGAGAAAGAGGTGGCGAGTGAGACGTTATCTGCTGAACGACCGTTTTCCTTGTGTACACAAGCGGGGCAAACAAAAGATTAGTCGCCAGGTGTTGACGCCCCCCTCAGGAATGTGGTCAACAAAGGGTCGCAAGTTAGTTATCTTCGAATCGACTACGTCTCTCTCTCTCTGGTCGGCTGCAGATTTACTTTATTATTCCTGTAAGAGCATATATTATGACATGTACATTAGGTCAGCTGATATTACCTACCATCTTCACCGCTAGAGGCGCTGCTTGCGAGCGAAAGGGCAAATTTGCAACGCAATTTGCAAATAACTCGACGAATATTCGGAATAGAGACCTGAAATTTTCACTATAAGTTTTTCAGATTCTACTCTATATAACGTATTGTGGACGTGTATAGCCGACATAGGAACAAACACACATACATACTTACTTACACTCACTTTTATATATATAGGGGTCAGCCCAAATAACTGATAACTATTTCTTCATATTGTAATGTAGAAAATTATAAAAGACAAACCTCAAAATGTTTATGTTGTGTTGTGAGAGAGACACAGCAATTTATTTAATGTAAAACCAAATTAAAACTAATAAAATCGCAGAGAGGCAATGAGAAAATTTACAGTGTTTCAAAATATAAATTTTGAAATCTAAAATCTTTTCATAGAATAATAAATACTCTGCTACACAGCTTCTTCCCAATGCGATCTATGACTCACAGCTTGAACATCTTGTTGCTACCAAAATACCGATGAATATAGTCCTAGTAGAGCTACCGAAAAATGAACAAAATAAACGAATCTATGGAATAACCGAAATACTTTACCAAAAAATAGTCGTGGAATCATTCAGGACTACAAAACGAGTGACCCAATGCTTTAACTGCCAGGGTTTTGGGCATGGCCAGCTAAACTGCTTTTTGAAGCCCAAATGCGTCAAGTGTGCTGAAGAACACCATTCGAAGGATTGTCCAAGAAAGTCGAAACAGCTCCCACCAAAGTGCGCTAACTGTGGAGAGGCGCACACAACCAATTACCGCGGATGCCCAAATTTTCCGAAGCCACAACAACAGCAGCTAAAGCCTCCCAGACAAAACTCCCCTAACACCATACCTCAAGCAAGCTCCACTAAAACAGAAGAAGCAACTGTTGAAAAACAAAAGGCAAGTTACGCTGAAACCTCAAAAAAAAAAAAAGAAAACTACTCGTTCTGACACCAGGGAACTGTGCGAAAAGTTATTAGAAATTATCAAAACTTACTTACAATGAAAGGCAAATTACCTTTAAAAATCGTTTTCTGGAATTGCAACGGAATCAAACTCAAAAAGACTCTGCGACAAGACTATTCTCGCAATTTCAAAAATCATCAAATCCAACTATACAAGAAATTGTTCAAAATCAAGGTGACCTCAGCCACCGAATCCGACGACCTGGACCCAATGGCTAGCTGACAGCCAAACACCCAACAACTGCCCTCCTGTAAGGTTCGGGGGGCCACTCCAGCATTACAACTCGCCATGTGTAAATAATCTGGACAAGGTGACTCGCGAGCTGTGCTCGAATGTAACACCTGCAAATTGAGATGAAATAAATAAAAATTATGAAAATAAAATTTTAACACATTAATAAATTCACTTCCAGACATGGTTTTCAAAAGAAGATCCTGCAAAAGCGACACAAATATTTTCTGTTGTGGCGAATATACTGTAAAAGCGCAAAGAAATGCAATAACACACTTTGTAAAGCGGGCGTATTTCGCATATTTTGGTATAAAATTAGGATACCAGGACAAGACCTGGGCTCCACATAAGGTATGCAAAACGTGTGTCGAAACACTGCGCCAGTGGACAAAGGGTGAAAGGCAACTGGCATTTGGGATTCCTATGGTTTGGCGAGGGCCAAAAAATCTTGACAATGATTGTTACTTTTGCGCACAAGACTTGAAACACTTTAACAGGAATGGTAAGAAAAAGCTTATATACAAAGACCTATATTCAGCTAAACTTCCAATACCACACAGCCCAAATAGTCCCCTCCCAGTTTTTTATCCAGTGCTAATAATCCTCTTTATGATGAATCAGAAGTCACCACACAAAAAGATATCGAATTGGACGGTTCTGATAGTGAGAACTATGGAGAACAAGAATGTCCTAAACGTTTTTCACAACCAAAACTGAATGATTTGACACGTGACCTGAGACTTTCAAAGCAAGATGCGGAACTTCTTGCATCAAGATTCATTATTGAATCATTATTCAATCATTATTGAATTATAGGTAGTGTAGTTTCTATTAAATGAGATTGTATGCTACTGAAAACTTATATATTTGCATAATATTTTATTATTACAGAATTATCATAAGAACTAAAAACATGAATATCTCGCGCTATATATTGATTACATCACGCAACAACAACCAAGTCCTTGATCAAAACCATATAAACATATTATATATTACATAGATCATCCCTCGTCAGAATCGACGGGTTCACGTACAGTTCCCACCCTCTATCCTGGATTTATCTTTATGCGCTTATAAACCTCATTCCTGGGGATTGGAAATTCCACGACCATCGCATCCTTCCTTTTCCAGTACATCAATAAATTCAATGCCCTCGATGAGAGAGTGTCCTCTGACCCAAAATAGCGTCTGTCTATTCCCCTCAGCATCTCCACAATTTCATGTTGAAGATGTGAGCTGATTTCTGAAATAACAAATACAACTTGCAAATATCCTGTACGCACTGAAGTTAAAAATAATCGACTCTGAACCAAATTAAAGACTCAAAGCCAAAGTTGATATTCAAAACATTTTTATATTTATTGTTCTATTGGAATGGTCAAACAGAAAAGAATAAAATAGGCAATGAGAATGAAATGGGGAAATATACATAAAATTAACCTGTTAAAAAATATATTATGAGAAGTTACTTACCTTTTTTCATGCTTCAGTTGGAGGGCTGGAAAATTTATTCCACTAAAATTTTAAGACTACATTTTTTGACGATTTTTTTAGAACCTCTCCCCGATCTGTCTCTACTGCTGCCTTCCCTCTCTTCTTCTTATCGCCTTCCTCAAAATTTCCGCCAATTTTTTTTTAACAGAGTAAAATAAAAATAAAAATTTTTCTAAAATATTCCAACTGTTAAAAAAAAAAAATAAATAAATAAAAATTATAATTAAAAATTATTATTCAAAATATTATTTTAATAAACGAATATTATTTGAAAATATTTTAAAAAATAGCTGATTAGTTATTTAAAAAAAAAGAAATTTATTATAATAAATTATATACATTAAAAATTAAGTAATAAAAAAAAGGTGAAGAGATGGGTTGGTTTGACAATGATGAATGCTCGACTTCGTTCTTGTCGAGGCAGCTTCACCATTGTCCACTAGCTTTCTATTAGGTACTGTGGGTGAGCTTTGTCGCCGAAATAGACTCCACAATCTGACCATGCTCCAGGCCAATGGATATCAGCGCAGACCTGCAATCCGAGTATTGAGTTCTCTGGGAAACACATCCTCTCTCATGTACTATCCTTTATAGCAACCAGTTCTACTGGAAACACCAGCTTCTTCACATCCCGGCTAACTATGGTGCTACCAGCTTCACATCCCGGCTAACTATGGTGCTACCAGCTTCACATCCCAGCTAACTATGGTGCTACCAGCTTCACATCCCAGCTAACTATGGTGCCACCAGCTTCACATCCCGGCTAACTATGGTGCTACCAGCTTCACATCCCGGCTAACTATGGTGCTACCAGCTTCCTATTTACTGTCTGACAACACTCAGGGGTCAACAACTCGCGAGCCACATGCGGCTCTTTGGGTGAGAAACTGCGGCTCTTTATATAGTTCCAAACTCTGTCCAAACTTGGCGCCGCATATAGTGTTATAAAATCACAGTTAAAATAATTTTTAAAAATTAATATAATTAAAATTTTATATTTTAATTGTGGTATTATAATACTAAGCGGTGCTGAGTTTGTTTGAACAAAATGTAATATCATGACAAAGGTTGGCGTTCAGCCAACCGACATATTGGAAAATAAGTCTTTTATTCAATCCAACATTTACCTTTTTATTATCTAAAGATTTAAATATATATTTCTCTATTTTCAGAAAAATATAGTAGTATTTTGAAGAACACTGACGACTTCGAAAAGCCCCAACATTCCATCATTGGGGAGATCAGAATCATCATCAGTATCATGATCTTCGTCGAATACATCAAGGAGGAATTGTATCACTTGAGGAGGAACTTCTTGAGGATTATCATCTAGCATCTCTGTAGCATTGACTTTGCCTTCAACCGCCATGATATCATAGTCCTCAGGACCTCTGACATTGTAAACAATCTCAGTAAAATTTCTCCGGCATATTGGACAGGAGTTTGTCTGCTCAGACCATGTCTTGAGACAGTCCAGGTGGAATTGGTGCATGCAGTTTCTAGGATGGCAGAGGTTATCCTGGCTGATGGTGTCCAGGTAGATGGAGCAATCTTCTGCTTCAGACATCAGGTTTTAAAATATCAAGTTAAATATTTATTTTAAAATTCGATATTTTTCAATTGAATTTATTTATAATTTTAAACAGTTAAACAAAAGTCAGAACATAAACATGTTGGAGTAAAATGATGAATATGAAACGAATACGAAATAATTAAATTTATTATATTAGAATATTTAAAGATTAATCTGTTTCTTTATATTTATATATCAATAGAATGTTTATTTAATAATTTATATCTACTTCAAAATCAATACTGGAGAACGTTGCGAAAAGTGTTAAAACTAAATTGACAATTAAAGTCTATTTATAAAGAAGAAACTCATAAATTAGTGTCAGCCTGAAAAAAAAAAAAAAAAAAAAAAAAACGGGAAAACATAAACAACAGATTATAATAACACAATCATTCTTTAACAACAGAACAGTGAATTTCAAATATTCTTCCCCAATAAATATTACTAAAAAACTAACTAAAGGATGTCTACAAGGAGAACCACTATCTCCCACATTATGGAACATACTGTATGAAGAATTGTTAAACATTAATCTGGATGATAACAGTATTGACTATAATATGCTGGAACAAAAGCCATGGCGAACTAAAGAAAGGCAATTAACAATTTACTTAGTAAAATTAATACCTGGTGTGAAAGCAGTAAATTACAGATACCAAAGGATAAAACGAAAATATTATATTTATATAATTGCATAAATAATACAAAAATCCTAATAGCAATATAGCTAGACATGTTGAAATCCTTAAGATCTTGGGATTGACCTTGAAAAATCATTGAAGCAGGAACAAGCTGGACTTTATGCCACACATTAATGAAATCGTCGACAAAACTACTAGAGCTAGCGGTTACCTACTCAGTTTAATAAAGAAAGCATGGGGTCTAGAATGCAGACGAAAATTAACTTTACACAAGACAATATTCCGAAGCACAATAACATATGGTCAAACAATATGGTTTCCATTTATAAGCAAGTAGCCAAAGACAAACTAAATTCCCTGCAGTATAATATACTAAAACACTGCATACAGGCCTATACCACAACATCGTCAAACTGTACACATATATTAACACAAATACCAAACCTCACAGATTACATAGAATCCAACATATTGAAAAATGAAATAGGCTACAATAGCTTTAATTTATCAAACAGAAAAGAAACTGCTAACAATAATGAAAGAAAATTACAGGAATACTATGAAGAATCCAACAATAATTTCAAACGTTTTTTTCATCTCCTCTAAAATACCAAAATTTGTCAAACCAAATTTCTACCATGTTCAATTCTTTACGAGTCATGGTAAGTTCAAATCATAACTCTTCAGAATTAGAAAAATAGTTTCCCCCAGATGCTCTTGTGAAGCGGAAGAAGAAACCCATCCCCCCCCCCCGAACACATTCTGAACTCATGCCCACTGGTGTCAAACCTAAGACAGCAGAGCAAAATGAAAATAACCTATCTGGGTCAAATTGTTTATAATAAGGAAAGATATATGAAATTTAATAGGTTCTGCAGACTTTTTATTATAAATAGACAGCTTCATGCAGCTTGAGGAAATACACTACTATGCGACTTGATTTACATAATTGTGAATAATTAATAAGTTACTTTAGAATATAACTAATTGTAAATAGCTCAACTTGATCAACTTTCTCTCTCCACGATACTAATTATTACAGATCACTTCATTAAATCAACATCCATCATTGCTTAACATATTGTAAATAACTAACTTGAGATTTCTTTTATCTGCTTATGTTGTTGCTTATTTGTTTAATGTATATGTTTATTCAATGCTCTTTTTCTTAATTTTTTATTTTATTTTTGACAATTCTGCTACCTACACTACTACAATATGAATTATTGTAAATAGTTTCACGCGCAATTATCCAGACCGGATATAGCGTGTCTTATTTGCAACTGGGAATAAATAAATTATATTTCTATTATATATATCAATGCATTATTAATATATATATGTCATATTTTGTACATACATAGATGCCAACCCAATCCAATATGTATGGAAATGTATGATTTGAGTTTCAATAAAGAACAAGGTAACATTGGAGGAAAAAAAGGCCTGGACAGAAGACCTAGCAGAAAGGCCTAGAAAGAAGGCTTAGAGATAGCACAATCATTAGTAAAGTTATTACCAGTTTTAATTATCGCGGAACTCATAAAAGTTCGAGTTCAACAAACTATCACTTCCTGGTCAAGCTGAAAAATGTCTAAAGACAAAGGCGTAACGTAGACCAATCAGGGAGCAACTCATTAGTGGAGGACCAATAGGGAACCTCCACGTCACACATTTCAACCAATGAGAGGTAAGAAGAGTTTTCGTGTTAAATCGAGAACCGAGGATTGTCAGATCGGCTGGACACCATCGAGTAGTTAGCTAGCTCCCACCGAGGTAACCCCTGCTCTAGAGATCCTTCCCCACTCGTACTTTCAGCTAAGTCAATCACCGCCATGTGAATAGATAGCCAATAGTCAATCCGTTCCACCTTCTCTCAAGCCTTTCTTTCCTCCGACCAGTTGCCTTTTATTTCAACCCCATCAAGTATCCTGGTTTATTTTCCCCTGTATGCTTCACTTTCCTCTGAAACGACTGCGCTACCAACAATCAACCCCATTCTCAACCAACAACAAAAAAATTCGCAACGATATTGCGACACAATTGAGTCGACAGGATATTAAAATGGAGAGTAGCCAAGATGCGATCAAAAACGACGGCAACGACCAACCGGGGAGACAGGAAATGGCCGAGGCGGAGGAAGCTAGCCCTCTAGCGGCTGCCATCAGTCAAATTGCGACGGCGTTAGCCCAGGGCAGATCCGACACCCCGGGCGCGGACCTACCAGTCTTCGATGGAACGTACAGTGCGTCCCAGTTTTTCCAAACATTCGACCGGAAAATGGAAGACGCCTCCATGGGAGAAAACGAAAAATTGCTCCGTCTACCAAACTACCTGGTGCGACAACCCTTGGAGCTTTTCAGGAAACTTCGGCTGGCCGACCGGAGCTATTTCCAGGTGAGACAAATCCTCTTAGACCTCTATCCTGAGTCCAGCGAAGCGTCCTTCGCGAAATATTTCGCCATGAAGCTTACTGGACAAGCCAACCTGGAGGCCTACTACCGGGAGAAAACCGCCATGGGGCTACAACTAGGACTCCCGCAGGAGGTGATCCTCGAGACGCTGACAGAAGGGTTACCATTCTCCGACCAGCGCCTAGTCCGCGTAGTGCCTCCCGAGAACCTAGGAGAGTGGTTCCGACTGGTACAGCGGATCCACGGGCCCAGTGTACCGACAACGCGACACAGAGAGGACCAACCGCCCACAATGTCGGGTCCGTACCACAACACACCCCGACGCCCAGGTGCATGGAATGCACCTCTTCCACCGTCCAACTGTAAGTTCTGCGGCGCGAGGCACTGGCACAGCGAATGCCGGCATCGACCAGTCCCGGCGACCCACGAAAAAGAAAGGACAGTGCAAACAGTCCAAAACCGATATCAAAGTGCCAGGACAGTGCAATCAGTCCCAAATCAACCAGACCCGAGTCCCCAGCAACCATCTCAAGCCAGAGACACCCCAGCAGAGCAGACTTTTCGAGACTGAGGTAGGCTCCCTAACCCAACTGACTGTAAAACTTTTCCTAGCCCCTAATATACCATGCCCCTTTTTAATTGACACAGGCGCCAGCCTGAATATAGTGCCATACAACCTCTACAATATGTTAAAAACTCACCTGCCTAAATTAACCCTTAAGGGACATTCACTGGATCTCCAAACCCTGGATGGTTTTGCAAAAACAATGGGTAAACTGTCTCTCCCTCTGACAATAGGCCAAATATCCCGAAGAGAGAATTTCCATGTGGTGAATGCACCGTTACCATTTGGAATTCTTAGCCTTAATAGCCTCCACAAATTCAAATTGGCAATAGATTTTAATAAATGCACTATATTCCAGCTGGGCGCCCCATTGTCTACCCCGTCCTACCATTTTAACCATGTACCAAATGTATGCACCTACTGGCAATGTCAGGCGATGTCCCAAAGATCTTACCCTACAGCCAAACCTTCCGCCTATGACAACCATTGCGTGCATTCATTGATTGAACCACAAGTACCTACATGCCACAATTTATCTAAACAAGCGCCACGCAACTTTTTCACTAAGGCCAATTGCCTTTTTTACATGCCCTCAAATAACAAAGCCACCACGGCTTCAACTGGTAACCATAATGCCCAAAACATACCCATACAGCGGGACAACTCGCATACCAAGCACATAGGTGATCACACGTCGTCACACAACTATCACATGACCAACCCACACAACGAACTCGACACTCACACTAAGACCCAACAAAATCCTTTACCACATACATGCTACAACACGACACACAATCCTCTCTATACACCCCAGTTCACAACACTTTTACACAGATACAATAACATCTTCACACAGAACAAATTCAACGTACCATGTTTACGGATTCCACCAGTAAAAATACCCACGAATTCCGACAAAATAATTACCATACGGCCATATCGTGTTCCGATATGTGACCAACAAGAAATCCGTAATCAAGTCCAACAAATGCTAGAGAATGGCATTATTTATTTTATTTCAATTCAAAACGCTATGTCCCCCTAGGGACACTTGCGCTAAATGTACATACAAATATATATAACAAAGAAAATATTCAACATGGAAAGATACACAGAAAGCGACTTAGAAAGATTCAAAAATGTTATTTACATATAGAGATATTTTTTGAATTTTATTTACAGTTACATCATTAAATTAAAAAAAAAAAAAACATATACATATGTACACACATATACACGCATACACCTATATATTGTTTACAACCATATAATATGTCCAATATTTCCATGAGATCGTTACATCAAAGACCATTTTTCTTAATGAAGTCCAAAATATATTTACAAAGGAAATTAAATTTTATATATGTGTCTTTACTTGAAATTAATTCACTAGGGCCTAAAGCAGTTAAACCGTTGTTGACTCTGTATTCTTGAAAGACAGGGCACTCCAGCAAGAGATGTATTGAAGTTTGTTCCCCCAATCCGCAGAAACATGTCGAATCTTGCACAGCCTGAATTTTCTTAAGAAAAAACCTGAAATTTCCATGATCTGTGATAAATTGTGAATTATAATAGTTTGGTCGAAAATATTTCGGAATATCATAAGGAAAGAAACTTTGAAATGTTCGATTAGTATTCTTTTTCAGTAAATTAATCCTTGATATAATGAAATCTTTGAGTATACCTGGAATATACAAATCATAAAATTGTTTATCCTCTGTTGATAAATTATTCAACTCGTAACCTATAATTCTAGATTCCATATAATCAGTGATCAAAGGAATATTGGCTAAGGTGTGAACACAGTTATAACTGGTTGTTTTATATGTTTGGGTACACCATAGCAGAATTTGATATTGCATTGAGTTCAGTTTGTACATATATTTTTTTCTAATAAATTCAAACCATATTTCTGTTCCGTAAGTTAACGTTGGTCTTATTATAGATTTATAAAGTGTAAGCCTTTTTTGGATGCTAAGACCCCAAGATTTTCCACAAATTGAAAAAAGAAGATTTTTTAATCTTTGAGTTTTGTTTAGTATAATGTTAAGGTGAGGGCCAAAATTCAATTTGTTTTTCCTTCTGTGATTCGCAATCGTAATTCCAAGAATTTTAATTTCTTCTACGGGCACAATAATATTGTCTCTAAAATTAATTGATATTTTGTCTTTATTGTGCAAGTGTAAAATACTAGTTTTATCAAGATTGATATTTAGCTTATTATCATTACACCATTGATCTATCTTTTCCAAATTAAACTCAATCGACTTTTTTAGATTTGTTAGCTCATTATCCCAACATATAATTGTTACATCATCAGCATAGCAAATGATTTCAGAGTTTGGTGATTGCAAATTAATTAGCAGATCATTTAAATATATCAGCCATAACAACGGAGACAATGGTCCACCCTGAGGACAGCCCTTTGTTAATATTTTTGAAACTTTCATATTATTATACTTGAAAATCGTTTTTCTATTTTTCAAAAAAGAACGTAAAATTTTGATCAATTCAACTGGTAAATTGTCTTCGTCTAATTTTTTAAACAAGGCTGGCCACCATGTATTATCAAATGCTCCTTGTATATCAATTGCAATCAGCGTAACTAGTTGTTTCTGTCTATGTTCCATTATGATCTTTGTGATTTCTTTCAAACAGGTAATTGTTGACTTATTCTTCAAGAACCCATGTTGTCTGGGGCTAAGGAGATCATTATTTTCATAGTATTCGTATATTTTATTTTTCAAAATTTTTTCAAATATTTTTGATAAGTTAGAAATTAATGAAATAGGTTATAGAGCAATCTTTTTCACCTTTCTCGAGCCCTGTCACCCTCGTCACTAAGCGCGACAAGACCAAACGGTTTTGTATCGATTATAGAAAGGTGAACGAGCTAATTAGCTCTGATGTCCATCCCCTCCTGAGAATCGAGGATATTCTCGACCGCCTCGCACAGGCCAAGTATTTCTCCACGGCCGACATATCCTCTGCGTATTGGCAGGTCCCAATACACCCCGATTCTCGACCACTGTTAGCATTTGCTACCCTCGAAGGGTTATACCAACCCACTCGATTACCTTTCGGATTAAAAACCAGCCCTCAGATCTACGAACGAGCCATGAGTCAGGTCCTACAGAGACACGGACTTGACTGTGTGGCACATTACTTTGATGATTTCATCATTTACTCCAACACATTGGAGGAACATCAAAACCACCTGCGACAATTTTTCGCCTTTTGCGAAGCAGAGGAGTTACAACTTAACTTCGCGAAATGCGAATTTTTTAAGCAATCCATAGATTTCCTAGGCTACACCATCACAGCTGGTACAACCACACCGCTCACACGCAACACAGACATCATTCACGCCATTAAACAACCACACAACCGAAAAACACTACAATCCTTTTTAGGCGCTGTGAACGTCTATAACAAATTCATCCCGGAATACGCTCGCTTGCGAGCACCACTCAATAACCTCCTCAAAAAGGATGTCGTGTGGATCTGGGATGAAGCTTGCCAAAAGGCGTTCATTGACCTGAAAGGGAACCTCACACAACACCCCATTTTACACCTTTACAAAGAAGGCCTGCCATGCCAAGTGTATTGCGATGCATCCACCCTCGGTATAGCAGGCCTTCTCAAACAGGTTCACCCTGACGGGAACGTATATCCAGTTCAGTTTTTCAGCCGAACATTGCGCCCACACGAGAAAAACTACTCCATCACTGAACTTGAGTGCTTAGCAATCGTTGAGAGTGTGGAGAAGTTTCGCATCTATCTGATGGGCAGAAAGTTTACTATATTTTCTGACCATCACGCATTGCAGTGGCTGAAGACCATCAAAAACCCGTCCGGCAGATTGTTTCGATGGAGTTTACGGCTATCGAGTTACGAGTATGAAGTCCGCTACATAAAGGGAAAACAACAGTATGAGGCGGATCTTTTGTCCCGTAACCCGTTCTGTGGGTTCTTAGACGCGTCCCTTATCAAGACACACCAACCTCCTCCATCGAGAGAGTCTAGCCTGACCATTGATCGTAATGGATTACATACAGTTTCCCGAAAAGGTGTAACCAAGATTATAATTCCAAAACCACTCATACAACAACTCTTACAAACAGTACACGCACACTATAACCACCCCGGTATTCACAAATGTCACGACTCATCTCCACGCAATATTACTGGCAAGGTATGTCAAAAGATATTAAACAAAAGGTTAAGACCTGCCCCACCTGCCAGTTAACAAAACGTCCATGGAGACCCACTTACGGGGAGTTAAGTCAACCTCCGGAAGCCAAAGAACCCTTCGACCTATTATCCCTAGACACCATAGCAGGATTTGCCAAATATGGCAACACCAAAATATACCTCCATGTTGTAGTCGACCATTTTTCGCGCTACGCGTGGACTTTTCCATCTAAATCCACCAGCATCACCACCTACCAACAGGTACTTAAGCGAGTATTACAGGATGGCTCTCCGAAACGCCTCCTTACGGATAGAGCCCCTGCCTTCACTTCGCCAAAATTCAGTAGTTTCCTACTTAACAGAAACATCTACCCACTACTTACAACCAGCAATAACCCACAAGCCAACGGTCTATGTGAACGCCTGAACGCCACCCTCACGGGAAAACTTAGGCTGTTACATTTAGAAAATCCTAAGATCGCATGGACCAAGTTGGTCAAAAGAGTTACAGTCATATATAACAAAACCCCACACTCTACCACAGGTTTTCCACCCATCTACCTAATGTTTGGCATCCTACCCCCAGAACTCTCTGACCACAGCACACCTTACCCAGATATCGACAGAGCTAGGAAAATTGCACACACACGAACACAAAACAAGCATCTTCAAGACAAAAACAATTATGATCAACGACACAAACAACCACATTTCGAAGTAGGTGATCTAGTATTAGTTAAATTATATCACCACCCCAATACAGGGAAACTCGCTCCATATTTCACAGGACCCCATACAATATTAGACATTATTTCACCAAATGTGGTCCGTATAGATCGACCAAATCAACCTCTTCAAAGAGACACTGATACGATCCACGTCAACAAGCTTAAGCTGTATACAGAAACAGTCCGTTATATATCACCGCCCGCCGTTAGAATACGTCATATAAAGCACAAGCCCGATTACACGTTCCCGTTTAAGCATTTCACACCCGAATTATTTCCAGCAGAGCCATTAAGATTCAAACCAACAAACAGCGAACCTTTCAAGCATTTAGATCCTACCATTTTTTCAACAAAACGATTTACACCCTTCTTCCCCGATATTAAGAACTGCGAACCTGACAATCATTTAAATCCTACCATTCTGTCCCAAAAACGATACACGCCACTCCCCAACGATAACAAGCGGTGCGAAATTGAACGGTCAACAATGAATAGGGTTCGAGCAGATATTTCAGAGTCACCATTTATAACAATAGGGAAGAAAATGCATCGATACCCTATCTTTCATCTGATTTTTATCCTTTGTCTGCTAGTCCTACCCTATAAATGTGCCCCAGTTTTATTCCTTAGTTATCTGCTAATCTATACCATGCCTTCTCATAGAGTTTTCGAGCTGCAAGAGGCAGTTTTTCATATAGGACAAACACTTATAGAATTCCTAATAATTTTAGGGGACATATTTGCAGAAAATCTAAACAAATTCCGAGGAGATAGAAGTAACTGAAATTTAACAAATCGATGACAAAGGAGAATAACCAACTCCAGTAAAATGTACAAAACTTAAAAAAAAAAAAAACATCAGGCGGCAAATCCATTAGTCGCACACAAAAACTAATTAGAAGGCCGGAAATGAAATGGAGACCATTTTGCTTCCCGCGCGGCAACAAAGACGTCCGCCATATTACCGGTCTCAGATTACGCCAGGGAGGAAGATAATTTTAGGACCGCGGGCCTCTCTTGGCCGGCACATAAAATTGAGGTCACCGCGTTTCCCCATCCACAAATTTTACCGTCACCAATCTTGGATTCCAGTTCGAGCCTGCATATCGACTTTTACAAATACAATTCAATTGCACTCTCACAAGAGTAAAACGTTACCGACACTTCTTAATGAGTTCACATGTCTATTTTATTAAATATTATTGATTCTTATTACCCTTTACAGATTTCCAACATTACATCACACTCCACCCCACCCCACACAGACGCTAATTTTAAAAACACGTAGATCTCAAAGTCAATTACGAACAAAATTCACGCACATTACCACTTTAAAATTGTTAAAATTTTAGATAACTAAGCTGTTCAAACTTACGTTTTCTCCCAAAAGGGATTAAACGACCTTTTAGAAGGACCGAGGATCCCCCTCGAATCCTGTATTCAAGGTTTTAATTTAGGTACCGACACCCAATATATAAAGTGGATATTGGGCGAGCACATCTTAAGTGCCCTAGGGGATCGCATAAAAACCCCTAGAACGCATTAAGGCTCGAGACAAATTAACATACGACATTCGGCTTTTGAGATTTCAAAAAACAATGACACAAAGGTACACGTAAAGGTTATTTAGATTTCCATGTCTCCTGTATACATAACATAAATGCGCACTTGAGGATAGGATCACGTTTCCACCTAAGTGTCGCAACAGAAGAGACAAAAATTTTATAGGGCATAATTAATCAATTAAGAAAACTAGATCATGGCATGTAGATACAAAGCGGGTTCGAACCTCACTATACATTTTCTTGTTTATATATTAATCATTTATATTAATTTCTAAAATTAAAATCAAAACATTTAACCCAATTTATCAACTTTATCCAATTTCTTATCACTTATTTTAGCAATTATTTACCATTTTATTTACCACCTTTTTATTTTCCTTTTTTTATATACAACCAAACGTTTTTCTTTTTCTCGCACCCTACAACAAGGCATTTTTCTTTTCAACCACGCCTTCACTTTGATTTCACTCAACCTTTCTTTTATTTTTATTTTTTGATTTCTCAAAAGACCTCATGAAATTTCCTCGTTTTCCTTCCCAAACTCGAGCAAAAAAGTAATTAGGCATATTTCTTTTTACCAATGCAACAAAGCATTTTTTTTTCTTTTTCAACCAAGCATTCAACTTTGATTTCATTCAACTAATTTTAATTTTATTTTTATTTTTTGATTTCTCAAAAGACCTCATGAAATTTCCTCGTTTTCCTTCCCAAACTCGAGCAAAAAGGTAATTAGGCATTTTTCTTTTTCACCAATGCAACAAAGCATTTTTTCTTTTTTTTTCACGCAACAAGGCATTTTTCTTTTTAACCACGCCTTCACTTTGATTTCGTTCAACTTTATTTTTGATTTCTCAAAAGACCTCATGAAATTTCCTCGTTTTCCTCCCCAAACTCGAGCAAAAAAGTAATTAGGCATTTTTCTTTTTCACCAATGCAACAAAGCATTTTTTCTTTTTTTTTTTTCACGCAACAAGGCATTTTTCTTTTTAACCACGCCTTCACTTTGATTTCACTCAACCTTTCTTTTATTTTTATTTTTTTGATTTCAAAAGACCTCATGAAATTTCCTCGATTTCCTTCCCAATCTCGAGCAAAAAAATGTAATTAGGCAATTTTTCCTTTTTCACTATGTACCATAGTACTCAACTTATGAATTACCATTACAATTTTGATTTCTATTAACTATAAACAAACTATATAGCATTAATACCACATTTTTTATCCCTCATATCCTTATCAATGTTGTATATAACCTTCCTATAACCAATTAATTTTCACACGAAAATTTTTTTCTTTGCTTTACAGAACTTATTCAGACTAAAACCCCTTCATAAATTCTTCACATGTAGGGGGCGCATCTGTCATATTTTGTACATACATAGATGCCAACCCAATCCAATATGTATGGAAATGTATGATTTGAGTTTCAATAAAGAACAAGGTAACATTGGAGGAAAAAAAGGCCTGGACAGAAGGCCTAGCAGAAAGGCCTAGAAAGAAGGCTTAGAGATAGCACAATCATTAGTAAAGTTATTACCAGTTTTAATTATCGCGGAACTCATAAAAGTTCGAGTTCAACAAACTATCACTTCCTGGTCAAGCTGAAACATGTCTAAAGACAAAGGCGTAACGTAGACCAATCAGGGAGCAACTCATTAGTGGAGGACCAATAGGGAACCTCCACGTCACACATTTCAACCAATGAGAGGTAAGAAGAGTTTTCGTGTTAAATCGAGAACCGAGGATTGTCAGATCGGCTGGACACCATCGAGTAGTTAGCTAGCTCCCACCGAGGTAACCCCTGCTCTAGAGATCCTTCCCCACTCGTACTTTCAGCTAAGTCAATCACCGCCATGTGAATAGATAGCCAATAGTCAATCCGTTCCACCTTCTCTCAAGCCTTTCTTTCCTCCGACCAGTTGCCTTTTATTTCAACCCTATCAAGTATCCTGGTTTATTTTCCCCTGTATGCTTCACTTTCCTCTGAAACGACTGCGCTACCAACAATCAACCCCATTCTCAACCAACAACAAAAAAATTCGCAACGATATTGCGACATATATATTATTTTGGATAAAAGGTATCTCCTGAAAAAATAAACTTTTCTCCGGCAGAGTTTCCTCACCACTCTGGAAGTACCTGCCTCGGCGCGTTACCCTTTTTGGCGGTTCACCCCCCAGGAGCCCTAAATGGTCCTGAGAAGTCCTATTCCACTTCTAGCTTTTACTAACCCCACCATCGGATCTGACCTGATGGCGCCAGAAAAGCTAGGGCCCTAGAACTGACCTATTGTTGAAGACTCGTGTCCCAGGAAACTGAATAATTTTACAAACCAAGATAAATTTGATATATATTTTAAATATGTTATAAGCTATTAAAATAAGAAAATCATGTTCACAATTTCATATGATGTTGGATTATGATTGATTTATAATTCCAGGAAATGAAACATTTTTTTACAAAGTTAATTTAATGGTTCATCTATGATAGAGATGATATCTGACAAGATTCTCAAGGAAAATTATTAAGATTATAAGATTGATTGTATTTGATGACTGTGTGGTGATATTCCTACATGTAGTTCTTGAAATTCTGGTAGCTGGATAACATCTAGCAATTGGACTCTGTTTCTTAAAATTATTTTCTATACGGCGACATCTTCTTGATAATATCAGTGTAATATTAATAACATATTCAAAGTGATTGTCGTAAAGATAGAGGCTGCCTGGCCGGCATTCATTGTTCTTCAAATATAAGACACTTCGACCAGTAAATCTTTTATTGTCTGGCCGAAGTGTCTTTCATTTGAAGAACAAAGTGATTGTGTATGTGTAAAAGGTATATTTTGTTTTTACTTCTTGTACATACAGTACTGGTCATGAAAATCACGGTGGTAAGAGGTTTGTGACTACTCACACTTTAGGTACACCAAATGTCTTTACTAGTAATAAAAGTCAATGAAGCAATGGGGTTAATGTCTAGATATATATTGAGAAAATGTTAGAAAGCAATAAATAACGAAATTAATTTTTTAAATGTCAAAGGGACTATATAATTAATAACACTTCATCAAACTGTGTGCATAGTTTGGCAAAAATTCCACTCCTAACAGACTATATAGAATCTATAATAATCAAATATGATCTAGCTCATCTGTCCACTGAAGATCTAATTACTTACGAACCCCATGCTCCAAGTATAGTCAAATCATTCTTACACGCAAAAATGAAAGAAATTTTTGATAATACTAATGAAATTTTCAGAAGCTTTTTCGTGTCTGGAATCCCAAGATTTTTCCGTCCAAATTTTTATAATATCCAATTCATTACAGATCATGGTAATTTTGGGAAATTTATGTCAACTATCGGCGCGGTGAAGGAACCAGGAGGTGAAATTCAGGACTCGAAACATCTACTTATGAATTGCCCAATTTTCCGGGTTTATAGGGAAAACAAATTTGGTCGTATTGGACAGCTTGATGAATTTTTAGACGATAAAGAGAAGTGTAAAAGTTTTGATCAATTTTGCAAATTTATTTACAACTTTCTTTTGAAATGGAAAAGGGAGAGGGAAACTTAGAAGGAAAAGAATTGCGATGCTTGCTTTGTGTGTTTTGCTTTGTTGTTTGTTTTTCTCTTCGAACAATTTTCTTTGGTTAATTATGTAAAATAATGAATTGAACAGGATTGTATATAGCCGATTTGTTGTGATGTAGAGAGAGGTATCGACGCAAATATCCCTGAGTTTGGGATATCGCGTTTCATGATGTTAATAAAATAAAATATAATTAATAAAAGCCTAATTTATTGTCAAAAAATTTCTGTCTCTAACAGAATTCAAATGGTAGAAATTCTTTTATTAATATGTCATAAGTACTATATATGAAATCCGATTTATAAGTGAAAAGTGTGATTTCAAAAAGGATTGCATTCACATGTAACCTAGGTAATCAGGGCGTGAGGGAGGTTGTTTCATCTAATCTAAAAATATTTCCTATACATGTGAACCCTTATTATGAATATTGTGTTATTTTGCTTATTAAATAATTTATTAGAAATAGTATAAACACATTTATTTTAAACAAAATAAAAATATCAGAACTTTTAAAAAAAGTTTATTTACCTTCTTTAAAAATATTTACATAAAAAAGCAATTTAACAAATTAAATTTAATCCAAAAATAAAACAATCAAAATTTACATATCTCTCGACAGAATGTGTTTACTCTAGTCTTAGTCAAAACCCAATAAATAAATATATTCACAATTTAATTATTTTTATACGTCTGCGTAACTCTAAGTCCATTTACATCATATTGTACAATGAATATATACATTTCTTATAGCGAAGGTTTGGATATCATATTCTTATAGATAGATAATTCAGGTGTCATGATTCTTGAGAGTGTTATATATTTTCGAATATGTTGTAAAATGGAGGACAAACTATCTGAGAAGCCAAGATTCCAAAGTAAAGTTGGGGAAAGATGGGTGTACTCCAGCTGCGGGGGATGGCCATGTGTCAGGGGAACAGGTGCCAAAAAATGGCTACGTGTGGGGGGGGGGGGAGGTCAGAGTCTGGTCACATCTGCGGAGAGTGGAAGACGCGGAAAGTTGCCTCCAGGAGTGTGGATGATCCGGCAAGACGGTACCGGGACCACGGCATCGGAGTGGCCTACCAGGTGGTGTAGCACAGGCTGGAATTGGACAGCATGGAGCGGAACGTTGACAAGGAAGATCCTTCTGATAGCGGACATTTGAGACAAGTCCATCTAATTGTACCTAGTTCTCAATATTATTAACAGCTCCTGGCAATAAAGTATAACGAACTAATCTGTATCCACAATGAACCTACATTAAACCTTGTACGCAAACAACGACCGATGAAAAGCGTCATAACAATATTGAAGACAAAGCTATGGAAAGGTTTAGAATAATTATATACGCATTTATATAGTTTGCTAATAGTGAATTTCATATAGGTGAAATATGTCAGAAATTATTTATGATTATATAACTTCTGTTAAATTTGTTGTTAGTACGCGTCGAAATACGTTATGCGAATAATTAATCAGTAAACTAAACTCATCAAACTCGCCACGGCAAACACACACAAAAAATATATATATATATATACAATATACGAGTAATATTGTTTCGAACTTAAACTTGGTTCAGCTCAGCAATAATAGTATTTTATAATTATATTCCAAAGTGGGTTAAGCTTAGATATGCACACAAAAAGATGTAGCATACACCAAAAAGTTCATACATAGTTTGTCTATATTAGACATATGTTTTTTTTTTTTTGTTTTATAAGTAGAATCATTCAAAGAAAATTATTTAACCAACAAAACCTCTGACGGTTACCAGAAATTTCAACAATTTGTTTATAGTAGACATATGTATTTGCTTCAAGGAGAAATTATTACAAACACACATTAAAATATCAATATATGAGTTTTTATTTTACCCCAACAAATTTACAAACTTTTCATCTGTAGTTAATTCTAAGTAGGCTTAAGACTATTTCTAGTGAAATTTCCCCTTTTCTTTGACGTATTATAGAATATAAAGAAAAATTATAAAGCTTCATGCAAAGAAAATGATTTGGGAATATTCGACCTGGTAATTCAACCAAGATACTGCATCTAGCTAGATGGATTAATAAAAGGAGAATTTTACAAAGTTACAAATTAGAAGGAGAGATTAAAACTTCTTACATAGACGGGGCATCAAATATCTGTCTTAGCAATTCAGCCAAGATACAATATCTAGAAATTGGATTAATAAAAGGACAAATATTTTGCAAAGTCACATAGGCTAAAACTTTCTATACAATAAGTGGGCTTTGTAGCCCCCATAAAAATTTAACAAAGCGTCGTCTTACCTTGTCAAAGTCTATACTTACATCCTAATGGCTATTTCTCTCGACTCGGTTTTCGACCTCCGCCTTCGGTTACTCGATCCCAACTGATAATTTTTTTTTTAAATCACGTGTCTCAAAAATTTATCATCTTCTCTTTACAGAGTAAAAAGAAAATTAAATTTAATTTCGCAGAATATATTCGAAAATAAAAAAAATATTATTCTCTTTAGTAAAAGAAAATTTAAATTAATAATAAAAAATAATAAAATGTAACAGGTTTATTCCTTGAGCTTTTATTTAGTAATTTCTTCTTAAGAAATTTTATATTGTTATCTTTAAAAAAATCTAATATATCTAGAATATATATAATTAATTTTATTCTTTGGAATAAAAAAATAATTTTAGAATTTTCGAGATGGTAATAAAATTTTAGACCTTTCATCTTGAATATAAAGGGGATTGGTTATAAACATATGTACATATGTACATTTTGTACATTCTCCATCTGGGCCTTTCTGCAGCGGGCTTCGGGATACAAGCCCAGAGCTAATCAAGTTCTCCATCTCTTAATCCTCCTCCTCGTAGTCCTTCTGTGGAGGGTTGGTCAGTTTCGAGAGGGTCAGTTCCATCTCCAACTGGGCGTCTACCCCGGCTTTGGTCTTTGGAGCATCGTCGGGCATCTTCTCGGCCTTTCCTCGGTGGGGAATTCTCCATCTGGACAACAAGCACTTCGACGAGATACTGTATATATATGATGTAAAATGTTTACATCATTGTTGGGTCTGTTTTGTGAAAATATGGCCCAACACTTCGATATTTGTAGATGTTTTAAAAGTTGCTAACCAAATACAAAATAAATATATCTGATAATTTAAAACCCCAGTCATTCTACCATGTCCCTGCCTATGTCCAACCACCTTGTACCATGTACCAACTTACTGTATGAAATGATGTACCGCTAAGAGCCAAATAAAATACGAACTGTATGTCAGACAGACAGAGAAAAACAAGGAGATAATACGATTATAGATATTCATAAACGATTGCAGTTAGGCCTAGAGTTTAGAGGAAATATTTCTATCTCGCATCATTAGCGCTAGGTCAACGACACTTTTATTCCAGAGAACTCCAAGACAAAGGAGACAAGTCCATCTAATTGTACCTAGTTCTCAATATTATTAACAGCTCCTGGCAATAAAGTATAACGAACTAATCTGTATCCACAATGAACCTACATTAAACCTTGTACGCAAACAACGACCGATGAAAAGCGTCATAACAATATTGAAGACAAAGCTATGGAAAGGTTTAGAATAATTATATACGCATTTATATAGTTTGCTAATAGTGAATTTCATATAGGTGAAATATGTTAGAAATTATTTATGATTATATAACTTCGATATTTGTAGATGTTTTAAAAGTTGCTAACCAAATACAAAATAAATATATCTGATAATTTAAAACCCCAGCCATTCTACCATGTCCCTGCCTATGTCCAACCACCTTGTACCCTGTACCAACTTACTGTATGACATGATGTACCGCTAAGAGCCAAATAAAATACGAACTGTATGTCAGACAGACAGAGAAAAACAAGGAGATAATACGATTATAGATATTGTTACGACGCTTCTCAGCCGTCAATGTTTGCGTTCAAGGTTTCTAAGAGAACAATGTGGATTCTTTATGATACAGCTTAGTGCGGTATATTTATTATACGAGCTTAAAGAGTAGATAAGTAACTATACAGTAGAAGATTGACTTGCCTTCAATGCCCGCCACTAGAGGGATCCTTCTCCGCTACCGTCTTCCAGGTCAGTCCATACGGCCACACGTTCGGTGCCCACCTGCTGCGTCTGTTGTCACCACCGCCGTTCTCCTCGCTGCAGGTCCCGTTGTCACCAGACAGACTTCTCTCCCCAGCTGGCAGGTCGTCTCGGCACACAAACCCCCGGCAGGCCGGCCGCTGACTCGGCTGATACCTTCCCCACGGCGGCGCCAGCTGGCCTGCTCCGACTGTCTGCCACCCCCTCCCCTGGAATTTGTCAATCAGCACTTCCTGGACGGGGCCTCTGCATACTTTCTTCCCTTCTACTTCTCTGCTGCATCGCTTCACTGCCCCCTTCTCAATCCTTTTCGTCCCGAAAAGGCTAATTTCACCAGAGGCGCTAATCGGCGGCCCTTTGATCTCCCTGACGTTTCTGGCCACATAAGGGTCGTCAGCCTCCCGGAAGCGTAACGGCAGGGTTAACACCAACCCTTGTTTGCAGAACCACATCTCAACTCGGGCTTTCTTTCCACTCTCAACCAGTGCCGACGCCATTGATTGGTCTCGCTGTCTAGCACAGGGCGGTGGTTCTCCACAAGATGGCGGCCATATTTCACTGCCTACGATGCTTCCATCTGATATTTTGAATTCTCCTTGTGAACACTCTGTAGCCGCAATGTACAAAGGGTTGTGATCATTTTTATTGCGCTTTCGCCGCTTCCTTCCACGACGGGGCTGTAGGTCGCCGATCATTACAGTGGATTCGTCCACCTGATCCACGCTGTCCATATCGTGGCCTCCCTTTTCTTCTTTAGGTTTCCCATTCTCTTTCTCTAGAGGCTCTCTCTTTCCAAACCCTTCAAACCTGGGCTTCTTAGTGCCGACCACGCACAGGGCTGTGAATTTCTTAAACCTTCTGGAGGTGTCGGATCCCGTGGCAGTCTCAAGGTCGGTAGAACTTTTCCTAGGCGGGGTAGCTGCTTGATCTGCACCTTGTCGGGCGAAGGAACGAAGATGAATGGTACACATTCTTGGCACATCTCTTCAGCTTGCATTGCAGACGACGGCGCTGACACATTGCGCGCGACTTCCGCGTCACAGACATTGTCGTCGGACTTCCACAGAGCGTCCAATGCTCTATCCCGTTCAGTCGGGTTGCCGGCTCCAACTTCAGGGTGCTTCGACCATCTAGCCTTGTCGCACTTCCACGGAGCATCCAGCTCCGTCCCGTCCAGTTGGATTGCCGCTGTAGTCCCTGACAGTCTGACACTGTCGCTGAAGTCAGCCACGCTGTCGCACTGCAGCTCGCCAAGATCGTTGCTGTTCTCATGGAGTATTTCAGAAAGAATCCCAGGGGTTGAATTTCCACACTGTATATCACCTGGAGGGTATTCTCCTTCCGTCCGCTTGATTTTATACAAAACACTCGTGCCACAGCCGTTGTCGGAGGCGATCAGCTCACCCTCCTCCGCTACACAACCAGTCTGGATCATTTCCTGCTGTCGACACTCTTCGGACTTCTGGATCACGGGAGAATCTTCTAGCGTAGATTCTGGCAGTTCACTTACAACGTCTCCTGACGTGATGATCTTTGTTGTGATGGTCTTGTCGGGATCTTCATCACCTGGGATCGTCTTTTGTCCCCTCAGACATTGAATACGTGAGCTATTGGTTGCTGTGATTGTTTTTGAAAAGCCATCAGGATTTTCTGGCGGTAGTACAATGAACTTAACTTCGCAAGACATGGGTGTGGCAGAACGTTTGACATTCCGAATATGCTCGAGTCGGCTCAATCGAGTATCCAAGTTTTCTCCGAGCTCATCTACCTTCTGGCTTATCAGTCTGAGCAATTTTGTGAATTTTTCAATTTCGAGGTCGGTTAGTTTTTCCATTTTTCTTTTTAAATTAGCGCAAAATAAAATCTTCAATTAAAATTAACTAAGCTGTATCCCACTTCTGACACCAAGTGTTACGACGCTTCTCAGCCGTCAATGTTTGCGTTCAAGGTTTCTAAGAGAACAATGTGGATTCTTTATGATACAGCTTAGTGCGGTATATTTATTATATGAGCTTAAAGAGTAGATAAGTAACTATACAGTAGAAGATTGACTTGCCTTCAATGCACGCCACTAGAGGGATCCTTCTCCGCTACCGTCTTCCCGGTCAGTCCATACGGCCACACGTTCGGTGCCCACCTGCTGCGTCTGTTGTCACCACCGCCGTTCTCCTCGCTGCAGGTCCCGTTGTCACCAGACAGACTTCTCTCCCCAGCTGGCAGGTCGTCTCGGCACACAAACCCCCGGCAGGCCGGCCGCAGACTCGGCTGATACCTTCCCCACGGCGGCGCCAGCTGGCCTGCTCCGACTGTCTGCCACCCCCTCCCCTGGAATTTGTCAATCAGCACTTCCTGGACGGGGCCTCTGCATACTTTCTTCCCTTCTACTTCTCTGCTGCATCGCTTCAATATTCATAAACGATTGCAGTTAGGCCTAGAGTTTAGAGGAAATATTTCTATCTCGCATCATTAGCGCTAGGTCAACGACACTTTTATTCCAGAGAACTCTAAGACAAAGGACCCCGGAGTTGAATTCGCTGAAAACAACTTTATTTAGGTCAATGCTCCATCCTCACATTTTCTGCTATAACTATCAAAGATGGCTTCCCAGCCGTTTGGACCAATCAAGGCGATTCTTCATCTTCCATGATGTAATGAATGACCAATCAGAATCTCAATAGAGGTCACGTGACACCACCCAACTGGGGAAGCCTCAGTAGCGTCTCAGAGTCTCATCCGTACTAGACGTGTCTTCTGATCCAGCGTAAATCGCGGGGCGTAAGCTCACTTTCCTCCATGTTCTCTGTCTGTCAGCATCGGTTCCCTTGTCCAACCAATCCTGTGTCCTCACTCCTGCCATCACGACTGCAAAATTCACCAATCCAATCCCAACTTCCAGTTGACAGCACCTTCCAGTTGACAGCACCTTCGCTGTCACAACTACCACAGAGCAAACGGAGAATCGGCAAGATTCTCCAAAGGGAAAAGTGAGTCGACAGGATTCACACCGATTCTCACATATATGTTTAAAAGGTAGAATTGACCACTTTTCAGTGTCAATGGTCTCCGAGATTCCAGTATATCCGAGTAAATAAACAGGGCACTGACAACTTTAACTAGAAATTTTCAAACAGCATATTTCACTTGTGCACAAGTTGCGCAACTTCTGTTGATAATGCTACGTACCACGTGTACTCGGGAAAAAGGCACAATAGAATGTCTCAGAAGTGGGCATTTTTTGTATATTTACGAGATGAAAATGAACCACAATCAAATAAATATGGGTTTAAACAGCCCTTTTATATAATTTTAAGTATAAAGTCTTGATATGCAAAGCATATATAGAGAAAAGATAATTATATGCTATCTTGAATAATCCCAAACGTACTTGGGATAATTGAGAAAAACATTAACAGCAAACCCATCTTAGAAAGCGCCAATTTTGGATTTAAAAGAGATAGATATAATATACTGTGGATTTTAGGTAGTCAAATTGGAATAAATTGCTGTCGCAGCAATCAACCTCTTTTGAACAATGGCGCCTCAGTCAGGTATGCGTCCACTGAGATTCAACAGATAATTATTCATATAAAGTAATAAGGCCACATCTATATATAAAAAATGAAAGTATTTAAAAACTTGAATGTTTCTTTTATACACAAAACAAACTTCTACTGTCCTTACTGCAATGACAAAATATTGGGAGGGCTTGGCTCATCAGTGGTGGATCTCTTCCAGCAGTTTCGCCAATTTAATCTACCAGACCGTTTCTTAGAGCTCTAATACTGTATTGGACTATTATGATTTTATACGCTGCACTGAAGGGTGGAATCTTAGAAATGGTATTTAAGTAAACTTAATTTAACAAAATCAGCAAGCAGCCCAGGCAGGAATGAATATGTATTATATTGGTAAACTATGGACATAAGAATTTAGGAGAGTAGAATTGCATATAAATATTTGCATCGAGTGAGGCTCTTCCTCATACAATAAGGACAAGTTTGGCATAAATTAATATAAAGCAATAACGCACCTGTTTGCGGAAGCGCATTGCTCGATGCAAATATTTATAGCTAATTCTACTCTCCTAAAAGCTTATGTCCATAGTTTACCCGAAAACCATTTCTGATATTTCACCATTCAGTGTAGAATATATAAGCAGAATAGTCCATACAGTATTAGAGCTCTAAGAAGTGGTCTGGTAGGGTTTCACCATTGAGGAGCCAAGCCCTCTCAATACTTTTCATCGCCGCAATGCCAGTATAGAGGTTTGATTTATGCGGAAAAGAAACATTAGTGCTTTCAAATACTTCATTTATTAGATACATATTTAGTTGAAAAACATAAAAGGGGCATCTATACATGAGATATAAAACCATTAAGCATTTCCCTCACAAATAATTCAAACATCTCTACTGTCCTTACTGCGATAAAAAATAATGAGAGGGCTTGGTTCATCAGTGGTGAATTGTTTTCTGAAGAGCAGTGCTCGATGCAAATATATATGTGATATTCTACTGCCCTAAAAACCCATGTCCATAGTGTGCTAAAATAACATACCTAAGATTCCGTCTAACTGTCTCATATATGGGCTGAATTGAACAATACATCCTAGAAGCAGATGGCCTCCCAAATCTTTAGGTCCATAAGCTGGCATGCTAGGAATTCCCTTAGCTGCTATCCTGCTTAATAGCCAAGCAACGGGATCCAAACTGGGGTTCGGATTTGGTACTGGAAAAACCAACTTCCAGTTTAAAGCACCTAGAAGGATTTATAAACTGGTAGCCTTCAGTCACAGCACAATAGAGAAACTATCTACTGTTTCCAGCAGGGACCGCGGCCACCGGCTCACCCACAGCTGAGATAAAGTTCAGCTGCCACGTCGTGGGCTTTCTCAAGAAGCTTGCTGTGAAATCTCAGCAGCTCAGTTTCGATAGCGTTCCCCGCTCTTCTTCTCTCCTCTTTCACACCCACCACTCTTGGACAATGGCGCGCTCCCAGATCCCTTTCTCCACAGATGCAATCAGGTTTGCTTTTAATTTTTAAATCTGTGGAGCCTCCTGGGGAAGATTCCATGTCCCGATACCACTAAGTTTTAGGTCCTCCCTACCTTTCGCCACCATCGCATCAGGTGTACCTGTGATGCCTTTGCAGTACTTGAAGGCTGATAGGAGCATCGGGGGTAGCCGAGTGTCACTGGAGCACTGGAGGTGGTCTTAGAGTGCTGAGGTAGAGGTTCAAAAATTTGGAATTCTTGTAATGCGTACCGCCTAGTGAGGAAGAATAGGTGCCTCGAAATTAGGGGTCGAGTTCTACTACTCGAAGAGCGTTGTCGGGTGCATTATTCTGACTAAAAGTAAGTCTTGTGTGTACAATCCTTCAGTCTCGGTGTTCATAATTATTACCTCTTAAGGTATATGTAGTTTAGTTACACGGGTTGTTTGGTTTGGAATAATTTTAAAAGTATCTTAGTTGCGACAAACTTTGCGTAGATGACATCGGTTTTTCCTGGGAATAAGTCTACGAGGGTCTTTCACACTTCGGTGTTTAATATTGTATTAACTCGGCCTGAAAAGATCTAGCAGATAATTAATAAAATATTAGAGAATTTTTTTTCTAGTCTATATGAATAGAGTAAAACTCAGATCTCCAGTGCCTGGGGATGTTAAATGTCAGCCAAGTCTGTCTTATTTGCCTTATAGACTAGAACTGAGTAATGTTAAAATAAAAATTTCCTTTCTGGGGCCCCCATGTGCATTCAAGGCTTTGAAACGGCCTCCAGGACATTGATGTAGGTGTCAGCGTTCACCCTGATGCCCTGTTCAAAGAAGTGGGGAGACATGACATCCCCTTCAGTGCTGATGACGCCAATGAAGATCACGGGAGCAGGGAATCTCGTGTGCATCACTAAAGGTGCCTTTGAGGGGTCTTTACAAATCCAACTATCATTCCTGGCATTTTAAATTTGGTCCTACTCATCGTTCTTTTAATCAGAGAGGAACCTCAGATCGCCACAAGATTCATGTGTCAGGTTTCTGAGGAAAGCAGTAGCCTTTCCTTTTCTGCTTTCCTTCATAGCCTCAGTCATCAATTGGTATTTCTGAAGGGCAAAGACCTGAGACCATAGTTGCTCTAATGGAAAGTTCTAATTGTAATAGGTCAATACACAACTTCTTGTCTATGACTCTTATGATCTTTTTTCCAGGGTCTCCATCAATCTTGACATTTGACAAATTTTTCGTCACTTACCCTTTCCGATCGACGCGAGTGCTTTTTCTTGCAGACGTTCCTTCTTCGTCACTGTCGACCTCATCAGAATGCTTCTGTGCACATGTTAAACAGTGTGTTCTGGTAGATTAAGAAAATCCAATGTCTTTTTTAGGCTCCTCTCGGCACGCCGAGAAACGATTATGGCGCCTTCTCGATTATCATATTGTTATATGTTGGGATGTAGATGGCTTCTGTTCACTAGTGATGCCGTAGAAGAATCCAGAACAAATTTACATTAAAAGAAGGAGATTTTATTATTACAGTAAAAAGGAAGATGATTGTATAGCGAAATACATGGTAGAATCAAATCGTTCCCGAACTTTTAAAAATAAAATATAAACATCTTTTTAAAAATGTAAAATCAATTTTACTGTAAATCATAATGTCTAAACTATAATTTAATTTAGCAACGCCAGTAAATTCTCATGCGAAGTTTTCATTTTAGGCATATTTTTGTTGTAAGTACAGGGTGATCCAAAAGTCCCGCACAACTTTAAAAATTAATACCTCCGCGAATATTTGCGCTAGAGCAATGCGGTAAACACCATTGTGTTCAGGATGCAATGGGATTTTTTATGGCAAATAATGAAAAATTCGAAATTGATTTTAGTTACAACTTTATTCGCTAGATGGCGCCCTACCAGAATCAGCGATTCAGCGGCCAAATTGTTTGATAAATTGAAAAATATAACTGACCGACACGTATTTTTACTTTTTGAATACCAGGAAAGAACCCTAATAATATCAAATGATAAATTAATAAAACACCATTTCGTCAAAAGTTAGAAGAAATGGTTAACGATTTTTTAATACAATCTGAGATATGTAAAATAGGTATATGCAAATTAAAAGATGTAGCAAAAAAAAAAAACCTGATATTTTAGATGCGGTTTGCTGGAATCCTCTCAGCTATTTATATTTCGAAAATAATAATTTTCTATTTTTTTAAATTCAACTCTCTCTCAGTATCGATTATATTTATTTTAATTCATTTGAAAAATATTTATCTATCTCTGATGATTTATTTTACTCTGGAATGCCGTTTTTGTCGTGTCCAATAAAGAGCCTCAGATTATTTTCGTTTGGCCAACAAAAAATGTCCAATTTATATACACATATATTCTTAAATAATGAGACTTTAAATAATGCAAATAATCTTCATCTATTTACATACACAACACATCTCCCCCCTTAATAATACTCCAGTCGGTCTAGGGGTTTCCTGGCTCTCTGCGGACGGGCACTTGCACAGCGGCAGCCTCCGGTTTAGGAGTGCAAGAGGGCACGTGCACAGCAACAGGCCCTGGTATAGGAGTGCAAGAGGGTACGTGCACAGAAGCAGTCTCCTCCTTGTTTCCTGATGTAACCTCTGGAACCTCCTCTTCACTTTATTTCTGACTTCCACCTACAGGCTTCTCTCCTGATGTTCGAGGAAGTATCAAATTTCTTGTCTCCACTTGTTTCTTTCTCTCAGGTCGCAATTGATTGATATGCCTCTTATACACGACGCCCTCGCAACTTATAAGGTAGTGACGGTATCTCAATAATTCCAAAATGGTACCTTTTTACCGTTTAGGTCCAGTTGCATAGTTGCGGAAATAAACCTCGCAACCTGTAGTAAACTGCTCCTGCCTTCTTACGGCCTCATGAAATACCTCTCGCGGATTTCCCATCTTGGTATTAAATTCGAGAATCTTGATCTTAAACTTCTCTTTATTAGCAGTTCCGCCGGGGAATTCCTTTATTACAGTTTGGGGGAATGCTCTATGAGCAAATAGGAAACTTTGTAGATTCGTCTCTAAATCATCCTTCCCATTATTCTTTCTCAAAAGGTTTTTAAACTCTCTTACATATCTCTCAGCTAAACCATTCGTACTAGGATTATACGGACTGGTCTTAGTGTGCCGTATACCATTCATTTTGGTAAATTGCTCGAATTCACCGGAGACAAACTGTCTTCCGTTATCTGTAACAAAAAATTAGGGCAATCCAATTCTGGCGAGAATTTCTCTAAGATGACTTATAATCGTTTTTCTGGTAATATCTTTGATGATAAAAATTTCTATCCACTTTGAGTATGCGTCCACGAGAACCAAAAACATTCTTCACATGAACGGACCCGCTAGATCAAGATGAAGTCGATGCCACAGTTTTTCGGGCCAAGTCCATTCCAAGATGGTAGCCGGGGGCATGCTTGCCGATTCTTGGCATACTCTACATTCTCTAGTTAACTCCTCGATGTTACTGTCTATGCCTGGCCACCAGAAAATACCGTCTGGCAATCATCTTCATTTTAACAATCCCATGTGTATTTCATGCAAGTCATTTAAAATTAAAGATCTTAATTTTTGGGGAATTACCACTCTTTGACGCCATTGAAGACAACCAAACTCCAAACTTAATTCCTCATTGATCTTATAATGAGGAGCTAGTGGGTTTTCTCTCGGTACCCTTGTGAATTTCCAGTTGCCTTCTCTAACATTCCTTAATACTATAGACAGTATTTTATCTTGGGGCGTCTCATTAGCCACCTCCATAAAAGAGAACGGTACCTCATTCGACTTCCTAAGAAGAAGTACCTGGTCTTCATCAAGAGACTCCCTGACACTCGATTCTAAAGGAAGACGTGACAATGCGTTAACATTGGAATTATCACTAGTTTTTCGAAATTCCACAGTATAATTAAATGCAGCTAATTTTAAGGACCATTAATGTTCTAGAAGCAAAAGCTATAGGGCATTCTTCCTTTCTATCATTTCTATGACTCAGAATTACACCTAGTCAATAGTCTATTAATAATGATTTACATTTTTTAAATAACATTCGATATTTTTTCGTCCAATTCCATCTACAATTTTTATTCAAAAGTTGATAGAATAGCGCTAAAATGTTTGCTATATTATTTATGAATCTATAATAATAAATTAAGAGTCCTATGAAAGATCTCAATTGTGAAACATTCTTTAGGTTCAGGCGCCTCTATCACTGCTTTAATTTTATTTTCTAAGGGATGCAGTCCATATTTATCCATTTGAAACCCTAAATAATCCACCGATTTCTTTTTAAATTTACATTTATATCTGTTTAACTTTAAACCTTTTTCTAGCAATCATCTAAACACTAGATCCAACTTTTGTTCATGATCTTCAAAGTCTTTTCCTGCAACCAAAATATCATCTATGTAGCAGGCCACACCTGGCAAATCAGAAAATAGGCCTTCCATAATCCTTTGAAATTTATTTGGTGCTACCGCTACGTCATATGGTAGTCTTTTATAAGAAAACAACCTCTTTGTTGTGTTTATATCAACAACAGCTTTGGCTTCTTCAGCTAACATCACTTGTAAGTAAGCCTGTGATAGGTCTAGAGTCGAAAGTACGGTGCTTGTAGATAATTTTGAAAAGATCTCATCGATCGATGGAATGGGATACCTATCTAATTCTATTGCTTTATTAGCTGTACATCTAAAATCACCACATATCCTTACACTACCATCCTTTTTTGATGCCGGTACTATTGGAGCGGTCCAATATGCATGAACTATAGGTTATAAAATGCAAGAATTCACTAAACGATCAATTTCATTCTCTACTTTGTTTTTTAGAGAGAAAGGTAAACTTCTGGCCTTACAAAACACAGGAGTCACATCCTTTTTTAAATTAAAATTTATTCTAACGTCCTTTAGACAGCCCAAATCTTTGTTAAACAAAAATCTGCATACCTATCCATCAAATTTTTATCTATTTAAATATATTTCTATTATATTCATTATTTAAAATTTTAATGCTAAACAATATAGAATAATCAAGTTTCAACTGTTTGAGCCATTCTCTTCCTAATAAAATTACCTGGAATTTTTCATTTACAACTATTCATCGTAAATATTGGTTGGCTTCTTTTACAAAAACATTTCTCTGATCTATAATCTCTATTGATTTACCACAAAATGATTTTAATCTTAAATTTGTTGGAAATAATCTTTTACCTTGCCAATATTTCTTATAAATATCTTTAGGTATTAACGTAACTGGACTTCCTGTATCTATTGTAAAGCACAAAGAATAATCATCTACTGTTAAATTTATTGTGGCATCAGTTTCGCCCTGTACAGAATATATAGAGTCCTCTTGTACATATTTACATCCCCACATTTTTTTACTAGATTTGCAGACCCTACTTAAATGACCCAGTTTTTTACATTTTAAAACAAGTCTTTGTTCTAAGAGGGAAAACAGAGGCCAGTGTGAATGTCTTTCACCACATCTATAACACACTATTTTGCCTTTGCCACTTTGCCTGAAAGGCCTATACTGCGCCGTACTATTATTGTTCGTGTTCGTTTAAAAAAAATAAAGTGGTGATCGATAGAAAGGAAAAACAATGGGGGAAATAAATGCACACTTGCACAGTATAATAAAAGGTTTTATTTAAAAATTAAAAGGGGCAAAAAACTATTATACTTGTATATAAATAATTATGGATAAAAAAAACAAGAGAAAGGTTAAGCAAAATTATACTTATATATAAAGAATTATGCATAAAAAACAAGAAAAAAGGTTAAGCAAAATTATAGTTATATATAAAGAATTATGCATAAAAAACAAGAAACAAGGTTAAGCAAAAAAAAAGTAAAATTAACTGCTCTTAGGGAAGGGAGATAAAAATAAGTGACAGGGGGGTGTCGAGTTTTGTGTTCACACAGTACCTCGGGTGGCAGCACCGTCGCTCGCTTAGCTTCCTCTTGTCGCGGCTCGTGCGATGTCCAAGGCGTCCTTTCCGTCCTCAAATTGCCGCTTGAGGGATACTTCTCAGACGTCTTTCCGTCCACAAGACGCTTCTTGTAGGATACTTCTCAGACGTCTTTCCGTCCACAAGACTCTGCTTGTAGGATACTTCTCCGACGTCTTTCCGTCCACAAGACGCTGCTTGTAGGATATTTCTCAGGCGCGTCTGCTCCGCCTGGTCCGCTGCTGCTAACTGTGAAAAAAAGATGACGCCACATGGCCCCCGTCCCGGGGCTTGCAGAACAAAAAACCAAATTCCAGACGTCCACTTGACTTTGCCTCCCCGGGCAACCTTTGCCCTGAGGCTCGCAGCTGGGAGTTTCCCCGACCATGTAGATGTTTTGACCCTTTCTTTCAACTTTTCCCCTCGTCTCCCTTCACCTAAGTCTTTCATTCTATGTACAAAAGTAAGGCTCGGTAAAATAGTTTTAACAATTATTGTACTCACCCTTTTTGTCCTTTAAATTACAGGGGATATCTTGGCCACTAATTTATCTTGTAATTCTTTTGTATTTATCTCCGCCAATTCGAACGAGATCGCCACTGCAAAAACTTTATCCAGGGTGACATCGTCGTCCTCTTGTAGAAGCTTCTTTTGCAGGATTTCCGACTTGATTCCAGCCACAAAACGGTCTCGCATCATGGTTCCCAACATATCGACCAAATTACAATTTATTGCCAAATGTTTCAATTCTCTAAGATATTCCGAAATTGATTCTCCTTCCTGTTGAATTCTTTTTAAAAATCTGCATCGCTGTGGTATCACTTTCTTCTTTGGATCCAAATGCAGCTTAATTCTTTGAATGATAGTATCATAGGGTTGATATTTCATTAGACCAGGAAAAAAATGTCGTTTCCCTGCTTCGAAGTTTCAGAATCTGGTAGCGAGGTAAAAATCAGCACTTTAATTTCCTCCTTCAGATTCCAAAAAGAAAGCCTCAAATTTTTGTACAAAAAGATCGAAGTGTCCTCCACTGGGCTATAGCATCTAAAAGGTACTATTAACTTTGAACTTGTCATGCTGATCTTTTCTACTCCTTTGTTTTCTTGATCCAGATAGTTTAAAAGATGTAATCTTAACCCATTTTCCTATTTTTCCTCTCCATAATCCGAGAGTCAGATTTGTTTAAAAGATGTAGTTGTTATACTTGCATAGACGCCGTTTTCCTCAGCTTTTTACTGGCTTTGTAGATCGCGCATCCTCGTCGCCACTTTTGTTGTGTCGTAATTAGACGTACAAGAGCTCAAACTTGACCATGGCCAACAACAAATGTCCAATTTATATATACATATATTTTTACATAATAAGCTTTAAATAATACAAATAATATTCATCTATTTACATAAACAACGGTTAATATATAGCGAGAAGAGTAGAGGACTGAGCACAGATCCCTGAGGTACACCAGCCCATGTTCTTCTGTCCTTGGAAAATGTTCAATTGACCCGAACCTTTATCCTTCTTCCCCTTAAGAAGTCTGCAATCCAGATTAAGGTTTTTCCTCTTACTCCGATGTTGTGCAGCCTTTCAAATAATTTCTACACTCGATCAAAAGCTGAGGTCATATCCAGGAATACGGCCGTTGTCTTCTTTGGCGGTTTTTCCTAGAAATCTATTATTGATTGACAGAAGTAGAACAGTTTATCAGTTGTACAGTGTCTGGATTTTTAGGCAGTTTGGTAGAAGTTTACTTTATTATTGTTAGTGAGCCAGACTATGAGCCTAGAGTGGATAATTCATTCTGTTATTTTACAAAGTATGCTGGTAAGAGCAATTGGCCAATAGTTCTTGCATTCCTTGGCATCTTTGTTTGGTTTCAGTATTGGCACTATAATTGATATCTTCCAATTCTTTGGTAGTTTGCCATGAAATCTTCAGTATTCGTAGGAGTTGATTTTTAGCTTCGTCTCCAAAGTGTTTAATCATTTGACCAAAGATTAGATCATCTCCAGGAGACATCTTGGATTTAACTTTCCTATTGATGAGTTTAGCTCATTCAGTGTGAAGTCTCTCGAGTAAATATCTTGTTGAAGGTAATTTCTTGCTTGTTTAACTAACCTGTTTACATTATTTTTTAGAGTTCTGCCTTCATTCGTATAGCTGAGTCTGGAAGTGCTTGAAATATATTCAGCAATTATTTCAGCCATCTGTTTGTTCGTTCTCGCTATTCATATCGGTTAGAGTATTGGAAGATTAGTGTTGGTTTTGATTATTTTATAACACTAATTATATTCCAGTAATGGCTTTCCTTTTTTTGTATCCATTTTTTTCGCAGAATTCTGCCCATTTTTCTTGTTTGAATATCCAAATTTCTTGTTCTTTTTTGTGACTAATTTCAATGAGTTCCTTTATGATTTCTTCTGTTTTATTTGTTTTAAGAAGTTCATTGATATTGTCTCTCTCTGCAATCATTGCCTCGATATTGTGGTCCTTCCAGTAAAGTATTCAAAGACGTATTTACGTCTACCTCTAGGTATCGATACTTTTGCAGCTTTGGATATGTTCGAAGAGAATTTTTCCAATTTTTTGTCAATCGTTCTGTGATTTAATTCTTCGTTGCACAGTTCTTCAAGCTTTTCTGTGAATTTTTTTCCAGTGTTCTTTTATTCTGTTGGAAATTCTCAATTTTGAATTTTAGGGTTGTTAAAATTGGTCTGTGGTCACTGATTGCACTTTTCAGAATTTTCCATTGTGTTGTGGGTGCAATGTTGTAATTTATCGCTGTGATGTCTATTGCGGATTCTGTGCCTGTGGACTTGGATAGATAGGTGTTCGTTTCGTTATTTAACGGTGTAAGGTCGAGGTCGGCTAGCATGTCCTCAACATGCTGACCTTTGTTATCCTGGACAGGTGATCCCCAAGTTGGTTTTTCGGCGTTAAAATCACCAGGTATGATTGCGATATCCGAAGACGCTTTACTTAATGTCTCTATCAGGCCTGTGTTGATGCTAGTATTATCGTGGTGATAAACATTTATGATTGGAATTGTTTTATCTGTAAGATAGATTTCTATTGCCTGAGCTTCTGTCGTGCTTTCTCCAGCCTTACTCTGATTATAGGCGATTTCCTTAAATTTGATTTCTAGAATTTTAATCAAAACGGCAAGTCCTCCTCCGAATTTTCCCGGTCTGTTCATTCGTAGTGTTGTATAATCTTTGATATTGAATCTCAGATTCTGATTCAATTTTGTCTCCTGAGGACAATTAATATGTACATTGTTGTCACAGAGAAGACAGGTCAGCTCTTTATTTTCCTCTGGGTACCATTTATATTGAGTTGTAGTAGATTGAATTGTGTCCTCGTAGTAGATTTCTCATCTTGAGCTCGAGCTGCAGCTCCTGACGCGGCGGTTACCCCGGACGCGGTAGCATTACTGGAGATATCAGTTTTGCTCTTCATTTGAAAATGGGTGCCGTTGCAACGTTAGTCATCTTGGAAACGAACCAGAATTTGGTCAAATATTCCAAGGGTCCAGGGGGGACCGCAAGGAGGTGTGGTCGGACTTCTCCCCTTCCACTTGGAATGCCGTCACTACAGGATAAAGCACTCTTGGTGAATTTTTTAAATTGTGATTCAGAATCTGCCACTGAAGCTTTACGAGCGTTTCGTTCCTTTAAAGATATTCGAAGCGGTAAAGGACCAATGAGTTGCTACTCTCTAAAGCGATTGATTAAAAGTTTTGAGGAAACTGGATCTCTGGAAGCAAAACCTCGGAGTGGAAGACAATCGACATGCAAGTCAGTGGCTGTTACGGTTTTGTAGAATGCTGAAGCTATTGAAACGTTATCCCCGTATGGAGAAGTAAGTGCTAGACAAGTTTCTCGACAAACGGGGATTTCGTATGGAACAGTTTGGAGAGAACACACATTTAGAATTTTTCTATAAAAATATCCTAACAAAATTCAAATTTTTCACGAGTTGAAAGTCAGCGATTTTGAGAAGCGTCAAGAATTCGCTGCATGGGTTTTCCGGCAAATTGATATTGATGAAAACTGGCTGTCAAATGTTCTAAGAACAGATGATGCTCACTTTTATCTAAAGGGAGAATTTAACATTCAAAACTGCCTCATTTTGGCAACAGAAAACCCTAGAATTTTTACAGAAATACCACTTCATCAGCACAGAGTTAGTTTTGTGTGGGTTCACTTCTTCTTTTATTATTGGGCCATTTTTCTTTGAAAAAATCAATGGAAGAACTTTTAAAACCGTTTTCGTAACTGGTGAACGTTATGTTCAACTTTTGAGAGAAAAGGTTATTCCCATATTGCAGGACAGACAAGCACTAAGCGAAATAACATTCATGCAAGATGGAGGACCTCCTCATATCTCCCGCGGTGCCAAACAATTGCTGAAGGATACGTTCGGTGGAATTCGTTGATAAGTCGCCACTTTATATACCAGTGGCCTCCAATATCACCAGACTTGACGCCTTACAATTTCGGTTATGGGGGTACATTAAGTCGCGTTTTTATCGATGCCGGCCTACCACATTGGCCTTGTTGAAGGCTTCTATCAGATGGCACGTTTTATAAATTTCAACTATTTAATTGTGACCATACTGTCATCTATCGTCTGCAGGCGGTGTTTGAGAATGAAGGGCGCCACATTGAGCAAGGATTGTGACCTAATACAAGAGAGAAGGCAGTTACCTCATGTGTTATATTTTGCAGCTCTTTGTTTTGGGTTATGGGAATAATAAATGCTGTCCTCACATCTTAACTCTTTTTTTTTTCTGTAAACAGTAATTTTTTTGTTTGTCATTTGCCCACATTTTATATTATGTCGTGCAGGCCAAAGTGTTATAACTTCTCGAATAACACTGGTATACACAATTTTACCCCTTATGTTTAGTTTATCGCTTTTCGCTCATTAGAAGAAATAGCATAAGGAATAATCTCTCTATCCCCCCAACTTTAGATATTTTGCGCAAAAGATAATACAAAATGATTTTACTACCACGTTTTTCAACGCAAAAGGTCGATTTAAAAATGATTTTTTAGGGGATACATTTTCAAAATTATGTACAGTATAATAAACAATGATAACATTTGACAAACCCATAGGATATTTGGAATAAAGTACGACAAATATATTTTGTCACTCCCCTCTATATTTCATTTTTGGATCATGACAAATATCCAGTTAAATAGTCAAGTGTCGACAATTAGTCAAGAAACTATACATTCCTTATAGCACGAAATCCTATTAGTAGTGCCATCATAATTTTTGGTACTATAATAACCTTTCAAAAATCGTGTATTGATATCAGTAGTTATTTTCAAACATTCAATTTATTTCACAAAACTCCATCTAAAATATAAATATTTTTGATACATGTTTTAATTTGCATATACCTATTTTACATATCTCAGATTGTATTTAAAAATCGTCAACCAATTCTTCTAACTTTTGGCGAAATGGTGTTTTATTAATTTATTATTTGATATTATTAGGGTTCTTTCCTGGTATTCAAAAAGGAAAAATACGTGTCGTTCAGTTATATTTTTCAATTTATCAAACAATTTGGCCGCTGAATCTCTGATTCTGGTAGAGCGCCATCTAGCGAATAAAGTTGTAACTAAAATCAATTTCTAATTTTTCATTATTTGCCATAAAAAATCCTATTGCATCCTGAACACAATGGTGTTTACCGCATTGCTCTAGCGCGAATATTCGCGGAGTTATTAATTTTTAAAGTTGTGCAGGACTTTTGGATCACCCTGTATTTAGCTCTCGTCGGTTTCTGCAATTACATCATTTGAGCAAAGTGCAAATATTAAATTTTGTGCAAATTTAAAAAAAGGTCTTTCACATAGACATTAGCATTAATAAATGAGGCTTATGAAGACGAAAAATTGTCACAAACGCAGGTTTATTCCTGGTATAAACGTTTCAAAGATGGCCGCAAGAGAATCGTAGATGATTCAAGGTCAGGTCGGCCATTGACATCAACAACGAATCGCAATATTGGACAGGTAAGGGATTTAATTGTTGCTGATAGAAAAATTACTATTGATAATATATCAGAAATACTTGGAATTTCGTGTGGTAGTTGCCAAAAATTTATTGGTGATTTTTTAAACATGAAAAGACTTTGTGGTTATTTTCTCACGAAATTTAACAGATCAACAAAGAGAAACCAGATTATCAATTTAAAAAGATTTAATTAAACTGCAAATAATGATTCTGATTTTTCAAAAGAATAATAACTGGTGATGAAACATGGTGCTTTCTATTTGATCCACAAACCAAAAAAACAATCACTCGAATGGCACACACCAAGTTCTCCAAAGGAGGAAAAGTTGTAGGATCATTAATCACCACAGACACTGTTAGCCACTAAAGATATTTTTTTATTTCAAAAAGCCTCTCGACTTATTTAGGCATACAATTTTAGTCAAATGGTATTCTAGCAAAAAAGAAATATAACATATTGTTTACAATAAAATATAAATAATTTAATAAAGAATAATTAAATATTTACATTTACAAAATGTAACTTTTATAACACAGAAAGTTTAACACAGCGCCATCTAGGCGTGGCAATTGGAATTATTTAACCCTACATTCACTCCCCCTCCAGTGACCGAGGTCACGTTAAGTTAAAAATCTTTGGGGAGGATGAATCACTCTACCACTAGTCCTTTGGGGTTCCTCAAAATGGACTTTCTGGGTTCGGGCCTTGGATGGTTGCAGGTCCTGCTGGATCCCTGGTTGCTGGCGACGGTCATCATCTTCAGGGTATGACTCCTTCAGAAGATAAGCTGGTTTCAAACGGTCGAGGGAAACATTGTCTTCTTTTCCTTTAACCATTACTGTAAAATATTTTACAGTCCTCTTCAAAACCTTAAATGGGCCTTCATAAGCCGGTTCGAGAGGTTTTTAACTCTGTCCTTTATAATAAATACGTGGGAGCAACTTTGCAGGTCCTTATGAATGAAAACATTAGGATTCCGGTTAATCCTTGATTTCAGGGGTTGGAGGGAAGACATGTCTTTTTGCATGTTTTTGATTAGATCATCTCTATCTCTCGTCTGTTGAGAGTCCTAGAAAAATTCTCCTGGAAGTCTTATGGTCTTGCTAAATACCATTTGTGCTATGGAAAAATCAGAAGAACCATAGATTGAGGATCTTAATCCTAAGAGTACTGAAGGCAGCCTCTCGGTCCACCCGATGTAGTTGTGAGAATTTATTGCGGTTTTCAAAGTTCGATGGAACCTTTCAATTTTGCCATTGTTCTGGGGGTGGTATGAAGTCGTATGCTTCAACTGGATTCCGCACATTTTGGCAAACTCCTTAAGTTTCTGAGACATGATTTGCATGCCTCTATCAGTTATTAGATGGCATGGGGTTCCATATCTGCTGATCCATTCCTTGTAGAAGGATTTGATTATGGTTTCTGCTTTTATGTCTTCCAATGGCAGAACTTCCACCCAATTGGTGAAACGGTCGATAAAGGTCAGGCAATAGGTTTTTCCTTCCGATGGTGGTAGAGGTCCAATCAAGTCGATGTGGACGGTTCCAGACCGCTCATCAGGTTTCCTGAATTCACCATACTCAGTTTTGGTATGACGAGTTAATTTACTCTTCTGGCAGTTTATGCATCCCTTAGTCCAATTCCTAATGTCTTTGTTGATATTAAGTTATATATAACGCGAGGTCACTTCTCTGACTGTAGTCTTAATTCCTGGATGAGACAGTCCATGAATTGATGTGAAGACGTTCATCCTGAATTCTTCTGGAATATATGGCCTTATTCTGGAAGGGTTTTTCCTGAAGGCAAGTGATGCTCTTTAAAAATCAGCGACTTGTTTTGTGACCGAAGATTCGAAAATTCAGTATCGTCTTGTTGTTTCTCAGCAATGATGTCGTAATCAATTGAGATGATTTCAGATATTCTTGACAACATATCGGCCACCATGTTGTCCTTGCCGCTGACGTGCTGAATCGAAGTCGCGAATTGAGAGATGTAATGCAACTGTCTAACTTGACGGGGAGAAGCATTTTCGAGGCTTTGTTGGAAGGCGTAGATCAGTGGTTTCTGATCAGTAAAAATGGTAAAATCTCGACCCTCCAAGAAAAATTTAAAATGTTTGATTGCCGAAAAAATAGCTAGCAATTCGCGATCATTAGTGCTATATTTGGTCTGGCTTTCGTTCAATTTCTTTGAAAAGAACGCTATGGGCTTCCAAGCTCCATCTATGAAATTTTGTAGGACTGCACCCATTGCTCTGTCGGAAGCGTCGGTAAATAGAGGCAAAGGATATTCAGAGTCAGGGAATGTCAATAGTGCTGCTTTTGATAATTCTGTTTTGCACTTTATAAATTTCTGTTCTGCTTCTTCCGTCCAGGGGATAGGGCGCTTATCATTTTTCTTAGAGCCCTTCAAGAAATCGTTCAAGATAGCTTGATCTTCAGCTGCATTCTTCAAGAATCGACGATAAAAATTTAGCATCCCTAAAAATCTTCTTAGATCTTGCACTGTTTCAGGTTTTTTGTAATTCACTATGGCTTGAACTTTCGATTCTGTTGGTCTTATTCCTTCTGGAGTGATCCAATATCCTAGGAATTCGATGTTATTGAGGTCTAGGACGGTCTTCGCTTGGTTGATGCGTAGTCCATATTGATCCAGTCTTGAAAAAACTACTCTCAAATGACTCTCGTGTTCTTCTTCGGATTTCGAAGCTATAAGGATGTCGTCCAAATATGGGAAAACAAAATCCAGACCCCATAAAACTTCGTTGATGAACCTCTGGAATGTTGCAGGGGCGCCACATAATCTAAAACTCATCACTTCGAACTCGAACAGTCCAAACGGTGTGATAATAGCTGTTTTCTCTCGATCTTCCTCGATCTATTGGGATTTGGTAATAAGCCTTGAAGAGGTCTATTTTTGAGTAGTAACGGGCCTTCTTCAATATGTGGTTGAAGTCTTCGAGTTTGTGGATCGGATACTTATCTGGAATGGTCACACTGTTGAGTTTTCTATAATCACCGCAAGGTTTCCATGAGCCTTCTTTTTTCCTTACCATGTGTAGGGGGCTTGCCCACACGGCGATCTAGATGGTCGAATTATGTTTGTTCCAGCATGTGTTGGAATTCCTTTTTAGCGATCTTCAAGAGCATGCTGTTCAATGGTCTTGCTCTTGCAAAAACTGAAGGACCTTTTGTTGTTATAAAGTGCCTAACATTGTGCTGGACTTTGGGCCTCAGCAAGTTTGGAATGGTTATATTCGGGAACGAAGAAAGAATATTATAAAATTTAGAATTCTTGTCTAGGGTGCTGATGCCACAACTCATTGAGGTTACTGCGCCTCTAATTTTCAGGTTAGTGCAACCATCAATAAGTTGCCTGTTTTTCAAATCAATTAATAAATTGTGCCCATTTAGGAAATCAGCTCCCAGAATACCTTTGGACACTCTCGCTGTGATGAAGCGCCATTTGAAATTTCTTCTTTGTCCCAAGTCGACCTCCAATATCTGAAATCCATAAGTTGGAATGAGGCTTCCATTAGCAGCATACAATTGGATGTCCTCTGTAGGTGTACCGTTGCCTTGGGATGGGATAAGGGAAACATCTGCCCCGCTGTCTATTAAAAATCGCATTCCCGTTTTTGCGTCCGCGACGAATAATCTGGATTTGCGACAAGCGTTTGTCCATTGGGCAGTAGGATCTGTCGCCGCTTCCCCTACCCGCTGGAGTTTCCCGAAGGCTTCTTCCATTGACAGGGCGAAGTGCATTTATCTGGGCGGCACTTGTTTCCAAACCTGTAATGAAAATAGCAGTATTTGCCACTTGGGTTGTACTTTCTTGAGCGAGATCGTGATCGCTGTCTTGGACGAGGCGAATTGGAACGCCTGTTCTGCCTAGTACGATTCTCTAGCTTCAAAGTTGCTATTTCCTCTTTCAGTGACGCATTTGTAGAAGTCATTTCCTCAAATGTTGGTTCTATGTTCTTACTTTCATAAACTTGTAGTCGAGGGTTCATTTCCTGAATCTTGTCAGCCATCTCTGCAAGCTTGTCCAGGCCTTCTTCGTTCACTACTAGTACATATTATTTATGATTTCTTGTAATTTGTCCATCCATAATGTTTGGAGAACTTTTTTTCCGAGATGTCTTTATCGGTTTTGAGGGTTCTCATCTTCCTCAGTAATTGGGTAGGCTTTTGGTCGCCTAATTCCAATCCAGTTAGTAGCTTCCTTAAGATTTTTTCTTCGCTCTCTTTAAAAATTGATACGAGACGATTTTTGGCCGTTGTGTATTTGTTATTGTTCTGGGAATCTCTTGGATTATATCCCATAAATTCTCTACAATTTGCGGCTCTAGTTGGGATACTAAATAGTTAAATTTTGTGGACTCTTTGGTGATTCCCGAAATGGCAAACTGAGCTTCCACTTGGTAAAATCAAATCTCTGGTTTGTCTGACCAGAATGGCGGTATTTTGATCGAGACTTTATTTGTCTCCGATTCCTGTTTTACTTGCATTTTTAATTATTACAAAAGCTATTTAAAAATATATATTATGCAAAATTAATTTTCAAACTGGACTGTGGCAACTTTTACCGGTCTGTGACACTATCTGAGGTACTATGAAATATTATGATGTCGACAAACTTAAGGTTTCCGCACCCTTTTCTTTGGCAGTATCCCTCAGCCTTACCGCTGGTGGGGGGACAGTCAGGACTGATCAAAGGAGACCTATTTAGCCACCTCAACGAATTAAGAAACCACTATCAAAGTGGGTCTTCTTACGACTGGTGGGAGACAGTCGGGACTGACCAGAAGCGTTCCAGCTCACCACTGTAGGATCATTAATCACCACAGACACGGTTAGCCACTAAAGTTGTTTTTATTTCAAAAGGTATCTCGACTTATTTAGGCATACAGTTTTAGTCAAATGGTATTCTAGCAAAAAAGAAATATAACATATTGTTTACAATAAAACATAAATAATTTAATAAAGAATAATAAAATATTTACATTTACCAAATATAACTTTTATAACACACAAAGTTTAACACAGCGCCATCTAGGTGTGGCAATTGGAATTATTTAACCCTACAAAGTAATGCTTATAGTGTTTTCGATTATCACGGACTTGTCTATTATGAATTTATTTAAAAAAAAGAGGGGAATACTATTAATTAACAAGTATACAAAGAAATACTTGTGCGCCTTCGTGATGTGATAATAATAAAAAGAAACAAACTTTTTAAATCAAAACAGTGGAAATTGCTACAAGATAATGCCCCTTCTCATAGAGCCATTATTGTTCAAGACTATTTAGCCAAACACTCTGTATCTGTCTTGCCGCATCCCCCTTACTCTTCTAATATCGCCCCATGCGATTTCTTCTCATCCAATTAATTATATATTTATAATTAATAACAATAAAATTTAACAACGTAACGTCTTTTGCATCGGCTTTTACACGTCATTTAGACATACTCTAATTTGTATATAGAATAATAGAAGTGAGAATATATTTAATATTATAAATTTTAGTAGTTAGAGAAAAGAGAGAAAGACAGAACCATACACTTATAATCAAACTAATAATAAAAAAAATAATTTTTTTTTGTAAAGAAGGTAGATAAGATTGTTTATATATATATATTTCATAATTTTATAATTTTATATTTCGTCTTTTTTTTTTTATAAAGATTTAAAAAAAAAAATTATTTTATATAATGAATATATCTAGTTGTATTTAGTGAAATATCTATAATATGAATTAACTTTTGTTATAAATTTGGTTATTATGTTTTGAAACCCTAATGGTAGACCAGACATATACAAAAAAAAAAAATTAAAAATGAATTAATTAATGGAAAGAGAGATATGCTGGACCGGGGATTATCAAATAAAAATCCAGCTGATATTTCACCCCTGCTTTATTATATCATATACCTCTCTTAGACCGGATTATATGTGTTAAGTCGTTCGAACTCTACATCCAGGACGTGCTGAACCTCTGTCGACAACTGAACCCGAACATGTCGGAGGAGGACAGGGTGGGCCACCTCATGAAAGGAGTGGCTGAAAACATTTACCGGGCCCTTCTTGCAATTGAAGTGACAACGACCGGGGAATTCACTCAACACTGCCGGCGTATTGAAAAGCTAAATAAAAATAGAATCAGCAGTGTTAGATTTGAGAGAATCCCCACCGTTTCGGCGATTAATGAAAATGAGTACCACCCTTTAAAGGAAATGATCAGAGAGATCATCAGGGAGGAGCTTCGATCTGCTCCGAATGAACTAGATAATCTTCCTCCTCCGCAGGGATTAGAAGATAGAGTTTGGCAGAGAGTCGAACAAAATCTAGCACCCATTGACAAAGCACCAGTCTTCCACTCCAGAAGGGCGGTCAAGAATTTCCGAAGTGGACAACAAAATGCAGGGGAAGCGGTGAGAAGGAAAACGGACGAATTCCGCACCAGAGAAAACATTCCCATATGCTTTTATTGCAATAGACCGGGACATGTCGCAAAGCATTGTTGGGATCGACGCCGCGACCGTGATGAGAACGAACCAAGTAGGACCCAAAGCCGATTTTATTATGGCCGTAGAAGACCCGGATCCATCTATATGTCCGACTTCATGACGCCGCATATGGAACAATCTGATCGGAACAACTCTCCTCGACGCAATTTACCAAGAAGTTCTTCTCCCTATCCTGGACACGGGAGACCGATGACAAGACGTCGCTACTCTAGATCGCCAGACCGGACTCCTAGCCGATCTCCTCATAGAGACGTGCAGGAAAACTAGGAAGCACGGCTTGTAAGGGAGGTAAGGTCGGACATTGTTTAAAGCCTCCACAGACGCGAGCCGACCTAGACGATAACTACATGTGGGTGAGTATCAATGGCCGTCATGTCGAAGCTCTCATTGACACAGGGGCGTCATATTCGGTCGTTTCCAGCAATTTTAGAAAGTCGATGAAAGCTATAATGTTTGAGAGCCCGAACATAACTTTAAGGGTCGCAAACAATCGTTTTGTTGCTCCACTAGGAAAATGTCGCCTAAGAGTAGAAATAAATGGCCTTCAGCGGATCTTCGAATTTCTCGTTCTTCCAAATTGCAGCCACGACGCCATCTTGGGATGGGATTTTCTCGAGTCTTCAAAAGCAGTTATTGACTGTGGTCATTCTGAAATTTCGTTTTCAGAGACGTTAAATGAGGACCAATCCGCGGCACAACTTCACTTAGCATCGGACGACATCATTCCTCCAAAGTGTACCAAGAGGGTATTGACCCGGACGCCTAGCGTAACTGGGATTAAAAATTGCGCAGTTGAAGGTGCGCGGCAACTTTTCTTGGAGAAAGAACTATTTGTACCATCGTCCTACCTTACCATATGGCATGGCCAAGCGTATCTATGGGTGACCAATTTTAGCAAGCATCCGTAAACAATCCCTTCGGGCATGTGCCTAGCTCATTTATTCAGAGTCCAGCCGCATTTTTGATGTCTTTTTTGATTTTTGTGGCTGTAGTTCTAGCAAAAGTGTATTTATGATTATTATCAATTTCCTTTTTTAGTATATCGTGGTATAGATTTTTACAAATTATAGATAAGTTATTGGAACATTTATCTATAGAAGTGATAATAAAGTCCTTCTGTAATTTAATTATATTTTCTTTAAAAGAAGGAATATCTGAATTAGGTTTTGTGTATTTAAGTGTATTATTATAATAATTTATAATTTCCTTTTTAATATTATGTTTCCATTCCAGAAAAGTAAATTCTGGAATACTGTATTTTATACTAGATTTATTTATGAAAATATCTATATCTTTTAATATAGATTTAATTGTATTATTATAATTGTGTTTAATTTGAGGTATATATTTATACCCTTTATTTAAAATATCCTGATATTCTGGATTTAAAAAAGAAAAATTGCTAGTTAATATATGACCTGAGAACTTATATCTATCAATATAGTTGTTGCAATTACATTTAATTTTTTTAAAATTTGCTAAATTATTAATAAATTGGTTATAATTTCAAACTAAATTACCTATATTTTTGTTGTATCTCCAGATTGTTTTGAAATTTAAATTTTTTATAGGGAATAGATTATTAATGTTTTGGTTATTAAAAATATCATTAAACTTAATATGATTAAATAAATTGTTATTAAATTTAATGATAATATTAATGTTATTAGTAGATTGTTTAATTTTTCTGTATTTAAAGATGTCGTGTGTGATATCTATTAATCTGTTAGTCAGATTATGAATTTTAATATATTCTATAAGTTTGATAAATTTATTATTATTTAGTTTAAATAATGTTTTAATAAATTTATCGACGAAGTTGTTAGTATACATTTGTTTTGGGTCCAGTAATTCTTCAAATTCAATGTAACCTAATTTATTGGTAGTTTTACCTCTAGTTTTATTAGGTTTAGTTTTAAATTCAATTTTTTTGTATTTGCAGCTGATTTCATAAGTTGAAATTTCTTCTGTTTGTGGTTTGTATGTGTAGTTTAATTCGTCATTAAGTCCATAAGGGAATAATGTGTTGTGTTTATAAATGTAGTTGTTTTCTAATAATAGTCGTTGTTTTTTGTTTTGACATATGTCTAGTATTTCTATCTTAAAGTTGTTAAAAGTATGTAATTGATTGTGTTCTTTCATATATATATTACCAATTGATTTTTTAGCGTGGTTTCTATGTAGGTTTATTCGTATATTTAATGGATTACACGTTTGTCCTATATATGATAATTGACAAATTTGGCATGTTAATTTATAAATAGTATTTACTAATTTACAACTAGTCGTTTGAAATGTGTCATGGTTCTTGTGTTGTTATCCAAGACGAGGCAAGATTAACTAAGCATTAGTTTATTTCCTATTATTATTATCTTATTATATACAAGTCAAAAGAGATCACTAGCAGAGTATTATTTATTTTGGTTTCCAGAGCTCAACAATCTATGAGCCTAATACTCTGCACATCTCCTCCCTTAACTTTACAGGGACCTTCGAGGTATCTTGACTGCCCTTCCATCTTGTATGCACGGCTGGCATTGAAGGGAGGCTCTTCTCTGGATCCTGGTCTTGGTTGTCCCTCTGCATCCTTCCATCTCATGTAGATGAGGCCGTTGGTGTAGGGCAATCCTCCTCGGTCTCTTGCTCCTGGTCATCCTTTCATCTCCTTGAGAGCCAGGTTGATGTCGAAGTGGGGGTCTCCTCATTTCTCTGCTCCTGGCGCTTCCCAGGGGCATCGTCCTATATGCTTGAAGAGTCAGATAGCAATCTTCTTCTTTCTTCTTGGACTTGGGCTCCTTAGATTTCTTCTTGGGAGGTTCTTCAGCTTCTACTTCCTCCTCCTCACTGCCCTCAGCTTGCTTCCTCTTCTGGGGAGTCTCTTCCTCCTCATTGTCAGAGGACTCCTCCTCATCTCCGGACTCTTGAGTTCCAGATTTGGGGCAGTCGTCCTTCTTATGGCCAAACTCCCCACAGGTGTAGCAAGCCTTCTTGGACTGTCGCTGGTTCTCCTCCTGTCCTCCATCTTCAGCCGTGTTGTTGGTACACTCATATTTACGGTGGCCAACTTCTCCGCAGTTGTAGCAGGTGTTGTTGCTGCCTCCATCACGGCTCTGTCCACGGCCACCACCACGGGCAGGTTTGGTACATAAAACTTGCGGTGGCCTTCTTCCCAGTAGTTGTGGCAGCCTCTGTTATCTCCACTTCCGAGTCTACCACGCTGTCCGCCGCGGCCTCCTGATGATAATTGCTGAATCATTCTCACAATGTTTAATTTTTCACTTGTCTCCCCAGAGAGAAGTGGCTGCTTTAGTTTATCAACAATGTATATTTTCGAGTTTAAGTGCTGGCCTTTATTTTGAAGTTTTACGTGGATCATTCCAACTGTTTCCAAGGGTATTCCATTTGGACCTTGTAATATTTTATCAGATTTTTCCAGTTTTATTCTTTGGAAACTTTGATAATAATATTGTAGGGGAAGCACGTTGACATCAGCTCCGGTGTCAATTTTAAAATTAATTTGTCTATTATTTACCTTAATTGGTACTATCCATTTCTTGGAATTATCCTCTACAGATCCCAAAAAAGCTATCTCTGATTTTATATCATTTATGGCTTCTGATCTACATACTTTGGCATAATGGCCCTTTTTCTTGCATTTACTACAATACGAGTTCATAGCTGGACAATTTTTCCAATCATGATTATTTGAATTGCCACACCTGGTGCATCCATGTGATGACCCTCCCAACTGGTTTGACTTGAATTGTCTTATTTTTGGTTCGTGCCTTTTTGCTTCTTTTATATGATTAGGCATTTTCTTTATTTGATCTACAGAATCTTGTTGGTAAAGGCTAGACTGCTGTTCTTTGACACTTTCTAATTGCTTTGCCATTAGTGTGGCTTTTACTAAGGTCAAGTCTGTATCAAGTTGCATTCTTTCAGATAATGCTCTATCCCTTACTCCAACAACTATCCTATCCCTAATCAACTCATCATGTAACATCCCAAAATTGCAGTGCTCAGCTAGGCTATGGAGTGCTGTGATAAATTCATTCACCTTTTCCCCTTCCTGCTGACATCTTTGATTAAATCTTGCCCTTTCATAAATTATATTACGTCTTGGAATAAAGTGACTTTCAAAGCATTCAATAACTTTACCGTAATTTTCTAGTTGGTCACTTGCTATTTTACATGACAACAAAATGTCATCTGCATTATCACCCATGCAGTACACGAGCATATTAACTTGCTCATTTTCTGGGTTATTAACTAACCCACTTGCCTGCCTAAAACGTTCAAATCTCCTAATCCATTTTGGCCAATCACCTGTATTTGAAAAATTAAAAGGTTCTTGGGCTACACAATTATAATTTTGGGACATTATAAAGATTTACTTATAATATAATATAACTTACCAAAAAGTTTGCTTGATGTCAAGTTTCAAATTTTCTTCGAACAACGACCTTCTTTATGAATTCAGTTTACCGCTTCTAAGCTTGCTTGATGTCGAATTTCAAATTTTCTTCGAACAACGACCTTCTTTATGAATTCAGTTTACCGCTTTTTAGCTTGCTTGATGTCGAATTTCAAATTTTCTTCGAACAACGACCTTCTTTATGAATTCAGTTTACCGCTTCTAAGCTTGCTTGATGTCGAATTTCAAATTTTCTTCGAACAACGACCTTCTTTATGAATTCAGTTTACAGCTTCTAAGCTTGCTTGATGTCGAATTTCAAATTTTCTTCGAACAACGACCTTCTTTATGAATTCAGTTTACCGCTGCCACCATGTGTTGTTATCCAAGACGAGGCAAGATTAACTAAGCATTATTTTATTTCCTATTATTATTATCTTATTATATACAAGTCAAAAGAGATCACTAGCAGAGTATTATTCCTTTTGTCTTCCAGAGCTCAACAATCTATGAGCCTAATACTCTGCACAGTTCTTAAGAGAGGGACAAGTTTGACAATTCTTTCTTAGGCAATTCTTAGCGAGTTTAAATTAACATAAAAGAGGTGCTAACCCTAAAATGCTGGTAGTTTTTTTTTAGTTTTTTAGTTTGTTATTCTATTGAAAAGTTTTTTTTTTTAATATATTTATCTTAATTGTTTTTGTGGTGATTAAATTTGTAATAAAATGAATAATTAATCTATAAAAATATAGATATTACTGTTTGTTATATGTTATATTTTTAAGAATAACTAATAAAAAACATCTTTAAACTAACTAAACACTGAAAAAAACAAAAATTCTGAAGTTATTTTTTCTAAAATTATTTTTATAATTTACTTTTTCATAATCAAACAATAAAAGATAATTAAAATCTGTATGGAGTTTTATTTATATTAGAATATCTAATATATGATTAAATTTGTATATTATATTATATATAAAAATATATCATAGAGCAAGCTCATATGAATTAATATAGTGTAAAAACTATATAATAAAAATATAACAGTGATTCTACATTTAAAACTCAAGGAGCAAACTGATAAGAATGATAAATCATATCAAGTAGATTTGGTTAGATTAGCAAGCTAAATCTAAATTAATTATAACAATAAATAGTTGTATAGTTTTATAGTTAAGTTTTCTATTAAAATTATCTTCATTATTTTGATTATTTAAATTCAAATTATAAAATTTGTAAATTGTTATTATTTAGTATAGATAGAGAGAAAAAAAAATCCTTTACTTCTAACACATCATCTAGTTAATTATATATTTATAATTAATAACAATAAAATTTAACAACGTAACGTCTTTTGCATCGGCTTTTACACGTCATTTAGACATACTCTAATCCTATATATAGAATAATAGAAGTGAGAATATATATAATATTATACATTTTAGTAGTTAGAGAAAAGAGAGAAAGACAGAACCATGTACTTTTAATCAAACTAATAATAAGAAAACAAAAAGTTTTGTAAAGAAGGTAGATAAGATTGTTAGTATATATATATATATATATATATATATTTATAATTTTATATTTTATCCTTTTTTTTTTTTTAAATGATTTTTTAAATTTTTTTATTTTAAAATATGAATATAAATAGTTGTATTTAGTAATATATCTATACTATTAATTGACTTTTGTTATAAGTTTGGTTATTATGTTTTGAAACCCTAATGGTAGACCAGACATATACAAAAAAAAATTAAATTGGAGTAATTATTGAAAAAAGAGATCTGCTGAACCGGGAATTCTCAAATAGAAGTCCAGCGGCGTTTCATCCCTTCTCTATTACGTCATAGATCTCTTTTCAACCGGATTTTATGTGTTAATATAAAGTTACTTCAGTGAAACATTTATATGAACAGATATAACAAATTCCATTAACAAATTCCAACTGTGAACCTACCTTGCCCGCGACGCCTTCAACTGTAAACATCTATTTCTGGATGACACATGTTGTGGGGGAAGGGGACAAAATTAGACCGTTTGTTCTGAAGTTTTATAACAACAAGACATTCAAAGAAGAAAGAAAAGATAGTTAATGGAAGAAAACCAAACTTTATAATCTTTACAGCCAGTTATATTAAAATAACTGATTCAACACTTATTCATCTTTCAATATTCCTTTAAATAGGCAAACTATTAGAGTTTAATAAAGCTATTAAATGTGAAAATTCACTTTTATTTAATTTCCATTTTCCTCCCCAGAAATTGGAGATTAAACAAAATGAATTCTATACAATATTACTTTAAACATCTTGTGAAAAAATCTTCAAATCAGCTATTTAATTTAAGTTTAACTAATTGTTAAAGATTATAAATTCGTATTAGTTATTATTGAGAGAAATTATAGAAAGTTGATTTAATAAATGGATACTTCCATTTATTTTTTTAAAAGTATTTTATAATAGATATACTGTTGAAATATTTTACTTGTCTGATACTAAATTTGTTTTTAATAAATTCCATGTTTAAATTTTTAACATCTTCTATGAAATTTTCTAATATATTATTTATTCTATAAAATCTTAGAAACTATCCAAAGTATATACCTTTACAACAATTTAATGATATATTAGAATTCATATTACAGTATTTTATAATATTGAAATTATAATTACTTTTTTTATTATAAATTTTAATAGCATTATTTGTAAGGTCTATATTTAGGTCTAAAAAGTTAACTTTTTTGTTTCTATACATTTTTTCATTGTTCTTAAGTTTCAAGTATTTAGGATAAATTTTAGGTATTAAGTTTTTGAACTGTGGATTATTAAATATTATGATGTCATCTACATAACGGAACATTTGCCAGTTAACATTATTTTGTAGAAAGTATTCTCTTTCGTACCAGAATAATATTAAATTTGCTAATAAAGGACTTGAAGATGTTCCCATGGGAACGCCTTCTGATTGAATATATATTTTATTTTTAAATTCTATATAGTTAAAATTTAAAAATGTTTCCAGTAGAGTTTTTGCTGTTTTAAGATCTAATTTAATTGTTTTATATCTGTTATGAATAATTTAAATGTGGAAAGTTTTGTCATTGATAATTTCGTTAAATAAATTGGTTATTTTATTATTTAGATCTCTTAAATTTATTTTAGAATATAGGTCCTCAAAGTCAAATGTGTGTACTGTTTCAATGTTTGTCCAATTGTTCATTAAATAGTTAATGATTTTTTTATTTGAGTCGATAAATTTATAATTATATTTATTAGTTTATTTATTTATAAAATTGTAGTGTTGAAGCTAATTGTATATCAATGTTTTTTATAACTGAATTTATACCAGATGTGATTGTTCTGAAAGAAATAGGTTTTTTGTGTAGTTTAGGAATTATATAGAACTTTGGTATGTTTGGATTTTTGTAGTGATTATAAATTTTTAGTGAATTTTCAACGTTTTTGATGTCTTTTTTGATTTTTGTGGCTGTAGTTCTAGCAAAAGTGTATTTATGATTATTATCAATTTCCTTTTTTAGTATATCGTGGTATAGATTTTTACAAATTATAAATAAGTTATTGGAACATTTATCTATAGGAGTGATAATAAAGTCCTTCTGTAATTTAATTATATTTTCTTTAAAAGAAGGAATATCTGAATTAGGTTTTGTGTATTTAAGTGTATTATTCTAATAATTTATAATTTCCTTTTTAATATTATGTTTCCATTCCAGAAAAGTAAATTCTGGAATACTGTATTTTATACTAGTTTTATTTATGAAAATATCTATATCTTTTAATATAGATTTAATTGTATTATTATAATTGTGTTTAATTTGAGGTATATATTTATACCCTTTATTTAAAATATCCTGATATTCTGGATTTGAAAAAGAAAAATTGCTAGTTAATATATGAACTGAGAACTTATATCTATCAATATAGTTGTTGCAATTACATTTAATTTTTTTAAAATTTGCTAAATTATTAATAAATTGGTTATAATTGCAAACTAAATTACCTATATTTTTGTTGTATCTCCAGATTGTTTTGAAATTTAAATTTTTTATAGGGAAAAGATTATTAATGTTTTGGTTATTAAAAATATCATTAAACTTAATATGATTAAATAAATTGTTATTAAATTTAATGATAATATTAATGTTATTAGTAGATTGTTTAATTTTTCTGTATTTAAAGATGTCGTGTGTGATATCTATTAATCTGTTAGTCAGATTATGAATTTTAATATATTCTATAAGTTTGATAAATTTATTATTATTTAGTTTAAATAATGTTTTAATAAATTTATCGACGAAGTTGTTAGTATACATTTGTTTTGGGTCCAGTAATTCTTCAAATTCAATGTAACCTAATTTATTGGTAGTTTTACCTCTAGTTTTATTAGGTTTAGTTTTAAATTCAATTTTTTTGTATTTGCAGCTGATTTCATAAGTTGAAATTTCTTCTGTTTGTGGTTTGTATGTGTAGTTTAATTCGTCATTAAGTCCATAAGGGAATAATGTGTTGTGTTTATAAATGTAGTTGTTTTCTAATAATAGTCGTTGTTTTTTGTTTTGACATATGTCTAGTATTTCTATCTTAAAGTTGTTAAAAGTATGTAATTGATTGTGTTCTTTCATATATATATTACCAATTGATTTTTTAGCGTGGTTTCTATGTAGGTTTATTCGTATATTTAATGGATTACACGTTTGTCCTATATATGATAATTGACAAATTTGGCATGTTAATTTATAAATAGTATTTACTAATTTACAACTAGTCGTTTGAAATGTGTCATGGTTCTTAAGAGAGGGACAAGTTTGACAATTCTTTCTTAGGCAATTCTTAGCGAGTTTAAATTAACATAAAAGAGGTGCTAACCCTAATATGCTGGTAGTTTTTTTTAGTTTTTTAGTTTGTTATTCTATTGAAAAGTTTTTTTTTTTAATATATTTATCTTAATTGTTTTTGTGGTGATTAAATTTGTAATAAAATGAATAATTAATCTATAAAAATATAGATATTACTGTTTGTTATCTGTTATATTTTTAAGAATAACTAATAAAAAACATCTTTAAACTAACTAAACACTGAAAAAAAACAAAAATTCTGAGTTATTTTTTCTAAAATTATTTTTATAATTTACTTCTTCATAATCAAACAATAAAAGATAATTAAAATCTGTATGGAGTTTTATTTATATTAGAATATCTAATATATGATTAAATTTGTATATTATATTATATATAAAAATATATCATAGAGCAAGCTCATATGAATTAATATAGTGTAAAAACTATATAATAAAAATATAACAGTGATTCTACATTTAAAACTCAAGGAGCAAACTGATAAGAATGATAAATCATATCAAGTAGATTTGGTTAGATTAGCAAGCTAAATCTAAATTAATTATAACAATAAATAGTTGTATAGTTTTATAGTTAAGTTTTCTATTAAAATTATCTTCATTATTTTGATTATTTAAATTCAAATTATAAAATTTGTAAATTGTTATTATTTAGTATAGATAGAGAGAAAAAAAATCCTTTACTTCTAACACATCATCTAGTTAATTATATATTTATAATTAATAACAATAAAATTAAACAAAGTAACGTCTTTTGCATCGGCTTTTACACGTCATTTAGACATACTCTAATCCTATATATAGAATAATAGAAGTGAGAATATATATAATATTATACATTTTAGTAGTTAGAGAAAAGAGAGAAAGACAGAACCATGCACTTTTAATCAAACTAATAATAAGAAAACAAAAAGTTTTGTAAAGAAGGTAGATAAGATTGTTAGTATATATATATATATATTTTTATAATTTTATATTTTATCCTTTTTTTTTTAATGATTTTTTAATTTTTTTTATTTTAAAATATGAATATAAATAGTTGTATTTAGTAATATATCTATACTATTAATTAACTTTTGTTATAAGTTTGGTTATTATGTTTTGAAACCCTAATGGTAGACCAGACATATACAAAAAAAAATTAAATTGGAGTAATTATTGAAAAAAGAGATCTGCTGAACCGAGAATTCTCAAATAGAAGTCCAGCGGCGTTTCATCCCTTCTCTATTACGTCATAGTTCTCATTTCAACCGGATTTTATGTGTTAATATAAAGTTACTTCAGTGAAACATTTATATGAACAGATATAACAAATTCCATTAACAAATTCCAACTGTGAACCTACCTTGCCCGCGACGCCTTCAACTGTAAACATCTATTTCTGGATGACACATGTTGTGGGGGGGGGGGGGACAAAATTAGACCGTTTGTTCTGAAGTTTTAGAACAACAAGACATTCAAAGAAGAAAGAAAAGATAGTTAATGGAAGAAAACCAAACTTTATAATCTTTACAGCCAGTTATATTAAAATAACTGATTCAACACTTATTCATCTTTCAATATTCCTTTAAATTGGCAAATTATTAGAGTTTAATAAAGCTATTAAATGTGAAAATTCACTTTTATTTAATTTCCATTTTCCTCCCCAGAAATTGGAGATTAAACAAAATGAATTCTATACAATATTACTTTAAACATCTTGTGAAAAAATCTTCAAATCAGCTATTTAATTTAAGTTTAACTAATTGTTAAAGATTATAAATTTGTATTAGTTATTATTGAGAGAGAAATTATAGAAAGTTGATTTAATAAATGGATACTTCCATTTATTTTTTTTAAAGTATTTTATAATAGATATACTGTTGAAATATTTTACTTGTCTGATACTAAATTTGTTTTTAATAAATTCCATGTTTAAATTTTTAACATCTTCTATGAAATTTTCTAATATATTATTTATTCTATAAAATCTTAGAAACTGTCCAAAGTATATACCTTTACAACAATTTAATGATATATTAGAATTCATATTACAGTATTTTATAATATTGAAATTATAATTACTTTTTTTATTATAAATTTTAATAGCATTATTTGTAAGGTCTATATTTAGGTCTAAAAAGTTAACTTTTTTGTTTCTATAAATTTTTTCATTGTTCTTAAGTTTCAAGTATTTAGGATAAATTTAAGGTATTAAGTTTTTGAACTGTGGATTATTAAATATTATGATGTCATCTACATAACGGAACATTTGCCAGTTAACATTATTTTGTAGAAAGTATTCTCTTTCGTACCAGAATAATATTAAATTTGCTAATAAAGGACTTGAAGATGTTCCCATGGGAACGCCTTCTGATTGAATATATATTTTATTTTTAAATTCTATATAGGTAAAATTTAAAAATGTTTCCAGTAGAGTTTTGCTGTTTTAAGATCTAATTTAATTGTTTTATATCTGTTATGAATAATTTTAATGTGGAAAGTTTTGTCATTGATGATTTCGTTAGATAAATTGGTTATTTTATTATTTAGATCTCTTAAATTTATTTTAGAATATAGGTCCTCAAAGTCAAATGTGTGTACTGTTTCAATGTTTGTCCAATTGTTCATTAAATAGTTAATGATTTTTTTATTTGAGTCGATAAATTTATAATTATATTTGATTAAGTTTCGTGGGAAACAACAAGGGTTTAGTGATATCAGGAAATTGCGCAATGAGGTTGAATGTACTGTTGGCCTTGACTGTGGTGATACTACCCTCGAATGTCGAAATGGCTTCACAGATAATTTCGAGGTTAGTAAGTCCATCAATTAATTTACTTTTGTTAATATCAACCAATAGATTATATTTAAGTAGTGTTGGAATAGCGATCCACGGACCTCTGCGTGGAGCATTGGAGGCTCGACCAATCAACGGCCGCGGCGGCGCTGCGGTCGACGTCAATATATATATACCTTTTTTGTCTCTCGCCATCTCCTCTATCTACTTGCCTTTAAAATGTTGCTACTTTAACATCTTGTTTTAAGTTACTTTGTTTAATAAATAATACTTTTATTCCTTGATTCAATCTCAAACTTCAACAGGTTATGGGCCCAGCACGCTTCCACTGCGCCTAAAAGTATTAACCGCCAGCAGTGAGTAAGCCTTTGTTTTGCTCGAAGTTTAGGCGTCAACCGCCAACCATAACCCTAGTTTCTTTTTGTCGTTGGCCGATTCCAAGACAAAGAAGATGAGCGAAGATTGTCTTTCAAGGATTAAAGTTTTTAATGGTGAAAACTTTTCACTATGGAAATTCCAATTCAGGCTTCTTTTGGAACAACAAAAATTACTAGAATTATTGGAAGGCTTAGAAATAAAGCCGAATGTTGTTTCCTCCGACAGTAACTCTGAAAGTTCACTACAGAATTGGAAATCAAAGGACGTTAAGGCAAGGATGTTATTATCACAGGCAATCGAATTAAGGTTTCTTCAGCCCCTGATGAACTGTACTTACGCTTCACAAATGTGGCAGAAATTACTTGCTATCCATGAACAAAAATCCGAATTTACTATTGGCCTACTTTGGTAACAATTCTTCGATGCACGATTGACATCGGAAACAATAAGTGATTACATAGCAAAAATTGAAAATATTTCTGCACAAATTTCACAAATGGGCGGAACCATAACGGAAGATCAAAAGGTAGCAAAAATTTTAAATACTTTGCCTTCGAGTATGCGCTACTTTGTTGCAGCGTGGGAATCGTTAGATCCGAAAGCTCAAACTCTTAACAATTAAACTGCAAGACTTTTGATTGAAGAAACAAGGAATCAACAAAGCGGTTCTTCTAAACAAGATGAGGCCTTATTACACAGGCAAGCACGAACTAAGCCTAAAGATACACAACGTTCTTTTCAAGATGCCAAGAAGAACACTAAATGCCACTATTGTCACAAAATTGGACATTGGAGCCGCGAATGTAGAAAAAGATTAGCTAATGAGAAAAATAAATCCAAAAATCTTCATGATTCAAAAGGAAGTTCAAGTGATTATGGACTTATTTTGTGCGATAATCAAGTAGAGCCCAATGATATTTGGTATGCTGACAGCGGTGCAAGCTGCAGCATGACATTTCGACGAGAGTGGTTCAAGACCTACACGCCGTTCACCAGTGATCATCCAATCTACTTGGGAGACAACTCGACACTACTTGCAGAAGGCATGGGAGACATCGAGATTCAAGCCTACGTCGACGGTGGATGGTACAATACGTACATAAGAAATGTGCTCTACTCGCCGCAACTAAAGAAAAATTTGCATAGCCTTTCTACGTCCACAAGAAGAGGATTCAACGTCATTATCAAACATGACAAGCTACAGATCTTCATGGATAATGACCTAAAAGCCGTAGGAGTGCGTCATGACGACCTCTACAGGATGCTCTTCAAGGTTACGTCATCATCACAAGGATACATCACCAGCGAGAACAAGCTTCAGTTGTGGCACGAGAGACTTGCGCATCTTCCAGTTGCTACACTTCGAGAGATGGCGACCAAAGGATTGGTGGATGGTCTGCAGCCTCAAGATTTAGAGGGAGATTTTTTCTTCTGTGAAGGATGCCAACTTGGAAAAGCCCATAGAAAGTCGTGCTATCCCTCAGATGGCAAAAACTACCAGCTAGGTGAGTTTATTTATGCTGATATTTGTGGCCCAATGCAGACTCAATCATTAAGTAAATATCTGTATTTCTGCTTATTTAAAGATTACTTTAGTGGTTATCGCCATATTTATTTTATTAAAAACAAATCAGATGTGCTAGATATATTCAAAGAATATGCTACTCTAATCTATACTCAAACTGGAAATAAGATAAAAGTTCTTAGGACTGATAATGCGCTAGAATTCAAAAGCGATAATTTTGCAGATTTATGTAAAAGATTTGGGATAATTCACGAGTTCACTGCACCTTATGTGCACGAACAGATAGGACGTATAGAAAGAGACAATCGTACGATTGTGGAAGCAGCCAGGTCCATGCTAAATTCACGAAATCTTCCAGGATTTTTTTGGGCTGAGGCATGTAACACAGCCACTAATATTCTAAATAGAAGTGCGACTAAGCAAACCCCTGGAACGACACCTTATGAACTTTTCTTTGGCACAAAGCCTAATGTAGCTAACTATAAAATATTTGACTGTAATGCTTATATGCATATTCCCAAAGAAAACCGTAAAAAGTGGGATAATAAATCGATAAAACTTATGTTTTTAGGTTATGAGAATACAAGCAAAAATTTTAGATTATGGGATTGGAAAACTAGAAAAATAAGAATTTCTAAAGATGTCACATTCGATGAGAAAGCTACTCCAGATAGAGAATCTACCAAACCAAAAGAAATAATATTTCAGATTAACAGCGCTCCGGATGAATCACCAGTTGCAACAACAAACTTCCCAGTGCAGGAAATGCTGCCAGTATCCGATATCAGTTCGCATCCAATGATAACACGCTCTAAAGTTTCGGATAGCCAATGTAACTTTGCGCTCGCTGATGAACCCAGTAACTATATAGATGCAATAACGAGTTCAGATTCAGAAAGATGGAAATTAGCCATGGATGAAGAGATTGATGCATTAAATAAAAATAAAACATGGACTTTCGAACGTTTGGCAGATGGTCATAAACCTATCGGTTGTAAATGGGTTTATAAAATTAAAACGGGGTCCGATGGTACAATTCAACGGTTCAAAGCCAGATTAGTTGCAAAAGGCTATTCTCAAATAAAAAATGTTGACTATTTCGATACGTTTAGCCCAGTAGTCAGGTATGATTCGTTACGCATTCTTTTATCACACGCTGCTTCTGAAAGGATGTTTCTTAAGCAATTCGATGTAAAGACAGCTTTTCTCAATGGCGAATTAGAGGAACTTGTTTATCTTGAACAACCAGAAGGCTACAAGAGAGATGATAATAGCTGCTATAGATTACATAAAAGTCTGTATGGTCTTAAACAATCTTCTAGAAATTGGAATAAGAAATTTACCAATTTTTTGAATAGCCATAATTACAAAACATCAGACGCCGACCCGTGCATTTTCATTGGAACACACAATGATTCAAATGTTATCTTAGCTCTCTATGTTGATGATGGAATTATTCTATCTAAAGATAAAAGGGCAATAGCTATTATAATGGATGAGTTAGAACACGCATTTGAAATTACATCTGGAAGTGTTAACTTTTTTGTTGGGCTACAAATAGAGCAGTCAGAAGATAGGGCAAGTATTTTCATTCACCAGTCATCATATATTGACAAAATTTTGAGTAAATTTAATATGGCTGACTGTATTCCTGCTTCGGTGCCTATGGATCCTTCTGTCATCTTAACAAAGCAGGACTGTCCTACTCCAGAACAAAAGGAAAAGATGCCTAAATTCCCTTTTCGAGAAGCTCTTGGATCCCTTATGTTTGCATCATGTGTTTCACGTCCAGATATCACTTATGCAGTTTCACAAGTGAGTAAATTCCTAGAATATCCAGGACCTGCACATTGTACAACAGTGAAGAATATTTTCCGTTATCTGAAAGGCACTCCACACATGGGAATTCTCTTCACTGGACAAGACCAACTTGTTGGCTACTCTGATAGTGATTTTGCTCGTGATGTTGACTCCAGAAAAAGTACGACTGGTTATGCCTTCATGATGAACGGAGGAACTGTTTCTTGGGCAAGCCAACGACAACCAATTATCGCACTTTCAACCACCGAAAGTGAATACATCACTGCCTGCAGTACTGCTAAGGAATTGATTTGGATCAGAAGACTTCTACAGGGCATCGGCTGTGATATTACTAAAGAAACTGAACTTTATATCGACAACCAAGCAGCAATAAAACTTGTTGAAAATCCAGTATTACACAAACGAACGAAACATATTGATGTTCACTACCACTTCATTAGATCCAAACATGAAGAAGGTGAACTTAAAGTGCATCATGTTTGCAGCTCAGAACAGCTAGCTGATATAATGACTAAACCTCTTCCACGAAACAAATTCCACTACTTAAGAGGTCTACTGAACATTTTGGATCGAGAGGGAGTGTTGGAATAGCGATCCACGGACCTCTGCGTGGAGCATTGGAGGATCGACCAATCAACGGCCGCGGCGGCGCTGCGGTCGACGTCAATATATATATACCTTTTTTGTCTCTCGCCATCTCCTCTATCTACTTGCCTTTAAAATGTTGCTACTTTAACATCTTGTTTTAAGTTACTTTGTTTAATGAATAATCCTTTTATTCCTTGATTCAATCTCAAACTTCAACAAATAGAAAATCAGCACCCAATATGCCCCTCTTTACATTAGCTATTATAAAAGGCCATTGGAAGTCTCTGCGGAGGCCTAGATCCAGGTTAAGTATTTTAACACCAAAAGTTTTTATTTCGGAACCATTTGCCGCGTATAGTTTGTAATCACTTTCTTGTTTGAATTGAGCAGTGGCTGGAATGATGCTCACATCAGCACCAGTGTCAACTAAAAATTTTAATTTCGATATTCTATCAAAAACAAACAAGCGGTATTTGCGACATGGTTCATTATAACCTGCAGTAGAATTTGTCGCTGCTTCTACTGCAGGCTGGAGTTTTCCGTTTGATCAACTTGTGGTGTTCTATTTATGGTGTTTCTATATTCCCAGCCGCAAGGTTGGACACACTTTCCGGGTAGGCATTTTTTTCCAAAGCAATAATGATAATAACATAGTTTTCCATTTGGGTTGAAACGACGGTTAGATCTACTTCTGGATCGAGTTCGCGCCGAATTCTATTGTCGGTTATCTCTTCTTGAGTAATGGTCGACATTGATTTGTGAGATTTGTCGTTCGAGTTCCGAGATCTTATCTAGAAGAACTTTGTTAGTATCATGATTAATGTCATAAATTTCAGATTTAGTAGTCATGTCAGTTATTTTGTCTGCCATTGCCGCTAATTTGTCTACATCTTCATCACTGACTAATAAGATCGCTTTAATAGAATCCGGTAATTTATCAAGCCATAAGGTCCTGATTAGTTTTTCAGAAATATCTGGTGTAGCGATGGCTCTCAATTTTTGTAGTAGCTGGCTAGGTTTCATATTACCTAATTCGACACCAGTTATTAATCGTTTTATACGAGCATTTTCACTTTCTTTAAACCAATTAAGCAAGCGCGCCTTTGAATCAGCGAATTTTGTTTTACTCTCACTTGAAACGATATCCCAAATATTTTCAACATATTTTGGGTCTAACTGGGACACTAAATAATTAAACTTGGTTTCTTCTGTAGTGATATTATTTATTTTAAACTGGGCTTCTACTTGAAAAAAAAAACAAATTTCAGGCCTATCGGTCCAAAAAGGGGAGTATTTTAATGCTAACTCTATGTATTTCAGAATTAGGGTTAGAACTAACAGCTTCATTTTTTTTCTGCCATTTTGAATAATATTAAAATGATAAAATAGTAATAAAATCGGCTCACCAATTGCAGGTGCGGCTGCAGGCGTGTTACAAAATATTTATAATTTGAGAATAATTACTAAATCACATTAAATTTAGCTAGTGTAATTTTTTTTATCGTTTTTATACGGAAACAAGCGTGTTCTTTGTTTACAACAATAACATGGGAATCGATGATGATAATATATTTACAATTAAGCTGTTGTTTTTATTTTGGTTATTACAATTATTGATTTAAAATAATAAGAAATAAAATTATATGAAATAAAATAATAAGAAATAAAATTATATGAAATAAAATAATATATTTAAAATTATAAGAAATAAAATGATATGATTCCCTACAATAACAAAAGTAAAATTATCAATGAATAAAATAAAATATATATTTGTAGGGACACCACTCATTCTCAATAATTATTCTAGAAAATGTAAATTCAATTTTTATATTTTATTTTTGGTTATAATTGATAGTTTAGAAATTATAATCTTTTGTAAAAAATATTTGTTATCATCATCAATAATATTGTTGCTTTCTAATTGTAAACAAACTTTGTATATAAAGACATTTTAGATATAAGATATTGAATTAATATGTGTGAAGAAAAATAATTGTTTAATTATTCAAAGTTGTAATAATTGAGCCTCAAGAAATGCCCACACATATATTGGTGAGCCGGACGTGATCCAAATAAAGCCAAAATACGAAGGTAAGCCAAGCCTAAAAAAGAACAACTTTGAATTAGCGATTCCTGTTCAAGATCCAGATTTTATTTTACATATTACCCATTTATATTATTGCTAATTTTTCTTTTAATATTACCTTTAGATAATTTCGTCTAATATTTTTAAATTTTTGCCTATTACTTTAATTAGATTTTCCTTATCAAAATATTATTTTAACAAAAAAAATGGAATCAGAAAATAAGCCTAGCGAAATTGCTACAGAATTATGCAAAGTCAGCATTAAGATCCCACCTTTCTGGGTTGAAAAGCCCGAATTATGGTTTCATCAGGTTGAAGCTCAGTTTAAAATAAATGGCCTTGTTCAGGAAGAAACGAAGTTCAATTATTTGATCTCCCAGCTAGAAACGAAATACATGGAAAGTATTTGGGATATAATAAATAGCAGAAGCGACACCAAATACTCTGACTCTAAGTTGCGGCTGCTAGAATCGTTCAGACAAAGTGAAGGTCAGAGAATAAAACAACTTATTTCCGGTATTGACCTAGGAGACATGAAGCCAAGCCAATTACTACAAAAATTAAGATCCCTCGCTACCCCAGATGTTCCTGAAAATTTGATTAAAACCTTATGGCTGGACAAATTGCCAGTCTCAATCAAAAACATCTTAATAGTAAGCGACGAGGATATAAGCAAGTTGGCCATAATGGCTGATAAGATAAATGAAATAAATCCCTCAAAGGAACTATACCAGGTAAAGGAAGCCTCATCCCCATTGGAACAGTTGCTCGCTAAAATGGAAGACCTCGAAAAACATGTGTCTGAATTGCGACTGGAGAGGTCGAGATTTCGATCTGAAAATAGGACCTATTCAAGACCACGAAGCAATTCTCGGAAACGCTTCAACCCTGATGGTAAATATTGCTTTTACCACTTCCGTTTTGGCGCCAAATGTTTACCAAACAAGTGCAAGCCTCCATGTAGCTGGAAGGAGTCGGGAAACGGGAACCAGCGGCAAAACTAGCGACTAGTTTTGTTGCTGACCAAATACAGGATAGTCGCAAACATCGTCTATTTGTTAAGGACAAAGAAACGGGTCTGCAGTTCCTGATAGACAGCGGTGCTGACGTCAGCGTAATTCCGCCAACTGATAAGGATGTGCCAAGCAATGAACTCTTGCTATATGCTGCAAATGGTTCCAAAATAGTAACATTTGGCACTAAGGTGATCAAAATAGATTTGGGCCTAAGGCGATCCTTTCAGTGGTGTTTCATCATCGCCAAAGTGAACAAAGGAATTATTGGAGCTGACTTTTTAAATAATTTCAAGTTGATACTTGACATTAGCAATAAAAGGCTAATTGATGGCATAACTAACCTCTCAATTCGAGGTGATGTCATGTCCATCGACAGCACAAGTATCACCAGCACCATTAACAAGAACGAAAAATATTGCAATATATTGGCACAGTTCCCCGAAATAACTAAGCCCAATTTTTTAATAAATAAAGTCAAACATGACGTCGAACATCACATTATTACAAAGCGACAACCAGTTTTCTCGAAACCAAGACCATTGGACCCAATGAAACTGAAATTAGCAAAAGAGGAATTCCAGTTCATGCTTAATAATGATATAATCCGCCGATCAAGTTCACAATGGTCAAGTCCACTGCACATGGTCTTGAAGAAAAATGAGACGTTTAGACCTTGTGGTGATTACAGAAGGTTAAATGACTGTACAGTTCCAGATAGATACCCAATTCTGAGATTAAACGATTTTAGTCACATACTGAACAAAAAGAAAATATTTTCAAAGGTCGATCTTTTTAAGGCATATTTTCAAATTCCAATAGCCGAAGAAGATAAGCCAAAAACTGCTATTACCACACCTTTTGGATTGTTTGAATTTAATGTTATGAGTTTTGGACTAAGGAATGCACCATCAACATTCCAGAGATGCATCCACCAAACTCTCCAAAACCTTGATTTTACATTCCCATATCTAGATGATATCCTAATAGCTTCCGAGTCAGAAGAGGAACACCAAAACCATCTGAAGATAGTATTTGAAAGATTTAGCAAATACGGATTGAGAATAAATATGGAAAAATCTGTCTTTGGAGTTAAAGAAATATAATTCTTGGGTTATTTAATTACGCCTGAAGGATTTAGCCCACTTTCAGAACGCGTAAAAGTTATCCAAGAATATAAATTGCCTACTACGATTCAGGAATTACGAGCCTTTTTAGGCATGTTAAATTTCTACCGTCCATTTTTGAAAGATGCTGCGGAAACACAATCCATTTTGCACGATTGCCTCAAAGGTTCAAAAAAGAAAGATAAAAGATTAATTAATTGGACCGAAGAAGCAAAAGAAATATTCAATAAATGCAAGAATGACCTAGCAAAAGCAACACTGTTAAGCTATCCCAATTCAGAACTACCTCTGTCGCTTTGCACAGATGCTTCAAATTGGGCGATAGGCGTAGTTTTTCAACAATACGAGAACGAAGCATGGAAGCCAATTGCATTCTTCTCGAAGAAGCTAAATGAAAGTCAAAAAAATTATAGTACTTATGATCGAGAATTACTAAACATATACATGTCAATCAAACATTTCAAATATATGCTGGAAGGAAGAACATTTAAAATATTTACTGATCATAAGCCCCTAGTCTTTGCCTTCAAGCAAAGAAATGATAAGGCATCTCCGAGGCAAGTTAGACAACTACAATACATTTCACAATTCTCTACAGATATCATCTACATCAAAGGAGAACAAAACATAGTACTGATAACTTATCGAGAATAGAAGACATCACCAAGATAATCGATTATGATGAGATAGCAAAAGAACAAGATAAAGATAAGGAGCTTATAGAACTTATAAAAAAAAATTCGAATAAATCTCTAAAATTCAAACGCTATCCATTATCATCTGGTAAAAGTTTGTGGTGCGACACATCTACTGAAAATATTAGACCATTTGTTCCCAAACAATTCAGAATGAAAATTTTCCAACAAATACATGGATTATCACACCCTGTAATTAAAACATCTGTGAAAGACATAACATCGAGATTTATATGGCCAGACATAAAAAGAAATATAAAAGAATGGGCGCAAACTTGTATTCAATGCCAAAGAAATAAAACTTCTCGCCATACAAAATCAGAAATTAAGCAATTTACAGAACCTGATGAACGTTTCAGCACGGTTCACATAGACTTAATCGGCCCATTTCCACCCTCCAACGAATATGTTTATTGCCTCACGTGCATAGACCTTTTCACTGGTTGGATTGAAGCAATACCCATACGAAACGAAACTGCCGAAACAGTAGCAAGAGCATTTTACGAAGGATAGATCACCAGATTTGGAGTCCCATATGAAGTGATCACCGACCAAGGAAGGCAGTTCACTTCGGAATTGTTTAAAACCTTGGCGACCTTATGTGGAGTGAAACTTAAGCACACCACCGCATATCACCCACAAAGTAACGGAAAAATTGAAAGATTCCATAGAACACTAAAAGCAGCAATAAGGGCGCACAACTCAAATAAATGGACAGAGTCAATTCCCACTGTACTGCTAGGACTAAGAGCAGCCTTGAGAAAAGACTCTGACTACTCATTGACACAAATGGTCTATGGAAAAACAATTAAACTTCCAGGCGAGTTTTTCGACGCCCCTAAAATTTCAACCACCCCGGAGACATTTCTCCACAAACTGCAAAAGCAGATGGAATCACTCAAGCCCAAGTTAACACGACACAATACGTCCCCCAAAATATTTGTTTTCAAGGACTTAGAGACGTGTTCTCATGTCTTCTTGAAGACATGCAGAGTGAGAAAATCATTGGAGCCTGCCTATGAGGGCCCATTCAAAGTTACTTCTAGGACCGACAAATACTTTTCAATCGAAATTAAAGGAAAGGAAATAAATGTTTCCATCGATAGACTCAAACCAGCCTACATACCTAAAGAGGAAGAGGACATAGCCACCACACCTGGAGTAGCTGGGGACCCAAGACTCGCCCCACCTGGAGAGGATAAAGAACCTTCCGCCAGTGCTGCCCCCAAGATGGCAAGATCCGGAAGGACAATAAGAACCCCTGTTCGTTTCAGAGATAAGGTGGAATGTTACCCAGGTTAGGAATTGTTGTCCTACATGGTCCTCATCTCGTAACTTAGTTACTTGGGAGGGAGTGATGTAGGGACACCACTCATTCTCAATAATTATTCTAGAAAATGTAAATTCAATTTGTATATTTTATTTTTGGTTATAATTGATAGTTTAGAAATTATAATCTTTTGTAAAAAATATTTGTTATCATCATCAATAATATTGTTGCTTTCTAATTGTAAACAAACTTTGTATATAAAGACATTTTAGATATAAGATATTGAATTAATATGTGTGAAGAAAAATAAATTGTTTAATTATTCAAAGTTGTAATAATTAAGCCTCAAGAAATGCCCACACATATTTTTTAAAATATAGAAATATTTGAGTTTTAGATTATATAATATTCCCCCCTGTGAAAAAGATTTAAAAAAATAAAAATTTGATATAAAATTGGTATTTAAAATAATTAATTAAACGAAATCAATAAATCTATAGAAATAATTAAAAATGAAACAATAAAAATCAATATATATCCACATTTTTTCAAAATAAACAAAATAAAGTTTGTTTACAAAAAATTTATATAATTATGAAATTATAATAAAAGTTTATATAAGAAGTATTAATAGGCGATTCGTAGGAAATATGGATATGAAGCAAAAAAGGTATTTAAAATTTGAGTAATTATGACATTATGCTAGTTACACTTCAAAGTTGAGTAATGAAACGCTAATAGACGTATGGAGTGACATTAAGTTATTTGTGAAGGCTTAAGAATTGGTGCTGATATTTGTTCTTCATTGTCCATGTCCAAAATATGGCCTTCCTGTAAAAAACATGGTTTATCATCAATATCTATTAACTTTGTGTTAGAATTTTGGTTTACTATTAAGTCATTTTTTATGTTAGTGCTATAGTGAAGTAAAAAATCTGCTTCTGGGTAAAATAATTTAAGCTTATTAGAGTGTATAATTTCTGTTTGTTTTCTTTGGGGTAAATTGGGTTTATTAATTTCATATGTGACTGGAGAAAGTTATTTTAAAATAGTAAATGGGCCTATATATCTTTGTGTTAATTTACCAGTGTTTGGATAAATAAAGGTTTTTACTAATACCTGATCTTCTTCTTTAAAAATGGGTTCTGGGTGTTTAATATCATAAAGTTGTTTGCTGTGTTCATTGGATTTTATGGTTCTTTCAATGGCTAATTTTCTTGCCTTTTCTATTGGTGTATGTGTTTCTGTGTCATGTTCTATATACTGTGGTTGTATTCCATAGTATAAGAATTTAGGTGTAAAGCCTGTTGTGGTATGTACTGTTTAATTATAGCTTTCAGTAATTTTAGGAATATATTTTGTCCAAGGAATCTTTAAATTAGCATTATATTCACATCTTAACCTATTAATGATAGTGGAATTTAGTCTTTCTACTTTTGCATTTGTTTCTGGGTGATGGGCACTGGTGAGTAGATGCTTAACATTATTTCTATCTAAAAAGTGTTTAAATTTATTGCTAAGAAAAGCTGCATTTCTGTCAGTTATTAATATTTCAGGTTAATAATTTGGAATAAATTTCTCAAACAAGTTATATAAGAATCAGTTGATACAGATTTTATTGGAAAAGCCCAAAGGAATTTACTATGGTGATCTACTATCATATGGATACTGTGTCTTGTTGTCCCATAATTATGTAACCCGCCCAATGTATCTAGAGAAAAAATGTGATTTGGGTGTGTAGCTATTGGCATCTGTTGTAGTGGTCCATAAACAATTCTGTTATCCCTAGACTTATTAAACTGGCAAGTTTCACAATGTTTGGTGCAATTAGCAATATCCCTAGTCATATGTGGCTAATAATATTGTGGAGAAATTATTTTAGTCATTTGAGTTGTTCCAATATGTCCATGCTTTGTATGTACTTTGTTTAATAATTTATGTCTTAGTGTCTGTGGTACATAAGCTCTTTTAACAACAAAAACAACAAAACAACTTTATTAGGGCGTCTTGCCCTGTACAGATTCGCCGTGGAATTACAGACAATATTAAACACAAGAGAAAAGGGAGAGATAGAGTATTTACAATTAAGGTATGGTAAACAGGGTGACTTTTTATTGTGCCCCTGTTCTTCTCTCTTCCACGAGTGCAATTTTATTTACAACCGCTTTTTGATAGTTGAACAGTTCTATTGCCCAACTTTTCTTATCTGAAACAGTTTTTATTAGCCTTATTGAGTTCAAATGCGGTCTAGGAAGACTTTTCAGGATCTTTTTTCTCTCTCCTTCCAGATCCCCGCACTCAGCAATATAATGGTATATTTCATCGGTTATCTGACTTCTCCATAACCTACAGTACAAATCCTCTTTCTTAATTACGTAAATATGATTTTCTTTGATCAATGTTGATATTAATCTGATCTGTGCAATAAAGCTCACTAAAGCTGAGGACAAATTGCATGAAAAATAATGTTCTGGAATGAATGAATCATAAAGTAACCTATAGTTTGAGTATGTTTTCGTAAGAGATAATTTTGCCAGATCTTGCTGCAATAGCTGTTCAATTTTTATTTTTAGTATATTCGGAAGTTCGATCTGTATGTCATCATAATTTAACCTATAGTTTAGCCGTGTGAGTCCACAATGATTGATGATATCCATGATATTTTTACAGAATCCTATAGGTTTTTTTGTCATTAAGGAAATTTCCTTCAATCTATTCCAGCATAGCTTAGGTAGTCTATTGTCTTCCATTTTTTGTAATCTAATGAAATATTTCATAATTAATTTGATCGTTGTAAAAGTCAGAGATATTCTGCCTGTTTCCAGCCTTACAATATACCCTGGTATATATCTTGGTAGATTCAGAAAGTTTTTGATAAACGTATTCTGTATTTGGTCTATAATATCAATATTGTCCCAAGCCCACACAGGGGCCGCATAGATTAGTATTGATTTAATAACTGAGTCAAATAAATTCAGTGCAACTTTTAACGAGTTAATTTTTTCCTTTTTTATCAGTCTAATAGTTGCATTTATTGCCGTATTTGCTTTGGCTTTATAAAAGAGGGCTACCTTTTTGCTATTATTGGTAGTAGTGAATGGATATCCCAAATATGTGATATTGGACGCAACAGTCAGTGGGATGTCCCCCCAGTTCCAGTTTTCGTGTCTTGCCGGTCTTCCTCCATTTCTGAATACCATAATTTTGGACTTATTTTCATTTAATACTAATTTGTTATTATCCAGGTAAGACTTTAGTAAATTGATTTTAATTTGTAGATTAATTTTCGATTCTCCAATTATGGCTATGTCATCCGCATACAGAAGTAGGTGTAAAACACCAAAATCAGGGAGATGAAATCCTGTAAGTGCTGAGTTATTATAAAGTTCTATTAGGTCGGCCATATATAATATTAATAAAAGTGGGGAAAGTGGCATAAGCTCTTTTAAAACCCTTTCTAATAATTGTATAAAGGCCATTTTGTATTTTAAGTTTACTATTGCTAATTTGTTCTGTTGTTTGGTGTTCTTTTAACTCATTATATGTTAGGTAAAATGAGACGGGTGCTCTTGACAGCATCACACACACATGTCTGCTTCTATATTATTTAATCCTTTAATATGTTTAATGTCAAAACTAAACTATATTGAGATAGAATTAAGGACCATCTAAATAACCTACCTTGTGGGTTTTTTTCACATTTTTGATTCATTTTAAAGGTAAGTGATCTGTGTGCAATGTAAAATGTATTATGTGTAGATATGTATGAAATCTTTGTACTGAATTAATGATAGCTAATGTTTCAATTTCTGAGGCAGTATAATTATTTTCATAAGGGTGAAGTTTTCTTGAAAAGTAACCTATGGGGTGTAAAATGCCTTGTTCATCCGGTTGTTTAAGAACTCCTGCTACTCCTTGACTTGACGCGTCTGTGAATAAATGACATAGTTTTGATGGGTCATAAATATATAGTACAGGTTGTGATATGAGTGCATTTTTTAAGTGTTTGGAAGGCTTGTTCATGTTTTGCACTCCATAGCCAAGAAGCATTTTTTAACAAAAGTCCATTCAAAGGTGACCTAATTTGCGCATAATGAGGAATAAATTTATTATAAATATTTAGGGTGCTTAAAAATCTCTGTAAGGTTTTAATATTATATGGTCTATTTAATTTTAAAATTGCTTCAATATTTGAGTTATTTGGTGTATATTTTCCTGAGTTAATAGTATACCCTAAGAATTGTATTTTTTTTGTAAGAATTTGCATTTATTGAGGTTGAGCTTTATATCCTCTTGTTCGAATATACCTAATATGTCATCTAAGTGTCTAATGTGTTCTTCATAAGTTTTGGAGGGTATAATAATATCATCAAAATAATTTAAGGCATAGTGTATGTTATGTTTAGTGAAAACTGACTTCATAATCCTTTCAAATTGTGAAGGTGCATTTTTTAGACCATATGGAAGTCTGCTCCATTCATAACATCCTAATTGTGTTACAAAGGAAGTTTTATATCTATCATTTTCATCTATGGGTATATGCCAGTATGCATTTTTAACATCTAGAATGGTATATATTTTTGTCTGTGATAACCTATCTATAATTTGTTCTATAAGTGGAATTGGGGTTTGTTCTGGAACTGTTTTTTGATTAAGTTTTCTATAATCTATACAGAGTCTTGTGGGGTGATTTGGGGTATCTGATTTTTTATTCACTAATAATGCAGGAGATCTAGGGGGCTAGATGAGGGTCTAATAATATCATATTTTAATAATTCAGTTATTTGTTTTTGTATTTCAGCATTATTGTATAAAGATGTCCTATATGGCTTTTGTGCTATGGGAATATTATCTAAAAGAGATATGCAAATTGGGTTAGTCTTTATGCGTCCTATATCAAAATTGTGTTTAGAGAAAACATTCTTATATTTATGCAATATATCTGAAATTGTTTGATTTGATAAATTTGGATTAATATCTACTTTACTAAAGTATAAATAGGAATTATAATTTGTTATAGAGCCCGGTTGTCGCATACTGTGAAATGAGTTAGAATCAATAATGGGATTTGAATTAGGATCTATAAGTTTAACATTTGTAGTTGGTATATCAAAAGAATTGAAATTATACAATGGGTTGATATTTAAAAGAGATGAATTTTTAACATAGTATGGGTCCGGAATACTTAGGGTGGTAGCATATGACTTCTGATTATCAGTTTTTGGATTAAAAGAATACAAGAATTTATAATTTTGGAAAAGAAGGTTTTTTGATAAATCTATTTGTAACTTAAATAAATAAAATGTTGGTAAACCTAAAATAAGATATTCTATTGGAGTATCACAAACTGAAAATTCTTGATATCTTGTAATTTTACCTAAGCTAAGCCTAACCAATATTTTGTATAATGGGTAAGTAAATCCTTCTACCTGACCTATTCTTTCTTTTGGGGAATTATCTAATATTTTATAATAAATATAATTTAAATATTTTAAAGGGATAATAGATATGGATGATGCAGTATCAAGCACACAGGGTAAAGATATTTGGCTTATAAGTACAGAGAAAAGTAATAATGTTCTACCTGGGTTGATGCGCTTCGGATGATTATTGTTCTTAAGTGGGCAGTCTCTATGGAAATGGATCTGGTTGGGTAGCTGGTGAGAAGCACGTATCTTGCAGGGGTATGGAGGCTGGTTTATTGATTTGTGGGGTTCTTGCTGGTGGTGAGTTGCTGCTGCTGTCCTGGGAAAAGGCTGGTATTGATGAGCTTTGGAGGAGTTGGAGTAAAATCTTTTTACTGGAGTGCTTGTACTGGTAGAGGGTTGTTGGGGTTCTTCTTCTTTATTTGTTGATAATTTTAATTGGGTTGTGATTTTATACCATTCTGAAGGTTCTTGTACTCTTGCAGCTATTAGATATTTTTTAAAGTGATCTGGCATTCCATCTGTTAGTGCTTCTAATAAAAGTGTTTTTTCTAGATGGAGTTTTTTGGCTAAAGCAGATTTTTCTTTAAAATATTGTTCAAGATATTTTTTTATCATTATATTTTAAATTTAGAAACCTACTAAATAAATTTGAATCTTTAATTGTGTGAAATATGTTATCAATTTTTGTTCAATTTCCCCCCAATTATCTATATCTTGTAATTCTTCTATGTAATAACTGAAAGCTTCACCCTCGAGATAATTTGATATATTATTTTGTTTAAAATCTTCATCAAGATGCTTCTGTAAACATTTTTTGTTAAAAAATTTGAGCCAAGATATTATGTCTAAATTTTGACCATTAAATTTCGGTATTTCTATAGTACTTGGATTTGGCGTCATGGCATGTTCTACATTCCTTTGTTTGCGAGACATTTTGTAAAAATTGTTGTAAAAAATTTTAATAATTTATAGAGCAATTGGGTTGAAAATTCAGGTAATCCTGTCGGCTTATTGTTATGAATAATTTGTTGTTGTTGTTAGATAAGGCTTTATAAGACAAAGGATCGATAAGATAAAGGGTTGAGGTGCAGTCGTGATAAAAAAAATATAATTATTTACCGTCAAGTAGCTTTTATTTTCAATTACTTGAGGAAATATTACACATTAGTTAGTTTCACATTATATAGAATTTATAAAGTTAATCCTATATTAGTGATTTAAATAGATAGATATATTAACTACGCATATTTACAACAAAACTATATAACTAAACTGAAAGTCTTTCTAAAAACGATGATAACAAAAGTAAAATTATCAATGAATAAAATAAATATATATTTTTTAAAATATAGAAATATTTGAGGTTTTAGATATTATAATATATATATACAGGGTGTACCAGGTAAATTGGGACTAACTTTGACAGTCCATAAAACAAAAACTACTTGAGATTAAAAACTTGTTTTTTTCATTACGAAGCCATATTCATGTAAAATGAAACAGTACATGTGTGCGCAGTGTAGTGATGAAGAGTAACCGAGAATTTGAAAATCGAGCTGCCATCATCGTTGCTCTGCGCGCCGGAAGGAGCCCCAAAGAGATAGTGGATTTTCTTAAGTTGCCCAAGACCACTATTTATCGTGTCAAGAAGCAGTTTGATGAGGCCGACAGTAACAAAGAGGGGATAGCTACAAGGAAAAAGCACTCGCGTCGATCGGACAGGGTAAGAGGCGAAGAATTTGTCAAAAATGTCAAGGAGAAGATTGATGGAAACCCTGGGAAGAGCATGAGGGCCATAGCCAAGGAAATGGACGTTGGCTCTATGACAATTGTCAGAACTATCCATGAGGACCTTGGTCTCAAGTCTTATGCCCTTCGGAAAGGTAAGTTGCTGACTGAGAATATGAAGAATAACAGAAAAGGAAAGGCTGCTGCCCTCCTCAACAACCTGAAACACGACTCTTTTGGCATGCTAAGGTTCTTCTCTGACGAAAAGAACTTTGACGTGGACCAAAAGTTAAATCCCAGGAATGATCGCTGGATCTGTAAAGACCCCTCAGAGATACCTGTCGTGATGCACACGAAATTTCCTGCCTCCGTAATGGTCCTTGGCGTTATCAGCAGTGAAGGTGATGTCATGCCTCCCCATTTCTTTGAGAAGGGCCTTAGGATGAACGCTGACACCTACATCAATGTTCTGGAGACCGTTGTGAAGTCTTGGATGGACATGGTGGCCGCAGGAAGGAAGTATGTCTTCCAACAGGACTCAGCTCCAGCCCATAAGGCAAAAAAGACACAATCGTGGCTGACACTTAACGTCCCTAGTCACTGGGGTCCTGATATTTGGCCCCCTAATTCTCCAGATTGCAATCCCCTCGACTACTATGTATGGGGCGTTGTTGAGAGAGATGTCAACAAAGCTCCTCATACCACCATCCAGTCTGTCAAGAAAGCAGTTCACACGGTGATGACCCAAATGGACAAGGTCATCGTCGCCAAGGCCTGTGCTTCATTCCGCACTCGCCTCGAGACTGTTGTAGCTAATAATGGAAACTACATTGAATAAATAAAAACTATATCCTTTTATCTACTACTGTGTCAAATTTCATTCGGATATTTTAATTTTTACTTGCAAAAAAATTTCAGTTAAAATACCATTGTTGAAATTCCCAATTTACCTGGTACACCCTGTATATATATGTGGCAATAATAAAATAATAAGGTGGGGAAAGAGAAATAATCACACCACAAGTTGGAAGATGAACCCAGACAACCAGAGAGAGAAAGGGAGAGCGCCGGGCCTGCCACCGCTGAGCGGCCGTTCGTGTCTCAAACAATCACCAACTGTCTCATAGTCCTGAGGTTGCAAGTAACGGGCCCCTTGGGATGTCGCTGATATCTCAAGTGACCGGACCCCACATCCTGTCCCAATAGTCCCGAGAACTCCGGGCCTCTGGTCGCCCCTTGGAATGTCGCTAGTGTCTCAAATGACCGTACTTTAGCTGCCCATCTCTCTCTCTGGGTTGACTTTAGGTTTGTTTTATTATTCCAGGAAGAGGATATATTAAGACATATGTATATATATATATATATATATATATATATATATAGTGTAAAAACTATATAATAAAAATATAATAGTGATTCTATATTTAAATTTTAATGAGTAAACTGATAATAATGATAATTTATATCAAGTAGATTTGATTAGATTAGCAAGCTAAATCTAAATTAATTATAAAAATAAATAGTTGTTTAGTTTTATAGTTTAGTTTTGTATTAAAATTATCTTTATTATTTTGATTATTTAAATTCAAATTATAAAATTTGTAAATTGTTATTATTTAGTAGAGATAGAGAGAGAAAAAAGAAATCCTTTACTTCTTACACATCATCCAATTAATTATATATTTATAATTAATAACAATAAAATTTAACAACGTAACGTCTTTTGCATCGGCTTTTACACGTCATTTAGACATACTCTAATTTGTATATAGAATAATAGAAGTGAGAATATATTTAATATTATAAATTTTAGTAGTTATAGAGAAAAGAGAGAAAGACAGAACCATACACTTATAATCAAACTAATAATAGGAAAAAATAAAATATTTGTAAAGAAGTTAGATAAGATTGTTAGTATATATATATATTATTTTTATAATTTTATATTTTATCTATTTTTTTTTAAAGATTTAAAAAAAAAATTATTTTATATAATGAATATATCTAGTTGTATTTAGTGAAATATCTATAATATGAATTAACTTTTGTTATAAATTTGGTTATTATGTTTTGAAACCCTAATGGTAGACCAGACATATACAAAAAAAATTTAAAATGAAATAATTAATGGAAAGAGAGATATGCTGGACCGAGGATTATCAAATAGAAATCCAGCTGATATTTCACCTCTGCTCTATTATATCATATATCTCTCTTAGACCGGATTATATGTGTTAATATTAAGTTGTTTTAGTGAAACATTTATATATAAAGATACAACAAACATAAGTGTTAAGAACTTCTAAATGTTACCTACCTAGTCTGTGACGCGTTCCTCTGTAAACAGCTATTTCTGGATAACATCTGTTGCGGGGGGGACCCGTGTACCTCCCTTCAGAAATAGATTGTTTTCTTAGAAATAAACTGAAGAAGAAAGAAAATAGTTAAGGGAAGAAAGACAATCTTTATAATCTTTACAGTTAGATATATTAATATAACTGATTCAATTTATATTTATCTTTTAATTTTCCTTTAAAAAGGTAAATTATTAGATGATTAATATAGCTATTAATTTTGAAAATTCATTAATATTTAATTACCATTTTCCTCCCCAGAAATTGGAGATTAAATAAAATGAATTCTATACAATATTACTTTAAAAATCTTGTGAAAAATTTTTAAAATCAGTTATAAAATTTAAGTTTAATTAACTGTTAAAGATTATAAGTTTGTATTAGTTATTATTGAGAGAAATTATGAAAAGTTGATTTAATAAATGGATACTTCCATTTATTTTTTTAAAGTATTTTATAATTGATATACTGTTGAAGTATTTTACTTGTTTAATACTAAATTTGTTTTTAATAAATTCCATGTTTAAATTTTTAATATCTTCTATGAAATTTTCTAATATATTATTTATTCTATAAAATCTTAGAAACTGACCAAAATATATACCTTTGCAGCAGTTTAATGATATATTAGAATTTATATTGCAGTATTTTATAATATTGAAATTATAATTACTTTTTTATTATAAATTTTAATAGCATTATTTGTAAGGTTTACAATGCTATTAAAATTTATAATAAAAAAGTAATTATAATTTCAATATTATAAAATACTGCAATATAAATTCTAATATATCATTAAACTGCTGCAAAGGTATATATTTTGGTCAGTTTCTAAGATTTTATAGAATAAATAATATATTAGAAAATTTCATAGAAGATATTAAAAATTTAAACATGGAATTTATTAAAAACAAATTTAGTATTAAACAAGTAAAATACTTCAACAGTATATCAATTATAAAATACTTTTAAAAAATAAATGGAAGTATCCATTTATTAAATCAACTTTTTATAATTTCTCTCAATAATAACTAATACAAACTTATAATATTTAACAGTTAATTAAACTTAAATTATATAACTGATTTTAAAAAATTTTCACAAGATTTTTAAAGTAATATTGTATAGAATTCATTTTATTTAATCTCCAATTTCTGGGGAGGAAAATGGTAATTAAATATTAATGAATTTTCAAAATTAATAGCTATATTAATCATCTAATAATTTACCTTTTTAAAGGAAAATTAAAAGATAAATAATAATTGAATCAGTTATATTAATATATCTAACTGTAAAGATTATAAAGATTGGCTTTTGTATTGTGTATTGCCTTGTTATAAATAAGAAGATACTCTTACCTTAAGGATTATATCTTTAATCTTATTTATTTATCTATTTACAAGGTAATATTTAAAACTTAGAACAATTACAGCTATGGCGGAACTTTCACCAGCCTAAGGTAAACAACAACAGTCAATGTGATGATGATCGTAACGTACTCTCAACACATCTCCCCCTTTTCTCTAGAGGTTTAGCCTGTCTGGCGGCTTTACCACGCGTCCACTCCTGGTCTTTACTGGTTCCGGTGATCTCTGGAATGTCCTCGGTTCACTGTCACAAGTAGTGTTGTCCCCAGTAGATGTGAAGCACTGACTCATCTCAGGAGACTCCATCTCTTCATCTTCCATGTCAATCTTTTCACCCTGTGGGTTTGGTAGTAGGTGGAATCTATTTCTTCTTAAAATTCCTTTTGGAGAGTTGACTATATAAGATCTTGGACTTCCAGCGTCTTCAAGTACCACACCGGGAACTCTCAAGTCTTTCACCCATACTCTAGTTCCTTTATCCAGATGGGGCAATTCTCTTGCACGATGGTGTATATCAAAATGGGTTTTCTTTTTGTGCCGTTGATCTTTTTCTCTCATTTCTAGATTTTCAAGATCAGGTATTCTTGACTGGAGTTGAACTGGTGATGTCGGCACAGTTGTTCTGAGTTTCCTGTTCATGCATAGTTCAGCAGGGCTGTACCCATTTTCCAAAGGAGCGGTTCGATAACCAAGAAGAGAAAGATATGGATCTCTTCCTTTCTTCAATTGGTTTTTGATATTCTTCACCATCGATTCGATGAAGCCATTGCTTTGAGGAAATCTGGGACTAGATGTTATGTGGTGGAAACCGTATTCTTTTGCAAACTTTTTGAATTCTAAGCCAAACTGTGGTCCGTTATCTGATCTAACCTCTTCGGGTATTCCATGGCGAGCAAAAATTGACTTGCAATGCAGAATTGTTGAATGTGTTGTTTGATCCTCCAGCAATGCCAACTCTGGGAACCTAGAGTAATAGTCTGCAATTAGAAGATAGTATTTGCCCTTTAAGTAAAAATGGTCGATTCCAACTTTCTCCCATGGCCTGCTTGGGAAATCAGAAACAATTAATGGCTGCTGGGGATTAGATCTTTCTTCAATACAATTTGGGCAGTTCCTCACAAGTTCTCCAATTTCTTGACTGATTCTGGGCCACCACACAGATGATCTGGCACGGCCTCTACATTTTTCGATGCCAAGATGACCTTCATGGAGGCTGTTTAGAACCTTTGATCTGAGGGACTTAGGAATATAAATCCTGGAATTTCTCATTAGAAGACCATCTATGACAGACATTTCATATCTGAGACACCAAAAGGCTTTTGCTTCTGCAGAAAGCTCATTCTTTGTAGGCCAGCCCTTTTCACAATAGTCTTTTATTTCTCTGCACTCTCTCTCTTCATTTTGATATTGCCAGATTTCTTTCATATTTTCATCCTTGAATGGAGGACATGAAGTGATCTGTTGAACAAAACTACAGATTTCATTCTCCAGATCTTTCTCATGCGATATCTTAATTGGGCTTCTGGACAAAGCATCAGCAACAACAATGTCCTTGCCTGGTGTGTGATGAATGCTATATGAGTAGCGCATCATCCGAAGTCGTAGTCGCTGTATGCGTGGTGTCATTTCATCTAGATTTTTGGTTGAAAATATTGGAATGAGAGGTTTATGGTCAGTTTCAATGGAAAATGTATTTCCCATCAGATAGTCTTGAAATCTTTCACAGGCCCAAACTATTGCTAGAGATTCTTTCTCAATTTGAGCCCATCTCTTTTCAGTTTCGGACATAGTCCTGGAGGCATATGCAACTGCTTTTTGGTATCCATCTTCAGATTTTTGTAAAAGCACTGCTCCTAGTCCATATGAAGAGGCATCTGCAGACACTGTAGTTGGTAGATTGGGGTCAAAAGTGTTAGTGCTGGAGAAGTTGAAAGAAGTTTCTTCACTTTTTCAAATGCTTCCTCCTGAGCACTATCCCATCTCCAATCATTTCTCTTTACTAGGAGTTGATTAAGTGGGTAGAGGATAGTTGAAAGGTCTGGTATAAATTTACCTGTGAAGTTCACCATTCCCAGGAATCTGCGCACTTCAGAAATGCTTGAAGGTGATGGAAACTCCCTGATGGCCTGGACTTTGTTTGGATCAGGTAGCACTCCTCTTTCTGTAATCAGGTGACCAAGAAATTTGATTTCCTTCACTGAGAAGATGCATTTCTCTTTATTCAGGGTCAGTCCTGAATCTTGAAGCTTCCTAAGGACGCATCTTAACCTTTCATCATGTTCTTCTTGTGTAGCTCCCCAAATCACAATGTCGTCCATGTGACAATTTACTCCAGATTGGCTCTCCAGTAGATTGCTCATCTTTCTCTGGAATACCTCAGGTGCAGAAGAAATTCCGAAGGGTAGCCGTTTGAATCTGTATCTGCCAAATGGGGTCAGGAAGGTTGTAAGGCTAGATGATTCCTCTGACAGGGGTATCTGCCAAAACCCACTGTTGGCATCCAGTTTTGAAAACAATTTAGCTCCTCCCATTTGTGCCAAGGTATATTCCACTGATGGAATTGGATAATGTTCTCTTTTAACAAACTTGTTTAGAGCTGTCAGATCTACACAAATCCTTAGATCATTAGAAGACGGTTTGGGCACAATGACCATTGGAGCACACCAATCCGTTGGTTGCTCAACTTTTTCAATTACTCCTTTTTCAACCATTTGATCAAGTTGTTCTTTTGTTTTATTCAAAAGTGGAATGGGTATTCTTCTGGGAGTATATATAGCATGAGGCTGTGATTCATCCTTCAATTTAATTGTGTAGCTCCCTTGGAGTGTTCCGAGTCCTGTGAAAAGCTTTGGATATTCTTCAAAAGGATTAAGCGAATTCCTTTTCTCAATTGACTGAAGTATTTTGATTAGGTTTAGAGATTCACAGGCTTTTCCGCTCAAGAGTGGTTGCATTAGTTGAGGAACAACAAATATTTCTCCAGGGATGCTTCTCCCATCTTTTTCTATTAAAGCTGTGAATTTTCCTATTACATGCAATTTAACCTGTCTAGGTCCTAAAAGTTGAATATCAGGTTTGCATAACTTCTTGTGAGCAAAATTTTTAAAATAAATCTCTTGGGGTATTATATTTACATCCGCTCCTGTATCCATTTTAAAAAGTATTTTAATCTTATCTACTTTTACATAAACCTTCCAATCATTTGAGTTTTGTCCATTCTCATAGATATTACCAACAAAATGGTAGTCATCACCTTGGGTGACTTGTCCTACTGTCTTATTGTAGCACACCTTTGCAAAATGTCCTACCTTTTTACATTTATGGCATTTAACTTCTTTTGCAGGGCAGTCTTTATATGGATGGAATTTTGAAGCACCACATCTTATACATCCAGATTTTTCAGGCTTGCTCCACTTCTGAAATTTACTTTTCTTTGAAGCGTCTCCTTTCCCATTTGTAGAATTGAACCTTCTTGGTGGTAACTTTTTTTCATAGACTTGGTCTACATTGGCAGCCTGTGTTGTTGTTGATCGAAGAATAGTCTGTTGTTGCTTCACACATTCTGTCTGGCAAGCAGCTTGGATAGCCCTTTCCAAGGTCAAGTTAGGCTCTAGTTGCAACTTCTCTGAAAGTTGTAGATTTTTTTACTCCTACAACTATTCTATCTCTAATCATTTCTTCTTTCAGAGATCCATAGTTACAATTTTCGGCCATTTTGTGAAGCACTCTTATGTATTCCTCGACAGCTTCTCCATCCTGCTGATATCTACGATTAAATTGTGCTCTTTCAAAGATGACATTTCGTTTACCTATAAAGTGCTCTTCAAATTTCTTAACAACTGTTTCATAATTGTTTATTTCTATTTCAGTTAAATTGAATGAAATTAGAGCATCTTCGGCTTTTTCACCTAATATGTAAATTAGAGCATTTACTTGCTCTTCCTCCTTTTTAGATTTTAACTCTGACGCTTTTCTAAAGCGTTCAAATCTTTTAATCCAATTTGGCCATTCATTTGGATTATTAAAATTAAATTGTTCTGGAGGATTTATATTTTGCATTATTTTTTTTTTTCGTTGTTTATGCAAAAATAATTCTTTTTGTTTTTACTAGTAATTAGATTAGGCTTAGGGCACTATCGCCAATTCGCTGCCACCATGTATTGTGTATTGCCTTGTTATAAATAAGAAGATACTCTTACCTTAAGGATTATATCTTTAATCTTATTTATTTATCTATTTACAAGGTAATATTTAAAACTTAGAACAATTACAGCTATGGCGGAACTTTCACCAGCCTAAGGTAAACAACAACAGTCAATGTGATGATGATCGTAACGTACTCTCAACACAGCTTTCTTCCCTTAACTATTTTCTTTCTTCTTCAGTTTATTTCTAAGAAAACAATCTATTTCTGAAGGGAGGTACACGGGTCCCCCCCGCAACAGATGTTATCCAGAAATAGCTGTTTACAGAGGAACGCGTCACATACTAGGTAGGTAACATTTAGAAGTTCTTAACACTTATGTTTGTTGTATCTTTATATATAAATGTTTCACTAAAACAACTTAATATTAACACATATAATCCGGTCTAAGAGAGATATATGATATAATAGAGCAGAGGTGAAATATCAGCTGGATTTCTATTTGATAATCCTCGGTCCAGCATATCTCTCTTTCCATTAATTATTTCATTTTAAAAAATTTTTTGTATATGTCTGGTCTACCATTAGGGTTTCAAAACATAATAACCCAATTTATAACAAAAGTTAATTCATATTATAGATATTTCACTAAATACAACTAGATATATTCATTATATAAAATAAAAAAAAATTTTAAATCTTTAAAAAAAAAATAGATAAAATATAAAATTTTAAAAATAATATATATATACTAACAATCTTATCTAACTTCTTTACAAATATTTTATTTTTTCTTATTATTAGTTTGATTATAAGTGTATGGTTCTGTCTTTCTCTCTTTTCTCTATAACTACTGAAATTTATAATATTAAATATATTCTCACTTCTATTATTCTATATACAAATTAGAGTATGTCTAAATGACGTGTAAAAGCCGATGCAAAAGACGTTACGTTGTTAAATTTTATTGTTATTAATTATAAATATATAATTAATTGGATGATGTGTAAGAAGTAAAGGATTTTTTTTCTCTCTCTATCTCTACTAAATAATAACAATTTACAAATTTTATAATTTGAATTTAAATAATCAAAATAATAAAGATAATTTTAATACAAAACTAAACTATAAAACTAAACAACTATTTATTTATATATATATATATAATTTATATATAAATATATAATATCAATGAAAATTTTACTCGTTGAATTGATTCTTTATTTTTAAATACACTATAATTAGAAATAAAAACTTACTAGATACATCTACGAATAAATCCGGCTGGAGAAACTTTGAACAAAGGAACTCTCTTGGATTTAGATTATATAACAAATTTCTTTTTAGACTCAATCTTCTCAGATTTTTTGCACTATCAAATATACCTACTGGAAATGCCCTTATCCACTTGTATCTGCGCAAATATTCACTTCAATCATAATCTGATTTTTAGAAAATAATTTATTCTATTTTCAAACATTTTTGTATAGCTCTATAATTTGAGAGAGATATATTGAGAAAATTAATTTTGAACCATATTCATAAATATATTTCTTTAAAATAAAACATAAATCTCAAAATGAGGGTTTCTATAAAAGGATAAAATATATATTATTTAAATTATAGATATTTTGTTTAAATTTAAAAAGATAATTCGCGAAATTAAGAAGAGAGGGCGAAATTTTATTTTTTAAACGATATTATGAGATAGTATATAATGAGATTATAAAGTAGTTTAATGATATTTAATAAAATCTAGACTCATTTTCATGTACTCAGAAAAAAATTCTGAATTTTAGCAAATATAAAGGATATTATATTATGAGGCATTAGGGATTCGCCGCAAGGTGGCTTCGAGAGACGGCCGCACTTAACATCGCTCCCAGCTAAGTACTTTTTATTTCTCTAAATTAGTGATTCTTTTAATTTTTTCCATATAATATACATTGCTAGACTGTCACTCTTTCATAAAGCATTCAGAAAAAAATGAAAATTCTGTCTGGCGCCAACATTACTTTTGTCTTGTATTTGCTAATTTGCATACAAACGCCAAACTTTCTGTTACAAAAATATGCTAATTTCAGGATGAAAATCTATAGGAAATTATCGCACAATATCTACTGCTCCCCTCAACCCTCGTCAAAACTTTCTCAAATGTTCCATGCTAGGGTTTGGGCTATTTTGCTGATAATTGGAGGTATTGAACTCAATCCTGGACCTAAGAGATAAACAACTCTGACACCCGCGATATCACCGGCAACACACGAATCGGTAGATAGTGATTTAAAGGTGCTAATATTGAATTTGTCAACTGAAATGGAAAGTATGCGAGAAAGACTAGATTCGGGATTGGCGCAAATCGGAAGACGATTGGAAGAATGGGATTAGAGAGCTCAAGAGATGGAGACGAAAATAACTGAAAGTATGGAGGCACAACGCAACACCGATAAAAGGGTTGTCGGCAACATTCTGCAACTGCACAAACTGGAGGCTAAAATGGAATATACAGAGGCGAGACTTCGCGAACAGGATCTTATTTTCTGCGTCATTGTAAGAGAGGAAAATGAAAACCCCTTCGACTGTAACCGCAAGGTCAAAAGCATAATCACTGATAAAATGGGACTCACCTATGAAGTCAAAATAATAAAATGCCATAGGCTATCCCGAGCTGAGAATTCACCAGTACTGGCGGTAATACCGGACCATGAAGAAAGAGCAAGAGTGCTTTCCAATGCAATCAAACTCAGAGGGTCAAAAATATATTATCTGTAAGGCCTATAGCCTCAAAGTAAGGGACCAAAGAAGAATTCTAATTGCGAGGAGTAAGGAGCTGTTTGGGAGGGGTATAAAAGTCAAATTAAGGGACAATAAACTCATCATAGATGATACGACTTATAGTGTGGTGAACGGAGAGATCGTTAATTCTAGGAGAAATACCGTATAGCAACAAGAAACGGTGATCACGGTTCCGAAAGGAAATGTTAAGCCACATTTTAATGAGATTGAAAAAAAAAATGCAAAAATAAAGATTCAAGTGCTGGAGTTGTACCATATGTAAATACTTTAAATAATGAAATATGCAAATTCGCTCCTAAAAAATTTCAAAGCAAGATCATGCTAGGGAAGGGAATATTAGTCTTAATATTCTTAATGGAAGAATTAAATATGGCGGAAAGAAACAGCTTTCACTGTTGTGCTGGAATATCAACGGTTTAGTCAGGATTTCATCCACTTTCCCTTTAGTTGATTTCCTGAAAATATTTTACATATTCGCTCTAACTGAAACATGGACTGATTATTACTTAGGATACAAACTGAAAGGATTTTATTGGAAATATTAACGAATCACTCATTAAAGCAGAGTGCCAATTGATTTATTGGTTATACAAGTTTAGAGAAAATCAAAAGAGCGATAGAATGACAGTTGTAAACAGCTAGCAGCAGGCAAGGCAGGAAGTAGGGGTAAGTAATGACGTCACACATGGTATATGGTGGCGCCGCCTCAGTGTACATGTGCCGAAGGTCAACTTGGGATGAAACACCGACTCTATAAATTTCACATTTCTAACACTCCCTCTTGAAATTTATAACGTTCAAGTTTTCTAGGAGCCGCCTGAAGTGTTTCGGTCCCAAAGGTTTCGTCAGGAGGTCAGCCGTCTGCTGAAGAGTGCTGACATATCTTGTGATCAGCTCACCATCTTCCTGTTTAGTACGAATGTAGTGATATCGTACATCAATGTGCTTCGTTCTCTTATGGAACTCGGGATTCTGCACTAGCTTTATGGCTGCTTGATTATCCATGTTGAGTACTGTGGGTCTGTCCATCTTAATCCCGATATCCTTAAGAAGTCTGCGTAGCCAGACCATTTCTTTAGTAGCAGCATGGCAGCAATATATTCACTTTCTGTTGTCGAGAGGGCAACTGTCGATTGCTTTTGGCTTGACCATGAAACAGCACCATGGTTTAACACGAAGATGTAACCTGTAGTACTTTTCCTTGAATCAATGTCCCTAGCATAATCGCTATCTGAGTAACCTGTTAACTCTTGATGGCTAGCGTACAATATTCCTAATTGTGGTGTTGCTTTCAAGTAGCGAAATACATTTTTAATTGCTGTCCAGTGTGTCTGTCCTGGGTTGTCAAGGTATATGACTTCGTCTAGGTCACCATATAAAAATGCAGTCTTTACGTCAAATTGTTTTAAGAACATTCTTTCTGATGCCGCGTTTGCTAGTAACAGTCGAAGTGAATCATATCTGACAACAGGACTGAAGGTGTCGAAATAGTCTACGTTCTTCCTTTGTGTGTAACCCTTAGCTACAAGTCTAGCCTTAAATTTAGGTGCCGTAGAGTTGGGATGGGATTTTAGCTTAAAAACCCATTTACTTCCTATTGGCTTATATCCGTCTGGTAGGGTTTCGAGTGACCATGTGTTATTAGATTCTAACGCTTTTATTTCTTCTTTCATTGCATCCAACCATTTTTCGGCATTTGGACTTTCCATAGCATCTTTATAGGTTGAAGGCTCATCGACAAAATGGTAGTTACAAGAATCTGCTTTCTTTTTAGATCGAGTTATCATCGGGTGGAATGCCGGCTGCGTGGGAAAATGTAGCGTTGTAGGTGATTCATCTTCGGTCGTTGGTGCCGGCGGATCAAGGTCAATGTCTATTGGGATGAAGTTTTCTCCCTCTAGTTCGTAATGTTGGAGTTTTGTCTCGTTAAAAGTAACATCTTTAGAGATAGAAATCTTTCTAGTAGAAGGGTTCCAGAGTCGAAAGTTAGTGCATGTTTTATCGTACCCTAAGAAAATCATCTTTTGTGATTTCTTATCCCATTTCCTTCTAAGTTCTTTAGGTGTATGCAACCATGCTTCACAGCCGAAAATCTTTAGATTATATAAACTAACTTTTCTTCCGAAAAAGAGTTCATAGGGTGTGGTATTGGGAGCTTGTTTAGTGAATGTTCAGTTTAGAATGAAGGTTGCAGTATTGCAAGCTTCTGCCCAAAGTTCTTCGGGAAGATTTCGTGCGCACAGCATCGATCGAGCTGCTTCGACAATAGTTCTATTGTCTCGTTCTACGCGCCCTATCTGTTCGTGAACATATGGAGCTGACAATTCATGCACTATTCCGAACTTTCTGCAAGTATTTGTGAAATCTTTACTGGTATATTCTAGTGCATTATCGGTTCTAATCACTTTAATTTTATTGCCTGTTTGATTATAACTGAATCTAGCAAAGTTTTCAAATTTGTGTAAAATATCGGATTTGTGTCTAATGAAATCTATATGGCGAAAGCCACTGGAATAATCTTTGAATAAAATGAAATAAAGTGATCCTCCTATTGATTGTGTTGGCATAGGGCCGCAGATATCACTTAGAATGAACTCACCAGGATTGTACTCCTTTGTTTCAGACAAATGACTAGGCTTTCTGTGAGCTTTTCCTTCTTGGCAGCCTTGACAGAAGAAAATCGTCTTCTTTTATGTCCTCGGGTTGCAAACCGTTGATCAATCCTTTCTTGGCCATTTCTCGAATAGTGGTGAGTGAGATGTGTGCTAGTCTTTCGTGCCACAGTTGGAGGTTGTTGATCTTTGCAGAAAATCCTTGTGAAGATGAAGTAACTCGGAACATCATCTTGTAGAGCCCATCTTGGCGTTGTCCAACTGCTTTCAGATCTTTTCTTGAGTAGATGCGCAGCTCATCCTTGTCGATGTCTACTCGGTATCCCTTTTCAGTGCACGCTCCCAGGCTGAACAAATTTTTCTTGAGCTCCGAAGAGTAGAGCACATTCCTGATTGATGTTGTAATCCATTCTCCATTCACCATAACAAGGTTTTCAATGTCACCTGTACCTTCTGCAAGGACGGAAGTGTTGTCTCCAAGGTATATTCTATGATCGTTGTGGATCGGAGTGAAGGACTTGAACCATTCACGTCGGAAGGTCATGCTGCAGCTAGCTCCGCTATCTGCCCACCATGTGTCGCAATCATTCCACTTTAGGATGGTATCAGCGTTGAAACCTTTATGATCACAATCTCCTGCTTGGTTCTTCCGCTTCTCGTTTTTCTTCTGCTGGTCGGCAATCCGTTTCCGACATTCCCGTGACCAATGACCAATCTTGTGACAATAATGGCATTCAGTCTTTTTCTTTAGTTCTGATATCTTTCCTGAATCAGTCTTCTTTATGTTATCTTCTTTGATTCTTGGTTTAGTCTGTTGGTAGAATGCTGTACCTTGCGAGGAATCGGCCTGCTGGTTTCTACATTCTTCAATCAGAAGACGTGCTGATAAGTTCTCTAGAGTCTGCGTAATCGGCGCTTGAGACTCCCATGCTGGGATGAAATACCGCATGCTCGAAGGAATAGACTTTATTATCTTTGCCACTTTCTGGTCATCTGTAATCGTTCCTCCTGCATCCTGAATTCTTGCACTAAGATTTTCAATCTTGGCGATATAGCTGCTGACATCCTCTGATGACGACATTCGGGCGTAAAAAAATTGTTGCCACAACATGCCAATTGCGATCTCTGATCTCTGTTCGAGGATGGACATGAGCCTTGTCCACATTTGAGCGGCAGTTTTACAGGACATCAAAGGTTCTAGAAATCTTAATTCAAGTGCCTGTGATATAAGCATTCGGGCTTTGATATCTTTGGCGTGCCATGCATCCTGTATAGCAGAGGTACCGTCACTTACCTCTGGTTTGATTTCTTTGCCGTCCACGATATCCAAAAGTTGATTTTGCTCTAATAGTAGTCGGAACTGAAATTTCCAAAGGGAGAAGTTTTCGCCTTTGAACTGGCGGACTTGATTCTCAAGGTGCGTCATATTTAGCACGAGTTAGGCTTAGCAGTTTCACTTTAGGTTTGCTTCTTCAAATTTGGGGCGTAGTCAGGACCCATAACCTATTGGAAATATTAACGAATCACTCGTTAAAGCAGAGTGCCAATTGATTTATTGGTTATACAAGTTTAGAGGAAATCAAAAGAGCGATAGAATGACAGTTGTAAACAGCTAGCAGCAGGCAAGGCAGGAAGTAGGGGTAAGTAATGACGTCACACATGGTATATGGTGGCGCCGCCTCAGTGTACATGTGCCGAAGGTCAACTTGGGATGAAACACCGACTCTATAAATTTCACATTTCTAACAGATTTAAATTGATAGAATCTAACGCCTCCAGAAATCACAAACTGGGCAGTATTATCGTCGGAATTGGAAATACTATTAAATATTTATTAGTAAATTATGAAATAGAAAAACACTGGATAATTATTACTCTAAAATTGAACACAAGAATATTAACATGTATTTTATTTGTTTACCTGCCACCTAATGAAAATTATATGACTGACAGAAATATTTTACAGGAATGTATAGAAGTTAAAATTTTAGAGGGATACGAAGTTGTACTAGCTGGTAATTTGAACACGCGCACAGGAACACAGGGATACCTACTCAACCCACTAATGCTGCCCCCCTTCTTTAAATGCCAGTCGTAACTCCAAAGACGAGGTAATTTCCTCTAATGCAGTGCAATTTATAAATTTTCTTGAAGATAACCTCCTGGTAATTATAAATAGAAGAACGAAGAGTGATGAAAATGGGGAATACACCTACATATCAGAACGGGGTTCCTCTGTGGTAGATTACTGTATAGTTTCTCATTCGCTCCTAGAACATAGAATTGATTTATTGATTAATCCACTTCCATATTCGGATCATATGCCAATGGTTATTAAAATGGACTCCAACTTAGATGGAATGAAACTTGAAAGCTCTACACCTTGTACCTTTAAAAAGTACAAATGGGCATCCGAAAAAGAGACTATTTTCATACAGAATCTAGTCGCAATACAAGGATCTTGGAATTCACCGATTGAAATGCTAACTAATAAGTTCACCAATCAAATCCGGGGTGCAATGCATACTGCTGGTATGCAAGTAGTAATAACACCCGATGGTCCTAAATCCAAACCTTGGTTCGACCGTGAGTGCTACCAAACAAAAAAAATCTCTAAAATCTCAACTTAAAATCTACATAAGATCAAACAGTGAAGGTGACCGCAAGGCATACGCTTTATTAAAAAAGAAATACTCATCACTTCTGACCGGCAAAAAGAAAACCTACTATACTAAAATACAAGAGAGGTTGAAGGAGGTGAGGGACTCTGCGGGTTTTTGGAAAACAATATCACTGTTTAAAAACAGAAGAACAACTCTCGGAAACATTTCTATTCAAAAATGGCAACAGTTTTATACCAAACTTCTCGCGACTTCGCCACCAGTCAAGTACGATTTGTCCATAAGAGTTATACTGATGCCAGACGACGAGTTAATGGCCGAAATATCCTTTTCGGAGATAACTGGAAAAATCGCTCACTTGAAGCGCAATAAGGCTTGTGGACTTGATAATATTCCTAATGAAGCTATAAAAGCCTTGCCCTCAGCTTATTTGACTGCCTTAAAAGATATTTACAATAGAGTTCTGAAAACTGGTCAATTCCCAACAACTTGGTGCAAAACAATTATACACTGCGTGATATTGAAAATGGAACACCAAGAAATAGTGGCCAGAAAATTATGCAAATTTCAGGGTAGACGCGCCTAACCGAGTTATGCAAATGATGTAAAATGCGCAGCTCTCGTGCGCACATGGAGTAAGATATAAGGGAAGGAACTTGCAGAAAGGACAATATTCGTGTCGTTATTTCTGCAAGGAAAATCATTGTAGAAATTTTGTTCTTGTGTCAAAAGACACGTGTAATAACAGAGAATGCCAGGTCATCGTAAACGGAGGCAGTTCAAGCTGACAGACGCTTTTACGAGGGGCATGGTGATCGGACTGAAAAGGGCAGGTTGGTCCATACGTCAAATCGCAGCTGATACACACCTTGGTGCGTCCACGGTGCACCGACTGTGGAGAAGATGGTTGGAACAAGGAAATGTGGCAATTTATAGGAATGCCGGTGCAAACCAGAGTGACGTCAGCACGTGTGGATCGGCGTATCCTTCGACAAGCAGTGGCGGCCCCACAAGCCACTTGTACCGCCATCCTGCAACATGTGCAAGACACCCTAGATCATTCCATCTCGACCAGAACCATTTCCCGTCGATTGGTTGCTAATGGCTTGCACTCATGCCGTCCGCTAAGAAGACTGCCATTGACCCCACTGAATAGGCGCCAACGTTTGGAATGGTGCCGGGCTAGATCGACGTGGATGACGGAATGGCACAGGGTCGTGTTCTCAGATGAGTCGCGTTTCTGCTTGTCCCAGTGATAGTCGCCGTGTACGCGTGTGGCGTCGACGTGGAGAAAGGTCCAATCCGGCAGCAATTGTGGAACGCCCCACCGTGCGACAACGTGGAATCATGGTTTGGGGCGCAATCCCGTATGATTCCAGGTCACCTTTACTTCGTGTTCAGGGCACTATGACGGCCCAACGATACGTTGATGATGTGCTGCGACCGGTTACACTCCCCTACCTTCAGGGGGTACCCAATGCCCTTTATCAGCAGGATAACGCCCGACCGCACACTGCTCGCATTAGCCAACAAGCTCTGCAAGATGTACAGATGCTTCCCTGGCCACCGTACTCTCCTGATCTCTCACCAATCGAGCACGTCTGGGACATCATTGGACGCCGTTTGCATGCCTTGCCACAGCCGCGTTCAGAAGACGAACTGTGGCAAATGGTTGAGAGGGAATGGAGAACCATCCCTCAGGACGCCATCCGTACTCTGATTGACTCTCTACCTAGACGTGTTGCTGCGTGCATCGCCGTCCGCGGTGGTCCTACTTGCTACTAAGCCGACGCCGTTCTCGCTCTGTATTATGACTATCATTTTGAAATAAAGATCACTTATTGTTCGTCCCTGTCTCTCTCTGTCTGCCGAGTTTCATCACTTTCTGGCCACTATTTCTTGGTGTTCCATTTTCAATGTCACGCAGTGTACATCCCATCTTTGAAAATGGTGATGCCGACAATCCTCACAATTATCGGGGAATAGCACTTCTAAGCAACCTCGCTAAGCTTTTCTCATCAATAATGAAAATATGGTAAAGCAACTTGACCGAAAATAGAGCAATTATACCGGAAAATCAAGCGGGTTTCAGAAAAGAACATTCATGCCAGAATCATATTTTACTTTAGTCTCACTAATCCAATTAACACTTAGACGTAAAAAAGGAAAGTTCTACGCTTTCTTTATCAATCTTGAAAATGCTTTTGATACGGTGCCCCAAGCTCTCCTATGGAAAAAAACTGTTAGACATTGGATTGAATTTCCGATTTATAAATCTAATTAAGAATTACTACGAAAACATGACAGCTGCGGTGAGATGGAACAATTCACTCATTGAATTTATCAAAATAAAATCCGAAGTGTTACAGGGTGAGCCACTATCTCCTTACTTATTCATACCTTTTATTGACGACCTGATTAGTAATTGAGCCTAACTGGATTTCAATTTGTTTTAAACAAACCTCTGTATGTAAAATATGTATACTATTCGCATATTTACCACCTGGTGATACTTTTAAACTCAACTTAAACAGACTATTTAGGTTTATTGAGGAAAGATTATTATGTGGCTATGAAATAATGCTGGCGGGTGACCTTAACATTCGAACGGGATCTATGGGCGCTTTTCACAATATATTTGCGCTCTCTTCAAATATTTTCTCACAGCGTAATTCCAGTGATAAGATGATCTCTCCAAATGCAACCCATTTTGTTGAGTTCCTCGACGATAGTTTACTGACAATATTAAATGGCAGATCGATAGCAGATCAAAATGGCAATTTTACTTACATCTCAGACCGTTGCTCTTCGTCTTGGATTACTTTGTGGTGACCCCCTTGAAAACGAAACGAAAAATCAGCGGCGGAAGGCGAACAGCAAGGGAGTAGCGTTATATCGAGAAAAATACATTGATGTCGATTGGGACAAAACGAAAAAGCGGCGTAAGGCGAGGGTGGCGTTATAACGAGAGTAGACTGTACATTAAAAATTAAATAATGGAAGAAGGCTGAAGAGATGGGTTGGTTTGACAATGATGAATGCTCGACTTCGTTCTTGTCGAGGCAGCTTCACCATTGTCCAACAGCTTTCTATTAGGTACTGTGGGTGAGCTTTGTGGAGGTCGCCGAAGTGGACTCCACAGTCTGACCATGTTCTTAACATTATACTAAACAAAACCCAAAGATTAAAAATCTTCTTTTTTCAATATGTGGAAAATTTTGGGGTCTTAGCACCCTAAAAAGGCTTACATTTTATAAATCTATAATAAGACCAACGTTAACTTACGGAACAGAAATATGGTTTGAATTTATTAGCAAAAAATATATGTACAAACTGAACTCAATGCAATATCAAATTCTGCTATGGTGTACCCAAACATATAAAACAACCAGTTATAACTGTGTTCACACCTTAGCCAATATTCCTTTGATCACTGATTATATGAAGTCTAGAATTATAGGTTATGAGTTGAATAATTTATCAACAGAAGATAAACAATTTTATGATTTGTATATTCCGGGTATACTCAAAGATTTCATTATATCAAGGATTCATTTACTGAAAAGATTACTAATCAAACATTTCAAAGTTTCTTTCTTTATGATATTCCGAAATATTTTCGACCAAACTATTATAATTCACAATTTATCACAGATCATAGAAATTTCAGGTTTTTTCTTAAGAAAATTCAGGCTGTGCAAGATTAGACATGTTTCTGTGGATTGGGTGAACAAACTTCAATACATCTCTTGCTAGAGTGCCCTGTCTTTCAAGATTACAGAGTCAACAACGGTTTAATAGCTTTAGGCCCTAGTGATTTAATTTAAAGTAAGGATACATATATAAAATTTAATTTCCTTTGTAAATATATTTTGGATTTCATTAAGAAAAATGGTCTTTGATGTAACGATCTCAAGGAAATATTGGACATATCTTGTGGTTGTAAACAATATATAGGTGTATCAATTGAAAAAGCCCTGTACGATTTATAATCTTTATTAGAATAAATATATACGAGCTTTCGGGCACATACGCCCTTCTACAGGAATTAATAAAATAATAATTCAACTAGTTTGAAATAAGATTTATATAAAATTTAACGTGCATATCCACGTTACACGTGCATTTCAACTTGCAAGGTATCCCATCAGACATGTGATATCTTATACTGTGAATGAATTTGTTTTATCTTATTTTATTTAGGTCTATTGAATTATATGCTTCTGGTAAATCAATTCTGCGATTTATACTGCTATATTGTTTGGACACTATTGCTTCAATTATTAATCTTTGATATTTGTTATTGATATTGTTGTAATGTACTTTAGGTTCATTTAAGTTAAATGTGTGTCCTGTTGAATTGGAGTGCTGTACTATTAATGATAATGGGTCATTTCTGTTTATGTTTCTTCTGTGTTCAATGATTCTATTATGTAATTTTCTTCCCGTCTCTCCCACATATTTGGCATTACAATTATTACATTCTATAGAATAAATTAAAATTAAACCATAAAGGACATAATTTGTTTACTCTCTCTCTCAACAGTGACCAATCACATCTAAATGATATCATAATAAGTATTAACGCTAAATAGCAATATTGAAAGCAAAAATAGAAAAAAGGCATAACAATAAAATAGAATTTTGGATACGCAAGTATGATTTCCCAGATACAAATAGAAAAGATAATGCAATTAATGTGATCAATCTTTCCAAGACAATTTTAAGCAAAGATGAAGTCAATATATTATCTAAAGGAATAAAACATAGACCAATAGGCAAACCACAAATCATCAAAATAATAAGTGGAATAGAAGCAGCTATATGTAAGCTCAATAACTATGAAAAGAATACTATCAGAAATTCTGTAATAAACATACTAAAAGAACCAAACAAAATGCCGCCAAACAACCAGAGAGATAAAACTGTCTTGAATGATCTCAAAAATAGAAAAGACATAATCATCACGGATGCAGACAAAGGAGGGATGACAGTAGTGATGGACAAAACAGATTATATAGGCAAAATGAACAACATATTAGAAGACAGAAGCATCTTTACAATAGTTAATGAAAATGATAAGAAACGAGAATATACATATTTCAAGAAAGAAATGAACAGGATGTACAAAAGCAATATGATATCAAACGATGAATTTAAATTATTCATATCTAATTTAGACTCTGAAAGTTATATATACGGAAAACCTAAGGTTCACAAGCAAGGGATCCCATTAAGACCAATAGTAGCCTATCACAGCTCACCACTAGCACCAGTAGCCAAGTATGTTACAATATTTTTACAGTCATTAATTAAGAATAACGTATTTTCCAATGTCAATAGCAAATATTCCAACATTCATCACTAAAATAGCCAGTTACAATTATCAGAGAGATCATATTTTAGTATCATTCGACGTAGAGGCCTTATATCCCAGTCTCCCCCATAACTTAATACTTGAAACTACTAAAACCTTTTTAAATAACAATATGATAGACTCTAACACAATAGATAAAATAATAGATTTAATTACATTATGTCTTAAGGTTAACATATTCACTTTTGACCAGAAACAATATAAACAAATCAAGGGTTCCCCTATGGGAAGCCCATTATCAACTCCATTAGCCGAAATAGTTATGAGAGAAATAGACAATTGGATCACTTCATCATATCCAGCAGACATCATATTATACAGACGATATATAGATGATATATTTTGCATTTGTTCAGAAAAACAGATTTCCAACATCTTAGCCTCACTTAACAATTATAACAATAGCTTACGTTTCACAATAGAAAAAGAAGATAATTGCACATTGCCATTTTTAGATATTAAAATAATTAAAATAGACAATAGATTGCAAACAACAGTTTACTACAAACCTTCATTCACCCCCAATTATATAAAATTTTATTCATTTTGCCTCATTAGTCATAAAATTAACACAGTGAAAACATTAACTAAAAGAATTTATACTCTTTGTTCTTTAAATCAATACAAAACGCAAGAAACGCAAACCGTTATCCAAAATTTGACATCAGCTGGTTACCCCAAAACATTTATTTTAAAACATTTCTATCAGGCACAGGTCACATCTAACATGTCAGCACAAAAAAAACTAAAATATACAGGCAGAATTGCTACATCCCATATTCCCCGAAATCCATCCACATTTCTAGAACACTAGATAAATATGGAATAAAAACCTTTTATAGCAACTCTCCCAACTTATCAGATATCTTAAGAAACCCGATTACAAAAAACAGGCAAACTGAATATATATCAAGCAGAAAATAGGTAATTTATTATATAGAATGTAATAATTGTAATGCCAAATATGTGGGAGAGACGGGAAGAAAATTACATAATAGAATCATTGAACACAGAAGAAACATAAACAGAAATGACCCATTATCATTAATAGTACAGCACTCCAATTCAACAGGACACACATTTAACTTAAATGAACCTAAAGTACATTACAACAATATCAATAACAAATATCAAAGATTAATAATTGAAGCAATAGTGTCCAAACAATATAGCAGTATAAATCGCAGAATTGATTTACCAGAAGCATATAATTCAATAGACCTAAATAAAATAAGATAAAACAAATTCATTCACAGTATAAGATATCACATGTCTGATGGGATACCTTGCAAGTTGAAATGCACGTGTAACGTGGATATGCACGTTAAATTATATATAAATCTTATTTCAAACTAGTTGGATTATTATTTTATTAATTCCTGTAGAAGGGCGTATGTGCCCGAAAGCTCGTATATATTTATTCTAATAAAGATACGCAGCCCTTGATGCTTTATTTTATTCATTTATATAGGTGTATGCGTGTATATGTGTGTATATATGTATATATTTTTAAATTTAATGATGTAACTGTAAATAAAATTCAAAGAATATCTCTTTTTATGTAAATAATATTTATGAATCTTTCTAAGTCGCTTTCTGTGTATCTTTCCTTGTTGAATATTTTCTTTGTTATATTTGTAGTACATTTAGCGCAAGTGTCCCTAGGGGGCCATAGCGTTTTGAATTGAAATGAATAAATGATCCAGGCCAATGGATATCAGCGCAGACCTGCAATCCGAGGATTGAGTTCTCTGGGAAACACATCCTCTCTCATGTACTATCCTTTATAGCAACCAGTTCTACTGGAAACTCACCATCCTTCACATCCCGGCTAACTATGGTGCTACCAGCTTCACATCCCGGCTAACTATGGTGCTACCAGCTTCACATCCCGGCTAACTATGGTGCTACCAGCTTCACATCCCGGCTAACTATGGTGCTACCAGCTTCACATCCCGGCTAACTATGGTGCTACCAGCTTCCTATTTACTGTCTGAGTCTAGTCCAGGGGTCAACAACTCGCGAGCCACATGCAGCTCTTTGGATGACAAACTGCGGCTCTTTATATAGTTCCAAACGCAAATATTATTTATGCTGTGTACTCTTTATTTTTGGCAAAAATATATATTGTAGCTCTTTAAAAACTCTGATATTTTGTAAATTGTAATTTTTGACTCTTCCGACTCAAAGATTGCCGACCCCTGCACTAGTCCCATTCAGCGACATCCTTATCGGGATCCTTCATCCAACCAATATCACCAGAACGATACACATTCGGTCTTCTATATGAAGCCAGATAATTTGTCCTAGTCTCTCTTCCTCAAGCTTTATAAAGACAGGAACCTGTAGGTACAGAACGCGCCAAGAACGGATTGAAGGCAGGGGTAGTTGAAACGCGGGAAAGATGGGCAAGGCCGCGAGGTAGCTGGCTGTAGCTAGAGCGGCAGGTTAGCAAAGAACTGTTTGATCCAGTTAGTGGCCACATATCACGGTTTCTGCTGTTTTTCAGCTTGATCTGCTTAAAGAAGTTGCACTTCGATGTAATATTCTGTCAACATAAACGGGATTCTGAAATATAATTGAAAATACCCATTTCAAACATCGCACTTACACGTCACACTATAAATATTTGGCGTTAAATGAAGATACATTGCGCACAATCTATAAGTAGAAATTGAAAATACTTCGAACTATTATATTATTGTAACAAATATTTTCATTTAAAAATTTTTCTTCACAGAAATTTAAGATATTGGGGGAAAGGCATGGCTCATCAGTAGTGAAACCATCAGTTAATTAGTAACTCGGCAATATTTATGAAACCTAGGATATGTTCACGAGAACACCAACCTCTGTACTGTGCTTGCAGCCTAAATCTTTCCACGTAAAGTTAGAATCCCCTCATTCAAGACTTTTGTTGCCTGATCTTCTCGAGAGGCTCAGCCCCTGTTCTAGTCATGCGCGTTCTTATGAGGTATTGGCTACAGGAGGGGTTGGCTGGGACTTTTGTTGTAGCTCGGATGCCAAAGCTGTAGCTCCTTCTGCAGTTGAGTGGGAAGAACAAGCTTCGATTTTCCTTTTATTGAAGATACCATTCGCTTCTAAGGAGTGATGGCTCTATTTCCCGAAGTTCTCTCAGAATTTCAGATAGAATTTCAGTAAGGTCAAAGGATTTTAAAACTAAATGGGATTCAAATAGTGGAGTCAGTTTTTGAAAGCCTTTTTCGGTAAAGATTTCTTTGGTTTTTAGATTTGGGGCTGCTGATCTTGAGGCGAACTTTGCGCATAGGATTTATTTTTCCAATTCGAAAATATCAATATCTTTTTTTATAGATACATGTAATATCAAATAAATGCTACAGGTTTCTGGAGATGTGTTTATTTATCTTTATTAAACCTAATCTCGGCTTTCGGGCATCTTTGCCCGTCTACAGGAGTACATAGAAACATATGTGAAAGATATTTCCATGTACTCCTGTAAAATGGCAGAGATGCCCGAAAGCTCGAGATTAGGTTTAATAAAGATAAATAAATATATCTCCAGAAACCTGTAGCATTTGTTTGATTAATATCCGGGAGATTTAAACCAAGTACAGTAGAACCTCCCTGTAAAGGACAACACCTAATTGCAGAGCTAAAGTGTCTTTTAGGGAGAGGTGTCCTCTTACCTGAGAGTTGCTAAATACAGTAGAACCTCCCTGTAAAGGACAACGCCTAATTGCAGAGCTAAAGTGTCCTTTAGGGAGAGGTGTCATATTACCGGATAGTTGCTTAATAGTAAAAATGATAATTTTGCAAGTGAAAACTGTCCTTTAAAATACATTTGATTTTACTTATATTCTCGTTTCACTAATGGCATACTTGAACAATAACCCCTTTTTTTCTCTATAGTCGGAAAAATATTTTCGTGAAAAATATAAAATAAATGCACAATCAAAATACTTTTAAATATATATATAGGATATAAATATATGTGATAATTTGTATATAGCAATATGTAACCCCACCACAATCTATGCAATGTATCGTCAAAAGATTTAATAAAAGTTAGGTTTCGCAAAAAGGGAATAACAATTAACAGGATTGCATCATCCAGGAAGTAAAGGTCACTGCCCAGGACCCATACAACTAAAGTTCAAAGACCTTCTTTTTCCTGGAAGATTGCAATCATGGCGACAATGGAGGCACTAAGCCAATCACATTTAAGCATGACAAATCAACAACCAATCACCTTTAAGCATGACCAACTAATAGCGAATCAGCAGCAAGCACGTGGAAAGATTTACACCAATGAGAAGCCGAGAGAGTTAATGACGATGATCTCGGACAAAAAGTTAGAGAAGGTAGTTGACCGAGCTAGAAGCAAGGTGTGCTCAACTTCGGCTCCAACCAAGGTAGTGTCCGCTCCATCATGTGAAAGGCAAAATACCTCCTCCAGTCACATCGCTCTCCCTTTCGCAAAGTCTATTTTCTATCCCATCCAGGTGTGCTCGTTATTCCCCTGTGGAAACCCACCATTCGACCAAGACTGCGCCATCAATCACCAATGCAACAGAATCCGACATAGGATTCACCACAATTCACCAATCTAACAGTAAGTCGACATGAGTCAACCGGATCTCATAGTAAGTTCGACAACTCAACCCAATTATTAAAGAGAGTCGACAGGATATGATGCAAAACGAGCCACCACAAGACGCGAATAGGGAGGATGGACAGGCCACCTCCGTGCCCGAAATAGAACCGACACGCACCCTGGCGGAGATTCTCCTGAAGTTGACCGCCGTGCTGACGCAAGTGGGATCGACCCAACGCGCGGAAGCGGACATACCCCCCTTCGATGGAACTTACGCCGCCCGCCAATTCTTCCAGGCCTACGACCGGAAGATGGACGAAGCCCTCGTGACCACCCCGAAAAGATGTTCAGGTTGCCTAGCTACCTGACGCGCCAACCCCTGGAGCTCTTCAGGAAACTCCGGTTGGCCACCCAGACCTACTTCCAGGTGAGGCAGACCCTCCTGGATCTCTACCCGGAATCCAACGAGGCGTCCTTCGCTAAGTACTTCGCCATGAAGAATGCTGGGCAGGCAAGCCTGGAGGAATACTACCGAGGGAAGACAGCGCTGGGCATACAACTGGGTCTCCCACAGGAGGTAATCCTCGAGACGCTGACGGAGGGATTGCCGCTCTCCGACCAGCGCCTGGTCCGCGTGGTACCTCCTGAGAGCCTGGGAGGGTAGTTCGTTGGTGCAACGGATCCACGGACCTAGCGCACAAACTTCGCGTCACCACGGGGAACAACCGCCCAACATGTCGGGCCCATACACCAGCACACCAAGAAGAACAGGTGCTTGGACTGCACCTGCACCGCCGTCGAACTGCAATTTCTGCGGCGCCCATCACTGGCACTATGAGTGCCGCAACAAACCAGCTCCACACGCGAGCGCGCGGGCAGTGCGCCCCGCCCAAAAACCACCACGAGCCCAAGCCGGACAAGCCGCCCGAGACGCCCCAGCCTTTCGTCAGCCAGGTAGGAAGGCCCCGACTTTTCGTCAGCCAGCTGACGATAAAACTGTCCATCACCCATGAACTCTCACCCCCTTTCCTTATTGACACAGGCGCAAGCTTGAACATAGTGCCCCATAACCTATATAAAAAGTTAAAAAATAACCTCCCTCAACTGAAACTTAAAAACAACCCATAGACCTACAGGCCATAAACGGTCCTGTACCGACCTTAGGTCGAATAACCCTCCCCCTGACAATAGGTAAAATAACCAAAAACGAGAATTTCTATGTGGTGGAAGCACCTCTACCATTTGGGATTCTCGGTATAAATACCCTCCGCAACTTTAAAATTACAATAGATTTTAACCAAGGCCTTTGTTCCAACTCGCCGCCCCATTGCACCCTACCACCTACCATTTTGCTCATATACCAAATGAATGCGCTTATTGGGAATGCCAAGCCGAGTCACAAAGGGCTCACATGGCACACAAGCCTTCCACACACGGCACCCAATGCGCGCATCCATTGGTCAAAACCCATTTGCCACAATGCCAATCTAGATCACGTCACGCGCACGCAAACCATTTTTTCACCAGGGCCAATTGCCTTTATTATACGCCCTCAATACACAAGGCCACAATGGCCCAAACTCACCACAAAAATTCCCAAACAGTGTCCATCCAACAGGACAACTCTCACACTAAGTACACACGTGACCACACACCACGATACCATCACACGCGTGTACATCACAACAAGCGCGTCATTCACACAAAAAGGCAACAGAAACACCGCTCAGACACATGCACCATTACTGCCAGTACCACCACACCACTCACACGAAACATAGAAACCATCCAAGCCATCCAACAACCACACAACCGCAAAACATTGCAATCATTTTTAGGCGCTGTGAACGCTTACAAGTTCATCCCGGACTACGCCCGCTTGCGGACGCCACTTAACAACCTTCTCAAAAAGGATGTCACGTGGGTTTGGGATGACAAATGCCAGAAAGCGTTCACTAGCCTGAAGGAGAGCCTCACCACACACCCCATTTTAAACCTTTACCAGGAAGGTCTGCCGTGCCAGGTGTACTGTGATGCCTCAACACTCGGCATAGCAGGCGTCCTCAAACAGGTCCACCCTGATGGGAAGACCTACCCAGTCCAATACTTCAGCCTACGTTCACACGAACGGAATTACTCCATCTCTGAATTAGAATGCCTAGCAATCGTTGAGAGTGTGGACAAATTCCGCGTCTATATGATGGACAGAAAATTTACCATATTTTCTGACCATCACGCATTGCAATGGCTGAAGACGATCAAAAACCCCGTCAGGCAGATTATCCTGATGGAGATTACGGCTATAGAGCTATTTATTTATTTATTTATGCTTATGAGGTGATACAGCAGCGTATTTACAATTAGAGAGGAGACAAAATGAATTAAATCTAGAAAAAAGAAGTGAGGACATATCGGTCATTAAAGTCTGAGAGGCAAGGCCTTCAGCCAGTTCAGGGCTTCCGGGGTGACAGAATGGAGATTGGAGATTCCTCCATTGAATTTGTACAGCGGGTAGTAGAGCTATGAATATGAGGTTCGTTACATAAAAGGAGCACAACAATATGAAGCGGATCTCCTATCTCGTAACCCGTTCTGTGGCTTCTTAGACGCCCCCCTCATTAAGAGCCATCAGCCTTCCCCATCTGGAGATTCTAAACTGACCATTGATCACAACGGACTTCATACCATTTCCCGCAAAGGTGTAACCAAAATAATAATCCCAAAACACTCATCAACAAACTACTTCAATCAGTACACACATAATACAACCACCCAGGCATCTCAAAGATGACAAGACTCATCTCCGCTCAATATTATTGGCAGGACATGTCACAAGACATCGCACAAAAGGTCAAAACCTGTCCAACCTGTCAATTGACAAAGCGTATCGATGGACCCAACCAACATCTCCAAAGAGACATCGATACAGTCCACGTAAACAAACTAAACCCGTACACAAAAAATATATATACAATACATAACACCACCCATAACAAAAATACACCATCGACGACGACCTAAGAATAAAAATTACATGTTCCCATTCAAACATCTTACCCCCGACATTTTTCCAACAGAGCCACTGACAATCAAACCGACGAACAGCAACCCTTTCATTCATTTAGATCCCACCATTTTCACCAAAACCCGATTTATACCCTTCAACCATAACAAAACACATGACATCGCTCATCCACAGATAGATTCAATCACAACTAATCCTTCACTAAGTCCGTCACAACAAATCGAATTGCAACACGATCCACAAAGAAATCCACTCATGGAGAAAATATTGGAAAACATGTGCAGATTCCCCATATTCCACTTAATACTTTTTATCTGTCTTCTGACTATGCCATACTCCCTCGCCCCATTTACCATAGTAATCTACCTTGGACTATATGCCCAACAGCCCCAAAGGCTTTACCAATTACAGGAAGCCATCTTCCAGATAGGTAGTGCCTTCCATACGTTTCTAACTTTCGTCCTGGACACCCTGGGAGAAAACTTCCAGCGGACATTTAGATCGCCCCAGATCAATCATGGGAGGGGGAGTTGGGACTGAATTAGAAAGTTCCCCCCCGCATGGGCCCCTCGCTTCCGGTCAGAAATGACGCCCGTCGATTGAGGTCACCTCTTGGCCTCCCGACTTACGAAACGTTCGCCATCTTGGCTGTCACCGAATGTCGTCCATACCATCCCCACAGCTTGGAAATCCCAAGTTTCACAAGGACTTCATACCTCAATTTTTTACAGAAACATTCGCAAATTCAAAATTTAATTCTCAAAACACCGCCATCCAAATTAATTAAAAATATCGATTTTTTTCCCGACACTCCCAAACAACTTATTACATTTACCCACATAAGACACGCATCCAACACTCACGACCAATACGAAAACTCAGATCTAAAGGCCAAATACGAACAAAAACACGCACATTACCACTTAAAAGATAGGATAAGATTTTAAAAATAAGTAGTAAAGCCTTCGAGCTTACGTTTCTTCCGAATAGGTTTAATTTATCAAACAGAAAAGAAATTGCTAACTATAATGAAAGAAAATTGCAGGAATACTATGAAGAATCCAACAATAACACAGGTCAACAAGATTTTTGCACAAGAGAACCTGATTATGTTTCTAGTGTAGCTTTTCATGCTGAACTCAAAAATCTAATCAGAAATTTCCCATCACGTATGGTTTTTGCGTGACGGTCTTTTTTTAGTATTGGGATAAATACACTAAAAATTGCAAACAATGTCACGTAACTGGTTTATCAAAAAATATTTTTCTTTGTCCACAAAGAAATAGCATCTTATCTACATGTCCTGAATCCAAATATACCATAAGTTTTTTTCTATTACACAATATTTCTGAGATACACCTACTTGAATTTGGAAATATTGTTAATATATAGGCATATATGAACGAAACATATTTATTATTGAAAAGCAGTGACAGTGGATTTTATTCTATACTTTGCTTGTGGTAGATCCCTCTTGAGTGCCCAGCAGTCGTCGGCAAGCATAGCGGGACTCCATTTACCTTGGTACCGCTTCTCCATGCTTGATATAGCTTGATGAAACCTCTCACCATGCTCATCGCTAACTGCGCCAAGATTGTCTGGAAAGAAATCTAGATGTGAATGCAGGAAATGGATCTTGAGGGACATGTTACATCCCAGTGCCTTGTAGGAAAACAACAGATCATTAACTGTGTCTCAGTAATTTTCAACCTTGACACTTCCTAAGAAGTTTTTGCAAACGTTTATAAAGGAATTCCATGCTGCTGCTTCAACTTCATTCAAACTATTTTGAAAATTTCCATCCTGCTGCAATTCTCGAATCTGAGGTCCAACGAAAATGCCTTCTTTAATCTTCGCTTCACTTATACTAGAAATTTTTGTTTTAGGTAGGCAAATCCACTGGCATATTTCGATCCATTGCCTTGTCAAAGTTCTTCATTAATCCCAGTTTAATATGTAATGGTGGTAAGTAAATATTTTCTGAATCGATCAGGGGTAGATTTGCAATATTTTTATATCCTGGAGTAAAGATTTTACGGTTTTGCCAGATTTTTTTAATGTAATGCCTTTCCCTATCTCTGCTATCCCACTCACACAGAAAACAACAAAATTTTGTATTTTCAAGCTGTAATCCACGCAAGAGAGCAACGACTTTCAAATCGCTGCATATTTTCCAACCGTATCTTTCATATTCTATCTTTTTCAAAAGCAGTTTCATGTTTTCGTAAGTCTCTTTCATGTTGGATGCATGTATTTATCCCAATACTAAAAAAAGAACCGTCACGCAAAAACCATACGTGATGGGAAATCTCTGATTAGATTTTTGAGTTCAGCATGAAAGGTTACACTAGAAACACCATCAGGTTCTCTTATGCAAAAAAAAAAGTTTTTTTTGTAGACCTGTGTAATTACAAACGTTTTTTCATCTCCTCTAAAATACCAAAATTTGTCAAACCAAATTTCTACCACGTTCAATTCTTTACGGGTCATGGTAAGTTCAAATCATATCTCTTCAGAATTAGAAAAATAGTTTCCCCCAGATGCTCTTGTGGAGCAGAAGAAGAAACCCCGAACACATTCTGAACTCATGCCCACTGGTGTCAAACCTAAGACAGCAGAGCAAGATGGAAAGAACCTATCTGGGTCAAATAGTTTATAATAGGGAATAATATATGAAATTTAATAGGTTCTGCAGACTTTTTATTATAAATAGACAGCTTCATTCAGCTTGAGGAAATACACTACTATGCGGCTTGATTTACATAATTGTGAATAATTGATAAGTTACTTTAGAATATAACTAATTGTAAATAGCTCAACTTGATCAACTTTCTCTCTTCACGATACTAATTATTACAGATAACTTCATTAAATCAACTTCCATCATTGCTTAACATATTGTAAATAACTACCTTGATTTCTTCTATCTGCTTATGTTGTTGCTTATTTGTTCAATGTATATGATTATTCAATGCTCTTTTTCTGAATTGTTTATTTTATTTTTGACAATTCTGTTGCCTACTCTACTACAATATGAATTGTTGCAAATAGTTTCACGCGCAATTATCCAGACCGAATATAGCGTGTCTTATTTGCAACTGGGAATAAATAAATTATATTTCTATTATATATATATCAATGCATTATTAATATATATATATATTATTTTGGATAAAAGTTATCTCCTGAAAAAACAAACTTTTATCTGGCAGAGTTTCCTCACCACTCTGGAAGTACCTGCCTCGGCGCGTTACCCTTTTTGGCGGTTCACCCCCCAGGAGCCCTAAATGGTCCTGAGAAGTCCTATTCCACTTCTAGCTTTTACTAACCCCACCATCGGATCTGACCTGATGGCGCCAGCAAAGCTAGGGCCCTAGAACTGACCATTATTGAAGACTCGTGTCCCAGGAAACTGAATAATTTTACAAACCAAGATAAATTTGATATATATTTTAAATATGTTATAGCTATGAAAATAAGAAAATCATGTTTACAATTTCATATGATGTTGGGATATGATTGACTTATAATTCCAGAAAATGAAACATTTTTTACAACATTAATTTAATGGTTCATCTATGATAGAGATGATATCTGACAAGATTCTCAAGGAAAATTATTAAGATTATAAGATTGATTGTATTTGATGACTGCTGTGTGGTGATATTCCTACATGTAGTTCTTGAATTTCTGGTAGCTGGATAGCAACTAGCAATTGGACTCTGTTTCTTAAAATTATTTTCTATACGGCGACATCTTCTTGATAATATAAGTGTAATATTAATAACACATTCAAAGTGATTGTCGTAAAGATAGAGGCTGCCTGGCCGGCATTCATTGTTCTGTTGGGTCCATTTTGGACTCAGACCCAACAATGAAAACATTATAAGTGTGAAACAAGGTTCTCGGCTGGATATTGGATGTGCAGGATACCCTTTGACCGAATTCTGCAGACCACTGGAACATCATGCGCTGATTTATCATGTGGCTTGAAAGAGTGTCCAGTCACTGATTCAACCTACAGCCTGGGGAAGAACCTTTAATGGCCTGAGGGACGTCAAATTGCACCTTCCAATTTCCTTATGCATGCCTTATTTCGTTCTTTTATGTAAATATATATATTTTTATGTTGGCCTAGGCAATTTTTGTTTAATAGTAAGAGTAGATTTTAAATAATTCATCCGAATTATTTATTAACAAATTTTTTAATTAATTTACAAATTGGTTCTATAATTCCTGAGAATTGTTAAATTAATTATTCTTTTCCAATTTAGAATATATTGATTTAAATAATTCTCATGAATTATTTAATTAATTTGTAATGGTAATATAATTTTTAGATTTATTTCAGTATATATATATAAATGATATATATATTTTACCTAGGTATATATATATATTTTTTGCCTTTTTTTTTGGACCTATCACAAAGGGTGACCTGATTTATTTTTATGATTTATGATAAGATTTATTTTTTCGTTATGATTTGGTCACCCGGGGAGAGGATAGGCGGTCAGTTAATAAGTGGTCGCGGAAAGAGGGCACAACTGGGGCTTTGGCCAGGGGCTCCCCACAAGGGGGGCAACTGTAAAATGTGAGCAAGAATTTTTTTCTTGTTTCTTAAGTCATCAATAGGGAGTTAAGGGTTATACATTTTTTACAGTTAGTTTAGTTTTTTTTAAGACAATTTTACCTAGGCCAACATCATTTTTAAAGTGAATATCATAATTGTGTGTAGAAAAATCATCATTGGATGCAAAAATAAACATTTATAGTTTACATATTATCAATTGTCTTTCTTCTTTCCTTTTTTATTTTTGATGTCCTTTTGGTTTATATATATATATGTCGAAATCCAGTCGACTCACTGTGGAAATGCTGTCGACTTTATGTGGAATCCTGTTGACTATGTGGAATGCCGTCGACTCTCTGTAGAGACCTGTCGACTCTTTGTGGAATGGTGTCGACTTTATTCCTTTGCTGTTGTATTTTGGTTTGCTGTATTGAGTCGTGGGGTAAGATGGTGATTGCGCAGTCGTGATGGTGGTGAGTGGTAAAGCACACAGAGATGACTCAAAGAAGAAACCGAGGTATCAGAGAGAGAGAACGCAGCGACCTTGCGGCCGGCGGCCACTTACTAACGAACTGTCTGCTGCTGCTGTCTGCTATCTGGCAACACTGAACTGACTAACTCTTCGACTAACTCCTATTGGCTGCGGGGCAAGCCCTTTTATAAGCTCAAGCGTGACGTCGCGCCGCGGTGTCTGGGCGATTGATCTCAGGTTTTGGTTTCGATAGTTTGGTTTTGGTTGCTACGCTCTCTCTAGATGTACCTTTGTATTATTTGAACACACCAAATCGATACATACAAAGTTAATGGATTAAAGGAGGATTGGGTACAATGACAATTAGATTAGGGGGGTGTAAGAAGAGGTGGGGAGTATTTACACAGGTGTTTTATTATTTTAAATTACCACATATATATAAACATCAAGATATATATGTATATGTATGTAGAAATTTTAAATATGGTTAGTAATTTAAGTAGCCCATTTCTTTATTCTAGGATATTTATTATATAAATAAATATAAATATATATATTTATACATGTATATCTTGATGTTTCTATGTTCATAAGTGGTAACCTTACAATAGAAGTCCCAAAGTGTGGGAAGGTTGTAAAGGTGACAGTTGAGTTAGCCCCAAGATCCTTTTTTTTTAATTCTCATATGTTGAGTTTATAAAAACTTTGGACTAAGAGTCAAATACTACCTTATTGCCTTTTTTTATTTGGTAAACTTTAGGGGTTATTCATAAAACTATATTGTGATATGGAGAGTTAGATCTCATTGTAAATAGAACTTTTATTTCATTTTCAAATTTTCCAGATCAGAATTCATTTTGCATATGTTTTGAACGAAGTTCGCGTATCTGTATTTTTGGATACGTTTTTGGACTACTATAGTTGGATCTCTTAGTGTCGGTATATAAATTTTATTGATCAATTTCAATTTCTGATTTGTTTAATTCATCAGTAGTATTTTATTGTCAGTGTGGTTTGGAACCTTTATAACTACAGAATTTTTAAAGCGTTTATAATTCTATTAATCTTAATGTTTTAACCATTTCTCCGACATTTTTAATATTACTAGAAAATTTTTGAAGTGCATCAGAATTGTTAGCTCCGATATTAAGGCGTCGAAATATGTTATACCTCGAACATATATATGTTCTATTCAATATATTTCAAGGATTTAACCGATTATACTAGATTATTGGAAACCTGACTAAGAAAAAAAAACACACCAAAGCAAATACACAAAACAATATACTATTAAATACATATAAACACTAAAATAAAAGAACGAGGAATGAAGAAATTCGAGACCATGTATAGACATATTTCTAAGTCTAGAAATTTGTATGATACACGAAGGTCCATTTATATGAATCATACCTTCGAATAATAGAAATATTCTATTTCAATACGTTTCAATGATTTAACCAATATATTAAGATTATTCGATGGGGTGACAAAGCACACTCAACGACATGTATACCATGACACAAACATTAGTTCAATTCTCAATAGGATGAGATATAAAATTACCACACATATAAATTTAGGCAATATATACGCATACATAATAAAATTAAAAAGAATGGAATTGATTTATATGTTAACATTGTGTTATATATATATAGACATGTGTAATTGTATTATAACTAATGCTGCCTACATAATTATCAGGTTCTTCTGCTATCCTTTTTCTTTCTGTATGAGAGTAGAATTTCCATTCATAAGTGTGTGTCTAGTCTGGTATAAAACACGATGGATACAATCTGATAAAACATATATAAGGATTTATTATATCAAAATTTCTTCTATATCATGAGACAAAGGGAATAGGATAATAGTGAAAGGTTTTATTCTATGCAAGCGAAATCTCTGCTTCAAATTTCACTGATGTATATAAAAATAACCAAAACTCTATTTTGAATATACAATATATAGCGGAGATTGTGACTTTATAAAATGGCTCAACACATCATGCCAGGAATTTAGGATAAAAAAAAAAACTTATTAAGTACGATATGAAACTTTTTTTATATTCTATAAGCGGGCCTTTTTGGCCCACATGAACAAGGTTATAGTGTAGTCCACTTACCATTTATCCTTTTCTTTTCTCATTACGATTCCCTCCTTAATTCTTAGCCCGTCTGCTCGTCCCGACACCAACCTTCTTCTTTTTCACTCTAACTCAAACTGATTTTTTTCAAAATCCCCCGCATGACCAAAGAGAATTTTTTTTATCTCTTTTACAGAGTAAAAAAAAATATTTATTTCGTAGAATAAATTCGGAAAATAAAATTTAAAAAAATATTCTTTGGAATAAAATTAATTTTAAATTAATAATAAAAAATAATAAAATATATAAAGACGATTCCCTGAAAATTTAATCTAATATTTCTTCTTAAAATGTTATTGTTATCCTTGAACTACCTAATTTATCTAGAGTATATATTTATTTATAACTCTATTTATTTAAATTTCAATGTGATAATAAAAAGAAAAATTTTGCTGAATTTAACCTTTCACTATATATGTATGGGAAGGGATTGGGTTATTGTACATATAAGTACATATGTACATTATGTACACCTTACTGCAGCGGGTCCTCGGAGTACAAGAAGTCCAGAGCTTATCCAGGTCCTCCATCTGGACAGCAAACACTTCGGCGAGGCACTGTAATTATATGATGTAATATGTTTACATCTTTGTTGGGTTCGTTGGTGAAAAAATGGCCCAACAGAATTAGATACACCATCGTTTGAAGCCACAAGTAAGTAGATTATATATCGTCAGGCCATAAAATGAACCCTGCAGTTCTCAAATATAAGACACTTCGCCCAGTAAATCTTTTTATTGTCTGCCCGAAGTGTCTTTTATTTTAAGAACAAAGCGATTTTGTATATGTGTAAAAGGTATATTTTATTTTTACTTCTTGTACATACAGTACTGGTCATGAAAATCAGGGTGGTAAGAGGGTTTGTGACTACTCATACTTTTAGGTACACCAAATGTCTTTACTAGTAATATCAGGCAACGGAACCATGGGGTTAATGTCTGGATATATATTAAGAAAATGTTGGAAAGCAATAAATAACGAAATTAATTTCTTAAACGTCATAGGCACTATATAATTAATAAAAGCCTAATTTATTGTCAAAAATATTGCTGTCTCTAACAGTATTCAAATGTTAGAAATTCTTTTATTAATATGTCATAAGTACTATATATTAAATCCGATTTATAAGGGAAAAGTGTAGTTTCAAAAAGGATGGCATTTACATGTAACCTAGGTAATCAGGGCGTGAGGGGAGGTTGTTTCATCTAATCTAACAATACTTTCTATACATGTGTGAACCCTTATTATGAATATTGTACAATGAATATATAAATTTCTTATAGCGATGGTTTCGATATCATATTCTTATAGATAGATAATTCAGGTGTTATGATTGTTGAGAGTGTTATATATTTTCGTATATGTTGTAAAAATGGAAGACAAAGTTGGATGAAGATCGGTGTACTCCAGCTGCGGGGGATGGCCATGTGTCAGGGGAACAGGTGCCAAAAAATGGCTGCGTGTGGGGGGGGGGAGGTCAGAGTCTGGTCACATCTGCGGAGAGTGGAAGACGCGGAGAGTTGCCTCCAGGAGTGTGGATGATCCGGCAAGACGGTACCCGGGACCACGGCATCGGAGTGGCCTACAAGGTGGTGCAGCAAAGGCTGGAATTGGGACAGCATGGAGCGGAACGTTTGACAAGGAAGATCCTTCTGATAGCGGATATTTGAGAAAAGTCCATCTAATTGTGCCTAGTTCTCAATATTATTAACAGCTCCTGGCAATAAAGTATAACGAACTAATCTGTATCCACAATGAACCTACATTAAACCCTGTACGCAAACAACCACCGCTGAAAAGCGTCATAACAATATTGAAGACAGAGCTATGGAAAGGTTTAGAATAATTATATACGCATTTATATAGTTTGCTAATAGTGAATTTCATATAGGTGAAATATGTCAGAAATTATTTATGATTATATAACTTCGATATTTGTAACTGTTTTGAAAGTTGCTAACAAATACAAAATAAATATATCTGATAATTTAAAACCCCAGTCATTCTACCACCCCCCCCAGTCATATGTCCAACCACCTTGTACCCTGTACCAACTTACTGTATGACATGATGTACTGCTAAGAGCCAAAAAGAAATATGGACTGTATGTCAGACAGACAGAGAAAAACAAGGAGATAATACGATTATAGATATTAATAAACGATTGCAGTTAGACCTAGAGTTAAGAGGAAAGATTTCTTTCTCGCATCATTAGCGCTAGGACAACGACACTTTTATTCCAGAGAACTCCAAGACAAAGGACCCCGGAGTTGAATTCGCTGAAAACAACTTTATTTAGGTCAATGCTCCATCCTCACATTTTCTGCTATAACTATCAAAGATGGCTTCCCAGTCGTTTGGACCAATCAAGGCGATTCTTCATCTTCCATGATGTAATGAATGACCATCAGAATCACAATAGAGGTCACGTGGAAACCACCCGACTGTGGAAGCCTCAGTAGCGTCTCAGAGTCTCATCCGTACTAGACGTGTCTTCTGATCCAGCGTAAATCGCGGGGCGTAACCTCACTCTCCTCCAGGTTCTCTGTCTGTCAGAATCGGTTCCCTTGACCAACCAATCCTGTGTCCTCACTACTGCCATCACGACTGCAAAATTCACCAATCCAATTCCAACTTCCAGTTGACAGCACCTTCGCTGTCACAACTACCACAGAGCAAATGGATAATCGGCAAGATTCTCCAAAGGGAAAAGAGAGTCGACAGGATTCACACCGATTCTCACATATATGTTTAAAAGGTAGAATTGACCACTTTTCGGTGTCAATGGTCTCCGAGATTTCAGTATATCCGAGGAAATAAACAGGGCTCTGACAACTTTAACTAGAAATTTTCAAACAGCATATTTCACTTGTGCACAAGTTGCGCAACTTCTGTTAATAATGCTATGTACCACGTGTACTCGGAAAAAAGGCACAATAAAATGTCTCAGAAGTGGGCATTTTTGATATATTTACGAGATAAAAATGAATCACAATCAAATAATTATGGGTTAAACAGCCCTTTTATATAATTTTAAGCATAAAGTCTTGATATGCAAAGCATATGAAGAGAAAAGATTATTATATGCTATCTTGACTAATCCCATACGTACTTGGGATAATTGAGAAAAACATTAACAGCAAACCCATCTTAGAAAGCGCCAATTTTGGATTTAAAAAGAGCTAGATATAATGTACTGTGGATTTTAGGTAGTCAAATTGGAATAAATTGCTGTCGCAGCAATCAACCTCTTTTGAACAATGACGCCTCAGTCAGGTATGCGTCCACCGAGATTCAACAGATGATTATTTATATAAAGCAATAAGGCCACATCTATATATAAGAAATGAAAGTATTTAAAAACTTGAATGTTTCTTTTATACACAAAACAAACTTCTACTGTCCTTACTGCAATGACAAAATATTGGGAGGGCTTGGCTCATCAGTGGTGGATCTCTTCCAGCAGTTACACCAATTTAATCTACCAGACCGTTTCTTAGAGCTCTAATACTGTATTGCACTATTCTGATTTTATACGCTGCACTGAAGGGTAGAATCTTAGAAATGGTATTTAAGTAAACTTAATTTAACAAAATCAGCAAGCAGAGCCCAGGCAGGAATGAATATGTATTATATTGGTAAACTATGGACATAAGATTTTAGGAGAGTAGAATTGCATATAAATATTTGCATCGAGCGAGGCTCTTCCTCAAACAATAAGGACAAGTTAGGCATAAATTAATATAAAACAATAACGCACCTGTTTGCGGAAGCGCATTGCTCGATGCAAATATTTATAGGTAATTCTACTGTCCTAAAAGCTTATGTCCATAGTTACCCCGAAAACCATTTCTGAGATTTCACCATTCAGTGTAGAATATATAAGCAGAATACTCCAATACAGTATTAGAGCTCTAAGAAGTGGTCTGGTAGGGTTTCACCATTGAGGAGCCAAGTCCTCTCAATATTTTACATCGCAGTAAGGACAGTATAGAGGTTTGATTTATGCGAAAAAGAAACATTAGTGCTTTTAAATACTTTTATTTCTTAGATACATATTTAGTTTAAAAGACATAAAAGGGGGCATCTATACATGAGATATAAAACCATTAAGCATTTCTCTCACAAATAATTCAAACATCTCTACTGTCCTTACTGCGATAAAAAACAAAGAAAAATTTTGCAAAGGCTTTAAAGAAAGATAGTGATGCTGTCAAATATTTAATGACTAAATTTCCTAAGATTAGTTGTTCTAAGATAACGGAAGGTATTTTCATTGGATCTCAAAGTCGTAAACTAATAAATGACGAAGAGTTTATTGCAACATTGAAAGAAGATGAGAAAAATGCTTGGCTTGCACTCATCGACGTTGTCGAACACTTTTTAGGCAATAATAAGTCACCGAATCATGCGAGAATCGTAAAAAAATATGATTTCCAAATTCCACAAGCTCGAGTGCATAACGAATCTAAAATTTAATTTTATGGATTCACATTTAAACTTTTTCCCTGATAATCTCGGTGCAGAGAGCGAAAAACAAGGTGAACGCTTCCACCAAGATATTAAAATCATTGAGCAACGATACAATGGTCCCTGGAATCAACATATGGTGACGGTTTATTGTTGGTATCCAATGACTTCACAGAAAAATCTTTAAATCCATGAATATAAATTTTGTATTACTTCCTAAATATTACTGCATCTTCATAAATAATGTTTATTAAACCAAATAAAATGTTTTTTCGCATACACAGCTTTTTGTTAAGACCTTCCATCTTATATATTGTAACGTAGTATTTATTAATTTTATTTATGTAACATAGTATTTCTTAATTTTATTATTTTTTATTTAACAGAGTGGTCATTTTTATGTTTTATATCTTGCGACTCTGTAAATTTCCCTCGTGGCTTATCTTTTGTTTACTTTTGATAGTTTGTCCTTGCCTGAAATAAATTTTGTTTCCTCCTGAAGTTTTTGTCTTCCCTAAATTTCCACGTGGCATTTTGGTGGAGATGCTGGGTAAGTTAGGGAAGACAAACTGAAGATCGCCAAGAAGACCTTGAAGCCATGGGTGCTGTGATCTACATTTTCGGAGACTGGACATCAGGATTCCACCGCCGTGCTAAAGCCAAGACTTCCCTCGAAGATGACGATGTCCCTATAGACGATACGACGACAAAGCCGCTCTTCACGCCGCAAGAAAATGGACGCAAAGGTACTAGGGACAAAGTTCCAAGACTTCGATGGAATCCTTGGCAGAAGCACGTCAAATCCACGTCAGTATCTACAATAATTGCTAGCTGTGGGTCACAGCTCCCATAGGGAAGAAGCTATGTAACGTAGTATTTATTAATTTTATTTATGTAACATAGTATTTCTTAATTTTATTATTTTTTATTTAACAGAGTGGTCATTTTTATGTTTTATATCTTGCGACTCTGTAAATTTCCCTCGTGGCTTATCTTTTGTTTACTTTGATAGTTTGTCCTTGCCTGAAATAAATTTTGTTTCCTCCTGAAGTTTTTGTCTTCCCTAATTTTCCACGTGGCAATATAAAAACAATTCTACTGATAATTTTAAAAAAGAAAGGGAAAGAAATTATATTTTTAAATGAAAATTTATATGGATATAGAGAGAGAGTAAGTAGTTTTATAAATATTTATATCTAAGGGCAGTTATTGAAGTAAAATATATAAACATGCATATACAGGGTGATCCAAAAGTCCCGCACAACTTTAAAAATTAATAACTCCGGCGAATATTTGCGCTAGAGCAATGCGGTAAACACCATTGTGTTCAGGATGCAATGGGATTTTTTATGGCAAATAATGAAAAATTCGAAATTGATTTTAGTTACAACTTTATTCGCTAGAGATGGCGCTCTACCAGAATCAGCGATTCAGCGGCCAAATTGTTTGATAAATTGAAAAATATAACTGAACGACACGTATTTTTACTTTTTGAATACCAGGAAAGAACCCTAATAATATCAAATGATAAATTAATAAAACACTATTTCGCCAAAAGTTAGAAGAAATGGTTAACGATTTTTAAATACAATCTGAGATATGTAAAATAGGTATATGCAAATTAAACATGTAGCAAAAAAAAACCTGATATTTTGGATGGGGTTTGCTGGAATCCTCTCAGCTAGTTAAATTTCGATAATAATAATTTTTTATATTTTTTAAATTCAACTCTCTCTCAGTATCGATTATATTTATTTTTAATTCATTTGAAAAATATTTATCTATCTCTGATGATTTATTTTACTCTGGAATGCCGTTGTTGTTTTTGTCGTGTCCAATAAAGAGCCTCAGATGTCTCCATGCATCTCTACACAGCAGCAGCAGCATTGTCCACTATCTTGGGTGTGTAAAGCAGCTGCTCTGGGTCTATGTCAATTTTCTGCAAGGCTGCAGGCATGAGAATATGTGGGTAGGTGTTAGTTCCACACCAGGACATGTTGTTGCATGTTTTATAGGTTCTTGTGCCATCTGGATGTATTGTCATCCTTTATAATGTTTTGTTCTGAATCTTGTTATCGTTTTGTCATTTATTCTCTCAGAGTTTATTTCACATTTTGATCTTTTCTTATTTTTTGTTAAATTATCTTGTATCTTGCAAAAGCATTAGCGTCAAATAATGACATTTGTTCTTTCCTTTGACTCAACTTCTGGCTTCCTTTGCAAATTCAACTGCCATTTCATTACCCCCCGATCCTAACACTGGCAGGAATCCATTGTAGAATGCAGTTATTCTCCAATGATATCAGTTGAGTAAGTAACGAATGTATTTTTTGTGTGATTTTAGTATTGCCCTTCTGAATTGCTTCTAGATCGGATATGAAGTCGTTATACGGTATATACGGTTAAGGCATACATCAAGAGCTTTCCCAGATAGCTGTCAGTTCACAAGTGAAGTTTGACGAAATCTTTCTTGCTTCTTCTTTGATTTTGATGTATGTTACAATTTGCAGTATTATGTTAATTCCAGCCCCTCCATTACTTATGGTAAGGTCTAATGATCCATCTGTATATGCTGTTGAATAATTTATCTGATCGCATAAACCAATTGTGTCAAGTCCTTTCTTTTTAAGTATGTTTTTGTTCTCTCTTTTTTTTTTATTGCAGGGTTCATTCAGGTTAAGATTGATGATTACATTTGATGGCAATGGGGTAGGAAATATTGGTTATTCTCGAATTTGGAATTCATTATGTTTCATATTTATGCTCTTTCTAATATTGTTGTCGTACTGAAGTGTTGAAGATCTTTTGAGCATTTCTTTTTGTGTCCAGTTTAAATAGGTTCTATGGGATATGTGTTCGGTTTCTTTAGTTTTTAAGCTATTAGTGAATTTTATTGTTTTTAATTGTCTTCTGCTTTCAAGTAGGTCTAGACCACATTCTCTCTGAATTTTCTCATTGTTGGTATTTTAAACAGAACCAGTGATTAATTTGGCCGCTTTTTGCTTGAACACTGTCTAGTCTTCTTTTTAGTGATGAACTTGAGGGAGCCCAAACAGGTGTTGCATATTCCATTATTGGCCTTTTTAAGGTGATATATGTTGTTCTGAGAATTTTGGGTTTTTGCTCCCCAATTTGTTGGAACATAGCCTTCTCAGTATGTTTAGGTTTCTGGTAGCTCTATTTGAGGTGCTAATTATGTGTTCTGTAAATCGCAATTCCTCATCAAGTATCACACCTAGGTGATTTGGAGATCATATTTATCAATTATATGGTTGTTTTATGCTTATTTTGGAGTTAAATTCATGCCTTTTTTCCTGTCAGGGAAGGAGACCTATAGGTTTGTGTTTATTGGGTTTATATTGTCATTTTGAGTTTCATTGCCCACTTCTCCAGTCCTCTCATTGATGTGTTCAGTATTTTTCTGATATTTCTATACTGCTACTTGTGTGCCATATGGCTATATAATCTGCATAACAGGCAACTTTTGTGTCTTCAGTGAGGATGGATGTTGTTAGGGGTAGTGTCATAATTAGATGTACAACAACTCAAACTTGACCATGACTCTTTTTTTAGCTCTTATTCTTTTCGTTTGGCCAACAAAAAATGTCCAATTTATATACACATATATTCTTACATAATGAGACTTTAAAGAATGCAAATAATCTTCATCTATTTACATACACAACACATCTCCCCCCTTAATAATACTCCAGTCGGTCTGGGGGTTTACCTGGCTCTCTGAGGTCTAGGACTGCGGACGGGCACTTGCACAGCGGCAGGCTCCGGTTTTAGGAGTGCAAGAGGGCACGTGCACAGCAACAGGCCCTGGTCTAGAGTGCAAGAGGGTACGTGCACAGAAGCAGTCTCCTCCTTGTTTCCTGATGTAATTCTGGAACCTCCTCTTTACTTTATTTCTGACTTCCACCTACAGGCTTCTCTCCTGATGTTCGAGGAAGTATCAAATTTCTTGTCTTCACTTGTTTCTTTCTCACAGGTCGCAATTGATTGATATCCTCTTATTCACGACGCCCCTCGCAACTTATAAGGTAGTGACGGTAGCTCAATAATTTCAAAATGGTACCTTTTTACCGTTTAGGTTCAGTTGCATAGTTGCGGAAATAAACCTCGCAACCTGTAGTAAACTGCTCCTGCCTTCTTACGGCCTCATGAAATACCTCTCGCGGATTTTCCCATCTTGGTATTAAATTCGAGAATCTTGATCTTAAACTTATCTTCATTAGCAGTTCCGCGGGGGAATTCCTTTATTACAGTTTGGGGGAATGCTCTATGAGCAAATAGGAATATTTGTAGATTCGTCTCTAAATCATCCTTCCCATTATTCTTTCTCAAAAGGTTTTTAAACTCTCTTACATATCTCTCAGCTAAACCATTTGTACTAGGATTATACGGACTGGTCTTAGTGTGCCGTATACCATTCATTTTGGTAAATCGCTCGAATTCACCGAGACAAACTGTCTTCCGTTATCTGTAACCAAAACTTAGGGCAATCCAAATCTGGCAAAATTTTCTCTAAGATTATTTATAATCGTTTTGCTGGTAATATCTTTGATGATAAAAAATTCTATCCACTTTGAGTATGCGTCCACGGGAACCAAAAACATTCTTCCCATGAACGGACTCGCTAGATCAAGATGAAGTCGATGCCACGGTTTTTCGGCCAAGTCCATTCCGAGATGGTAGCCGGGGGCATGCTTGCCGATTCTTGGCATACTCTACATTCTCTAATTAACTCCTCGATGTTACTGTCTATGCCTGGCCACCAGAAAATACCGTCTGGCAATCATCTTCATTTTAACAATCCCCATGTGTATTTCATGCAAGTCATTTAAAATTAAAGATCTTAATTTTTGGGGAATTACCACTCTTTCACGTCATTGAAGACAACCAAACTTCAAACTTAATTCCTCATTGATCTTATAATGAGGAGCTAGTGGGTTTTCCCTCGGTACCCTTGTGAATTTCCAGTTGCCTTCTCTAACATTCATTGATACTATAGACAGTATTTTATCTTGGGGCGTCTCATATGCCACCTCCATAAAAGAGAACGGTACCTCATTCAACTTCCTGAGAAGAAGTACCTGGTCTTCATCAAGAGACTCCCTGACACTCGATTCTAAAGGAAGACGTGACAATGCGTCAACATTGGAATTATCACTAGTTTTTTCGAAATTCCACAGTATAATTAAATGCAGCTAATTTTAAGGACCATCTTTTAATTCTGGATGATGCACATATGGGAATTGGTTTATGAGGTGAAAATATATGAATTAAGGGTCGGTTGTCTATGACCAATAAAAATTTCGTCCCAGTAAGTATTGTATGAATTTCTCAACGCCAAAAGTTATGCTCAACGCTTTCTTTTCTAGTTGAGAGAAACGTTTTTTCCACTTCAGTTAATGTTCTAGAAGCAAAAGCTATAGGGCATTCTTCCTTTCTACCATTTCTATGACTCAAAATTACGCCTAGTCCATAGTCCATTAATAATGATTTACATTTTTAAATAACATTCGATATTCTTTCGTCCAATTCCATCTACAATTTTTATTCAAAAGTTGATAGAATAGCGCTAAACTGTTTGCTATATTATTTTATGAATCTATGATAATAAATTGAGAGTCCTATGAAAGATCTTAATTGCGAAACATTCTTTAGGTTCAGACGCCTCTATCACTGCTTTATTTTTATTTTCTAAGGGATATTTACCCCATTTTAAACCCTAATATTCCACCTATTTCTTTTTAAATTTACATTTATATCTGTTTAACTTTAAACCTTTTTTCTAGCAATCATCTAAACACTAGATCCAACTTTTGTTCATGATCTTCGAAGTCTTTTTCTGCAACCAAAATATCATCTATGTATCAGGCCACACCTGGCAAATCAGCAATAGACCTTCCATAATCCTCTGAAATTTATTTGGTGCTCCCGCTACGTCTTATGGTAGTCTTTTATAAGAAAAACAACCTCTTTGTTGTGTTTATATTAACAACAGCTTTGGCTTCTATCCGCTAACATTACTTGTAAGTAAGCCTGTGATAGGCCTAGAGTCGAAAGTACGATGCTGGTAGATAATTTTGAAAAGATCTCATCGATCGATGGAATGGGATACCTAATTCTATTGCTTTATTAGCTGTACATCTCTTGTATTTATCTCCGCCAGTTTCGAACGAGATCGCCACTGCAAAACTTTATCCAGAGTGACATCGTCGTTTTCTTGTAGTAGTTTCTTTTGCAGGCTTTCCAACTTGATTCCAGCCACAAAACGATCTCGCATCATGGTTCCCAGCATTTTCGCCGAAATTACAATTTATTGCTAAATGTTTCAATTCTCTAAGATATTCCGAAATTGATTCTCCTTCCTGTCGTTCTGCATCGCTGTGGTATCATTTTCTTCTTTGGATCCAAATGCAGCTTAATTCTTAGAATGATAGTATCAAGGGTTGATCTTTCATTAGACCAGGAAGAAAATGTCGTTTCCCTGCTTAAAGTTTCAGAATCTGGTAGCGAGGTAAAAATCAGCACTTTAATCTCCTCCTTCAGATGCCAAAAAGAAAGCCTCAAATTTTGTACAAAAAGATCGAAGTGTCCTCCACGTGGGCTATAGCATCTAAAAGGTACTATTAACTTTGAACTTGTCATGCTGATATTTTCTACTCCTTTGTTTTCTTGATCCAGATAGATTAAAAGATGTAGTTGTTATACATGCATAAACGCCGTTTTCCTCAGCTTTTTACTGGCTCTGTAGATCGCGCATCCTCGTCGCCCCTTTTGTTGTGTCGTAATTAGACGTACAAGAGCTCAAACTTGACCATGGCCAACAACAAATGTCCAATTTATATATACATATATTTTTACATAATGAGGCTTTAAATATACAAATAATATTCACCTATTTACATACACAACAGTTAAATATAGCGAGAAGAGTAGAGGACTGAGCACAGATCCCTGAGGTACCCCCAGCCCATGTTCTTCTGTCCTTGGAAAATGTTCCATTGACCCGAACCTTTATCCTTCTTCCCCTTAAGAAGTCTGCAATCCAGATTATGGTTTTTCCTCTTACTCCTATGTTGTGCAGCCTTTCAAATATTTCTACACTCGACCAAAAGCTAAGGTCATATCCAGGAATACGGCCGTTGTCTTCTTTGGCGGTTTTTCCTAGAAATATATTATTGATTGACAGATGTAGAACAGTTAATTCAGTTGTACAGTGTCTGGACCTTTAGGCAGTTTGGTATAAGTTTATTTTATTATTGTTAGTGAGCCAGACTATGAACCTAGAGTGGATAATTCATTCTGTTATTTTACAAAGTATGCTGGTAAGAGCAATTGGCCGATAATTCTTGCATTCCTTGGCATATTTGTTTGGTTTCAGTATTGGCACTATAATTGATATCTTACAAATCTTTGGTAGTTTACCAGTTTGCCATGAAATGTTCAGTATTCGTAGGAGTTGATTTTTAGCTTTGTCTCCAAAGTGTTTAATCATTTGACCAAAGATTAGATCATCTCCTGGTGACCTCTTGGATTTAACTTTCCTATTGATGAGTTTAGCTCATTCAGTGTGAAGTCTCTCGAGTAAATATCTTGTTGATGGTAATTTCTTGCTTGTTTAACTAACCTGTTTGCATTATTTTTTTAGAGTCCTGCCTTCATTCGTATAGCTGAGTCTGGAAGTGCTTGAAAGATATTCAGCAATTATTTCAGCCATCTGTTTGTTCGTTCTCCGCTATTCATATCGGTTAGAGTATTAGAGGATTAGTGTTGGTTTTGAGTGTTTTATAACACTAATTATATTCCAGTGATGGCTTTCCTTTTTTGGACCCATTTTTTTCGCAGAATTCTGCCCATTTTTCTCTCTCTTGTGTGAATATCCAAATTTCTTGTTCATTTTGTGACTAATTTCAATGAATTCCTTTATGATATCCTCTGATTTATTTGTTTTAAGAAGTTCATTGATATTGTGTATCTCTGCATTCATTGCCTCGATATTGTGGTCCTTCCAGTAAAGTATTCACTGGTCTTTACCTCTACCTCTAGGTATCGATACCTTTGCAGCTCTGGATATGTTCGAAGAGAATTTTTCCAATTTTTTGTCAATCGTTCTGTGATTTAATTCTTCGTTGCACAGTTCTTCAAGCTTTTCTGTGAATTTTTTTCCAGTGTTCTTTTATTCTGTTGTAAATTCTCAATTTTGAATTTTAGGGTTGTTGAAATTGGTCTGTGGTCACTGAGTGCACTTTTCAGAATTTTCCATTGTGTTGTGGGTGCGATGTTGTAATTTATCGCTGTGATGTCTATTGCGGATTCTGTGCCTGTGGACTTGGATAGATAGGTGTTCTTTTCGTTATTTAACGGTGTAAGGTCGAGGTCGGTTAGCATGTCCTCAACCTGCTGACCGTTGTTATCCTGGACAGGTGATCCCCAAGTTGGTCTTTCGGCGTTAAAATCACCAAGTATGATTGCGATATCCGAAGACGCTTCACTTAATTTCTCAATCAGGCCTGTATTGATGCTAGTATTATCGTGGTGATAAACATTTATGATTGGAATTGTTTATCTGTAAGATAGATTTCTATTGCCTGAGCTTCTGTCGTGCTTTCTCTAGGCTTACTCTGATTATAGGCGATTTCCTTAAATTTGTTTCTAGAGTTTTAATCAAAACGGCAAGTTCTCCTCCGAATTTTCCCGGTCTGTCCTTTCGTAGTGTTGTATAATCTTTGATATTGAATCTCAGATTCTGATTCAATTTTGTCTCCTGAGGACAATTAATATGTACATTGTTGTCACAGAGAAGACAAGTCAGCTCTTTATTTTCCTCTGGGTACCATTTATATTGAGTTGTAGTAGATTGAATTGTGTCCTCGTAGTAGATTTCTCATCATGAGCTCGAGCTGCAGCTCCTGACGCGGCGGTTACCCCGGACGCGGTAGCATTACTGGAGAAATCAGTTTTGCTCTTCATTTGAAAATGGGTGCCATTGCAACGTTAGTCATCTTGGAAACGCACCAGAATTTGGTCAAATATTCCAAGGGTCCAGGGGGGACCGCAAGGAGGTGTGGTCGGACTTCTCCCCTTCCCCCTGTAATGTCGTCACTACAGGATAAAGCACTCTTGGTGAAATTTTTAAATTGTGATTCAGAATCATCCACTGAAGCTTTACGAGCGTGTTTCGTTCCTTTAAAGATATTCGAAGCGGTAAAGGACCAATGAGTTGCTACTCTCTAAAGCGATTGATTAAAAGTTTTGAGGAAACTGGGTGTCTGGAAGCAAAACCTCTGAGTGGAAGACCATCGACATGCAAGTCAGTGGCTGTTACGGTTTTGCAGAATGCTGAAGCTATTGAAACGTTATCCACGTATGGAGAAATAAGTGCTAGACAAGTTTCTCGACAAACGGGGATTCGTATGGAACAGTTTGGAGAGAACACACATTTAGAATTTTTCTATAAAAATACCCTAAAAAAAAATCAAAGTTTTCACGAGTTGAAAGTCAGCGGTTTTGAGAAGCGTCAAGAATTCGCTGCATGGGTTTTCCGGCAAATTGATATTGATGAAAACTGGCTGTCAAATGTTCTAAGAACAGATGATGCTCACTTTTATCTAAAGGGAGAATTTAACATTCAAAACTGCCCTCATTTTGGCAACAGAAAACCCTAGGATTTTTACAGAAATACCACTTCATTAGCACAGTTACAGTTTTGTGTGGGTTCACTTCTTTTTTTATTATTGGGCCATTTTCTTTGAAAAATCAATGGAAGAACTTTTAAAACCGTTTTTCTAACTGGTGAACGTTATGTTCAACTTTTGAGAGAAAAGGTTATTCCCATATTGCAGGACAGACAAGCACTAAGCGAAATAACATTCATGCAAAATGGAGGACCTCCTCATATCTCCCGCGGTGCCAAACAATTGCTGAAGGATACGTTTGGTGAAATTCGTTGATAAGTCGCCACTTTATATACCAGTGGCCTCCAATATCACCAGACTTGACGCTTTACAATTTCGGTTATGGGGTACATTAAGTCGCGTTTTTATCGATGGCCGGTCTACCACATTGGCCATGTTGAAGGCTTCTATCAGATGGCACGTTTTATAAATTTCAACTATTTAATTGTAATTATTCTGTCATCTATCGTCTGCAGGCGGTGTTTGAGAATGAAGGGCGCCACATTGAGCAAGGATTGGGACCTAATACAAGAGAGAAGGCAGTTACCTCATGTGTTATATTTTGCAGCTCTTTGTTTTGGGTTATGGGAATAATAAATGCCGTCCTCACATCTTGACTCTTTTTTTTCTGTGAACATTAATTTTTTTGTTTGTTATTTGCCCACATCTTATATTATGTCGTGCAGGCCAAAGTTTTATAACTTCTCGAATAACACTGGTATGCACAATTTTACCCCTTATGTTTAGTTTATCGCTTTTCGCTCATTAGAAGAAATAGCATAAGGAATATTCTCTGTATCCCCCCCAACTTTAGAAATTTTGCGCAAAAAATAATACAAAATGATTTTACTACCACGTTTTTAAACGCAAAAGGTCGATTTAAAAATGATTTTTTGTGGGGATACATTTTCTAAATTATGTACAGTATAATAAACAATGATACTATTTGACAAACCCATAGGATATTTGGAATAAAGTACGACAAATATATTTTGTCACTCCCCTTATATTTCATTTTTGGATCATGACAAATATCCAGTTAAATAGTCAAGTGTCGCCAATTAGTCAAGAAACTATACATTCCTTATAGCACGAAATCCTATTAGTAGTGCCATCATCATTTTTGGTACTATATTAACATTTCAAAAAAATCGTGTATCAATCAGTAGTTATTTTCAAACATTCAATCTATTTCACAAACCTCCATCTAAAATATAAATATTTTTGCTACATGTTTTAATTTGCATATACCTGTTTTACATATCTCAGATTGTATTTAAAAATCGTCAACCAATTCTTCTAACTTTTGGCGAAATGGTGTTTTATTAATTTAACATTTGATATCATTAGGGTTCTTTCCTGGTATTCAAAAAGGTAAAATACGTGTCGTTCAGTTATATTTTCAATTTATTAAACAATTTGGCCGCTGAATCTCTGATTCTGGTAGAGCGCCATCTAGCGAATAAAGTTGTAACTAAAATAAATTTCGAATTTTTCATTATTTGCCATAAAAATCCCATTGCATCCTGAACACAATGGTGTTTACCGCATTGCTCTAGCGCAAATATTCGCGGAGTTATTAATTTTTAAAGTTGTGCGGGACTTTTGGATCACCCTGTATGTTTCTTCATTTGCACTATCTTTGGCGCATTTATTTATATAGTAATAAGTTTAATGTCATATACTTTTCCTCCAATAGATGAATATTATGGGTAAAAGGCATTATATCCATAACTTGAAAAATTGAGCTAATCAAATATTGATACCACGTTAATCAGCACAAAAAGTTCACCCCAGAAAATGTTTTGTTTATTTGAGGAGGAGAATTTATTTTTCATTTTGTGTACTAGTGTTATCAAGGACTTGTCTATTATGAATTTATTAAAGAGGGGAATACTATTAATAAACAGGTATACAAAGAAATACTTGTGCACCTTGGTGATGCGATAAGAAGAAAATGAAACAAACCTTTTCAATCAAAACAGTGGAAATTGCTACAAGATAATGCCCCTGCTCATAGAGCCATTATTGTTCAAGACTATTTAGCCAAACACTCTGTATCTGTCTTGCCGCATCCTCCTTACTCTATGATATCGCCCCATGCGATTTCTTCTCCTTTCCAAAACTTAAAATGACGTTAAAAGGGAGGCGCTTTTCATAGTCATCAGAAGTAATTGAAAATGCGACGGTGGAGCTTAACAAGCTTAGAAAAATTGACTTTGAACTAGCATTTCAACAGATTTTTCACGCTAGAAAAAAATGTGCAGATAAACAAGGCTCTTATTTTGAAAAATTTCATGTTTAAATTACTATACTATGAATAAATAATTAATTTTCAAAAAGTTCGGGAATGTTTTGATCCTACCTTGGATAAAAGTTTGACATTTCTTCCTCAAGGTGTGTGCATTTTATCACTTTAAATTATATTTCTATTATATATATATATATATCAATGCATTATTAATATATATATATATTATTTTGGATAAAAGGTATCTCCTGAAAAAATAAACTTTTATCCGCAGAGTTTCCTCACCACTCTGGAAGTACCTGCCTCGGCGCGTTACCCTTTTTGGCGGTTCACCCCCCAGGAGCCCTAAATGGTCCTGAGAAGTCCTATTCCACTTCTAGCTTTTACTAACCCCACCATCGGATCTGACCTGATGGCGCCAGCAAAGCTAGGGCCCTAGAACTGACCAATTGTTGAAGACTCGTGTCCCAGGAAACTGAATAATTTTACAAACTAAAATAAATTTGATATACATTTTAAATATGTTATAAGCTATGAAAATAAGAAAATCATGTTCAAAATTTCATATTATGTTGGGATATGATTGATTTATAATTCCAGAAAATGAAACATTTTTTACAAAGTTAATTTAATGGTTCATCTATGATAGAGATGATATCTGACAAGATTTTCAAGGAAAATTATTAAGATTATAAGATTGATTGTATTTGATGACTGTGTGGTGATATTCCTACATGTAGTTCTTAAAATTCTGGTAGCTGGATAGCATCTAGCAATTGGACTCTGTTTCTTAAAATTATTTTCTATACGGCGACATCTTCTTGATAATATCAGTGTAATATTAATAACACATTCAAAGTGATTGTCGTAAAGATAGAGGCTGCCTGGCCGGCATTCATTGTTCTTCAAATATAAGACACTTCGACCAGTAAATCTTTTTATTGTCTGGCCGAAGTGTCTTTTATTTGAAGAACAAAGTGATTGTGTATGTGTAAAAGGTATATTTTGTTTTTACCTCTTGTACATACAGTACTGGTCATGAAAATCACGGTGGTAAGAGGTTTGTGACTACTCATGCTTTAGGTACACCAAATGTCTTTATTAGTAATATCAGGCAATGGAACCATGGGGTTTAGGGTTAATGTCTGGTGTATATATATATATACTGAAATAAAAGCTAAAAAAATTATATTATCATTACAAATTAATTAAATATTACATTAGATTACTTAAATTAATACATTCTATTTGAGAAAGAATAATTAATTTAACAATTCTCAGGAAATATAGTACCAATTAATTTAAAAACCAGTTATTAAATAATTTATCTAAATTGTTTAAAATTGCTGTTGCTATTTAAAAAAAATGCTTTTGCTGATCTTAGGCCAACATAAAATATTTACAGAAAAAAAAAAGGCATGCAGAAGAAAGATAAAATTGGATGGTGAACATAGCGCTGATTCCCGAAGCTCCTTCTGCCCTGATTGTGCAATTGGACGTCCCTCAGGCCATTAGAGGTTCTTCTTAGGATGTAGGATGAGTCATCAGGTTACTGAACACTCCTTCAGGCTATAGGATATGTCTTTCAGGCTACAGGGTGTGTCTTTGAGGTCACAGGATGTGTCTTCAAGGCCACTGGATGTTCTTCACGCCACAGGATAAATCAGCATGATGTGCCATGTGGTCTGCAGAATCCTGCACATCCAACATCCTGCCAGGAACCTTGTTTCATCAGATTTACACTGTTATAATGTTCATTGTTGGGTCAAGTCCAAAACGGTCCCTACAAATATTACACCTATAGAAATATATCTGGGAATTGTGTATCCAAAAATAGTACTATAGAATAAATTTTCTAAGTTATATTTTAAATTGAGTTTGTAATCAATGATATAGAATATGAACATGTATTCAAAAAAAGGAATATATGATAACATTTTTTATTAGTGCTTGTGTGAAGGAAACATTTTTAAATTTTATCATTTTTGTTATGCATGTATAATTACTTAATTCAAATATAAAAGTAAATTTATGGAATACTAGACGGGTGACCCGGGCTTCGCCCCGGGATTGACCCGTGTGCATATCTACCCGAGTGATATATATTTAGATAAGATTTTTTTTATAATTGTTTTTTTATTAGCATTATTTATTTGTTTGCATCAGCATAATTTAATCTAATCTTTGATAGAGGGCGCTGTTCGTGAGCTAAGTAGAATAATTTGAATATATAGTTTTAATAATTGCTTTATATATTTTTTAAAATAGCCTATCGTCTTCCCCGTATTTTTTCACCTATGTATGGAAATTTTGGTTTGAATTAGTGAACTACTGCGAATTTGTATACCGGACATACAAACAAACATACATACAAACATTCATTTATATATATATATATATATATATATATATAGATATGAAAAAACAATAGAAAAATAAAAGATAAGTGGGTCAGGTGTTGATATTAAAAATAAAGAAGGCATCTCCTGAACACGAGCACATGTGCTTTTTAGATGGCAGAGCGCAATCTAGTTGAGCAAAAATAAACCAAACGTTTATTTAGCTTGCTCCGTGATATTTGGCCAACCCAATTTCTTGATAAATCAAGAAAAGCCATCCACGAACGCGTTTCGCGCTGTTGGCGCTCGTCAGCGTGGAGAAGGCTGTAACCACTGCGACCAAAAAGATGTTTGGTCCCAATGGCTTCCCGAAAAATCAAGAAATGGGTATTTAAGGCCAAATTTGCGTAAAGACGCTTGACACATGAAAAAACAATAGAAAAATAAAAGATAAGTAGGTCAGGTGTTGATATTAAAAATAAAGAAGGCATCTCCTGACACACTGGCGCTCTGCCATCTAAAAAGCACATGTGCTCGTGGTCAGGAGATGCCTTCTTTATTTTTAATATATAGATATGATAATAAATTGATTGAGTGAACCTATAGCAGGTATATTTTAAGGCAATAGAGAACAGAATAAAAGTATCGCCTTACAAAGTTAACAACACATTGTTCCACCTACAGCACTGAGGAATTCTTTGCGTTAGGGTGTGAATGATAAAATAGCCAGTGAAAAAGGCCTGGCTAGCCTACAGGCCATTCTCTATAATCAGCTTTCTGGCCACCCACTCTAGCTCTTCATAGATGTCAATCATCTTTATATCAAGTTCGATGTATAGTCCCTCATGAACTCCCTTGTTTTGGATCCATTTTGGACTCAGACCCAACAATGAAAACATTATAAGTGTGAATTTGAGGAAACAAAGTTCTAGGCAGGATGTTGGATGTGCAGGATACCCTTTGATCGGATCCTGCAGACCACTGGCACATCATGCGCTGATTTATCCTGTGGCCTGAAGTGGTATCTAGTGACAATGATTCCACCTACATCCTGGGAAGAACCTTTAATGGCCTGAGGGACGTCCAATGGCACCATCCAATTTTCTTATGCATGCCTTATTTTGTTCTTTTATGTAAATATTTTTTGTTGGCTTAGGTTTATTATAACAAGAATCATGAAAATTTCTCTTATTGAATTGTAAATAGCTATAAAACGAAGAGAAAATTTTTTTTATTAAAATGCATGGGCTACAAGCTTTCGGGCTTCACGCCCTTCGACGGGTACAACATACTGAGAGAAAATAACGCTATATATAACATCGATATGTGAAGAATCTGCATATATAACCATATATGAGTTAACAATATCAGATTAAGTTATGGAAATAACGCTTTTTATAGAAATATTTGACGAAAGTAGGATGTGATGCTGATTAAAAATTAAAAAATTAAAAAATTATGACAGATTTAACATAACACAACTAAGACTATTGCAATTTATAGGAGAACATATGATCATCTCTGGATGTCAATCAACTTAAACCAATGTGATGTTATATTAAAAAACCAACAACAGTGAGGAACTATGGCATGGCCCGCCATCAGCGCGATCATCGGACAAAGCAAAAATCAAACAAATCAGAGGCTCGCCCATGGGCAGCCCACTATCCTCCCCACTTGCAGAAATAGTCATGGCCAACATAGACCACTGGGTCCAACAGCAAATTCCACCGGGCATTCACATGTGGAGGAGATATATTGATGATATCTTCTGCATATGTGATACCGGACAAGAAATTAGTATTTTAGATTCTCTAAACTCCTATCATCCCGAGATCTCATTCACCTTAGAATTGGAAAACAGTTCCGTATTGCCGTATCTTGATATACTGGTCATACGTACTACCTCTCATTACCACACTACCGTATACCACAAGGTTAACAATCCCACATTCTATACAGACTTCAAATCTTCATGTCCCCTATCGCATAAAATAAATACTGTCCGTACTCTTACCAAGAGATTGTTCACCCACTGCTCCCTTCCACTGTTTAGAAACATTGAATTTTCCCTAATCATTAAACAGTTGGCCCGGTCCCAATACCCCCCCCCCCCCCCCCCCCCCATTTCATACATAAGTATAAATTTGACCCTTCTTCCGTTAGACCTCCTGCAATTACCAGAAACAGTTGTTTACTTCCCTTCTCCACCCAATCAGTCGCCATCTCCCGCATCCTCAGAACGCACGGGATTAACACCCATTTTACTAATAGCAATAGTATCGGCGCCATCCTCAGACACCCTATCACCAGATTACCTAGATCTACCGTTGCTCGGTCCTCTGGTGGCTCGGTCTACTCAGTCTTTTGATACGATTGCAGTGCATCTTACATAGGCGAGACTGGTAGGTCCGTGGCCATCAGGATGACCGAACACGGTAGATGCATTGCCAACAGAGATAACAGGTCGCTTATTTTCAACCATATTAACACCACCGGCCATTCATTCAACCTTTCCTCCCCTACCACCCTGTACTTTAATGTCAATACCAAGTACCAAAGGTTGATCATTGAAGCTATTTTATCCATCAATAACCATAGCATTAACAGACACATCGACATACCATCGCAGTATTTAGATATATGTGATGCGTTCCCGGTTTGGATAGATGAAAAGGGAGGATACGCGATGTGACTTATTAAAGTTTCCTTACTTAAGTATATATATATAGCAATTTAGGCCAACAACCCATGTATATAACCCGCAGCAAGACCTTAATGTTGTATAATAGAAGCACAGCTGTCAATGATGCACTATCGACATGTGTCTTTACATCATCACATGTAATGCAATTTGTGAAATTAAGGTGTGGGGGGTAGTACCATAAAGCAAAAAGGAATGAAATATGTATGAGAGGAAACAAGAGAATTTCTCTAGATATTTATTTAAATAAATTGAAATTTGGGAACATGTCTATACTGACGAGATATGCTATTTACATAATAAAAATTTAGATAGAGGTGACCTGAAGTTACTTTATAGCCCTTTAGGGCCCATGCGAAATCTAGGTTGGTTACTACGCAAAAAGGGGGTGAAACCTAGATCTCCATCTATTCTAGCGGGACAAAATATACGAACCCTAACACTCCTTTTAAGTCACTTAAAGCCCTTTAGGGCCCATTCAGAATCTAAATAGATTAGCTTCTGTTCGAAAAATAAAAAAAAAGGGGGGGGCTAAGCCATAATGGCAAGGGGCTTACCTTCTCTCGAAAGCGGCGGCAAGGTCTGGTCTCCTCTACGTCTCAGGCCCGTCTAAAAATCGTCCTTCTCACTGAGCGACTCCGATCGAATCCTGCCTTTTGGCAAATAACCTTCTTTTATATCATCCCTCTCTCCATTTTCATTCGCCGAAAGAAACCAATCAAAATGGCCAACGGCTCCAGTATCAATTTCATAGACGCCCCAGGCCTCATCAAAATAGAACATATAGTATTACCAAAACAAAAAAAAAAATCTCAAGAGAGAAACAACATGGCACTAGTGTAAGATTTCAGACTCCAGGCCTCTTCCATCAAAATAGAACATATAGTATTACCAAAACAAAAATCTAAAGAGAGTAACATCTACGGCGATAGTGTAAAATTTCAGACGCCAGCCCTCCCATCCACATGGATTGAAATACCATCCTCCCTTTTTCTCGGGACGATATATATATATCGCTCCCCCCCTCCGTCTTAGCTAAAATTGACACAGGCCCCTTTTCACTTGCACTGTAATATAACGCTTTCCTTTCTCGGTTCAGTCTTTTAGAGATCTTCCTTCTCCATTTTTTTTTTCTGGTCACCTTTACCTAAATTTTTGGTGAGGGGAATATATGTACATATGAAACAACAGTTTCCAGCTCGGATGTCTCTGGATGTCTTCTTCTTTACCAGGCATCAGCTTTCGGCATGGAAGTCTGGTGTCATCTGTTGTCTAGGTTTCTGGGCAAAAAGAATGGTCTGTAAGTCTATGTGGGAGGGAAGCCATGTATCCATTTGATTTGATTATACATACGCCTTCTGTTGGGGTATGGTTACAAAAACGTGCCCCAACAATCCTCCCCCTGCCAAGTAATGGACAAATGCGTTTGTGCTATTCATTATTCATCTGCCTTTCATCAGTTACTATGAAAGCAGGCCCATTTCTAGCAAAATGCATTTTCCATTACTAGGTGAAGCCAGGTGTACCGAAACCTATAGGGAAGATAAGGCTAATCAAAATGATGGTATGCTATTCTAGATGTTTATTATTCCGAACATTAGTGGGCATTGTGCATCCTGGCAAAGGGGTTTTATGTGTTATTATTCTGTCAGCACACTGTTATCAACATAGGTTATGGGGGACAGTCATATCATATGTATGGAAGTAAGCAAGGTCATCTGTCTTACCATTCATGGGTATATATATCACCCTTCCACTTTCTTCTTTGGCCTTGAGGAGTAGGCCCTCCTTGTGGTAAGTCCTCTCAACCCCATCCTTACCTCTTGTGGTGCTGGATTCATTGCTACCTTCTTTCTGCTAACAATACAGTTAGAGCATTTCCCTATTACATATTATATATATAAAAAATTTTGGGCGCCAAGAAGTCGTTTAGAAATAACTGACTAGTCCAACTCCTAAAACATGCCAGCATCTTTATTTAAGTACCAATCAAGACATTCGTGTGGTATAGTTATACATATACAATCAAAGGAAAGGATAATTATAGTTAGCTGAAAGAAATATCTTGATACATAATGATTAGCCTATGATATGATGACTTTTGCTAAAAAAAAAAGTTTACAGTAAACAAATTGTGAAAGTAATTATTAAATAAGGCACGAATATGTAATGATAAAATGAATCCTTCCATGTTATATGATGGGTATAATATATATATTGAAGTAAAACATATCATGTAGATAGTGATTAAATATGATAAAAATCATCCCATGATAGATGATAAAGAAAACTACTACAAAATTATATATGATGACAAAATATATATACTTATACAAGAAAGACGGATAAAAGACAATAAGGATAAAATAGATCATGCCTTGAGGGAAGAATAAGCCATGACAACATGTTAAAAAAAAAATCGCAACATGGCCGGTAAATATTACTAATATCATGAATATCCAAGGAAATAAAATTGTTGAAATGAATAGCATATGATTATAATATAATATATATGATATAAAATAATAACATATTCAATAAGAAAATGAAAACACATCATATATATTTGTGCGCTGAAGGTTCAAGGTTTAGTATCTCAGTTAAGTTTTTTAATCTTATTCAGTCTGGAATCACGAGTTGGTCACTGGGTAATATTCGTCTATCCCGATCCTACTGGAGGGTGGGTTCTCTCTTGTGTGTTAGATTCCTCAAATTACAATACTCTCTCAACCCAGATGGGTACGTCATTTAGAATCTTGGTCAAATGGAACATAGCCCAGACCTCTATTAAACTACACAGTCCATTTAAATCTAGGGTGACAACCGTATGAAGAGAATTTTTCTGTTTTGGCAGAGCGACTAATCTACTATTTTGTTTGTGGCTCCGTTTACCTTGCCTCTGGGGTGTGTACAGTTCAGCTGCCTCCCCCTTCCAAGAAATTCATATTACTTTCATCTACTAATATACTCTCTATTCATTGACCTGAATCCTATAAATCTACATCTTATAAGTTTGAATTTTATCAATCTTAAATTTTGGTTCCTTTTACAAATTCCTTCAGGATTCTACTCCCTGTATAACTGCTCTTAATTCTACTGTCCTCCATACAACACTTCTAAAACTTTGACTCATTGGCTCGTTCTGGTGTCTCGTTCGCGGTCATTATAGTTAACTAATACTTTAAAATCTTATCCTAACATGGAACGAGTCTAAACTCGTTGAAGGTCCTGATAATTACTTATTCTGTCTCTCGAATCGGTCTTATGCTCGAATTCATTCCAACAAAACGTATGGCAGGGCGAATCCTTTATTAGAAGAAACTTCCGCTAGCTATGGGGGATCAAACTGGTACCAAAAAAAAAATTCAATAGACGGAAACACTTCGTCTAGAATAACTGGGCAATCTCTGCCTACATGCCAATCTCACAGGACCTCCCGTCTGGAATACCCTCGCTCCAGCCACGCTAAAAGCGTCGAAACTACGGTGTCAGATCGGTTACCCAAGGTCGCGCCGTTATACCCCAGGCTATACGGCATGGCTAAAACAAATCCCCCATCCTGCATAAAATTCAATCTATACCTCTTCGTTTCCTCTAATGAGGAGAAGTTTTGTGGGTTTTCTGGTCTGATCATAACCTCCCACAACCTTCCAGTCTGAGAATCGAGATATGATCATTATCTACGACTCTTAAAATTCAAGTTGATATAAATAACAAAGAATACTTTATTACCCTAGTAATAGAAATTTAAAAAAAAATTTATACTCCTCCAAAAGGAGACCTAACAAAAATGGAGCGAATATTTTCCTAAGAATAGAGTTTTTACAGTCCTGTGAGGCTATCGTTCCTAACAAATAAAGAAATCAAAATTGAAAATTGAACCTATTAAATTCCCTAACACTACTCTAAAGTAAATTTGGTCTAACAGTATAATAGTTTTTAACTTTGACAACAATCATTAGTCATTCCATTCATACATATTTCATTCGCAGACTGCATTCATACTATAGTTAAAAATTGCTATAAATGCCAAAGTACTACAATTATCTATCAAATAAACCCTAACAATAATAAAGTCTTTCAGGACCAATGAGAAATCAAATAAAGTTATCTAATTAAAACAAAGTGGGGACTAAAGCCCTATTGACTTAAATAAATGCCTCATACAAACTCTACATAAAAGTTATCTATACGTGGATAAACATTATTTATATTTAAACAAATAAACAAAATTGATTGTTAACAATCAAATGTTAACAATTCTAAATAATCTGGAAGCTAACCTACTAAAAAATCAGTGTAACTTCAAAAACTGCCCTTGCCTTGACACCAAGCGACTTTTCACGACAATTCTATATAAAGACATACACAAATTATAATGGCGAATAAAGGACCATTAAGCGTGACACCTCATAAAAGCGGATTGAGTCTCTCCCCTAGCCACCGTGGGTGAAGTCACTTTCTTCTTACTTCCTCGTGCGTCTGTCCCCTTTGCAGTAGTCCGACCTCAGCACTCTATTGAAAGATGGATTTATAGGGTTTACGATTCACTACCCAACACTAACATTCTCAAGTGCTTTCCAAGGATCGACTATAGTCTGGGCCTACTTAACTTCTACCCCTGGCTTAGGGTCCCTATACTTCACAATTTCACTCTGAGAGATTGACCTTTCATGTTCTCATTAGAAACCTATTTCAAAGCTACTACCTGAAGGCCAGGGATTATAGGGTTTCTGAATTACCCAACACAAGCCATAGGATGCCTATTAGGTTTGTTGTTTTAGACATAGCCCCCCTCTAAGTTGTGATTTCCTACACCTTCCTTCACCTATTACTCCTGATAATAACTAAAATTTCAGATTTACACTAAATAGTTAATTCACAATGGTATACATTATTCTCATTGGTCTTTGAAACTCGGGTTTTAACAAGAAATAGTTTGTATTAAAAAAAAGGAATCCTAATGAAGTTCCACTTTAAAAAAAAAAGGTTTAAAAAAAAAAAAAAAGGTTGAAATCTCTAAACTTCTCATTCTATCGAGCTGATTCTCCGTACACACTCCAAAATCCTAGTTAGAGGCGACAGTCTAAGCAGAATTTACACTGTGTGGGCCTTTTCACCCTTGTAGACCTGCGTAAAGTTAAACTGTTCACACTAACTCTGTCAACTTCCCCATGTCTCATTACTTCTGAGTTCGCTCTGGTTGTCACCCCTTGTGGAACCACTACATTAACGGACCTATTAGGGAGATAAGCTGGACCTGTAAGATGAATCCAATGATCTTCATCACTGGAACCTTGACTTGAATTACCATCACTAGTCTCCTCCTCCTCTGTGGGGAAAATCCTAATTGGTATATGGTATTGTTTTAACCTATCTATATGGTATTTATCCAAATTCCCAGTTTCTAAATTCTTCAAGAGATATACAGTATCACCAGCCCTTTTTAGTACCTCATATGGACCCCCATACCTTGGCTCAAATTTGTGACGCCCCTTCGTCTCATGCATTCTCTCCACTAGGACTAAATCCCCATTATTAAAAGTTCTCAGCCTTTTTGTTTTCAAACTTAGTCCTAGCTTCTTCCTGTTCACTCAAGTAGGTTTGCCTTACCACCTCTCTTATCTTCTCGACCTCCTCTGTTAGTTCCCGCTCGTAGAAGGCTGCCGTTTGAGCAATCAAATCTTCGCTTACAGGACTTTGTCCCGCTTCCTGAAAGGGTTGCGGGAGCCTCAGCTCATGTCCGAAGACGAGTTTCGCTGGCGTAAATCCTGTACTAGAATGTTCAGTGGTCCTGATAGCTAAAGCTACCATGGGTAGGATGTCATCCCAATTAGAACCTGCTTCACACCTACGCAAAGATTCAATTACTGTTCTGTTGAGCCTTTCTACAGCGCCATTACTTTGAGGTCTCCAAGCAGTGGTGTTCACTGCACTTACCCCCATGGCCTTGCAAATCCCTTTAAAAATACAGCTAATGAATGCCGAACCCCGGTCCGAAAGTATAGTTTTCGGTACTCCAAAGATAGTAATTACGCTTTCCAACAGCGCTTTAACCACTGTACTGGCACACTGGTCTCTTGTAGGTATTAAAATAGGGAATTTGGTAAATAAATCGACTATGGTCAGGATGCTAGAATGTCCTTTGGAAGTCTTCTCTAAGGGTCCTATGAAGTCTAGAGCAAGATGCTCAAATGGTTTTCCAGGCCTGAAGTGGGGAGCATTACCAGCCTTGGTTACACCTTGATTTGAGAGCTGGCAACCCTCGCATCTGTATATATAGTTTCGGACCTGTGTCCTCATACCCGGCCAATAATAATCGTCCTTCAGCCTTCTCATTACCTTCTTGACCCCAAAATGACCTCCCGTCGGAACGTCGTGGTGATATTTAATCACCATCTCCCTAATGTCTGACGGAACCACCTTCACCCAGATACCCCCACTGTTCTTAGACACGAGGTAACCCTCGTGCATTTTATAATCCTTATTTTTATAAGTTACAGTCTCGGTAGACCGTCTGTCACCTATTAGTTTCAATAAGGGGGCCCATTTCTTGTCCTTAAGCAAACCTTCCCACGTCCGATCACTATCTATCAAGGGGGGCCCACGATTTTTAATTACTGCGGCCACAACTCTCTTATCTCGTGATGGTTCAGGATCATCCTCACACGGGAACCTACTGAGGAAGTCGGCTACCGTGTTTTCTTTCCCCGGGACATACACAAATGTCACATTGAAGTCTTGGATGATCTCTGCCCATCTAGACAATCGAGCGTTCTTATAATCAGTCCCCTTGTTATAAGTGATCGGTTTGTGATCGGTATGCACCTCAACCTTACTGCCCGCCAGGAGGTGTTTAAAGTGCTGCAGAGACAACACTACGGCATAAGCCTCCTTTTCGATTGTGGAATAGCGAGTTTCGGGGCCTATCAACCGTTTGCTATAGTAAGCTATTGGCTTGACAACCCCGTCTATCTCCTGTTGGAGACAAGCGCCAACCGCTATTCCACTGGCGTCTGTATTGAGGATAAATGGTCGCCCTATCATTGGATGAGCCAGTAAAGGCTCACTGGTTAGTACTTGTTTTATGGTCTCAAAGGCTGTCTGCTCTATTGTACCCCAAGTGAATCTTCGCCCCTTTCTCAATAAGTTACTTAGTGGAGCTAGGAGTTCACCTGCGTTGGGTATGAAGCGCCTGTAGTAGTTTACAGTACCCAAAAGACTTCTGACCCCCCTGATGTTGTGGGGACGTTTCAAATCCCTGAGAGCCGCGACATTATCCCACATGGGTTTTATCCCATCCTGATCAATTACATGACCGAGGTAATCTACAGAGCCCTTGAAGAAATAACTCTTCCCACGCCTAGCCTTTAGATTAAAGCGACTCAGACGTTCGAGTACAGCGGCAAGGTCCGCCACATGCTGCTCATGAGAGTCGCTGTAGACGATGACATCATCGATGTACAAACGAACGCATTTATACAACAAATCCCCTAGGACCAAATTCATGGCCCATTGGAAGATCTGAGCTGAGTTCTTCGCTCCTTGTGGTAGACGTGTGAAACGATATCTCCCCCAGGGCAGAGAGAAAGTGAAATAATCTCTATCACCCTCCGGGATGCGAATCTGGAAAAATCCAGAGGTCAAGTCTAATGTGCTGAAGACCTTTGCGCCTGCAAAAGCACGCAGGTTGTCTTCAACACGAGGTATTGGGAACGGGAAGAATTCTGTCACCTCATTAATTAATCGCAGGTCCATTGTAATGCGGACGTTGCCGTCTGTTTTAGCAACGGGGAATAGGGGAGAATTCCATAAGGATGTACTCCCCTCGATTATTCCAGCTTCTTCCAATTCGTCTACTAAGGCCTTCACCTTTGAGACCAGCTTATTTGGGATCGGATACTGACGTCTATAGACTGGCTTTCCAGTCAGTATCTTTAACTTAGGGGCAATGATGGTTGACCCATCGCCCATATCGGAGATGTCGTCACAGAAACAGTGACTATATGCCCTAAGGACGTCTTCCCCTGTCCTGATTTTATGTAGAGGTATACTGGGTGGTCTGACAGGCACCTCACTGGCCTGTAACGAGGACAGGAAGGCCGACTTAGTCGGTTCTTCGTCCTGCTCAAAGTCTGATCTGACGCTTCCATCATGGTTGAGAGTGAGTCTTAGAGCCTTGAATCCTGGCATACCTAGGATTCCATCAAAGCCTAGCCCACCTAGATGGCAGTATTCAAATGTTGTTTTTACTTCCCTGATGGGTTTTCCCCTGATATAGGCCCTAACCTCTATTAACTCACTCCCCAGTGACCTTAACTCACTCCCACTAATCCCCTTAAGGAAGGTGGGTTTACCCAAACCTTCAGCGCTAATATCCAAGGAATCTATATTTACAATGTTGGCCTCTGAGCCTGTATCGATAATTAGTCTGATAGTCCTATTACTCAGAGACCAACCTTTATCTACAAATGTACAAGTGATTACAGGTAGGCCGGCTAGAGTTCCCCCCATCCCCTGCTTTGAGGCAAGCCGGACCTATTTTTTTGTCATGGCTGTGCAAATTCTTGCCATGTGGCCTGTCTCCCCGCATCTGAAGCACCTGATGGGTGTCCGCGTTGCTTCGGGGCCCTCATACCCCCTTGGCGCTCCTCCCTTGGTTGTTGCTGGAGGGCCTTCCTTGCGCTGTTCTTGTGGGGCTCTACCGTTGGGGTTCTGTTGGGGTCTCTCCTGCCTGGTCCCTTGTATAGTGGGCTGGTTGTTCTGAGCGGAACCTCCTCTCCGCTGGAAACCTCTGGCCTGGTTGGTGTCCCACCTGTTTCCCATATTCATCCTGGGTTGCTCCCTGTGGGTCCTCCTCAGGTCCTGGTTTTCCGTCTCCAGGTTCTTTAACTTGGATTCCAGCCGGGCCATCTGGCTCGTCAACTCCCTCAACTTCCTGGCACTCCCCTCTTCATCTTCCATTTGGCATCTGGAGTACTCGTCATCCCTTTCTTCGATCTGGTGGAGACTGCTCACAATTACCTCCCATGACTCATTCTGGAGTTGGTGGGCTCTCTGCCACAGGTTTGGACAGAGTCCAGTGAGGAAGATATCAGCGACCTCAGTGATGTCGATCCTCAGGCCATCTGACTCGGCTTCTGAGGCAAGGCTCCGCACTCTGTTCGCGTATTCCTTAACCTTTTCTCCGGGCCTTTGTCTACAGGAGAAGAACTTCTTCCTGGCTTCTCTCTTGGGGGCCCTCCTGGAGAATCTCTGTTCCAGGTTTTCCTTTAATTCGTTGTATCCCAGTTTGATCTGGGAGGCCTGGAGGGCGAACTCTCTCGCAGCTCCTCGAAGGTGATTGTCCAGGAGGATCCTCCTCCTAGAATCATCCAGGGCTTTCACATCGTAGACCAATTCGAAGTCCCGGATGAACTTGTCAAATGGTATGAGCCCATTTCCCTCAAACTTCTCCAAATGGTATAGCGCAGACGGCAACGGCGTCTGGCTGGGTGAGGGGTCATCTCCAGGGTGCATGGTTCTCTCTCAGTCTGCTGTCTGAAATATTCCAGATTAGTAGTGGGGATTGGAGAAGAGAATCTCATGTATTAATGGGGGCAGGGAACCGAGGGGTGAAAGATGGGTTCATGGCCCAAAAGGGAAAGGAAATGGGAGAGGTACATGTTCATCCATGTGGGTGGATAGTAATCTTAGATCAATGCTCTTTCTGGGTGTATTGAGACTAACTAGCCATGATGGTAGAGGCGCTGTTCTCACTGCCTCTACTGTACATCAGAATGAACTATAATTATTACTAGTGTATTATTATTCCAACAGCCTATGACCTTTAAACCTTTATACCTTCATATACACTCGACGGGGTAGTCACCTTGTTAAAAAAAAATCTATAATGTCATAAATCAGCTAGGGGGAGAACATAACAAAATTGTGCGAATAGTCTGTTTCAACTACTGATTGTAAGCCTATTAAACTCGTTCTCTTTAGGTTGGCTCGCTCATTAATCTTCAATCTACGTTCAATAGTCATATTGAGTTCACATGGATGCTAGATGTAAACTGTATCAAAATAGTGTAGTTTTCTAGTTTCCGAATTATATGACAGTTAAAAAAAAAAAAAAAAAAAAAAAAAAACATTCTGGAAATATCTCGCACTGGCTACTATAAAAGGAAAATTGAATGGGGTACATCTCTGATCTTACAGGATACCTCATGGCTCATAGAATTGAATCGCTCATTTCTCACTAAAATATTCACACAGGGTATGGAGGTCTCCAGCGGTTCTATAGCTATTGGTCAACTAAATTAATTAATGGCAGGAATTGAAGCTAGTTTAAATGCTCATGTGCTGTTTTGTCATGCGTCTTTATGTCATCTGCAAAGGAAAGTGTCGCCTCAAAGGACCTAATTCTGGGACTAACATCCGCTGCACATTTCAGGAAGGAGTGGTCGTCCATACAATAGCAAGATATCATTTTGCTGCCAATGTACAATGTTGAGCATTTTCCATGTCGTCATTTTGTCGATCCCCAATCTTCTAGGGTGTTTCTTTAAGCATTTCTTGATATCGTTTAATGCTTTATGCGATCCCGCCCGGCATTCAATAAGTATTATTTGATCGTACCATCTCCAGGAGACCATCCCATTGCGGCCGAATCATTTCCACCCAACTTATAACGCCGTCCATATCGCGTAATTGAAATTAGTGTAAAACTCAAAGAATAAGACCTTAATCTCTTAATTCTTTACTAATTTCAGTTGGCTCAACATAAATCTTCTCAATTATTAATTTAGTACAGTGGCGTGACATGTCACACTTCTTCTAGTTCTTTCGCAAGCTCGATTAATCCCAGTGGAAACCCGTCCAGGCGTCAATCCCGTGCTAACCCGTCATGCATGACTTCAAATTTGGAAATTATTAGACCTGAATATTTGCAGTGGCATCTGCTTCCACTGAAAGTATTTAAGACACAAGGCTGCCTCTTTAAATCACTGTCTTTACTCCCACATGCCTGTGTAAACTTTAACCATGACCTTATCAATTCTCAAAATTCTGCCTATCGAGTATCCTGAGAATCAATGTTCTTCTTGTCTACGGCGGATTAACACAGTAATTGTTCCCTAGAGTTATCTGCGTCGGGTGGTCAGTCTGTACTACTAATTCTCCACTCTAACTCTAGGACTCTTCTATCTACTCGGGCTGTTCAAAAATTTTCAAGACAGTTGTTCAAATCCCCAATGATAATCTGCTAAATTTCGATAATTATTGGAATTCTCATTAAACAGAATAACTACACCTTTCTGATACAGAAATATCCAGCATCAAGATATAGCGCACCGTCCAATTTCTTTATTTCAAGACGGTGTCAAATTACAACTGAAGGAACATACTAAACATATAACTGGTTTAAATTTCATGTAATCTCATCATGCCTTCTGCTGGCAAATGTATACTGCAGATTTAATACTATCAAGATGGTTTTATTTGTCTTCATCCAAAAAAAAATGTTTCAGAAATAGAATCTTGGAAATCTCTACTAAAGACAAAATTATACATTTGTCAATTCAGGATAACCTTCCCTGGTCAGAGTGTATACAGGATATTTAAGATCATATGCAGTTGGAGGCATCATAAAAAAAAAGTCGGTTGCCTGACGCGTCTTTTTATGGTGATCAAATTTCTCTCTTCACGGGTATGCTAACTGGATCTTCAATTCTATTTTCACCTTAAGGCTCATATATCTGGATGCACAGGCTAGTATGATTTGATAGAAAGCGCTATTAAAATGAAGTTAAGATATTTGTATCCAGCAATAATTATCAGAACTCACCTCTGCTGTGAGAAAATTATATCAGAGCTATGATGAAAAAAAAAATGCTAAGTCATTTCAGTAGACTACTGTAAAATACTGATCACCGTTCTAAATTTGAACCATGGGAAATCCAACCTCATTTCTCATACTGTATATAATAATTTGAGAAAGTAAAATAAAGAAATTGTAATCAATGGTGCTCGCAACAGAATTCAAAATGATTGAGACACAGAACATTATAAATAATGTCCAGCAATAATTTTCCAATACTGCAAAGGAACAGGTCACACTTTCGCATTAGGAGAACCTAGAATACATTACAATAACATAAACAGCAAATATCAAAGGCTTATAATTGATTTTCTATTATTCAGAAAACACAATAGCATTAATAGAAAATAGCCCCATAGACGTTTTACTTTGATATCAGAAATCAATGATAATATTAAGGTTTTGCCACAAACAATGTGAATCGTAAAAGACAGCGGCGAGAGATGCGGTATACACCGCCTCAACATAACTTTCATTGCCTGATAAAATGCCAGTGAAACGGAAAGCATAAATTAAAATTCACGATTTATAATAGACTGTTAATCTCAGGATGCGTGGACTACTTCACCAATACTTAAAAATAGTATGGCTTTTCATTAGGTATATATTTCTAAAGTATAGGGGAAGAAACATATACTAAATTCGAGCCCCGCGGCGGGCGACATTGATGCGTTCCCGGTTTGGATAGATGAAAAGGGAGGATACGCGATGTGACTTATTAAAGTTTCCTTACTTAAGTATATATATATAGCAATTTAGGCCAACAACCCATGTATATAACCCGCAGCAAGACCTTAATGTTGTATAATAGAAGCACAGCTGTCAATGATGCACTATCGACATGTGTCTTTACATCATCACATGTAATGCAATTTGTGAAATTAAGGTGTGGGGGGTAGTACCATAAAGCAAAGAGGAATGAAATATGTATGAGAGGAAACAAGAGAATTTCTCTAGATATTTATTTAAATAAATTGAAATTTGGGAACATGTCTATACTGACGAGATATGCTATTTACATAATAAAAATTTAGATAGAGGTGACCTGAAGTTACTTTATAGCCCTTTAGGGCCCATGCGAAATCTAGGTTGGTTACTACGCAAAAAGGGGGGGAAACCTAGATCTCCATCTATTCTAGCGGGACAAAATATACGAACCCTAACACTCCTTTTAAGTCACTTAAAGCCCTTTAGGGCCCATTCAGAATCTAAATAGATTAGCTTCTGTTCGAAAAATAAAAAAAAAGGGGGGGGCTAAGCCATAATGGCAAGGGGCTTACCTTCTCTCGAAAGCGGCGGCAAGGTCTGGTCTCCTCTACGTCTCAGGCCCGTCTAAAAATCGTCCTTCTCACTGAGCGACTCCGATCGAATCCTGCCTTTTGGCAAATAACCTTCTTTTATATCATCCCTCTCTCCATTTTCATTCGCCGAAAGAAACCAATCAAAATGGCCAACGGCTCCAGTATCAATTTCATAGACGCCCCAGGCCTCATCAAAATAGAACATATAGTATTACCAAAACAAAAAAAAAATCTCAAGAGAGAAACAACATGGCACTAGTGTAAGATTTCAGACTCCAGGCCTCTTCCATCAAAATAGAACATATAGTATTACCAAAACAAAAATCTAAAGAGAGTAACATCTACGGCGATAGTGTAAAATTTCAGACGCCAGCCCTCCCATCCACATGGATTGAAATACCATCCTCCCTTTTTCTCGGGACGATATATATATATCGCTCCCCCCCTCCGTCTTAGCTAAAATTGACACAGGCCCCTTTTCACTTGCACTGTAATATAACGCTTTCCTTTCTCGGTTCAGTCTTTTAGAGATCTTCCTTCTCCATTTTTTTTTTCTGGTCACCTTTACCTAAATTTTTGGTGAGGGGAATATATGTACATATGAAACAACAGTTTCCAGCTCGGATGTCTCTGGATGTCTTCTTCTTTACCAGGCATCAGCTTTCGGCATGGAAGTCTGGTGTCATCTGTTGTCTAGGTTTCTGGGCAAAAAGAATGGTCTGTAAGTCTATGTGGGAGGGAAGCCATGTATCCATTTGATTTGATTATACATACGCCTTCTGTTGGGGTATGGTTACAAAAACGTGCCCCAACATATGTAATAACCTATAGGCCGTTCACTTCTTTTCCCTGATCTTACTGTTAATCCCACCGCAAACAAACCACCCCCCCCACCCAGACACCTACCCCTATATAATTTTTTCCTTTGTCCGATGATCGCGCTGATGGCGGGCCATGCCATAGTTCCTCACTGTTGTTGGTTTTTTAATATAACATCACATTGGTTTAAGTTGATTGACATCCAGAGATGATCATATGTTCTCCTATAAATTGCAATAGTCTTAGTTGTGTTATGTTAAATCTGTCATAATTTTTTAATTTTTAATCAGCATCACATCCTACTTTCGTTAAATATTTCTATAAAAAGCCTTATTTCCATAACTTAATCTGATATTGTTAACTCATATATGGTTATATATGCAGATTCTTCACCTATCGATGTTATATATAGCGTTATTTTCTCTCAGTATGTTGTACCCGTCGAAGGGCGTGAAGCCCGAAAGCCTGTAGCCCATGCATTTTAATAAAAAAAAATTTCTCTTCGTTTTATAGCTATTTAGGTATATTATTTTGCTTTTTTTTGGACCTATCACAGAGGTTGACCTGATTTATTTTTATGATTTAAAGATAAGATTTATTTTTTGGTTATGATTTGGTCACCCCGGGGCGAGGATAGAGAGGTCAGTTTGAAAGTGGTCGCGGAAGAGAGCGCAGCTGGAAAAACCTTGGCCTCCCCGCAAGGGGAGGTATCGGAAATGTAAGTAGGCATTTTATTATTTCTTAAATCTTTAATAGGGATTTATATGGCTTTTCAATTTTAATAGTTATATTTGTCTTAATAAATATATCTAGGCCAACAATAATATTTGCATATTGTCACGTCGGGCGGACGTGTTTTTGCAGCGCTCCGCGAACTCCGGTAAATATTACTTCAAATTTGTTTTTAGAGTTGTTTTTGAAATTTAAAATCTTTTATACCTTACTTATAATTACTATACATATATTAACCAACTCTTAAGTACACTTAAACATTTTATATACAGCTGATTTGCATATCAGCAGACGGCGCGGCGCGACCGCTTGCCACTTGTTTGAACAATATGGTCGATAAAATTGAAAAACGTACTGAGGAATGTAGGATTCAGCATAAGATCATCTCGGAACAAATTGCTGACACATTAAAATCTAAGTACTCATCTACAAATAAAAGCATAAATCAAAATGATCTTACAATTGTTCAGGGTTTGCTAAAGCAATTGAATATATTGATGGATACAATGGGAGATATCGCTGTAATCAATGGCTCTATCTGTGATAGACTTGGAAATCTGGACGAATCAGTAAAGAAAATATCTCCTTCAAGTCTATTTTATAATAGATCATATGCTCAAGCTACGAGAGTTACTAGTGAAGACGATAAAATAGTTATGCAAAATCAAAACGTAACGGATAAAACAATAATATTTAAATCCAAGTTAAATGTTTCCCTGGCTGAAGTATTAGGCAAAGTAAATAATGGTATTAAAAAGATGAGAAATGAGAGATCTAAAGTCAAAATAAATAAAATAATAAAATCAAAATCTGGCGTAATACTTAAAGTTGATTCAGGTGAAAATTTGAATACATTGATTGAAGAGTTTAAAATGATTGATGAAGTAAATCAAAAAGCATTAATTTATGCACCAAAACCACTAGATCCTACAATTGTCTTAAGTCAATTACTAAATCTACAGATATTAAGGAATTGCCTTCGCTTTTATGCAATATGAACCCAGAGTTAGAAGGTCGAGAGAAGACGATAAAGGTTCTGTTTGCTATGAGATCAAATACTGACGTACAGGATGTTGTTCTCCGCATTTCCCCGGCAACATACCAAATTATGAAGAAATTACAACGTATATATATACAGACATACAGGTTACATATATGAAGGATAAGGTGCTTGTACGTCAATGTCAAAACTGTTTTAGTTATGGTCATAGTAAAAATTCATGTAACATCATAAAATGTAAAAATTGCGGAGACAATGACCAACATGTTAACTGTCAATCCTTGCCCAAGTGCATAAATTGTTCTACACATCCTAAATATAGGAATAGCAATAATCATCGTTCTAATGACAAATTATGTCCTGTGTTCCTTCAACAAATGAAATATGAGATACAAAGAACATGTTATGCAGATTTAGATCATGATATTGTTACTTTGGATTAGAATAGATTTATTCTTGTTTTTTGTTCAATGTTCAAATTAAAAATTCTACAACAAAACACGCGGAAAAGCAATTTGGTTAATAATGAAATAAGGGAATTTATTTCTAAGGAAAAATATGATATGATTATAGTTCAAGAACCATATAGTATAAATAATGAAGTAATCTTTAATATGCGTTCAAAAATATATTATTCAAATATACCGGGAGTTCCAATATATACCGCAACAATCGTTACAAACCCTTTCTTATCATGTAAATTAATTAAAGAGTTTTCAAATTCATTTGCAACCACTATATCAGTACAAACTACTAAACGGCAAATTATTCTTTCAAATATTTAATACACCCTAATAAAATGGATACCTGTCATGTTCAATTCCTTGATAAATTAATTAAAAATTTTAACACAAATCCATTGATTTTAGCTTGAGATTTTAACGCTCGAAGTCAGATGTGGTTTGATAATATTATTAATCAAAACGGTAGAAGACTTCAACCTATAATTGATTTTCACAATATGCTCATACATAACAATCGAAATAAAACATGTCGAGGACTAAGTATAATAGATCTTACTATTACTAATGGTCATGCTCATGTACTTGTTAATGGATGGAAAACGTTAAATCTTTCGCAAATTACAGACCATCACGCAATCTCATTCGACATTAGTCTGTAAACAGAAAGTTTACATGAAAATAATTCTACATGGTATTTTCAAGAAAAAAGAGCCAATTGGCAAAAATATGAGCAGGCAATCAAGGTGTCTAGGATAAATGAGGCAATGATGAAATTAGGTAAAATAGTAAATATAAACGATATAAACTGTGTAGTTTCTCTCATAACTGACATATTAATTGAAGCTGCATATGCATCTCTACGAGTAAAACCAAAATATTTGAATATTAATCCATTTAATTGGTGGACGGATGAACTGGAACTTTTTAAAAATCATTTTAAATATGTTCGAAATCTATATTATCGGGGTAAACGGTCTAATAGACAGCTAGTTGGTGAAAAAATGTATAAAGAAATACGAAATAAGTATATGAATATTATTGAAAAAACAAGAAATGTAAGCTGGAGGGTATTCCTGGAGGAAGTTGAAAATACATCTCCTTTTGGTAATACTTATAAAACTTTTAAACAAAAAATTTCTCCTAGGACTTTGATTTACCAATTCTAGATGTATCTCAAGATGTGCTCGAATCAGAAATGAAAAATCTTTTATCTTCTTTATTTCCGAAAGACTGTCAATCTTCTGACACAAACTATCATAAATTAATCAGAGACAAGAGTTATACTTTTTCTAATGATAAAATCATTTATTTTGATGATATTCAAATCTGTTCAATAATTAAAAAACTCAAAAATGACAAGGCTCCAGGAATAGATCATATAAGCAATCAGATGATCAAAACGGCAGTTCAGCATATATCTCCTGTGTTAACAAAATTGTTCAATGCTTGTATTGGACTTAATTATTATCCGGAGGCCTGGAGAAAGTCAGCAGTAATAATTATAAAAAAACCTAATAAAGAAAATTATAAAGATCCGAAAGCCTACCGCCCTATAAGCTTGTCTTCTAATTTAGGTAAAATTTTTGAAAGTCTAATTCATATTGAACTTTTAAATCATATTAATAGTAATAATGTTATGCATCCTGCTCAACATGGATTTACACAAGAAAAATCGACAATCTCTGCTTTACAAGAAATAACTAAATTAAGTCTTCAGAAAAGAGAAACAGAAAATACGGCAATAGTAACAGTGGACATCAGCGGAGCTTTCGACAACGCATGGCATCCGGCAATTCTCCAACAATTGGACAAGGCAAATTTTCCAGCGGTACTTATAAAAATAATTAATTCTTACTTTGAAGACCGGAGTGTAGAATTTAAATATACTAATGTAAAGTGTATAAGAAATATAAATAAGGGATGTCCCCAGGGTGGTATTATTTCTCCTATTCTTTGGAATATATTACTTAATGATTTCAACTTATCTTTTAACGAAAGTTTTGCTAGAGTAATTGCTTTCGCGGATGATGTGACATTTGTGGTATGGAGTTCAAACATCTATGATCTTCAGTACAATATTACCAAATGTTTAATAAAAATCAAAGCCTAGTGTGAAAAGGTGAAACTTTCACTAAGTCCAAACAAAACAGGTATACTCTATCTACATAACTATGAAAAATTGCCCATTAATTTTGATGGAAAAATAATTCAACCATCAGAAACTGTTAAAATTTTGGGAGTTATTTTTAAAAATCATAGACAAAGGAACAAGATTAATTTTGGAACACATGTTGACAATATAATTATGAAAGCTACGAAACTTAAGAATATATTATTCTCATTATGTGCACGTACTTGGGGCATTGATACTCGGCGTAGATTGATCTTATATAAAGCTATGATACGCTCTACAATAAGCTATGCATCAAATATTTGGTTTCCTTTTATCACTGCAGCAAAAAGATCCAAGTTGAATTATATACAATATCAAATTCTTATTAGATGCATTCATGCTTATAGGACTTCATCTTCTTACATCACACATATACTAGCGAAAACTCCTTTACTGTTCGATTATCTTGAATTATTACAAACAAAGTATAATATGACAAATTCTCTCACAGATCGAACACTCAAAAAACCCCTTCAAAAAGAATTAAACAAACTATATCTGGATCTAAAATTTAAGTTTTATCTTTCTCAATCTAATGAACTGTTCAAGAAATTCTTTCCAATTGCTGTCCCAAATTTCATTTCTTCTGATAAATTCACTACTTTATTCTTAACAGGCAAAAGACCCTTATTAAGTTTCCTTTTCAAACTGAATGCTATCAATGATCCAACATGCGAATGCCGCTTAGATGTTGAATCACCAGAGCATCTTCTTTTAACTTGCCCTCTGACTAATCAAATTTGTATGTAGATACTTTGAAACATTACCAAATTCTCTTTGTGTATATACTCTATCTTATGAGAACTTTGTTAAGTTTAGAACTATTTGTACAATAATTTACAAAACAATACTAATCCATCGTGTAAATAATTAATCATATATATGTAAATAATACTAGCACAGCACAATAGTCCTTTGGACTTCGTGCTTTTGTAACAATAAATAAAAAAAATAATAATAATAATATTATTTTTTTTTGTAATGTATAAATATTGTGTTATAATGTGTGTAAGAAAGACATTATTGGATGCAAAAATAAATATTTTATAGTTTACATATTATAAATTGTAGTCTTTCTTAATTTTTTTAAATTTGTTGTCCTTTGGTTTCTTTATTAATATATATAAGTAAACATCAAGATTTATATGTATATGTATGTAGAAATTTTAAATATGGTTAGAAATTTTGAGTAGACAATTTCTTTAAACTAAAGGATTTATTATACAGTCTACTCTCGTTATATATATATAACGCCACCATCCGGATTTTGCAAAAAAGCGGCGTAAGGCGAGGGTGGCGTTGTATCGAACACGTTTAAAATGTGAAATTTAAAGATACAATAAATTATTTATATAACAATTACTAATAACAATTTATACTCTAAGTCAATATATAGAATGCCGGCATTAATTAATTAATATGATAAATAGAAAGCATTCATTTATTATTTATTCATAAAAAGTAATTACATTTTCTTGAAGAAGTCTGTGATCACAATTGTATTTTCTCTCCCTCACTTATGGCATAGACACGGCGTAACAAATCTGCAGATAGATTGACATCGTCAGATGTTGCTCTCTTGGAGTGCTCAAGAAACAACAAAACTTTCTCAGCAGCTGTTCTGGCTTCCCTTAACGATGGTAGGCGCTGGGTCACTGTTGTATCATCATGCTCGCCAAGTTCTTCTTTCGCTGTAACAGTGGACACTAGCAAATTTTCATCTGTCAGCTTCATTTACGCCTCCTGGGAATCATCAACCAGTTGAAACTCCCTTTCAGTCATCAAATTCTCTGGTGTAATAGCGAAGATGTCGCGAATGCGATCAAGCAGATTTCCATAATTAAGTGGCTCAACTGCAGTAGTATATCTTGATGTTTCTTTTTTTATAAGTGGTAACCTTACAATATAAGTCTCAAAGTGTTCCCACAGGTTGTAAATGTGACAGTTGAGTTAGCCTCAAAATCCTTTATACAAAATTTAAGATTCTCATATGTTGAGTTTATAAAAACTTTGGCCAAGAAACGCTAAACTCTACACTTGTCTAGTAATGAGCCTCTACAGAATGTCTTGTCTCATTATTGATGTTCATGTGGCTGGAGTGACGTTGTTACAACTTTTTAGTCTCTGACTCCAGTTTTCAGCCTTCAGGATCCTGGTGGATATCAAAATTTGGGCTAGGTTTCCTGGGCTCTCATGCCAGAACATTCTTGCATGCAGATGCACTTTTCTTGTTAATATTTCCCATTTCATCAAGTGTTCCTGCATTCCCTTTTAAAATGTATTTAAGGGCCACCAGCTATTTATAAACAATCATAAATAGTGCCATCGGCATCACTAACATTTTGTTATGTGAATTACTTTAGAGATGATGATGAATGGATTTTTTATTAATGTACAAAATATGTACAAATTCGAAAAAAAGTTTCAAACAAATATCTTCTATTAACCCAGGTTCTTTTTATATCCCACAAAAAAACTTTTCAAAAGACAATTCGCTGAGGGGCGAGTTTCTTTTATATATAAAGGAAATACAAGCTTTCAGGCTCAACAGCCCTTCGACAGGTATAACTACGCTACTAAGGTTTTCTGAATTTAAACCAATCCATATATATACATACAATGAAGTGATGCCTTAGCGCGGCATCTGTTATGAAAAATTTGAAACTTTTATAGACGCGTATGATTCTCCCTATAAGTTTTTCATTGCATTAAGGGCACTAGAAATTGTTTAATTTCAAAAAGAGTCGTATGCTTCTATAATAGTTTCAAATTTTCATACAATGAAGTAGGAAATATAAGATATATATACAAAAATACTGATTTACATAATACAATTAAATAAAAAAGAATTATTGGTTAGTGCTAATGCTCTATTGAGGTTATGTGATTACAGTAAATAACAAATTGGGAAGCCAGAGATTTTTATTTAGATAGGAGGTTCTGGAATTACTCTATGATATATTAGACGAAAAACATGGTGAAGGAAGACGAGTTTCTTTTATTGATGCATAGGTGCAAGCTTTCGGGTAAAAACCCTTCAGCGGACGAAAAATGAAGCGCGACTTATAAGTATTATGGTACAAATGGTATATATATATAAATAAAGTTTTAAACTATTTATAAAGGTTAATATTAACGGAAGACCGATTTTGAGTAAAGTAAATATTAAATCTGCAGTGTGAAACCACAGACCAAATCAGCCTCTCTGTAGTCAAGGATTTCAAAACCTCACTTCTCCATCTCAAGAAATTTAAAAACATATCACCTGAAGATTATATCTCATTTACCTCTAACCTCCATAGTTCAGTCTATATATACGGCCTACCTAAAGTACATAAACCAGAAGTACCTCTCCGTCCCATCATAGCCTATCACTTATCGCCTGCTTATCCTCTAGCAGCACCCCTCACTTTATTAATGAATTAACAGCTCTTAAACCTGATACTACCTTTACTATGTGTTCCTTCGACGTCACCTCCCTCTACCTCTGTCTTCCCCATGAACTCATCACAGATAGCTTGATTCATTTCCTTCAATCGCAAAATGTCGATACCCACACTTCTACAACCATAGTCCAACTTGCCAAAATATGCTTAAGAATGAACACATTCACATTCCTACAGCACCATTATAGACAGTTCAGGGTCTCCCCAATGGGCAGCCCTCTATCTACCATTATTGCTGAAATAGTCATGACTAGAATAGATGAATGGATCTCCCATACCCTCTTTACAGAAATTCAGCTCTGGCGCAGATACATTGATGATATCTTCTGTATATGCAAAAAAGGTCAAGAGAGCTTCATACTACTAACTCTTAATAATTACAATCAGGATATTTCCTTTACTCTAGAAACAGAAACTAACCATGTTATCCCATTCCTTGATATTTTAATTATTCGCACCCCATCCTCATTTCACTACAGTTTATCATAAAAAACAATGCCCCCCCTGTTACACTCACTACAATTCTCATTGTCCTACCTCCCATAAAATCAACATTGTCAGAACCCTTACAAAAAGAATATACACCCATTGTTCCATAGACATCTTTAAAATAATAGAAAGAAATCGTATCATAACCCAGCTCTCCGCAGCTTCTTTTCCGCTCTCGTTCATTAATAAATATACTTACACACCTACAACTTCCAATCCTTCCATGACTTACAGATCATTGTGCTTTCTTCCTTACTCCCCCTCCTCAGTAGATATAGCCAGAAAACTTAAATCTTATGGCATCCGTACCATATATAAAAACTCCCCGAATATTCTTTCATCCCTCCGTCATCCTCATACTAAGTCCTCAGCTCCTCCTGACCCTCTTCGTTCTATGGGCGCGGTCTACTCCGTCTCATGTGAACAGTGTCCTGCCACTTACGTTGGTGAGACGAGTAGATCTGTGTCCATCAGAATGACTGAACATTCCCGTAATATTTCCAGGCAAGATACCAAATCCCTCATTTATCAACATATGCAGAGCACAGACCACACTTTCAACATCAAAAACCCCACCATACATTACAGGCACATACATATCTTACACCAAAGACTTATTCTAGAATCCATAGTATCCCACAAACTGAACAGCATCAACAGAAAAATAGATCTCCCAGAAGCTTATCATCCACTCCTGTCCTTTATTTATTGTTTGTTTCCTTTATTTATATTTACATCATATATATACACAGTGTCTTGCCGAAAGTGTTTGGTGTCCAGATGGAGATCCCACCACGGTGGCCGACGATGCTCTAAAGGTCGAGGCAGGGGAGGACACCCGATCGGAGGTGACGCTGGTGGTACCGTGACCGAGATACCGGCCGACCCTCCACAAAAGGACAACAACGAGGCGGATTGGAGAATGAAGACACCAAGCTGGAGATGACACCTATGCCTCTAAAGTCCAGAATGTTGGAGATGACACCTATGCCTCTAAAGTCCAGAAAGTTGGAGATGACACCTATGCCTCTAAAGTCCAGAAAGTTGGAGATGACACCTATGCCTTTAAAGTCCAGAAAGGTGGAGATGACACATATGCCTTTAAAGACCAGAAGGCGGAGAAGATGCCCAGCGGGAGATAACACCTATGCCTTTAAAGTCCAGAAGGCTGGAGATGACACCTATGCCTTTAAAGTCCAGAAAGGTGGAGATGACACGGGTCCTGCCCAAGGATCCTGGAGCCCATTGCAGAGAGGTCCAGCGGGGGATCTACAAACTATGTACATATGTGCATATGTTATCTAATCCCAATCACCTTTTCTTTTTATGCAATATGAAACACCCAAAAGGGTTATATTACCATTTCAAAAATTCCCTAAATTTATTTTCTTTATTCTAAAAATGAATAAAAGCCAATTACTGGCACATCCAGATAGATTGGACATATTCCTTATTTTAAAATTTCTTAAAGAAGAAATTATTATGTAAATTTCTCAAAGGGGCAAACAGGTTAGATTTTATTAATTTTATTACTAATCCAAATTATCTCTTGATAAGAAAGATAGAATAATTTTACCTTTATTATTTATTTTCTTTTATTCTAAAATGAATAAAATCGATCACACACATATCTAGATAAAATGGGTGTGTCTAGTTATTTAAATTTCTTGAAGAAGAAATTATTATTAAATTTTCTCAAAGGACAAGCGTTTATATTTACTATTTCAATTTTTTTTTCTTTTAAAAATAATAATAATATTATTTTTAATATATTCTAAGAAATATTTATGTAATTAATTTTTATTACTCTGTAAGAAAATTGACGATTTACTTTGGGGGCGTTGTTTGGAAATAACGGCAGTTCTTATCGAGTTTTTATCGGGGGAAGAGGACCAAAACGGGACGTCCTGGGCCATAGGGGTTGCCAAGACAAGTTTGAGAATGGTATGTAGAGAAAATATTTGGTAAGTCCAACCACGTCATATGTTTTTAATGTGTAGACCTAAAGAGGTCCGTGTAGAAAGAATGGTAATAGCCATGATAGATAGTAAATTTTTTTGGTAGATTAGACTATTTAAGATATATAGTGAATAGAGATATAAATCCTTTATGTTCTTTTCTTTTATTAGTCATCTTGATTGATCATTTTTATCTAGATGCGGCAACTTGGTTGAAATACCAAATTGTAGGTTCTCAGTCAATTTTCTTTTATAGGAATTTAATAATTTGCAAAAGAAATTAAACTTTTTTTAAGCCTACTCATGCTGTCTACTGATAAAAAAAATTCTTGTAAATTCAATAGAGGTGAATAAATTTTATTGTTCAATATTTTAAAAGTGTGTTGGTATTATTCTATCCATAATTAACTACAAGTCACATGTAAATCCTTGGTGTGTATTACATTTTTTCTGTGTGTATGTGTTTAAATAAAATCCACTGGAATATAATTGGAAATGAGCTAGACCGGATTAGAAATAGAAACGTCCTCAAATGGGACGTAAGAAGAGATCTTACACAGGCAAGATACCAAATCCCTCATTTATCAACATATGCAGAGCACAGGCCACACTTTCAACATCAAAAACCCCATCATACATTACAGGCACATACATATCTTACACCAACGACTTATTCTAGAATCCATAGTATCCCACAAACTGAACAGCATCAACAGAAAAATAGATTTCCCAGAAGCTTATCATCCACTCCTGTCCTATATTTAAACCTCCCATATGTTTATTTAAAATAGCCCTAATCATGCGCCGTCTCGTGGTTTCACACTGCAGATTTAATATTTACTTTACTCAAAATCGGTCTTCCGTTAATATTAACCTTTATAAATAGTTTAAAACTTTATTTATATATATATATATATATATATATATATATATATATATATATATATATATATATATATATATATATACCATTTGTACCATAATACTTATAAGTCGCGCTTCATTGTTCGCCTGTTGAAGGGTTTTTACCTGAAAGCTTGCACCTATGCATCAATAAAAGAAACTCGTCTTCCTTCACCATGTTTTTCGTCTAATTTCAAATCAGGAAGAATTCTCTATCTATATCTATGATATATGTTGGGCAAATTTATGAATCTATGAATGCATTTTTTTTTTTTTAAACTTCGAGTACTGCGCTGTTTTTTCTTTATATCCTGATAATGGGTTGAGGGTTCACTAATATTAAATGAATGGCTTGTGTTGTGGATATGCTGGTATACAAGAGAAGGGATCCTAGTAGCGTAGTTATACCTGACCTGTGAAGGGCTGTAAATTCCATAGAGGTGAATAAATTTTATTGTTCAATATTTTAAAAGTGTGTTTGTATTATTCTATCCATAATTAACTACAAGTCACATGTAAATCCTTGGTGTGTATTACATTTTTTCTGTGTGTATGTGTTTAAATAAAATCCACTGGAATATAATTGGAAATGAGCTAGACCGGATTAGAAATAGAGACGTCCTCAAATGGGATGTAAGAAGAGATCTTACACAGGCAAGATACCAAATCCCTCATTTATCAACATATGCAGAGCACAGACCACACTTTCAACATCAAAAACCCCATCATACATTACAGGCACATACATATCTTACACCAACGACTTATTCTAGAATCCATATGTTGGGGCACGTTTTTGTAACCATACCCCAACAGAAGATGTATGTATGATCAACGTCAAATGGATACATGGCTTCCCTCCCACATAGACTTATAGACCACCTTTTTGCCCAGAAACCTAGACTCTTGATGACACCAGACTTCCATGCCGAAAGCTGATGCCTGGTAGAGAAGAAGACACCAGTGACATCCAGAGATATCCGCGCTGGAAGCTGTTGTATCATATGTACATATATGCCCCTCATTTAAAATCTAGGTAAAGGTGACCAGAAGAAATGGAGAAGGAAGATTTCTAAAAGACTAAGGCCATATAAATATCTTTCCCGAGAGAGGGAAGCATCGTGTTACAGTCCAAGGGGAAGGGGGCTCGTTATATATACCTTCCCGAGAAAAGGGAGGATCGTATTTCAATCCATGTGGAGGGGGGCCTGGTGTCTGATGAAATTTTACACTAGTGCCGTGGCTGTTTCTCTCTTTAGATTTTTTTGTTTTGGTAATACTATATGTTCTATTTTGATGGGAGAGGCCTGGGGCGTCTGTGAAATTGTATACTGGAGCCGTTGGCCATTTTGATTGGTGTTTTTTTTCGACGAATGAAAATGCCAGCCAATAGAAACTTTGGCGCGGCCAGCGAATGAAAATGGAGGGAGACAAAGATAAAAGAGGGTTTCGTTGCCAAAAAGAAATTCAATCTGAGTCGCTCAGTGAGAGGACAGTCTTCAGTCGGGAGACCAGACCTTTGCCGGCACTTTCGAGAAAAGGTAAGCCATTTGTCATTATGACTAAGCGCCCCCCCCCTTTTTGTGTAGTAACCAACCTAGATTTCGCATGGGCCCTAAAGGGCTTTAAGTAACTTCAGGTCACCTCTATCTAGAATACTATGTAAATAGCATATCTCGTCAGTATAGACATGTTCCCAAATTTTAATTTATTTAAATAAATATCTAGAGAAATTATCTTGTTTCCTCTCATACATATTTCATTCCTTTTGCTTTATGGTACTACCCCCACACCTTAATTTCACAAATTGTACTAAATATAGAACTACCGACTCTGTTGGAATAGAGTTGTGTACTATATCTTTGCTGTGATATATTGACACAGCAACAGTTGCAAAATACGACTTTATTAGGGCTACTTTGAGGGTATCTATCTGTCAGGTTTTTGTAATGTTTGTACTTTTATGTGTTTCAGTGCGTTATTCCATCATATTTACCATTATACCATATTTTCTGATTCCTCGGGCTATTGTTACGCTGTTAGGAGGGTACGGCATGTTGCAAACAGATTTGTATGTTTGACTATTGTTTGTGTTATTTGGGCTATAAAAATGCCTTAATATGAATCTATTTACAGTTGATCTGTAGAAATTATAGATATCTGTTGCTATAATTTTCCTCTATGAAATAGCTCCCAGCGTCTTCAGTGGGTTGCTAAACCTCCAGAAGGAGTCTTTTATAGATTGTCCAATTTAATAACGATTTCATGGGTTGTCTGATGAAATTGTATACTAGTGTCGTGGCTGTTTCCATCTTTAGACCTTTGTTCTGACAATATTATATGCTCGATCCCTGCTTTAGCTCAACTCTTAATCAATTACAGAATTTCCCCTTTTTTTTTATTTTATTTATCCTGTTTGCACAAATTGCATTACATGTGATGATGTAAAGACATATGTCGATAGTGCATCATTGACAGCTGTGCTTCTATTATACAACATTAAGGTCTTGCTGCGGGTTATATACATGGGGTTGTTGGCCTAAATTGCTATATATATATATACTTAAGTAAGGAAACTTTAATAAGTCACATCGTGTATCCTCCCTTTTCATCTATCCAAACCGGGAACGCAACACATAGTATCCCACAAACTGAACAGCATCAACAGAAAAATAGATCTCCCAGAAGCTGTAGTGTCCTAAAGCCAGGACCTTCTACATCTAGATGACTAAACTCCATCCTTTGACTTAGACATACAAATGTAACACTCGCCAAATACTTACACCAGCATATATAATAACCAAATTTACACTCAGGTATACACTCGATATTGTATGACGAACACAGGAACTCATATAAATAATCAAAATATGTGGTTTGTTTAAGATGACATTTTTGGGACGTAAGATACGCTCTTACATTGCATCATACACAGTAAATATTGTATACACTCGAATTAACATTTGTCTTGTAATTGAGCTTCGATTATAAAAACATTTATATCTTGGTCTCCTTTAGCATATAAAGAAATTCAGGTGTATACATATTCTCCGTTTATGATAAGGCAATGAACCTCTTATAATACACTCAATATCCACAGCATACGCACCAAAGTTCATGTGTGATCTGTGATTTTATATAGACATTAGTACACATTAAAATTTACCACATCAACTTTTATTCGACAAATAAGGGATATATTAAAAAAATAAAATGTAAAACAAATTGTATTTACTATGACATGACATAGTTAAGTAAAATATGAGCCTATAACACCTCATTCAAGGCGATCTTGCTTGGGCGAAATAATCTATCTATTAATACATGAGTAAGTCCCTCTCTCACTATGAACTCGCTATAAATGGCAAGGCGTCTTTATCAAAAAAAAAATCCTTTCTACCTACCATGACTTCGTCATGTATACATATATCTCTTTACGATGAAATTTTAGAGTGAAACTTACCTAAACACCTCGACTACTTACTTCTCGCCCGGTGGGAAATATTCGTCTGCCCCTCTTGAAAACCGCGTCAAAACTTGACTGGTCCCTTGGTCCAGTCCCCCAAAATTCTCGCCCCCTATCCCTTTTTTTTCAGCGCCCTCAATCTCTAACTCCCACAGAATAATAAACCTTGAATATACTAAATTCTCGAAATATTAAATAGGAAAATAATATTACTATAGTTAAAATTTAGGGAATAAAAATAATATTTTATTAAAAAAATATTATGAATTAAGAATATTCTAACTCAGCTTATGAAATTTATCTGTCTTATTGAGAGAAATATTATTTTATTAAATTTTTATTTTTAAGGAAAATTATGAATTAGAAATATTCTTACACGGCTTACTAAATATTAACCAAATTCAGAATTTATCTGTCTTATTGAGAGATAAATATTATTTTATTAAATTTTTATTTTTAAGGAAAATTATGAATTATAAATATTCTTACACGGCTTACTAAATATTAACCAAATTCAGAATTTATCTGTCTTATTGAGAGATAAATTTAAATTAACAATGGAATTAAAATCCAATTTAGGATGCTACCCCTCTGAGAGACTTATATGCTAATTTCTCCTTTAAGAAATCCCAAGAATATTAATAAATGGTCCCCATCCATCAAAATGTCGTGTCATAGGTTATATATATAAGAATTAAAAGGTAGGTTTTACAAAGTCGCATGCTGGATGTCCGTTTCTTCTTGTTGAGGTGGCTTCTCCACTGCCCGTCAGCTCTCTGCTTATGTTGTGGTTGGACTCCTGCTCCTGTTTTCGTCGGGCTCCTGACCAGGGCTGTGCCTTCCTTGATATATCTTAGTATCCACGGGTATCCGCGTCCAGCGCTGCGTCTCCCTCTCGGCTTGATCTTTGAACCACCGTCGGCCATTGCCGTGGGACATCCATCTGTATCCATCTTAATCAGGGGCCGATATCATCCTCCTCCAGTAGATCTTGGAATCGTGTCCAGGGCTGCGTCTCCCCCCCCCCGGCTTGGTCTTTGAACCACCGTCGGCCATTCCCGTGGGACATCCATCTGTACACCAAACACTTTCGGCGAGACACTGCGTGTATGTACATAGGATGTAAAAGAGTGTTTACATCTTTGTTGGGTCTGTTTGGTGAAATGTGACCCAACAATTCCTCCCCTGCCAGAGTGAAAGAATGAGTTTATTTCAATTCATATATGATCAAATATTCCATGAGAAATATGAAATTGGTAAAAATGCATTCTTTTACGATACCATTATGCAATCACTGTCACTCCGGCAAAGGGGGAACAGACGGGCCATGGAACCTGGGGCAGGTTAATTCATCGTGATTACAGAAGGAAGTTCTACCCTACCATTCTATGGGCAATATACTGAGCCCATCCCTTTGCTGTCTGTATTCCAGGGAGTCTTGACCCAGATGTGAGTCGAGTCCACACATCCCCGACCGCAGTCCCAGTGGGTGGAGAAGGGGTGGTCTATACACAGGTTCTGTGCAAAACAGATTCTTATGCCATTCAGGTTAACATAATAATTATGGGCGCCAAGGAATTGTGTTTGTATGGTAGACATGCCCAATTCCTAAAACACATCTAAAAAAAAAAACTTTATTAGTTCTATACGATACATATGGCAGCGAAGGAATGGCTATACATGTTCAAAATGACAATGATAAAAAAAATCTAAAGTTGCAACTCCTATCGATGACATTAAAAATAATAGTGTAAAACAGAAACGAAAAAAAATATATACATATTCGAGCTGCACGAATGCGATGCATGCAAAAAAAATATTGGAACAATATGGATATACGCGATGTTAGATAAAAATAAGGAATATTAAGATGGGTATTTACTATAAGAAAAAAATGGTTTGATATACATATATATATAATGAATACAAATGAATATATAAATTGTGATTAAAAATCTTTATTCGGTACATTTGTCCGAAGATGGTAACAACGCTGCTACCAAAATGTCACACATATCTATGCTATGAATTGTGCTTTCTACATATACAAATATACGTGGATATAATAATAAAAAAAAATAATATATGATATATGATATATAAAAATAATAAAACGAATAGATATGCACTGAGAGGGGTCCAGGTTATCTCACTAGTATCTCAAAATTCGTGTAATATCTAACAAAAATAAAACTTGTCCTTACTAACTTGTCACTGGGAGTGTTTGTCTGGCGTGTTCCCTGCCTCTCTTAATACAAAAGGAAGCCTCTCACAACCAGATTACTTCCAAATTACATTACCTGTGGTTGAAATCTCTCCCACTTTTGTCCTTTATTTTAACATGTAGTTTACCCCTACTATACATTGTTTAGCTTATCCATAGAATGTGTACTCATAAACTTTGACCAAAAAAAAAATCCCTTTAATAAAAATACTTAAACTAATTCTGAAATAATTATGATGGATAGAAACTAGGTCTAACTCATATCTTGTGATATATGTCCTCCCACCTGAGTTCTTAGTACTTCTCTGGAAAAACAAATCTTGTAAAACAAAATAACCCATTGCTCTAGGTCATTTTACCGTCTCAAAACGAAAAATATTTTATATTCGATCTTCCCAAAAAAAAAATTAATAATTCCTCTTCAAATCTGGACCGCTATATTGGCATGTTCTGGCAATCTGCTACAAAAGTTCATTTTGTATCCTATTAATTTAAAATTTAACCTATCTTATAATGAATTACTCTAAAAAAAAAATCTATATACTAATTGATGTTTAGACTTAAATTCGTTCTAACTAAACGTATGGCAGACTATAGTCTTTAATTAAGTGAATAACTCTTGCTAGCCTGGGGCGATATAAAACGCAAAGAATCCGGACAGTCCATCTGTCACTTTGCTATCTGGTACCTAAAAATCTGTAGACGGAATCGCTTCGTCTAATCATAACTTGTTCGTTACATGCTCAATTGTTAACCCTCATTAGAAAACTCCTTTAGGCTTTTACTTATAGACAAGGAGTTACAGGGAATTCGATTTCTCTACCCAGCGCATGTTTTCTAAGCTCGTCCATCGGGGAATTTGTTACAGGCTGCGCAATATATAAAAGAGCTCCCAATGTGCCGATCCTTCCCAACCTCCCGACTGTAACACCCTCATCTCAGTCACGCTCAAAGCGTCGTAAATTACGGTGTCAGATCGGTTACCCGAGGTTTTCGTCGCTTTACACTTAGTCTGCGACGTCGGCAACTGAATCCCCCCACCTAGCACAAAGTTCACCTGATACCTCTCCGTTTCCTCTAATGAGGAGGGGACTTGCGGGCTCTTGGCCTGACCGTGACCTTCCACAAATCTCCAGTCTGAGAATCGAGACATGGTCATTATCTACGACTCTTAAAATTCAAGTTGATATAAATAACAAAGAGTACTTGATTACCCCAGTAATAGAAATTAAAAATTTTATACTCCCGAAAGGGGTGACCTAACAAAATGGAGCGAATACTTTCCTAGCAATAGAGTTTTTATAGTCCTGTGAGGCTATCGTTCCTAACAAATAAAGAAATCAAAATTGAAAATTGAACCTACTAAATTCCTATCACTACTCTAAAGTAATTTTGGTCTAACAGTATACTAGTTTTTAACCTTCTCATCATTTATTCCACTTCACATTCATACAAAAAAAAAATATTCAGTCACTGTGGGCATTCATTCTAAAGTTAAAACTGCTATAGACGCCAAAACACTCAATAATCTCTATCAAATAAACCCTAACAATTTCTAAATTCCAGGACTAATGTGAAATCAAATGAAGTTTTCTAATTAAAACAAAGTGGGAACTAATGCCCTATTAACTTAAATTAATGCCTCATACAAACTCTGCATAAAAGTTATCTATACGTGGATAGACATTATTTATATTTAAACAAATTAACAAAATTGATTGTTAACAATCAAATGCTGAAATCTAACCTAACACTTTAACTGTGTGTCTCACAATTTGAAATCTTCTTATCTTGACACTTGGTGTCTGAACAAATGAATCATCAAACTAGCACTTAAATGGAGCGAACTGAACTTCAGGTATTTACCTCATTGCCAATATATGATAGGTCCACAAGTGTTTTGCCAACGCTTCTTCTTTCTCTGCTATTCAGTTAAACTCTTTCTTTGGACTTATAGGGCTTTTGATACCCAGCTCGTTTTGAAGTTTAACAACAGAGGTTACTTGTTGCTCTATCAATTCTTAGATTGTAACTGCATTACATACTCTCATTAGAAACCCCCTTTAGACTATGACTTAAAAAAAACAAGGAGTTATAGGGGCTTTTTACCCAGCACATGTTTCAAGTCTCTCCACAGAGAAATTGGTTACAAGCACAGCAGATATCTAAAGCATCTAGGTTTCCTAATTAATCTTGAAGTTGAACCATTATTCATAACCTTCAATTAAAAATTAAAACAAAATATACTGTCGAACCCAGGTGTTAAATTACAACATGCTATTAATACAGAATAGCTTCTTCAAAAAAAAAAAAACTGAAATCTCTTTAAGGCCACAATCTAGGGCCTTTAACTCACATTCTAACACATGTTACTATGATCAAAATTCAACTAGCTCTAGTACACATCCTATAAGTCAAATCATTGGCAACCTGAACACGATCTGCACTCGGTGGGTTTCTTGACCCTGGTCGAACGGCGTACTTCAGTGCCGCCAGCATTGCCACCAATGACTCTATTAACTATCTCTAGCGGGTTTCTCAAGATTATCGTCTCTTGTGGTCCCTCTGGTTCTACTGTTGGATAAGATTGTAACATAACAATAAAAAGAAACTAAAGTTTTCCTACATTGTATCCTGACAGGTTGTACAAGCTCTTCAAAACGGTGTGTCATATTAAAACAAGGTTGTGAGACAACTCTTAATTATATACTATACTAAAATGAGGCTGAGCCAATTCTACACCAGGAGAACACGAAAACCCAAGATGTCGTTTCTCGTGTTGAGGGAGCGATGTCAGTAGGACAGAGTTTCCTGGTATTCCCTCTTATCTGGCACAACCGGTCGGGGTAAACAGTGGCGTCACGTGAAAGGAGGAAACATCTGATTCCCCCCCTCTCGCTCTAACTGCTGGGTCGATTTGGCTCATGTAAATAGTAACTCTTATTTTACATCTAAAATCTCTCATATAGCTCATTAAATAAAACGGTGTAAAACGGTGTACTATATAAGGATGAGGTTATGGCAATTTCTCTAAATGACACATTAACACTAAAACAAATTGTGAAAATCTTTAAAGATGGCAACAAACACTATAGCAAGGTTGTGAGGCGATATGCTGCACAAAGGTAATGTTGAGACAAATAACACACAAGCACTTAAACATGGTGTTAAAGCTCCTTTCAGCACTTAACACTAGAACACACGTTATAAAAAAAAAAACTGCAAACTGTTTAAAGTTCACCATAACATTAAGACAAAATTGTTAACACAAATAAAGAAAAGAAAAAAAAACTGGAAGTTTAGAACACACGTTATAGTTTAAAATAAAAAGAAAACTGCAAGCTCTTCAAAGTTTATCATAACACTAAGACATATTTGCTATTTAATATATAACCTAATATTGTAATTAATAAAGACCTATCTATATTAATTATTGTATACTGTTGCTGAAACTTAGGTAAATCAGCTTACACAAACCCCCAGTGCATAATATGTAATATTTTAAAAGAAATATTTCTATCGAGGCGATATTGCGGCCGTCAGCTACGCTTTACACATTAAGTGTACTTTCTTCTATCAACCTTTATCTACTATTTACAAAACTCTTTATCCAACTTTTTTCAATTCTTTCTCCTTCAACATCTTTCTGAATCTCTCTATCTCTTTCTCATCAACATTCAACGCTTTCTCACTCTTTTTATCACTTTCAACACCTCTTTCATCACCTCTCTCTCATCTCTCTTCCATCATTTTCTACACATTTCACTGCCTTTTCATCATATTTCATCGCCTTTTTATCACTTTCAACACCTCTTTCATCCCTCTGAAGTCTCTTCGAAACCCGTCATCGGGAACTGGATCCCGTTCTATTGCTCTAGCCTATCTTGATATCTCGGGAGTCCCTTCTGGGAATCTGTTCCTCCCCTGCCAATCCTTATCAGGGCTGGCGACCTACCCTCGTGTTTACAAGCAGGAAATTTCCTCCAATTCTCTCTCCCCCTGGTCAGCTCTATACGATCGCCTTACATTCTTCAGGGCGGGAGTCATCGCAGAATTTCGAGGAAAATTCCAAAGAACCCGTTTCCTCCCCTTTAATCTCCCCTTCGAGGAGATAAGCTCTTTCTGAGTATATTGAAACTAACTAGCCATGATGGCCTTCTGGTAGAGATGCTGTTCTCACTTCCTTTACTGTGTATCAGGATGAACTATTAATTATTTCTAGTGTAATAGTATTCCTATAGTCCTTTATGCACACTGGATTAGGTATTTACCTTGCTAACGACAAAGGAAAACCACTATACTTCGAGCCAGTTAAAACGTAATAAAGTTAGATAAGCAGTTTGTTTCAGCTAAATAGAAAGGGTAGCCTTGTCAAGGGAATTGGAGATATATGCATGTACAAAGTCAGTTGCCCTACAACTCTGTTAAAGCGGGTTACATCTAATTGTTGACATTAAACAATTCTGATTGTCTACATCTGCAATATGCTTTGACATGAGTAGCCCTGAAAACTTCAATATAAGATTTTATATTTTATGGTGTCACAGGTGAATTCTATGAATGACTGTTTCTTATGCAGCTTCCCTTCTTATTGTTCCTTCCCCCATTCCAGCCCGAACTCCTGTTCACTGCTTGTTGGCTTAAAAAAAAAATTGTTGTCGATTGTTGGCTTATCCCTCTTACACCTTTCATTACATCGTGTAATTTATCCTGACCTGGTTTGATTTAGCGCACCTTCCTATCAGAATTTCGTCGGGGTACAGTGCTGGATATTTAGCATGCATACTTGTGATCGTACCAAACATCTTGCCTCGCTAAGACATGGCTGCCGCAGTGATTTCAGTGGTATGATGGAGTAGAAACCTAGCTTTAGACACATCTGATCAGATTCGGGTTGGCGCTACTATACCTTGCGTACTTTATTTGGTATGTCTTTTAGTTGGTTTTGTGAGGTCTGAGCGAAAGCCAGGTGCATCGCCTGCAGATGGATGTATATAGAGTAAATCTCTATATTTTATAAATGATGCATTTATTTCCGATGATTTCTTTACATAGTACCACAGTGACCCTTCCTTCAGCAGATTCATGTCAAGTGGCTTATACGCTCTGTAGCGTCCATTGGGATATAATGTTTTATATTATTCTTCACTCACGTCCATCTTCGTGAGCAACATAGTCCTATTATATAATATAGAGGTCCTACATACAACATCGCATGCTCCGGTGTCCATTGTTCATACCACGCAAGATATCCTTCTTAATCTTCTATGCCTATTCCCGATCTCTCAGAAATGTAATCCTTGCTACTGGTTACCACTGCCTAATACCACATTCCATAAACTATGAAAGCCGATGTCGAAACGAATCTTAGGTCTGTTCTCCTGTTATAAGATCCTCCTTTGTTATAGACCTCTGCTGTCCAAACAATCTGGAGTTGGTGAAATAGATAAGGGTCTCTAGAGGGGCTTATCAAAACCAGTCAAGTGTAAACTTACACGAGGTGCAAGGCTTACTATTATTGTTCATCTAAAGTTATTCGAAACTATACATTTGATAGGTTGCCAGGTCTGCATATTGCATTTAGTTCTGAAATAATGTTATTAGCTTCCAAGGATGCAAGATGTAATGAAACGATTTCGTCCTTTGGCTGGGTTAGGGAAAGAAACAGCGAATTTCATTACTTCCAAAAAAAAAAAACTTCCTATTAAATTCTGTACATGGATCACCACACGATAAGATCATCATAAGATTGGATACGAAACAACTAAGTGATAAAATATAAGTTCACTAAAGAATTTGGCACCATTTGGTTGTCCATATCTACCAAAGATGATTTGTTAATATTTGATGATTATTGTAATCCCCATTACACGGAATGACTGCTTCCCTTGACAGAGGCACACACCCGTCTATCAGAATATATCTTGATGTCCACCTCCCATTGCCTTATAAAGGTCCAGAATTACTAACAAAAACAGGAGCTAAACACTTACTGATCCTACTTTCGTGTAATCTCATCTTGCCTTCTGCTGGCAAATATTTACGGTAACTTAATACTCATCGAAATGTTTTATCTGTCCTTGACCAAGGGGAAATGTTCCAGACGGGAAGGTTTCATGAAATCTTTCTTAGGTTAAAAATTCTGCACGTTTATTGCATTTCAAGGTGACCTCATACCAGTGTACACAGGATATTTAAGATCATATGCAGTTGGAGGCATCATGAAAAGAATCGGTTGCCCGACGTGCCTTTTTAGCCGCCGTTTTGAAATTTCGCTGTGATTGTATTTCGACATGTAATCATCTGTAGTAAATTATGCCATATCTAAAATTATGATCCTATTCAACGTTTCAATGAAGCAAGCAAATCTATACGCCTTCCTAAGATATCGGGGTTAAGTTTTAAACGAAAATGCATATTCATATAAGGTTAACAAAATAATCAAAATACTGTATTATTTATTTAGTATGCGTTTCCAGGGATCTATAACGGTTGTTACCAAAAAGAAAAATTGATCATTACACAAAATAAAGGCTAAGGAAGAGAATTTCGGGAAGGTATGTTTAAATTTGTTTACGATCGATATTCGAAGCGAGCACTTAGACCTGGACATTCTGTTCATATATGGACATAAAATTAAGATAAGCAATAATAATATCGGATAAGAGAATGAAATACTAGTATGCTATTAAACCTTTCGGATGAGATCACCAGACAATACAGGAAAACAATGATTGAAAACGTTTATAAATTAATTAAGTCCATGAACTATATGCATTAGATAAGAGGATAAATGCTCCAGATCATTATATTGAAACGATAAATACCATATAGATAAGAGAGGACAAAAGGCACAATCTGGCAAAATCAACAAAAAAATGTGTCTCCATATCTATCGAGTGGAAAAATTTGTGTTGGATAAATTACTTGAAATAAATCGTTAAGCCTTGGTTTACAAATTATACGTCATGTTGAACCTATAAAGAAATAATGGTGAAGAATTAAGAAGGGATGGAACATCTCAAGCGTGAATCCTTAAATACAGTAATATGACTGGAGATCTTAATAAAATTAAACAAATTCATAGGCACCTATGTGTATATACAACCACTCTATAGAGTAAATATACACGCGTTCATCGACCGCCATTTTGAAAATTTTACCGTGATTCGGTCGTCACGCAGACATTGTGAATTATACCATATCGAGAATAAATTGGTAATTCAACGATTTAAAGGAGCGAGCTAAGCTATACGCTTGTCTACAATATCGGGGTTAGATTTTAAAGAAAATCGTATATTCACATAAAGTTGACAAAAATTAAATCAAATACTGCGCATGACACTGTACCTTAGTCAAGAGAATGAACGCTTTAAACGAAGTGTTGAATAAAACACACAATACTTAGTTATTTAGTAAAATCAAACTGCTAAAGCCATAAAGGCGTTCTGCCTTCCCACAACCGAGAGATTGAAATATAATATGGAGGTTGTCCCTGGATACATTATATCTATTCAATGCCTGATTAAAAAAAAATATCAATTAGTGTGCATCTCCAATTGCGAAAGGAAAAAAAAAATAAATACATAATACAGATTCATCTAAAGTTGCTAAGATATAGTTACATAAACGATGTCAATAAATATTGCTGCATCATTTTACAAAATGTAAGATGAAATAAGTGGATTACAAAATTAAAAATAAACAAAGCTAAAGGCCCATGGATAAGAAAAGCTACATAAATATAATTATTAATCAAAAACGAAGATTATGTCCAGACCTTTTTCTCATATTGCTATATATTGCAAAAAAAAAAATACTTCGAGGTAAACGTTGTCTTGGTCAGCAAAAATATTGACAAATCACAAATTGGCTAAATGGAAACGACAAGCGAAATTATTAAGACAATTAAAGATTTAAAATATATAGAAATAATAAAAGGAGTCAGTATGAAATAACTTTAAAGAAATTGAATTAAAAGATTAATTGTAAGCCTATATGAGATCAACTTAATCGCGTGATATTGTACGTTTCTCCTTCAAACTAGATAAGAAAAAACAAAGATCTTCAATCTTTGTGTTTACATTGATAATGCTCGACATTGGAAAGATAAGGGAAAACCAGGTGTACTATGTCAATATCAAAGTTCAAAACATCTCCAGATTTATCAAGTGGATCCAATTTGCTAAAAGAAATAATTAAATATTAAATCTATTAATCTTGAAATAAATCGTATTGACCTACTAATAAAGGAAATATCGATGAGAAACTAACGGAGATGGAAGATTTCAGGCATGAAGCCTTAAATATAGAAAACACAAAAAAAATTTTGAAATTAATAAATCGTACGTCGATGCATAAAAAAAAATAAATGCCTTGAACTATTATCTAGATAACGTTAAATATTACAAAATTAAAGAATAGCTAGGAGGGTGTTCTAAGAAACTTCAAAAATATCTTCAGCCTTATTGAGTGGAAATTCTGCGGGACGGAAATAATTAAAATATTATTAGATTAAAAAAAAATTATATACTATTAAACTGTAGGAAAAGAAAATAAGCTTAATTTATCCTATAGTAAAGAAGGTAATGATGAAAACAAAGGAAGATAGAATATTTAAGACGGGAAAAACCTACCCGCAAAAGCGGGAAGGACAGTAAGACCAACCTTTCAAGTCGAGAGCTAGCAGCGGACTGTCCTCTCATTGTTTTCTCACTTTCCAGCTAAAGTCTGTACATGTGTTTTCTCCACATGTCCTTCCCCCCTCGAAAACATCTTGCATGCACATCTGTTGTTTTTCACGTCAATCATCCCCCCTCTCTCCAGATGTGGACGCTACTCCCACTTGTCAATCAAAAGACACCCCTTGAGATTCTAAATTTGGGGCTCGCGTGAAATTCTCAGGTTTCTGAGAAAACAATATTTCTAGGCTTAAGTTAGCGTCCCTAAATTTCATTATCTATACAAAGTAAGGAACCATTTCGCCAATATTCGAAACTTAAAGAAAGAAAAAAAATGGTACACTTTAACATAAGACGCTTCTGTAGATTTGAAATTGAAAGGTTAGAACAATTGTGGAACTGAGAAATAAAAAGCTCGTGGGTTTCTATTTAAGCCTAACGTATTTCTTTTATATACTAACAATTATCCAGTGAAAATTCATAAAATTGTAAAAGGGCGGCATGAGTAACGTATTTTTTTTTTTTAAATAAAGCTCTTATCAAAAACCATTGATAAGCGAAAAAATTGCTAACAGTTATCCATCGAAAATTCATAAAATTGACAAAAGGGCGGCATGAATAACGTATTTAAAAAAAATAAAGCTTTTATCAAAACCAATGATATGCAGAAATTGCTAACAGTTATCCAGTGAGAATTCATAAAATAGTTAACGCGCGCACGAGCCAACAAGGATGCAAGGGATTTGTTTCCTCCACAAAATTTAAATTCAAATTGTTTTCTTTTCTTTAAATAAGTAAATATATAAAAAATGTCTGATGATAACAGGAAATTATTATGGGCGGAAGAAATAGAGCAATCAGAAGTCCCGACTCCAATTTATATAAAAACTAAAAAAGGCCTGAATGGAGAAAAATTATGCACAATTGATGCCACGCTTTTAAAACAAATTTTAGATCGTTGTCAAATCCCATATGTTTTTGAAGATGAGGCAGTTACTGCACGAAAACGACAACGACAATCAAAAGAACATTGCATTTCATCCTCTGATGATGAAGAAAATCCAAAGAATCCTAGAATTCAATTAGACAATCAGAGCCGTAATAATAAAAATGATTTGGACGAATTGGCGGAGGGTCACGATGAGGAAGGACCTTGGTGTGATGTCCCAAAAAGTAGAAAATCAGAATTCCTCCTGTTATTGTTGAAAATGTGAACGATTGGAAATTGCTTTGTAAAGAACTAAACAACTTAGCTGATGAACCATTCCAAGCCACCATATCAGGACCTAAGCATATTATCAAAGCTAAGAATATAGGAGACTTCAAAAAGATCCGTGAATATGTTCGTTTAAATAACGGCGGCTACTCCTATAAATTACAAGAAGAAAAACCTTTAAAGGTAGTCATAAAAGGAGTTTCAACCAGTTTTAAAATTGAAGACATTGCAGTTGAATTATCCCACTTAGGCTTTAAAGAGGCTTCAGTAAAAAGGCTTCACCGCCAATCGTCAAAGCAGGCAATGAACATAGTTCTTGTTGAACTTCCAAAATATGATTCCAACAAGAATATTTATAATCTGACTGACCTGCTGTACCAGAAAGTGGTCGTTGAATCCTTCAGATCTCCCAAAAAGGTCACCCAATGTTTCAATTGTCAAGGGTTTGGCCATGGGCAATTGAATTGCTTTCTAAAACCTAAATGTGTCAAATGCGCCGAAGCTCATCATACCAAAGATTGCCCGAAAAAATCGAAGCAATATTCACCCAAGTGTGTAAACTGCGGGCAAGCTCACACGGCCAATTATCGTGGCTGCCCTGCGTTCCCAAAAATTCCCAACCAGTCTCTTAACCAACGACCACAAATTCCCAAGGTATCTTCATATAATCATAGCAATGTTACCAAAGACAACAGCGCAGTGCAGGAAAGTACTTTTAAGCCTAGTTATGCAAGTGTATCGAAACAAAACTTTGCGAATCAAAATATTAAAGCTCTTTGCGAAAAGCTATTAAGCATTATTGGCGAAGTTCTAAAATGAATACAAATATGATTTTAAAATTAGTAATCTGGAATGCCAATGGAATTTTAACTAAAAAAGATGAACTACTCTATTTTTTGGAATATAATGAAATCGATATAGCACTAATCTCAGAAACTCATTTGAAAAATTCTAAAACTCTTAATCTTAGAAATTACGACGTTATTAGGATGGACCGTCTTATTGGGAGAGGAGGAGGAACGGCTATTATCCTCAGAAATTTCTTCAAGTATAGAAAGATTATTGTTAAGACTGATTATTTGGAAAATACTACTATAGTATTTAAACCTGATGGAAAAACCAGCCTGCAAATTTCTTCTGTTTATCGCAAACCAGATCAACTATTGAAATGTGAGGATTTGAGTAAATTATTTCAAAATAATCTTGTCATCGCTGCAGGAGACTGGAACTCCAAACATCCATTATGGGGCTCTAGTAAAAGTAATCCGAGTGGAATGGTTCTTCATGAGTTTTCGGAATCTGCAGGGTTGGACATAATAGCTCCTTCCTTGGCTACTCACTACAGTCATATTGGTCATCCTGACTTCTTGGACTTTGCGGTTTTCAAAAATGTGCCGTGGAATTTTGAAATTACCACAGTAGATGCATTATCTTCTGATCACTTACCTGTGGTTTTAAGGCTGGCATGTCCTAAATATGATTTTTCTATGAAAGTAAATAAGAACACAAACTGGATATATTTTCAGCAAGATTTAATCAATAATCCACCTCCCAGATCCCCTTTAAATTCTACTATAAATATTGATCTTGAAATTGGAACCCTCAACAAAACCATTCTTAATACTTATTCTAAAAATACAATAGTTTCTCCCATAGTTAAACCGCATTTGCCTATTTTTATTAAAACCATTATCAGAGAAAAGAATAAAGCTAGAAAGAAATGGCAGTCAACATGGGACCCCAGACACAGAGAAATGTATCTACTTTTTCAAAAGAAAGTGAATATTATATTAAAAAAGTACAACCAGCAAAGTCAAAATGATCTTATCAACAGCGCGTTAAATACTCCAAACACCTTCTGGAGACTAGTGAAGTCAACTCGAAAAGAATCGGAAATTAAAAATATTAATGTGGATGGTGATATTCTACATTCAGATGAAGAAATTGGCAAGGCTTTGGCATTTAATTTCTCAAAACACTTTTCCATAGTTTCAAAAGAAGCCCTAACAAATCATCCAACCTTAAATGAAACTCGAATGTCTCTTGATAACAACGAAAATATTTTGAAACTTACATCACCACAAGAAGTAAAACAAGAAATAACAAAACTTTCTGCAAACAAGGCGCCTGGTCACGATGAAATAACTACCAAATTAATCAAAAACCTACCTATAAAATGGGTTGTATTTTTAACTAGCATCTTCAATGCATCTATTAATCTTTGCTACTTTCCAAAGATATGGAAGCATGCTATAGTTATTCCCATACCAAAAAAGCAACTATCTAAATCCCTGGATGATTTTAGGCCAATTAGTCTCTTGCCGATATTTGGAAAAATATTTGAGCGGATCATCCTTAAAAGACTCCAGACCTATATAGATACAAGAAATGTTCTAATTCCACAGCAATTTGGGTTTAGAGCAAATCATTCAACAACTCACCAATTGATTACCGTTATTGATTTCATACAAACTCGCAAATCCCTTAACGAAGCTGTTGGAGTAGTGCTTTTAGACTTAAAAAAAAGCTTTCGATATGGTTTGGCACAGAGGCCTCATCATTAAATTAACTTCTTATAATTTTCCTCAGAAATTCATCAGGTTCCTGAAGAATTATCTTCAGGATAGAACGTTCTCCGTAAAAGTTGGAACATATATATCAAGTCCTCGGCAAATAGAATCTGGTGTTCCTCAAGGCTCAATATTGAGTCCTATACTTTTCAATTTATACATCAATGATATTCCACATATCCCACAATGCCGACTAGCTCTTTTCGCTGATGATACTGCCCTGTTATCCAGCTCGCGTTCCCCAGATATTTTAATTTCCCGCCTTCAAAACTATCTTGAAATCATTTGCAATTGGTGTGATAAATGGAAACTCAATCTGAATCCAAAAAAATCTCAAGCAATTATCTTTCCTCCACAAAATAGCTTCAAGTTCACACCCAGGACAAATCTTATAATTTACTCATCTCCCATAAATTGGACCCAGCAGGTCAAATATTTGGGAGTCACTTTCGATTCCAAACTGAAATTCACCAGCCACGTGAAAGATATAATAAGAAAATCTAAAATAGCCAAAGCCTCATTATCCAATATGTTCAGTTCAAAAAGTGGTTTATCTGTTAACCAAAAATTTACTTTATACAGAAGCTGTATTCTCCCTATAGTAACATACGCATTGCCTGTATGGTTTAAATACATAACCTTGACTGATAGGAAAAGAATAGATGCATTCATGAGAATTTGTTTAAGAAGTACTGTAAATGCCCCATTTAATCTATCAAATGCAATTTTAAAGCAGGACTTAAACCAGCCTAATATAGAAGAAATATACATATCCTCGACCCAGAAATTATATCTAAAACTCTCTACTTCTCAAAATCCAGTTATACAAGAATTGTTCCAATTTGATGGAGACCTCAATCCAAGACATAAAAGACCTGGACTTCACTCTACCTGAACTGTGACCTTCCAGTCAGTTCTGAAGGCCATTTTTTAGAAATTCTTGATGCCTAACATCCACGACAAAGTGACTCGTGAGCTTTATGCTCGAATGGTACACTGTAAATTTGAGAGGAAATAAATAAATAAAATTGTAAAAAGGCGGCATGAGTAACGTATTTTTTTTTTTTTTTTAATAAAGCTCTTATCAAAAACCATTGATAAGCGAAAAAAAATTGCTAACAGTTATCCATCGAAAATTCATAAAATTGACAAAAAGGCGGCATGAATAACGTATTTAAAAAAAATAAAGCTTTTATCAAAACCAATGATATGCAGAAATTGCTAACAGTTATCCAGTGAGAATTCATAAAATTGTAAAAAGGCGGCATGAGTAACGTATTTTTTTTTTTAAATAAAGCTCTTATCAAAAACCATTGATAAGCGAAAAAAATTGCTAACAGTTATCCATCGAAAATTCATAAAATTGACAAAAAGGCGGCATGAATAACGTATTTAAAAAATATAAAGCTTTTATCAAAACCAATGATATGCAGAAATTGCTAACAGTTATCCAGTGAGAATTCATAAAATTGTAAAAAGGCGGCATGAGTAACGTATTTTTTTTTTTTTAAATAAAGCTCTTATCAAAAACCATTGATAAGCGAAAAAAAATTGCTAACAGTTATCCATCGAAAATTCATAAAATTGACAAAAAAGGCAGCATGAATAACGTATTTAAAAAAAAATAAAGCTTTTATCAAAACCAATGATATGCAGAAATTGCTAACAGTTATCCAGTGAGAATTCATAAAATTGTAAAAAGGCGGCATGAGTAACGTATTAAAAGAAATATAAAGCTTTTTTTCAAAAACCAATAAAAAATAAGGGTCACTTCTTTTATCGAGTGGAACTGAGAAATAAAAAGCTCGTGGGTTTCTATTTAAGCCTAACGTATTTCGATAATATGGCGTGCATTTTCATATCTTAAACTTGAGTAAAAATTTTTTTTTTTTTTTAATTAAAATATGCAATGATACCTAATTTCTTAATCTCAGGGAATTCGCAGGCCTACTTCTTGCAAATTTAAATTTTATTAAATTTGGATTTTCGGAAGACTTCGGCCCCACGTTAAGTGGCGCTAATTGTAGTGTCCTAAAGCCAGGACCTTCTACATCTAGATGACTAAACTCCATCCTTTGACTTAGACATACAAATGTAACACTCGCCAAATACTTACACCAGCATATATAATAACCAAATTTACACTCAGGTATACACTCGATATTGTATGACGAACACAGGAACTCATATAAATAATCAAAATATGTGGTTTGTTTAAGATGACATTTTTGGGACGTAAGATACGCTCTTACATTGCATCATACACAGTAAATATTGTATACACTCGAATTAACATTTGTCTTGTAATTGAGCTTCGATTATAAAAACATTTATATCTTGGTCTCCTTTAGCATATAAAGAAATTCAGGTGTATACATATTCTCCGTTTATGATAAGGCAATGAACCTCTTATAATACACTCAATATCCACAGCATACGCACCAAAGTTCATGTGTGATCTGTGATTTTATATAGACATTAGTACACATTAAAATTTACCACATCAACTTTTATTCGACAAATAAGGGATATATTAAAAAATAAAATGTAAAACAAATTGTATTTACTATGACATGACATAGTTAAGTAAAATATGAGCCTATAACACCTCATTCAAGGCGATCTTGCTTGGGCGAAATAATCTATCTATTAATACATGAGTAAGTCCCTCTCTCACTATGAACTCGCTATAAATGGCAAGGCGTCTTTATCAAAAAAAAAAATCCTTTCTACCTACCATGACTTCGTCATGTATACATATATCTCTTTACGATGAAATTTTAGAGTGAAACTTACCTAAACACCTCGACGACTTACTTCTCGCCCGGTGGGAAATATTCGTCTGCCCCTCTTGAAAACCGCGTCAAAACTTGACTGGTCCCTTGGTCCAGTCCCCCAAAATTCTCGCCCCCTATCCCTTTTTTTTTCAGCGCCCTCAATCTCTAACTCCCACAGAATAATAAACCTTGAATATACTAAATTCTCGAAATATTAAATAGGAAGATAATATTACTATAGTTAAAATTTAGGGAATAAAAATAATATTTTATTTAAAAAATATTATGAATTAAGAATATTCTAACTCAGCTTATGAAATTTATCTGTCTTATTGAGAGAAATATTATTTTATTAAATTTTTATTTTTAAGGAAAATTATGAATTAGAAATATTCTTACACGGCTTACTAAATATTAACCAAATTCAGAATTTATCTGTCTTATTGAGAGATAAATATTATTTTATTAAATTTTTATTTTTAAGGAAAATTATGAATTATAAATATTCTTACACGGCTTACTAAATATTAACCAAATTCAGAATTTATCTGTCTTATTGAGAGATAAATTTAAATTAACAATGGAATTAAAATCCAATTTAGGATGCTACCCCTCTGAGAGACTTATATGCTAATTTCTCCTTTAAGAAATCCCAAGAATATTAATAAATGGTCCCCATCCATCAAAATGTCGTGTCATAGGTTATATATATAAGAATTAAAAGGTAGGTTTTACAAAGTCGCATGCTGGATGTCCGTTTCTTCTTGTTGAGGTGGCTTCTCCACTGCCCGTCAGCTCTCTGCTTATGTTGTGGTTGGACTCCTGCTCCTGTTTTCGTCGGGCTCCTGACCAGGGCTGTGCCTTCCTTGATATATCTTAGTATCCACGGGTATCCGCGTCCAGCGCTGCGTCTCCCTCTCGGCTTGATCTTTGAACCACCGTCGGCCATTGCCGTGGGACATCCATCTGTATCCATCTTAATCAGGGGCCGATATCATCCTCCTCCAGTAGATCTTGGAATCGTGTCCAGGGCTGCGTCTCCCCCCCCCCCCCCCCCCCCCCCCCCCGGCTTGGTCTTTGAACCACCGTCGGCCATTCCCGTGGGACATCCATCTGTACACCAAACACTTTCGGCGAGACACTGCGTGTATGTACATAGGATGTAAAAGAGTGTTTACATCTTTGTTGGGTCTGTTTGGTGAAATGTGACCCAACAAAGCTTATCATCCACTCCTGTCCTATATTTAAACCTCCCATATGTTTATATAAAATAGCCCTAATCATGCGCCGTCTCGTGGTTTCACACTGCAGATTTAATATTTACTTTACTCAAAATCGGTCTTCCGTTAATATTAACCTTTATAAATAGTTTAAAACTTTATATATATATATACCATTTGTACCATAATACTTATAAGTCGCGCTTCATTGTTCGCCTGTTGAAGGGTTTTTACCTGAAAGCTTGCACCTATGCATCAATAAAAGAAACTCGTCTTCCTTCACCATGTTTTTCGTCTAATTTCAAATCAGGAAGAATTCTCTATCTATATCTATGATATATGTTGGGCAAATCTATGAATCTATGAATGAATTTTTTTTTTTTAAACTTCGAGTACTGCGCTGTTTTTTTATTTATATCCTGATAATGGGTTGAGGGTTCACTAATATTAAATGAATGGCTTGTGTTGTGGATATGCTGGTATACAAGAGAAGGGATCCTAGTAGCGTAGTTATACCTGACCTGTGAAGGGCTGTTGAGTCCTCCCCCCGCCCCCCCCCCCCCCCCCCCCCCAAAAGCTTGTATTTCCGTTATATATTTAAAAAGAAACTCTTCCCTCAGCGAATTGTCTTTTATTTATAATTTACCGAAAGGATTATAATATTAACAAATAACTTAATATTTTCACAAGTTTTGACATCTCAATAATGTTTAAGTTTTAATGAAACATTTAGAAAGCTTTTCAATTAAAAAATGTAAAATAAAAAATAATTTTCAATATTTATATTTCGTATTATATTTTCGTGTATTTTTATTTGTGTGTGAAAACCCTATAAAATGCATTGATGAAAATATATATAATTAAACAAATTATCATCATCAAAGCTATAGCGGTGCTTTCTTTGCATCGTGTAAACAGTGGGTTGTCTTACGTTATATTTCAACTTTTAAGTGCCGCGTAAGTAAACCTAAATATTAAATCAACATGGATACAAATCTTATTTTGGAAAAATTAAGATCAATAGGTCTGACAGATAATAAGGCAGAAGAAACTATAAAGAATCAAAACTTAACCGTAGAATTGTGTGCCATAATTGACTTAGCTAAAACATATAGGCAATTTCCAATTCCAAAACCTATGGGAAATATTCTTTACAAAATTGCAACAACCATGAAACCTCAAATTAAACATATGAAAAATTTTGTAATTAAATATGTGTCACATGCACAAATTGATTCAGAGAATAAACTCAAATGTGCACTTGATTATTTACTGAATAATCCCATGGAACCAATTGATGTACCGGCATTTGAACGAGCCATAGGAATTGGTATTTCTTTTTCTGATGATGAAATTTCAAAAAATATTGATATTGCTCTAGAAAAATCAAGGGAAGAATTGCTAACCAAAAGGTATAACTACAATACAGGACCTTTATTTGGCTCTATTATGAACTCATTAAAGTTTGCTGATGCCAAAAAAGTTAAGGCAGAATTTGAAAGGAAGCTATTAGAAATTTTAGGGGAAAAAACAGAAAGTGATCTTCAAAAACCAGTTAAAGCACAAAGAATAAAAACAAAGAAGTAAACAACACAAACAGAGATGCCACCAATAATGGAAACCAGGTAGCATCAGTGGGACCAGTTACCATTGGAGAACTTATGCAGAAGTTGGATTTCCACAAACCAGGAGAAAATTATAAAGCAGATAACTATGTTATAACACCCAACACAATGAACCTGTTGAAAGAACACTTGGAAAAAACCTATGGCCAGGTACGGACAAGGTTTCCACCAGAACCTAATGGTATTTTACATATTGGCCATGCAAAAGCTATTAATATCAATTTTGGATATGCCAAGGCACACTATGGTATCTGTTTCCTGAGATTTGATGATACCAATCCAGAAAAGGAGGATGATAAGTTCTTCTGTAGCATTCATGAGATGGTGGAGTGGCTAGGCTACGAGCCGAGTTACATCACTCATTCTTCAGACTACTTTGACCAGCTGTATGAGTATGCTCACCAGCTGATTGCCAGGGGCAAGGCCTACGTGTGCCATCAAAAGTCTGAAGAGATCAAGGGTTACAATCCTCCCCCATCCCCATGGAGGGACCGCCCCATTGAGGAGAGTAAACTGCTGTTTGAAGATATGGCCAAGGGGAAGTTTGCTGAGGGAGAAGCCACGTTGCGGATGAAAGTGACATTGGAGGAAGGTAAGCAGGATCCTGTGGCATACCGTATCAAGTATGTGCCTCATCCACGTACTGGCAATAAGTGGTGTATCTACCCAACTTACGACTTCACCCACTGCCTCTGTGACTCTCTGGAGAACATCACACACTCCCTGTGCACCAAAGAGTTCCAGTCACGTAGATCATCGTACTACTGGCTGTGCAATGCCTTGGATATCTACTGCCCTGTGCAGTGGGAGTATGGCCGGCTCAATCTCAACTACACCGTGGTGTCCAAGAGGAAAATTGGCAAACTTATAGAGACAGGCCACATCCAGGATTGGGATGATCCTCGACTCTTCACTCTACCTGCTCTTAGACGTCGCGGATTCCCGCCAGAGGCCATCAACAATTTCTGTGCCCAGATGGGAGTGACTGGTGCCCAGACCACAGTAGACCCAGAGATGCTGGAGGCTGTGGTGCGGGACACTCTGAATGTGAGTGCCCCACGTTTCATGGCTGTGTTGGAGCCGCTCAAGGTGATCATCACCAACATGCCACAGCTGGAGATGAAGGTCACAGTACCCCTGCTGCCCTTCGACTCCACCAAGGGCAGCTACTCCACTGTACTCTACCCCACTCTCTACATCGAAGCCTCAGACTACCGCAACCAGGCAGACTCTGGCTTCTACCGACTCACCTCCTCCCAGTCAGTGGGACTACGCCACGCCGGGCTGGTGATCCACTTCACCAAGGAAATCCGCACAGAAGATGGCCACCTAGAAGCCATCCAGGTGACCTGCTCCAAGGTAGACGACTGCAAGAAGCCAAAGGCCTTCATCCATTGGGTGTCCAATCCCCACATGTGTGAAGTACGGCTCTACAACCGGCTCTTCCTCCACAAGAACCCAGAAGATACTGAAGAGGTTCCAGATGGCTACCTGTCCGACATCAACCCTGAATCCATCACTCTGCTGCCCAATGCCATGGTGGTGAAGGCTGTAGCCTCCCTCATGCCCTTCAAGACTCTGCAGTTTGAGAGGATCGGCTACTTCTGTGTGGACCCAGATTCCACTCCCTCTCGCATGGTCTTCAACCGCACCTGTAACTTGAAGGAAGATTCCAGGAAGGAATAATTTCTCTCCACACTACAGATTTTATATTTTTTATGTTTAATTGTGTTTCTAGAAACTGTCTTTCTTTTTTTGGAATAAATGTTCTCCACACTTTTATCAACATTTACATTTGGTGATACAGTGACCACGGTTCAGCAACCTTTTGAATCAGAAGAGTTGAAATTTACAAAATTTTAAAGTTTTTAAAGAGCCACAAAATTTTTTTCTTGCCAACAATGAATAGTACTCGCTTAAAGTTTTCATTTGTGAGAGTGTAATACAAGAAAATAAGACCTAATCCAAATAATTTATTCGTATGTGACGTTTTGGCAACAGCATTGTCACCATCATCAGGCAAAAGAATAAAAAAAAGGTTTTTTTTTTTTCATTTTTTTATTGATAAGGCACAATTTTGATTATAGATTATATACACAAGGTAATAAGACCAAATAAATAAATAGTGTGTGACGTTTTGGTAACAGCGTTGTTACCATCTTCAGACATAAGTACTGAATATATTTCATTTTATCTTTATCATTCAGTACTTTTGTCTGAAGATGGTAACAACGCGGTTACCGAAACATCACACACTATTTATTTATTTGGATTTGATCTTATTACCTTGTGTTCATTTTTTTATTCTTTTGTCCGATGATGGTGACAATACTGTAGCCAAAATGCAACACACTAATAATTATTTGGATTATGTCCTTTTACTTGTATTATAATCTATAATCCAAATTGGGCCTTATAATTTATGAGAGTACTACACACAGCATCACATCCAAAGAGCCGCATGTGACTAGCGAGCCACAGGTTTCCAAACCCTGGAATAGAACAATGAAATATTAACACTTGCTTCTCAATTTTCTGGTCCAAAATACAAACATAAGATATCCTACTCTATTTGTCTTAAATAGAGAATCAACTGTGCATTCACATCTAAATAAAGAAGAAATAACAAATGAAAACATTAAAACACAAATGTTTCTTTTTACAAATAATGATAAAGCACAATTTGGATTATAGATTATAAGACAAGAAAATAAGACCTAAAATAATTTAATAGTGTGTGATGTTCGGCAACAGCATTGTCACCATCATCAGACAAAAGAATAAAAATGAAAAAAGATTTTTGTTGTCTGAGGATGGTGACAATGCTGTTGCTGAAACGTCACACACTATTAAATTATTTGGATTAGGTCTTATTTTCTTGTATTTTTACAAATAAATCAAACTTCTACTGTCCTTATTGCGATGAAAAAATATTGGGAGGGCTTCACTCATCAGTGCTGAACCCTCCCAGCGGTTTCACCAATTTAATCTACCAGACCGCTTCTTTAGATCTCTAATACTGTATTGGATCATTCTGATTATATATGCTACACTGAAGGGTGGAATCTTAGAAATGGTATGTAACATATAAAAGCAGAATGATCCAATTTAATATTAGAGCTCTAATGAAGCGGTCTGGTAGATTAAATTGGCAACCACTGGGAGGGTTCACCACTGATTAGTCAAAACCTTCCAATATATTTTCATTGCAGTGAGAACTAGAAGTTTAAACAAGATAACAGATAAGGAAAAATAGTTTTTAAGACAACTTGAAATATTCTTCTTAGAATTAAAAGAAACGTCACACACTATTAAATTATTTGGATTAGGTCTTATTTTCTTGTATCTATAATCCAAATTGTGCTTTATCAATGTAGAAGGGTCGTTTAAAACCCGAAAGCTTGTAAACTCATTAAAAGTATGATATTACGATGCACTAGCGCATCAATTGTTATGAAATTTCAAAACTATTATAGACGCGTATGATTCTTTTTAAAATTAAACCATTTCTACTGCTCTTACTGAAATGGAAAAATTAATGGGAGGGCCTGGCTCATCAGTGGTGAACCCTCCCAGCAGTTTCGCCAGTTTAATCTACCATCTGTTATGAAAATTTGAAGCTAATTTAGACGCATAAGGTTCTTTTTGAAATTAAACAATTTCTACTGCTCTTACTGCAATGGAAAAATTAATGGTAGATTAAACTGGCAAAACTGATGGGAGGGTTCATCACTGATGAGCCAGGCTCTCCCATTAATTTTTCCATTGCAGTAAGAGCAGTAGAAATTGTTTAATGAAATCTGTTATGAAAATTTGAAGCTAATTTAGACGCATAAGGTTCTTTTTGAAATTAAACAATTTCTACTGCAATGGAAAAATTAATGGTAGATTAAACTGGCAAAACTGATGGGAGGGTTCATCACTGATGAGCCAGGCTCTCCCATTAATTTTTCCATTGCAGTAAGAGCAGTAGAAATTGTTTAATTTCAAAAAGAATCTTATGCATCTAAATTAGCTTCAAATTTTCATAACAGATGGGTTCACCACTGATGAGCCAGGCCCTCCCATTAATTTTTCCATTGCAGTAAGGGCAGTAGAAATTTTTTAATTTTAAAAAGAATCTTACAAGTCTATAATAGTTTAGAATTTTCAAAAGTGTAATAAAGAATGTTATCCTCGGAGATTTATATTTGATTTATCTAAAGAAGAAATGTTTGTAGGTAAGTGATGGTATTTAGAAAATAAATTTACAACTATCTAGAGAAAGATTTGGAAGGAGTTTTAAACCCAGAGTGAAACACCCTCGTATTTGTTGGTTGACGTTAATCAGCAAGAAGTATTTGGAAGTTAAAAAAGAAAAGTCTTTATTTCTTTTTGGCTAACATCAGACATAATACAAGGGGGGATCAATAAATAAGGTGAATTATCTTATTTCTCAAAAATTAAAAAAGCAAAAATAATTTAAACCACAGAATATTAAAATATAACATCGAGAGACTATTTAAGGTGTTCTGTTCTTTTTTCCAACGCGCGGCGCGAGACTTATAAATAAACTAAAATGGAAGCTCCCTTGAAGGATTGCACCACGCTTGAACAACGTGCAGTTATTCGTTTCTTGAATGCAGAAGGTATTCAAACATCTCAAATATGCCATAGAATGAAAAATATCTATGGTGAGTCTTGTTTGTCTCAAAAAAACATTTATAAATGGGTTAACGAGTTCAAAAATGGACGAATTACATGTACCGATATTGAGCGCCCTGGACGACCAAGTGTTACAGCGACGCCAAACGCGATAAATGCGGTAGAAAACTTAATTTTGGAGGATAGAAAAATATCCATTTTTACCATAGCCGACAATTTGAATATAAGCTATGGAACTGTGCACACCATTATTAAAGAACAATTGCAATTTAGAAAAATATGCTGCAGATGGATTCCACATTTCCTCAATTTGGACCAAAAACTTAACATCATGTAAAACTGTATCTACAATCATTAAATTAGGTTTTGAAGTTTTAGAACATCCTGCATATAGTCCAGACCTAGCCCCCTCTGACTATTTCCTTTTTGGACTACTAAAGAAGGAGTTAAAGGGAAAGTGATTTGACTCGGATGAAGATGTCCAGAAAATGGTGCAAGATTTTTTTCACACGCTTCCTAAGAGTGCCTATAAAGAGGGTATTTACAAGTTGCCAGAACGATGGAGACGGTGTATAGAAAGCCGAGGTGATTAATTTGAATAAATCAAGTCCTAATTTTTAATATCGTTCTCATTTTTTAAAATAAATTATAATTCACCTTATTTATTGATCCCACCTTGTATAAATTATATCAGACATAAGTTTACATGTGGTATATATTACAATCAGTCCAAAAGGCAACTGCACAGAGTACCATCAGTGATGATAATGTGATAATGTGCCCACTGATAATTTACTATATAGGCATGCCAGCTGTCGTTACACAGAGTATGTAAATTAAACTGATAACAGCTCACTTTGTGATAAAGCACAATTTGGATTATAGATTATAAACACAAGGTAATAAGACCAAATAAATAAATAGTGTGTGATGTTTCAGCGTTGTTACCATCTTCAGACAAAGATTCAGTGCTTTTGTTTGAAGATGGTAACAACGATGTTACCCAAACGTCACCCACTATTTATTTATTTGGATTTGGTCTTATTACCTTGTGTTTATCTCACTTTGTATATGCTGCTAACATTTCTACAATATATTTGGATCTACTAATCCTGGAATAATTAATATATATATTTTTTATTAATAATGTTACAACTCAGGTTTGAGATACACCTATTTAAAAAAAAAATCTAAAATATTATTTTTCAAATATTTTAAAGAACAATTTCCATTTATTAAAAAAAAAATCAATTAGCAATCCAAGACCAGGTTTCTTTAATTATTTTTTATTTCTCAAGTTTTCTGGCCAACATGTCCTTCAACAGGAGACCTACAAGTGTACTCCGCCTTTGCCGGTCCCAAGCCCGGATGAAAAAGGAGGAGGGGGAGCAGTAACAAGCTCACTAAAAAACCTGGGCTCAGCTGGCCTGGCTGATAGTACCCTGTAAGGTCTCCTAATCCAGGGATACAGGATGAGTCTGTACTCCATGTTAGGAGTGGCTGTACATGGCATCTGTTCCTCATGTCAGAGGCGGCCATTTCTTTTGGAACTAAGTCGGCCTGCCACTGAGTAGTGCTCCCAGTCTTAATGACAAGCTTGATACCTTAATATGATTGAGTGGAGATAAGAAAGAAAAAGAAGAGATAACAGTTGAAGGGTTTTCCTTGAGAATCCAAGTTGGATATTTGGGGGAAATATATATCGGTTGTCACCATTCTACCATCCTGATGGCACAGAATGGTGAGAGGGAGACCTACTGACTTATGGGGGAGGAATGGGGACATGAGGAAACTGTAGGAGGAGTTGGCCAATGACCTATTTTCATGGCAGATTGACCTGATAGGAGCACAACTGTTCAATTGTAACATTAAAACTTATTTTACGATGCACTAGCCCGCCATCAGTTATGAAAATTTAAAACTATTTTAGACGTGTAAAATTCTTTTTGAAATTAAACAATTTCTACGCTCCAAACTTTGTGTCTGAGAAGCGATATTTTTATAGAGAGATGATCTGACTTTGTGTTTTCTGCTCGAATGAATGTTTTTCTGTTAGAATTTTGTTCCTGCATACTAAAAATGAATTGGCTTCACCCGTTGTCTCTGCTTTTTGGAATTTTTCCCGATATAATTTTGTATCTGATAATCAAACATGATACAGCAATATTGTCATCATCATTTTCTGACTAAAAAAACAACTATTTTTGTCCATAAGCTGTCAATTTCAATTAGAACTCACTACTTGGCCAAACTCTGTTGTTGAATTCTATTTACAACTACAAGGTAATAAGACATAAGATAGTCCAACCCCACCAGCGAATGCAAGTAACCAAACATGGCACATTTGTAAGTGCAAAAGTCAAACTGCTTTTCATATGGGTAGACATGTGGTGCACTTACAGTAAAAGCAGTCGCCTACTTCTATCCACCATGTTTATCATGGCCTGTAACACGTGTACTAGGGATAAGCAAAAAAAAGTTAAAAAGACAATGGTTGCAAGGTTTTCCCACTATGTACTAAGTGTCAACCTGAAACCCCAAAATTAATTATTGACTTTAGATAATAAAAATGCATATATTGGATTGAATAAAATATTTATTTGCCAAAATTTCATTTTTTTAAATTCAATTTTCATTCAATCCAATATATACCTTTTTATTATCTAAAGATTTAAATATGAATTGCTCTATATTCAGAACATCATTGACTGTATTGACTCATCCATTGATGAGCTCTACTCATCCCCGGGAGACACCAACAACAAGCTCTACAAGTTTGATACCCTGATGTCTTCTTTCTTATCTCCATACTGGGTGAAGTAGAATGCGTCTGACTTTGTCATTAAGACTGGGAGCACTACTCAGTGGCAGGCCGACTTAGTTCCAAAAGAAATGGCCGCCTCTGACATGAGGAACAGACGCCATGTGCAGCCACTCCTAACATGGAGTACAAACGCTGCTCATCCTGTATCCCTGGATCAGAAGCCCTAACAGGGTACTATCAGCCGGGCCAGCTGAGCCCAGGTTTTTTAGTGAGCTTGTTACTGCTCCCCATTCTCCTTTTTCATTCTGGGCTTTGGACCGGCAAGGGCGGAGTTTGATAACCTGATATGATTGAGTGGAGATAAGAAAGAAGTAGACACATCTCCAGCAGACACCATCAACAAGCTCTACAAGCTTGATACCCTGATATGATTGAGTGGAGATAAGAAAGAAGACACATCCCCAGCCGACACCATCAACAGGCTCTACAAGCTTGATACCCTGATATGATTGAGTGGAGATAAGAAAGAAGAAGACACATCCCAAGCAGACACCATCAACAAACTCTACAAGCTTGATACCCTGATATGATTGAATGGAGATAAGAAAGAAGAAGACACATCCCCAGCCGACACCATCAACAAGCTCTACAAGCTTGATCTTGATATCCTGATATGATTGAGTGGAGATAAGAAAGAAGACACATCCCCAGCAGACACCATCAACAAACTCTACAAGCTTGATACCTTGATATGATTGAGTGGAGATAAGAAAGAAGACATATCCCCAGCCGACACCATCAACAGGCTCTACAAGCTTGATACCCTTATATGATTGGGTGGAGATAAGAAAGAAGACACATCCCCAGCAGACACCACCAACAAACTCTACAAGCTTGATACCCTTATATGATTGGGTGGAGATAAGAAAGAAGACACATCCCAGCAGACACCACCAACAAACTCTACAAGCTTGATACCCTTATATGATTGGGTGGAGATAAGAAAGAAGACACATCCCCAGCAGCCACCATCAACAAGCTCTACAAGCTTGATACCCTGATATGATTGAGTGGAGATAAGAAAGAAGAAGACATATCCCCAGCAGACACCATCAACAAGCTCTACAAGCTTGATACCCTGATATGATTGAGTGGAGATAAGAAAGAAGAAGAAGACACCACCCAGCAGACACCATCAACAAACTCTACAAGCTTGATACCCTTATATGATTGGGTGGAGATAAGAAAGAAGACACATCCCCAGCAGACACCACCAACAAACTCTACAAGCTTGATACCCTTATATGATTGGGTGGAGATAAGAAAGAAGACACATCCCCAGCAGACACCACCAACAAACTCTACAAGCTTGATACCCTTATATGATTGGGTGGAGATAAGAAAGAAGACACATCCCCAGCAGCCACCATCAACAAGCTCTACAAGCTTGATACCCTGATATGATTGAGTGGAGATAAGAAAGAAGAAGACATATCCCCAGCAGACACCATCAACAAGCTCTACAAGCTTGATACCCTGATATGATTGAGTGGAGATAAGAAAGAAGAAGAAGACACCACCCAGCAGACACCATCAACAAACTCTACAAGCTTGATACCCTGATATGATTGAGTGGAGATAAGAAATAAGAAGAAGACACATCCCCAGCAGACACCATCAACAAAGTCTACAAGCTTGATACCCTGGTATGATTGAGTGGAGATAAGAAAGAAGAAGACACATCCCCAGCAGACACCATCATCAAATTCTACAAGCTTTATACCCTGATATGATTGAGTATAGATAAGAAAGAAGAAGACACATCCCCAGCAGACACCATCAACAAGCTCTACAAGTTTGATACCCTGATATGATTGAGTGGAGATAAGAAAGAAGACACATCCCCAGCAGACACCACCAACAAACTCTACAAGCTTGATACCCTTATATGATTGGGTGGAGATTAGAAAGAAGACACATCCCCAGCAGCCACCATCAACAAGCTCTACAAGCTTGATACCCTGATATGATTGAGTGGAGATAAGAAAGAAGAAGACATATCCCCAGCAGACACCATCAACAAGCTCTACAAGCTTGATACCCTGATATGATTGAGTGGAGATAAGAAAGAAGAAGAAGACACCACCCAGCAGACACCATCAACAAACTCTACAAGCTTGATACCCTGATATGATTGAGTGGAGATAAGAAATAAGAAGAAGACACATCCCCAGCAGACACCATCAACAAACTCTACAAGCTCGATACCCTGGTATGATTGAGTGGAGATAAGAAAGAAGAAGACACATCCCCAGCAGACACCATCATCAATTTCTACAAGCTTGATACCCTAATATGATTAAGTGGAGATAAGAAAGAAGAAGACACATCCCCAGCAGACACCATCAACAAGCTCTACAAGCTTGATACCCTGATATGATTGAGTGGAGATAAGAAAGAAGAAGACACATCCCCAGCAGACACCATCAACAAGCTCTACAAGCTTGATACCCTAATATGATTGAGTGGAGATAAGAAAGAAGAAGACACATCCCCAGCAGACACCATCAACAAGCTCTACAAGCTTGATACCCTAATATGATTGAGTGGAGATAAGAAAGAAGAAGACACATCCCCAGCAGACACCAGCAACAAGCTCTACAAGCTTTATACCCTGATATGATTGAGTGGAGATAAAAAAAAAGAAGGTAATAAGACCATATCCAAATAAATAAATAGTGTGAGACGTTTGGGTAACAAAGTTGTTACCATCATCAGACAAAAGACAGTAATATGGCACAGATTATATAATAGATTAGAGCTACAAGGTCACTTCTTCTTCTTTCTTACCTCCACTCAATCATATCTGGGTGAAGTAGAATGCCTTTGTCATTAAGACTGGGAGCACTACTCAGTTACAGCCAACTTAGCTCCAAAAAAATGGCCGCCTCTGACATGAGGAACAGACACCATGTGCAGCCGCTCCTAACATGGAGTACAGACGCTGCTCATCCGGTATCCCTGGATCAGGAGCCCTTACAGGGTACTATCAGCCGGGCCAGCTGAGCCCAGGTTTTTTAGTGAACTTGTTACTGCTCCCCCTCTTCCTTTTTCATCCGAGCTTGGGATCGAAAAGGCGGAGTTAAGAGCTACAAGGTAATAAGACCATATCTAAATAAATACAAAGTGTACGATGTTTCACTAACAGCGTTACCGTAGAAAAACACAATCACATCAACCAATAGTTTAAAATAAACTGTTTTTCTCCAAATCAACTTCCAACAAACAAATTATCAAATGATTAATAAAAAGTGTTGTTACTATCATCAGACAAAAGAATAAATCAAGAGGAGAGCTTCAGATCCTGAACTCTTTAAACTAGAATCTTCAAGTTATGACATCAACATTGATATTTACTTTGGAATTCTTCAGCTCATAGGAACTTCTTAGGTCCATTGAAGTCTATCAAAAATGATACAATTTGTATTATTGATTATAAACACAAGGTAATAAGACTAATACAAATAAATTAATAGTGTGTGACCATTTATTCTTTTGCCTGATGATGGCAACAATTGTAACCGTAGCTATAATCCAAATTGTGCCTTATCATGGTAACAACGTTGTTACACACACTATTTATTTATTTGGATTAGGTCTTATTACCTTGTAGCTATAATCTATAATCCAAATTGTGCCTTGCCATGGTAACAACTTTGTTACCAAAATGTCACACACAATTTATTTATTTGGATTTGGTCTTATTACCTTGTAGCTACAATCCAAATTGTGCCTTATCACTTCTTCCTATCAATTACTTCCTCAGTAAATGTAATGGAAACAGGCTGATGGTTGAGGAAATAAACAAGTATATCAAATATAAACAACTCTTAAAATATCATCATAGCGCTGTGTCCTTGAAATTTCTGATACATTTAATTGCTACATTAGAACTACCTCCCTGTAAAGGACAACATCTATTGCAGAGCCATAGTTTCCTTTAGGAGAGGTGTCCTCTTACTGGAGAGTTGCAAAATAGTAAAAATGATAATTTTAGCTATTAAAACTATCTTTTGTATAGAGATGTCTTCTAGCGGCAGTGTCCTCTTGTGGAGGTTTTACTGCACTTTTTATAATAATAAAAATTTTACTATATAAACCTTATATAGCAATGAAAGAAATTTTAATGGAATAGCAGGAGTATCCCAGAACTTTAGCGAGTTCAACTCCACACCACACTACTTTGGAATTATGCTGGTTGTCTTGTTTATTTCTCCTTTAACATACATCTCGTAACTCCATGATTTTCTATTGACTGATATTAATAAAATTGTTTTAAAATCTAAATCTAGATGAAGGGCAGATGGTGTTAGATCACAAGTCTGTTTCTAGAGGTCCATATCTGGTATAAGTAACATCATGGAAAGTTGATATGGCACAATTTGGATTATAGATTATAAACACAAGGTCTAAATCCAAATAAATAGTGTGTGAAATTTCGGTAACAATGCTGTTACCAAAATGTCACACACTTTATTTATTTGGATTTTGTCTTATTACCTTTTTTTTTATCCATACTACACGTGGTACAGGCCATGATAATCATGGTGGGTAGAAGTAGGTGACTGCTTTTACTGTAAGTGCACCACATGACTACACATGTGAAAAGCAGTTCGACTTTGCACTTACAAATGTTCCCGAGCCCTGGTGGTTACTTGCACTCGCTGGTGGGGTTGGACTTTTGTAAGAATCAGGGGCCATTGGAGCATTTTTTTTTTAAATCAGAAAAAAGTGCCCAATGCGGGATTTGAACACGGGTCATAGCGGTCGAAAACCAACGGTTTAGCCATACTTCCACCGACCCTCTTTTATTACCTTGTGATTGTGGAAAGTTATTAGAATGAAATTCCACGATGTCAAACTCCATATTGGAGATAGATGATGAGTTCTGTTGAAACTGCTTTTGAATACTTCAGAACACACAAATGACCAAACATCTATGGCAGCCATTGGGCTGTTGTTTTCTTCTATTTTTAATTGGTTTGTCTCTGCTTTCTCCTGTCCATGGCACTTTGTAGCATTTTACCATTGCAGCAAAATTATGTCCTGAATGTAAACACAAGGTAATAAGACCAAATACAAATAAACAAATACATGTAGTGTGTTAAATAAACACAAGGTAATAAAATCAAATACAAATAAACCAACACACTATTTATTTATTTGGATTTGGTCTTATTACCTTGTGTTTATAATCTATAATCCAAATTGTGACTTATCATAACACACTATTTATTTATTAGGATTTGGTCTTATTACCTTTTTAAATTCTTTCATTTTATATGCATAGATGGTGCGTTATTGCTTTGTGTTAATTTATTACCTTGTGTTTATATTCTATAATCCAAATTGTGTCTTATGTACTGAATGTAATAGTATAACATATTTCTGCTCCCTTGCTTGGTTTTTAAGTCAAGAATAGACTCTACATAATTTGATGGGATGATATTTATGAGGTAAAAAGTATCTCTACCTTTATAAAAATGTCTTCATACATTTTAATGAAGGGAGAGGCACTCATGAATACCATCTTTTCATCAAATTACAATATATCATGGCCTCATATAAAACTCCGCCTTTGCCGGTCCCAAGCCCGGATGAAAAAGGAGGAGGGGGAGCAGTAACAAGCTCGCTAAAAAACCTGGGCTCAGCTGGCCCGGCTGACAGTACCCTGTAAGGGCTCCTGATCCAGGGATACAGGATGAGCAGCGTTTGTACTCCATGTTAGGAGCGGCTGCACATGGCGTCTGTTCCTCATGTCAGAGGCGGCCATTTCTTTTGGAGCTAAGTCGGCCTGCCACTGAGTAGTGCTCCCAGTCTTAATGACAAAGGCAGACGCATTTTACTTTACCCAATCATGATGGTTGTCGCTTTACAGGCTTGATACCTTAGTGTGATTGGGTGGAGATAAGAAAGAAGAAGAAGATGGCCTCATATCAGCCTTACCATCTAAAAACATTTTTTTGCTTATCCCTAGTACACGTGGTACAGGCCATGATAATGATGGTGGGTAGAGGTTGACGACTGCTTTTACTGTAAGTGAACCACATGTCCACATGAATGTTTTAAAACTCTTTATTCAGACAATACTATTAACTACATAGCATTGCTTACATAGTAGTAATTACATAAGAAAATAGCAATGGCTATATACATATAGTAAAGTCAGTTTTACATGTGTGAAAAGCAGTTTGACTTTGAACTTACAAATGTGCCAGAGCCCTGTAGCTAAAAATGTCGTTTTGGTAAACTTGATATCTCCTCTCCTAGGATGTATCAATGAGGGCCATTGCTCACAACTTTGATATAGAGTACCAGTAACAACATAATGATCTTTATTAGAACAGAATACAACTATACACTGAGTGACATCGCCGTTCACTCTATATGTTGTGGGACCACCGAGGACGGCTATACAGGCAGTGATGTCCTGAGGGATGGCTTCCCATTCCCTGTCAACCATCAGCCACAGTTCATCTTCTTAACATGGCTGTGGCAGTGCACGCAAACTATGTCCAATATGGTCCGAGGCATGTTCTATAGGTGAGAGATGAAGAGAGACTGGTGGCCATGGAAACACCAAGGTTTCATATAGGAAATGTTGGCTGTAGCGTGCTGTGTGAGGTCAGGTGTTATCCTGCTGGATAATGTCATTTGGTACCCGCTGATATGGAAGGGTAGCATTATTAGCTGCAGCATGTCATTCACATATCATTGAGCTGTCATAGTGCCCTCAATATGAATCAAGTAATCTGCTACCTGTCCTGGTGTGGAACTAACACCTACTCACATATTCTCATGTCCAGCAATGGCCGCAGCCTTGCAGAAAATTGACATGGACCCAGAGCAGCAGCTTTACACACCCTGCTGTTAAGAGATGTATGGGGACATCTGAGGCTCTTCATTGGACGCAACAACAACAACAATCTGCTACCATAGGTGATGGCTCCTCAAGCCATAATGCCGCATTGTTGTAAGGTGTAAGGATCCATAGAAGCGACCGGATTGGACCTGTCACCAAGACTGCACTAAACTCTTGCTCAGTGATTATCATTGCTGAAACAGAAGCATGATTCATCTGAGAACACTACCCTGTACCATTCCACTGTCCATGTGGCTCTATCCTATCAAAATTGCAAACGGAGATGTCTGTGCCATTGGACAATAGCAGTCTTCTTAACGGATGCCATGGGTGTAGGCTGCTGGCGACCAATCTGTGTATAATGGTTCTGGTCTAATATGGAAGAATCAAGAGTATCATGCACATCCTGTAAACTGGTGACAGAAGTGGACTGTGTGGCCGCCAACACCATCTGGTGTTGTTTCTTATCCCCTTGTGTAAAAATTACACGAATTCCATGAGTTCATGCTCCTCAAGCTGTTTTATGATAAGCAGTGGCCTTCCCAAGGGTCCTGTTCAGTACATCTAATGCAAGCCGTGTTCTGGAGTATTGGAAATATTAACGAATCACTCGTTAAAGCAGAGTGCCAATTGATTTATTGGTTATACAAGTTTAGAGAAAATCAAAAGAGAGATAGAATGACAGTTGTAAACAGCCAGCAGCAGGCAAGGCAGGGGTAGGTAGTGACGTCACATGGTATCAGGTGGCGCCGCCGCGTGTCAAGGTCGACTTGGGATGAAAACAGCGACTCTATAAATTTCACATTTCTAACACTCCCTCTTGAAATTTATAACGTTCAAGTTTTCTAGGAGCCGCCTGAAGTGTTTCGGTCCCAAAGGTTTCGTCAGGAGGTCAGCCGTCTGCTGAAGAGTGCTGACATATCTTGTGATCAGCTCACCATCTTCCTGTTTAGTACGAATGTAGTGATATCGTACATCAATGTGCTTCGTTCTCTTATGGAACTCGGGATTCTGCACTAGCTTTATGGCTGCTTGATTATCCATGTTGAGTACTGTGGGTCTGTCCATCTTAATCCCGATATCCTTGAGAAGTCTGCGTAGCCAGACCATTTTTTTAGTAGCAGCACAGGCAGCAATATATTCACTTTCTGTTGTCGAGAGGGCAACTGTCGATTGCTTTTGGCTTGACCATGAAACAGCACCATGGTTTAACATGAAGATGTAACCTGTAGTACTTTTCCTTGAATCAATGTCCCTAACATAATCGCTATCTGAGTAACCTGTTAACTCTTGATGGCTAGCGTACAATATTCCTAATTGTGGTGTTGCTTTCAAGTAGCGAAATACATTTTTAATTGCTGTCCAGTGTGACTGTCCTGGGTTGTCAAGGTATTTACTTAACTGTGATGTTGCAAAAGCTATGTCCGGTCTAGAAACAGAAGAGGCAAACATTAGTGAGCCTACGGCTTCTCTGTAAGGAAATTTTGGTGAATTTCCATTTTTATCTAAGTCTGGGCAATCAGCTTTAGTTAGGACTGTACTCGAGTCCATGGGTACTGCTGCGGGTTTGCAATCAATCATGTTGAATTTATCTAAAATCTTGTTTATGTATGAAGATTGGTGGATATAGATCTTCGATCTATCCTCTGATTGTTCAATCTGAAGTCCTACGAAATAATCTGCATCTCTAGACGTTATATTGAACTCGTGAGATAGTTCCTGGACGATAGAATCGATGTCGTCCTTGTTCCGAGACATGAGAAGTCCATCATCGACGTAAAGAGCAAGTATCATTTGAGTGTCGTAGAGTTGGGATGGGATTTTAGCTTATAAACCCATTTACTTCCTATTGGCTTATATCCGTCTGGTAGGGTTTCGAGTGACCATGTGTTATTAGATTCTAACGCTTTTATTTCTTCTTTCATTGCATCCAACCATTTTTCGGCATTTGGACTTTCCATAGCATCTTTATAGGTTGAAGGCTCATCGACAAAATGGTAGTTACAAGAATCTGCTTTCTTTTTAGATCGAGTTATCATCGGGTGGAATCCCGACGGCGTGGGAAACCGTAGCGCTGTAGGTGATTCATCTTCGGTCGTTGGTGCCGGCGGATCAAGGTCAATGTCTATTGGGATGAAGTTTTCTCCCTCTAGTTCGTAATGTTGGAGTTTTGTCTCGTTAAAAGTAACATCTTTAGAGATAGAAATCTTTCTAGTAGAAGGGTTCCAGAGTCGAAAGTTAGTGCATGTTTTATCGTACCCTAAGAAAATCATCTTTTGTGATTTCTTATCCCATTTCCTTCTAAGTTCTTTAGGTGTATGCAACCATGCTTCACAGCCGAAAATCTTTAGATTATATAAACTAACTTTTCTTCCGAAAAAGAGTTCATAGGGTGTGGTATTGGGAGCTTGTTTAGTGAATGTTCGGTTTAGAATGAAGGTTGCAGTATTGCAAGCTTCTGCCCAAAGTTCTTCGGGAAGATTTTGTGCGCACAGCATCGATCGAGCTGCTTCGACAATAGTTCTATTGTCTCGTTCTACGCGCCCTATCTGTTCGTGAACATATGGAGCTGACAATTCATGCACTATTCCGAACTTTCTGCAAGTATTTGTGAAATTTTTACTGGTATATTCTAGTGCATTATCGGTTCTAATCACTTTAATTTTATTGCCTGTTTGATTATAACTGAATCTAGCAAAGTTTTCAAATTTGTGTAAAATATCGGATTTGTGTCTAATGAAATCTATATGGCGAAAGCCACTGGAATAATCTTTGAATAAAATGAAATAAAGTGATCCTCCTATTGATTGTGTTGGCATAGGGCCGCAGATATCACTTAGAATGAACTCACCAGGATTGTACTCCTTTGTTTCAGACAAATGACTAGGCTTTCTGTGAGCTTTTCCTTCTTGGCAGCCTTGACAGAAGAAATCGTCTTCTTTTATGTCCTCGGGTTGCAAACCGTTGATCAATCCTTTCTTGGCCATTTGTCGAATAGTGGTGAGTGAGATGTGTGCTAGTCTTTCGTGCCACAGTTGGAGGTTGTTGATCTTTGCAGAAAATCCTTGTGAAGATGAAGTAACTCGGAACATCATCTTGTAGAGCCCATCTTGGCGTTGTCCAACTGCTTTCAGATCTTTTCTTGAGTAGATGCGCAGCTCATCCTTGTCGATGTCTACTCGGTATCCCTTTTCAGTGCACACTCCCAGGCTGAACAAATTTTTCTTGAGCTTCGAAGAGTAGAGCACATTCCTGATTGATGTTGTAATCCATTCTCCATTCACCATGGCAAGGATTTCAATGTCACCTGTACCTTCTGCAAGGACGGAAGTGTTGTCTCCAAGGTATATTCTATGATCGTTGTGGATCGGAGTGAAGGACTTGAACCATTCACATCGGAAGGTCATGCTGCAGCTAGCTCCGCTATCTGCCCACCATATGTCGCAATCATTCCACTTTAGGATGGTATCAGCGTTGAAACTTTTATGATCATAATCTCCTGCTTGGTTCTTCCGCTTCTCGTTTTTCTTCTGCTGGTCGGCAATCCGTTTCCGACATTCCTTTAGGTTTAGTCTGTTGGTAGAATGCTGTACCTTGCGAGGAATCGGCCTGCTGGTTTCTACATTCTTCAATCAGAAGACGTGCTGATAAGTTCTCTAGAGTCTGCATAATCGGCGCTTGAGACTCCCATGCTGGGATGAAATACCGCATGCTCGAAGGAAGAGAGTTTATTATCTTTGCCACTTTCTGGTCATCTCTAATCGTTCCTCCTGCATCCTGAATTCTTGCACTAAGATTTTCAATCTTGGCGATATAGCTGCTGACATCCTCTGATGACGACATTCGGGCGTCAAAAAATTGTTGCCACAACATGCCAATTGCGATCTCTGATCTCTGTTCGTGGATGGACATGAGCCTTGTCCACATTTGAGCGGCAGTTTTACAGGACATCAAAGGTTCTAGAAATCTTAATTCAAGTGCCTGTGATATAAGCATTCGGGCTTTGATATCTTTGGCGTGCCATGCATCCTGTATAGCAGAGGTAGCGTCACTTACCTCTGGCTTGATTTCTTTGCCGTCCACGATATCCAAAAGTTGATTTTACTCTAATAGTAGTCGGAACTGAAATTTCCAAAGGGAGAAGTTTTCGCCTTTGAACTGGCGGACTTGATTCTCAAGGTGCGTCATATTTAGCACGAGTTAGGCTTAGCAGTTTCACTTTAGGTTTGCTTCTTCAAATTTGGGGCGTAGTCAGGACCCATAACCTATTGGAAATATTAACGAATCACTCGTTAAAGCAGAGTGCCAATTGATTTATTGGTTATACAAGTTTAGAGAAAATCAAAAGAGAGATAGAATGACAGTTGTAAACAGCCAGCAGCAGGCAAGGCAGGGGTAGGTAGTGACGTCACATGGTATCAGGTGGCGCCGCCGCACTGTACACGTGTCAAGGTCGACTTGGGATGAAAACAGCGACTCTATAAATTTCACATTTCTAACATGGAGCTGCAGGTGCCAAGCTATATTTTGGGCAAGTGAGGTAGATTTTGCTATGTCTGGTAGATATGTCGGTCTACATGTACTGATGTCACTCTGGCCGCACCAGCACCCCTCAATCATGCAACATTTCCTTGTTTCAGACATCTTTGCCATAGCTGGTGTACTGTTATTGCATTGAGATGTCTGTCAGTAAAGATTTGAAGTATGGACCAACCAGCCTTTCAGAGTCAAATCACCATACATCTGAACTCCGCCTTTGCCGGTCCCAAGCCCAGATGAAAAAGGAGGAGGGGGAGCAGTAACTAGCTCACTAAAAAACCCGGGCTCAGTTAGCCCGGCTGAAAGTACTCTGTAAGGACTCCTGATCCAGGGATACAGGATGAGTCTGTACTCCATGTTAGGAGCGGCTGCACATGGCGTCTGTTCCTCATGTCAGAGGCGGCCATTTCTTAATGACAAAGGCAGACACATTCTACTTCACCCAATCATTATGGTTGTCAACAGACACCATCAAAAGTCTCAAGCTTTACAAGCTTGACATCCTAATATGATTGAGTGGAGATAAGAAAGAAGAAGACCATACATCTTGTGAAATAGTCTTTCTGCTGGAACTACCTCGGCTAGCAATGGCAAGGCATTCTCTGTTACTACACTTTTTTTCTGAGTAAAAAAAGAAAAAATTTCAAAAGATATGCCTGTCAGACAGAGAGGTGCGAATGTTTGAAAATTTACAAGTTCCTTCTCTTATATCTCAATCAACATGTGCGGAATAACTGAGCAATTTGCATCATTTACATAACTCGGTACGATAACTTTACCCTGAAATTTTCTTTTTGCTTAGTAATTATTAGTGTTGAAAATTGAGAGAGTTACATATCATCATAAACACAAGGTAATAAGACCTAATATAAATAAATAAATAGTGTGTGATGTTTCAGTGTTGTTACCATCTTCAGAAAAAAGTACTGAAACTACAAAAGCATTCAGTACTTTTGTCTGAAGATGGTAACAACGCTGAAATGTCACATGCTATTTATTATTTGTATTTGGTCTTATTACCTTGTGTTTATAATCTATTATCCAAATTATGCCTTATCATATCATTATCAATTTGAAGAGACAAAGGTCGCCTCTCTCGTCAAAATAGACGTCAAAACTAGACGCCATCTATTGGCCGTCACCGCAACTAGCGGCCTCGGGTCGGTGACAAAACCACAACACCAGCTTTGGAAAACTGAAAAGCGTCCACCCAGAGACCATGGTTTCGGGCTAATGGCCCTCGTAAATCTAGGGCGGACTTTATTCCATGAGATCCACATGGGATCTAATGGAATCTTGACAATCTGCCAAAGAGGTGTTTAGCTGGCAAAGTGGCTGGGCCATATCTATGGCTATAATATAGATGGAAATTTTGCCGGGAGGAAATTGATCTAAAGAGACAAGGGTCGCCTCTCCCGTCAAAATAGACGTCTAAAACCAGGATGAATATGAAAGGATGAATTGTGAAGGGTAATGCCCATCCCTGGACACTTTTTATTTTTCTGTTCATTATTACTCTTCACAATTCATACTTCATCCCTAAGGATAGAAATAGTCGTTATTTCTCCTTAAAATAAATTATGATTTTTCATTCAAAAGAAACATTTGCGGTAAAAATTTGTCAAACGTCATTTTAAAGATTTATATTTTAGAAAAATAAGTAATTATTGCGATTCACTAACAGAATAGGGGTGCAGCTTTCATTGATCACGACACCATGACACACTTTGGTGAAAGTCTGACTTTGCCTGTAGTTTGAGGCTGTTCCTAACATGGAAGCTTTTGCTGCCGACTTTAACATGAGTACAGACCCCAGCTCCTCCGTATCCCTGGAGTGGGACCCTTGCTGAGGTCTATCAACCGGGTCAGTTGAACTCAGGATTTCTAAAAATGCTAGTGTTGGTCTGTGACTGCTTATTCGTCAGAGTTATTCTGCTTGTTTCACAGCTGGCCTTTATCTCTGAAGGTTGTTCTCCTATCTGCCACCTGGGGACATGTCCTGTAGCAGTCAGTTCTGCCGATGGTTACATGGTGGTATTAATAGAATCTCCATGTTTTCCTGTATCCAAGTGTATCAAAACAAATCACACCATTATGTATATATTAACTGTTTTAATTCTATAATAAAATTTTGGTAACAACTTTTTTTTTTGTTAATTCTTTTTTTTTGAACTCTTCAAGGTATATTTTATAAAATAAAAATATATAAAATAAAAAAAATCTATTAAAAAAAAATAAAGAAAAAGAGAGAAAAAAAGTGACTGAATGTACAAATATAATTTAAAAAAAAAAAGTATTATACAGTAGAACCTCCCTGTAAAGGACGACACCTAATTGCAGAGCCAAAGTGTCCTTAAGGGAGAGGTGTCTTTTACCGGAGAGTTGATAAATAGTAAAAAATGGTAATTTTGCAAATGAAAATTGTCCTTTGTAGAGAGGTGTTCTCTTACCGGAGAATTGCTAAATAGTAAAAAATGGTAATTTTGCAAATGAAAATTGTCCTTTGTAGAGAGGTGTCCTCTTACCGGAGAGCTACTAAACAGTAAAAATGTTAATTTTGCAAATGAAAACTGTCCTTTGTAGAGAGGTGTCCTCTTACCAGAGAGTTGCTAAATAGTGAAAAATGGTAATTTTGCAAATGAAAACTGTCCTTTATAGAGAGGTGTCCTCTTACCAGAGTTTCTAAATAGTGAAAAATGGTAATTTTGCAAATGAAAATTGTCCTTTGTAGAGAGGTGTCCTCTTACCAGAGTTTCTAAATAGTGAAAAATGGTAATTTTGCAAATGAAAACTGTCCTTTGTAGAGAGGTGTCCTCTTACCAGAGTTTCTAAATAGTGAAAAATGGTAATTTTGCAAATGAAAACTGTCCTTTGTAGAGAGGTTTCCTCTTACCAGAGAGTTGCTAAATAGTGAAAAATGGTAATTTTGCAAATGAAAACTGTCCTTTATAGAGAGGTGTCCTCTAGCGTGAGTGTCCTCTCATGGAGGTTCTACTGTATATATAAACAATAAACCACAAAAGAAGGGGGGAAGGAAGAGATTCAATACATGTACAAATGGGGGGGAAAAGGATGAAATGCAGCGTAACTATTGCACTCAGAATTAAGGCAGTTTTTCTACCCAGATGAGGGGGGCACCCTTGACACATTTTGGCAACTCACAACTTATAAGTAAAAAAAAAAAAACTTCTGTTAAAAAAACTTACAGAAGTATATTCAACAACAACAAATATATGGGGAGAAAAAAAAGTTTGTAAATAAATAGAGAGGAAAAAAAAAACCTTAATTACAAAAAATAAAATTCTAAACAAGAATAAATAATTACAAAAGTACTGGGATCAGTTTGATGAATAAAAGGAAAGACATCTGATCATGTAGCTAATATGGCTTGCGCCATCTATCAGAATAAATATCACCTAATAGTGGATTTTATAAATTATTCCAGAATTCACCAAATACTCATTCTTGATTATTCAAGAAAAGCTAACCACGTATGTGTTTATTGATTAAGAAACTTAATAAAGACCTAATCCATATAAATCAAAATGTAAACTATTATATATTTAGAGGAGAGCTTCAGATCCTGAACTCTTTAAAATAGAATCTTCAAGTGAAGGCATCAACATTGATATTCACTTTGGTATTCATTTTCTTCAGCTCATAGGAAGAATAACTTCTTAGATCCATTGAAGTCAATAAAATTGATAAGACACAATTTGGATTATAGATTATAAACACAAGGTAATAAGACCAAATCCAAATAAATAAATAGTGTGTGACGTTTCGGTAACAGCCTTGTTACCATCTTCAGACAAAAGTACTGAATGAGAAATTTTACCACATATATTTATTTATTATCCCTAGTTACGCATGGTACAGGCCATGATAATCATGGTGGGTAGAAGTTGGCGACTGTTTTTACTGTAAGTGCACCACATATCTACACATGTGAAAAGCAGTTCGACTTTGCACTTACAAGTTTGACAGAACCTTGTTTGGTTACTTGCACTCGCTAGTGGGGTTGTACTTTTGCAAGAATCGGAGGAGATTGGAGCTTTTTTTTTTTTAAAATCAGAAAAATGCCCAACGCGTGAATCAAACTTGAGTCGTAGCGGTCAAAAACCAACGATTTAAACCATCCTTCCACCTACCCCCAAACAATTAATTAATTTGAATTAGGTCTTATTACCTTGTGTTTATAATCTATAATTCAAATTGTGCCTTATTATTTGATCAAGAATGAGTATTTATCCGATTCTGGAATAATTTTAAAAAATCAACTATTATTGATATTTATTCTGACATCAAGCAACTTTTGGTTGCAGGATGAGGAGATGCCTTTCTCTTAAGAATAATAAAAAAAAAATAATAATAAAAAGGTTGTTCATGAGAAAATAGATGAAATTTATCCCATATTATATGTAAATAGGTTATTTTATACATAACCAAAGTCCACAATTTGGATTACAGCATTGGCAAAAGTCTAGGTATTTGCATAGTTAAATAGCAGAGAGGTGTTTAATAGACACTTCATGTAATGAATAGAGATTGGAAATGAATTTTTTTGAAAGGAAAGATAAACTTGTACTGTGCGATTCGGGGGTTGTTTAATGCTAAAGAGGTTGAACTGTAGCTTTACAAATGAAAGAAAAACCATTTCAACCATCAAGAAAGCTAATTAAATACTGCGCTACCACAATACCTTTTTTTTGCTTATCCCTAGTACACATGGTACAGGTCATGATAATCATGGTGGGTAGAAGTTGTAGACAGCTTTTACTGTAAGTGCACTACATGTCTACACATGTGAAAAGCAGTTGAAATTTAGTAATTACAATTTTAAGTTCGTTATAAGCATAGTATTTTTAATAGATTTTATTATTTTGGGAATTGAAATTAGGATTTTTTTTTGCTTATCCCTAGTACACGTGATACAGGCCATGATAATCATGGTGGGTAGAAGTAGACGACTGCTTTTACTGTAAGTACACCATATGTCTACACATGTGAAAAGCAGTTAAAATTTAGTAATTACATTTTAAAGTTAATTATAAGCATAGTATTTTAAATAGATTTTATTATTTTGGGAATTGAAATTAGGATTTTTTTTTGCTTATCCCTAGTACACGTAATACAGGCCATGATAATCATGGTGGGTAGGTAGGCGTCTGCTTTTACTGTAAGTACACCACATGTCTACACATGTGAAAAGCAGTCCGACATCAAATTAATTTAGTGTATTCAAGGCAGCACATGAAATATGTTGTTGTTTCTTATCCCCTTGTGTAAAGATTTCACGAATTCCATGAGTTCATGATCTCATGGAATGGGGTATAGGAGTGCAACTTTCGTTGATCATGGCACCATGATCCAGGCACACTTTGGTGAAAGTCTGACTTTGCCTATAATTTGAGGCCGTTCCTAACATGGAAGCCTTTTCTGCCGACTCTAACATAAATACAGACACAGCTCCTCCGTATCCCTGGAGAGGGACCCTTGCTGAGGTCTATCAACTGAGTCAGTTGAACTCTGGATTTTTAAAGAAATCTACTCTACAATAATGCAGACTAAGCTCAATTGAATCAATAGAAGTATAATAACTAACAAGCTGTCCCTTGTTCTTCAAAGCAGGCTTGTGGGACAAAGAAAGTAGTTCACACAAGAGAGGAAGGATGTGTGAGAAGGAGAATGTGCGTTTCAAAAAAAAAAAATTCAACAAGACTAACAAAATGTAAAGATGGAAACATGAATTAGGGTTTTTTTTGCCATCTGTAATCCAAATTGTGACATTTTAAAAATTGCTAATGACAAAAACAATAGGAATATCTAGATATAGTAGAACCTCCCTGTAAAGGACAACACCTAATTACAGAGCCAAAATGTCTTTTAGGGAGAGGTGTCCTCTTACTGGAGAGTTGTTATATAGTAAAAATGGTAATTTTGCAAATGAAAACTGTCTTTTGTGGAGAGGTGCCCGTTAAAGGGAGATTCTACTGTAATAGACTCCAAAAAATCAATGTAAAAAGTAGTAAAAAAAAAGAAAAAAAAGCCAAAACTAGTTTTTTTATAGCTTGTTTCACTCGATATTAAACACATGCACTCACATCTAGAGTTGAAAGCCCATCTTGTCAACAACACTAGCAACAACACACACTGCCATGGGAGACAAATCAGCTGTTGTCTTTCAGAATGGAAGACACCCATAAATAATGGAATAACACAAATTATATGGTCCACACACAAAAATATGCAAAAAAAAAAAATTATTTAGAAAAAAATATATAAAATAGAGATTCATTAAGAATGATGTACATCAAGTATACATGTCAAGAATTTAGCAAAAATAAACACAAGGTAATAAGACCAAATCCAAATAAATAGTGTTTGACATTTCGGTAACAGCGTTGTTACCATCTTCAGACAAAAGTACTGAATCCATTGTTAGAAGATATCATAGCAGTCAAAAGCCAACAGTTTAGACCATCTTTCCACCAATCCCCTATACACTATTTATTTGGATTTGATCTTATTACTTTGTGTTTATAATCTATAATCCAAATTGTGTTTTATCATTAACAAAAAAAAATGGAATGTTTAAAAATAATCCATACATACAAAGCTGGTATTGAATTAGAACATGGAAGCCTGATTCAAGAAATTTGGAGCCAATATGAAGGACATCACAATGACTGCTGAAACAAATACAACAAACCTCTAGTCCAAACAACAGCAGCCAATAATCATCCTAAGCAGACAAAATGATGTCTTCGCCCAATTTAGAACTTAAAGCTGCTTAAACAAACTTTATGGAACATTCTGTAGAGATGATATGGAAGCTTAGCCACATCTAGAAACAAACAACCAAAATTGAAGAGATGCTGTAAAGAGTACCACAAGATTGGTGGCAAAATTCACACCAGCAAAAGTCTTATATAAAAAAAAAAAAGAGGTAGGTATAAAAAAAAAAACCAGCACCGGTTCTAAGCTAACCCACTAGAAAACACCCACCGGTGTGGCAGGAATGTTGACAATGCAACACCTTCAACAGTCAGGGGAGCAAAGAGTTGTTTGAAAGGGATCCATGCAAACAGTCAAGAGAAGAATTTGAAGATTTGAGAGCGACTAAAATATTTACAGTTCATCAAGAGATATCCCAACACACACACACACACACACAAAAAGACTAGTTGTTTGGTTAAGAGGTATAAATTAAGTGTATAGTGTTACAATATTTCCAGTTTTGACACAATACTATTAGGAAGGTGAGGGAGGCTGTTGTCCAAATGTAACAATACAAAAGGTCTTGGTACAAATCCCTTCGTACAAAATGGCGGCGGCGGCAGAGCTATATACACGGCGGACAAACACACACAAGAGCCAGGAGAGAATTAAGAGAGAAACAGGAGTTATGTCTTTTGTAGAAAGATTTGAAAACTAACAACTGGTGTTCCACTGGAAACTTTGGTGTTCTCCGCTAAGGTACACTGAGAGCTAGGGGAAGGCTGAACTGTATGGTTGTCTACAAGTGTCCAGCTACTGGGGCACAGGTTTGGTAGCAGCTTCACAACCTCAGCCCACACCTAGCCTATGGGTGCATTCTACATTTCTCTCTAGCCAATATGTTGTGAAGACTTTCAACAATAACTAGACACTTCCATGTTGCATATGCTTTTGTCACTTGATGCAACAAAAGTAGCTGTGACCCAGCCGACATGAATGGAGCAATGAGCTTCACCTAAGTGATGTGAGCAAGGATGGGTTAGCACCGAATAGCGAGCGGTGCCTCCACAATGGCACCCGTTCACCACAGGACTAGACCAGGGAAGAATAGCAGATTGTCCCCCAAGTCTCCAAAGTCCACTTAGATATCTGACAAAGGAGTGGGAAGTACTATTGTCATTGTTTCTTATCTCCTTGCATAAAGCTTAGACGAATTCCATGATTTCATGGGGTACTTTTAAACCAGGTTAGCAATCACAACTTCCTTTGTAATAATCATACCTCCCCACAAATGAAGAGATTTACCATAGAGACATCCATCCTGTGATGAAAACTCAGCGAGATACATTCACAAAAACAATGGAATAGAGAAACATTTTACCTTTTAAAAACCTTTTTATAAACTCTTCCTCTCCCAAGTTGAATAATAGAGTAACAGAGATAAACATTTTTGTATAATAAAAATGTAATAAACAGCAATTTTTGGAACTCTAAATAGGAAAGACATCATTGATTCACCTTTCATAGAATAGTAAATAATCTGCTACATAACTCCTTCCCTATGGGAGCTGTGGATGTTAAAACATGACCATTATAAACACAATAAGAACAAATCCAAATAAATAAATAGTGTGTGACATTTTAGCGTTGTTACCGAAACATCACACACTATTTATTTATTTGGTTTTATTACCTTGTGTTTATAATCTATAATCCAAATTGTGCCTTATCATTTATTTGTTGTGTCTTATTACCATGTGTTTATAATCTATAATCCAAATTGTGACTTATCAATACACCATGGCATTGATACCTGGGCCTTAGAATGGACTAAAAGATGCAGATTTTAAAGAGAGAGAGAAAAAGCCTTCATAGCATGGTAGTCCTGATAATGTCCATAGTGAATATGTTTGTTGTAACTCTCTCAAGAGTCTTGGGTTAAAGATTATTACAGTAGAACCTCCCTGTAAAGGACAACACCTAATTGCAGAGTCAAAGTGTCTTTTAGGGAGAGGTGTCCATTACCGGAGAGTTACTTAATAGTAAAAATGGTAATTTTGTAAATGAAAACTGTTCTTTATAGAGAGGTGCCCTCTTACCGGAGAGTTACTAAATAGTAAAAATGGGTAATTATGCAAATAAAAACTGTCCTTTATAGAGAGGTGTCCTCTTACCGGAGAGTTACTTAATAGTAAAAATTGTAATTTTGCAAATGAAAACTGTCCCTTATAGAGAGGTGTCCTCTTACCGGAGAGTTACTTAATAGTAAAAAGGGTAATTATGCAAATGAAAACTGTCCTTTATAGAGAGGTGTCCTCTAGCATGAGTGTCCTCTCACGGAGGTTCTACTGTATACCAGTAAACTAATTTCTTTAAGTTTACCCAGTGTCACACAAAGCTCTTCTATCCCAGAGTAACATGCATGTTGGACAACACTTGGTAGTCCAACTTTATGGTGGGCATTGGGGATAACAAGATTCATTAAGACAGACCGCCTCAACATATGCCTCAAGTAATGAGGCAAGAGTCCCAAGATAATTTACTTATTTTTTTATTTATTTTTTGGCTTATCCCTAGTACACGTGGTACAGGCCATCATAATCATGGTGGGTAGAAGTAGGCAACTGCTTTTACTGTAAGTGCACCACATGTCTACACATGTGAAAAGCAGTTCGACTTTTGCACTTACAAATGTGCCAGAGCCCCGTTTGGTTACTTGCACTCGTCGGTGGGATTGGACTTTTGCAAGAATCGGGGGCCATTGGAGCATTTTTTTTTTTTAATCAGAAAAAAAGTGTCCAATGCGGGAATCGAACCTGGGTCGCAACGGTTTAAACCATCCTTCCACCAATCCCCATAAAATATATTATAAACTTACAATAACAATTTTATTAAAGTGGCTATATGCAAGTTTTCCAGCAAAAGCTTTGCTTCTTTAGCTGCTTTAATACAATAGAAACGGATTATTAATATTGTATTGTTAAATTTATTGTAAGATTTGTTCATTGAAATATTGGGGTATAAATAAAACCTTTTTAACAAAAACAGATCTATCCCACCTCTGATGTAGGAATGGAATAAGAGCTATAACATCAAATTTCCCATCTGCAGTTTGATCACATAGAGATATCATCTTCCATAAAATTTGTTTTTACACACACACAAAAACCAAAAACAATTTAAAATTTGCATACTTGCATAAAAACACCTCTTATTTACATATGTACTTTAACCTGTACAAAGCTACCACCCAAACTCTATAGCAGCTCTGAATAACTTCACTCTATCCATCTCCATTGATCGCGAAATGTGTGATGTCGCTGGAGACCCGCTGGTGATACTCCACTAAACTCTGGAGCGGTGGCGCCATATTCATTGAACATAGTGCAGACTGTGCACCTTTGCATGTATTGACAAGATGTCAATAAAATTGTCAATTATCTATCCATCTCTTAAGAAGGGAAACCTGGGTCAAACATTGTGGCCTACAGGAGAAGTCACTCAGGTAACGTGGGAGGACAATCTGCTACCTGTCAGAGAACAAGGGGAGTGAGTATATCTATGAGGCACCAAAGTTTCCTGTGGAGACACACTAGGAGTCCCGAGACACCATCATAGAGAGGGAGGGTCCGGCACAGTGGAACACCTCCACCACGGCTTGCTGGGGCATGTTGGTCAGGTCAATGCCATTCACCTGGAGGATCTTGTCCCCCGGCCTGAGAGCTGAGCAGGCTGGTCCTCCATTGAGCACGTGAGACACGTAGATACCCTGGTGGAACATTGCAATGGTTAGTTATGGAGCTTAGCTACAATATATAGGGACTTTATAAAGTCAACAAAGACCTGGAGTAGAGAGAGCTCCTCAGACATTTCACACAAGTAAACTTCTGGTAAAAGACGAGCACAGTCCAACTTCTTTAATACACACCCCTCAGTAATTTACCCACCATCAAAAGGCTCAAGCTCTTCAAGCTTGATACCCTGATATGATTGGGTGGAGATAAGAAAGAAGAAGGCACATCCCCAGTTAAAATACAGTAGAACCTCCCTGTAAAGGACACCTAATTGCAAAGCTTTAGTGTCCTTTAGGGAGAGGTGTACTCTTACTGGAAAGTTGCTAAATAGTAAAAATGGTAAATTTGTAAATGAAAACTGTCCTTTATAGAGAGGTGTCCTCTAGCGCGAGGTTCTACTGTAATCAAAAGGAAATATGGAAGTTTGCAGGACATGTATTCCAAGCGGAACATCTATAAATACAGCTTGAAGAGTTAGAGGTAGACACAAAGGAAAGATTGCTATTAAATAGAATAATCTGGAATTGAAAGATACAAAAAGATGGCATTACAAAAAAAGGCTGACCACCATATCAGAGAGGGCACTACATGATGAAGAGAAGAAAGCATTGTAAAACCAAGTTCCATGCAGTGAAAGTTTCCTCCTGTTGATGCCTTCACCTCAAGTTATTTACATTTGTTGTGAAAGTCTTGGTTACAAAGGTAGATTAAAGGCATCTCTTTATTGTGTAACTGAGATTTGTTGATGCCATCTGTGTTACAATAGATATCTTCATAAGGTAATAAGACCAAATCCGAATAAATAAATAGTGTGTGACCTTTCGGTAACAGTGTTGTTACCATCTTCAGACAAAAGTACCGAATGAGAAATTTTACCACAGCATGTTTTAAATGTAGCACTTGATAATAGTAACTATTTAAAACATGGTGTGGTAAAATTTCTCATTCAGTACTTTTGTCTGAAGATGATAACAATGCTGTTACCGAAACATCACATACTATTTATTTATTTGATTTGGTCTTATTACCTTGTGTTTATAATCTAAATTGTGCCTTATCAATAGATATCTTCTTTTATTCTGGTATTGGATAATTAACAATGTTTCAATTCTGACAGCAATCAGTTACCCAATGAGGAGTAGGTTACCATCAGATCTAGTACTAGGGGTACCTACAGTATCTGAAGGCTTGCAGGGGTTCCTGGGAGTGCCCACACCTCCCTCAATGCTGAAGCCCAGGTCAGGGTCCTTGGTGATGGCCACTGGGAACTGTGGACCACATCAGTTGGACGGGCTCCAGGGCAAGTGTGGAGACTTACCACCTGAGGGTTGCGGTGGCATCCGAAGATCCACGGAGACTTGTTGGCTGGGTGGTGGTACCTGGCTGCTGATTGGTTTAGAGCATTCTCAGCCGAGAGGGCCACGTCAGGGGGGTCTGGGGTTGGCTTGGGAGGAACTGCTGGTGGTATCTTCTTTGTCTGCTGGGGGAGGTAGTGGGAGCGGGGCGGCAGAGGCTCTGACAGGATGTTGTGCTGGGCCTGCAGGTACGTGTCCCCTCCCCACTCAGGGGACCAGCGCTGCCTGCGCGGGGAGCTCATGCCTGGGTAGGGGGGCGGGGGGTAATCCCAGCGGGGGCGGTGGATGGGCACAGCATTGTGGTACTGGGGTGGGGGAGACTTAGGGACCAGCCAACTCCGGGGACCACCCAACCTGGGGGAGAGCTGCACACATTCATCCTCTGTGAAGGTTTCCTCTATAGTGGCATTCTATCTTGGAGAATATTTATACTAGAGAGAGAATTGCATCAAATCCTCCAAAAAAGACCTCTGGGAAAACCCCAGGACTATAATAGAAAAGCTGAGGCAATGAGACCTTATGGAGATTGTTTAAACAACTTGAGGAATAAGCAACAACAACAACATTTATACTGATCTCATGGAATGGGGTGTAAAAAAATAAACAAGAACTGGAGGATCCCACTCAAGCACATTTGGCACAGTGGAGTGAACCCAGGAGGAGCTCTGAACATCAGAAATAGACAGCATCAAACAACACTAACAAGATTTAGAACAGGCCATCTCAAGCCATTGAAGATAGAAAATAATAACAAAATCTACCCCACTTGCCCAAAATGTAGCTTGGCACCTGCAGCTCCAGAACACATTTTGGCTTGCATTAGATGTATTAAACAGGACCTTTGGGTGAGGCCGCTGCTTATCATAAAACAGCTCGAGGAGCATGAACTCATGGAATTCGTGTTCTCTTTACACAAGGGGATAAGCAACAACATTTATACTGAGTCTGGATATGCTGATATCCAGGACAAGATGGTATAAATCTCCAAACATTTCAGGATCCAAACCTGGGGGGCATTGAGGCAGGGGTGGAGGTGGTCATTGAGCATCTTCACATCAGTGGAGTCAGTGGTGTGGTGCCAGGAGGGGGGTGGAGGGCGCAACAGGCGGTGGACAGGGGGCGGGTCTCCCTGGGGGCTCCTCTCCCAGTCGCTGGCATAGCCCCCGTCATGGTGGGTGGGGTAGGAGGGCAGGCCGACCTCTTGATCACTGCGGTAGCCGCGGTCTATGTCCTGGTAGGCCACCACCGCTGTGACATACACATGGCTGTAGTCACTCTACAACACCACTGATGTCTAGCATTCATACAGTACAACCTCCATGTTCAAGCAAAAAGGCATTACAGACTTTTTGAAAGTAAGCTTTCTATTGTAGGTTGTAATATTGCTACTTAGAAAGAAAAGCACATTCCAGAATGGAGAGAGAATGTTCTAGAACGTTCAAGAATAATGTAGAAAAATCAAAGAACAACTGATTGGCCAATCTAAAAAGATTGCACAAGGCTTAGTGCTGGCGGCTTTCTGATTGGCTAACCAACCATGACCGTTCTCGAAAGATCTACTCCAGGATATATAGGGATGAGGAACTCATGCCAAGTAGAAGAACGAAGCTACGTGGTGTACTCTAAGCAAGCTACTGTGTCAAAAGGTCGGACTGCTGCTTCCTGCCAACGCCGGTGTACTTCGTGGAAGATTCTAAAGGTTCTATGAACTTCTGTCTCCTGTTCTGCTCCTGCTTTCCCTCACCGTGCTGCAGTTGGTAAGTTTGTAACTGCTGTTTTCTTTATTGTTGTTTCATTTTTGCACTCTTCTGTTATATTTTTTAAACTTTTTAAGTAATGACTTGCACCTTTTGACTCACAAACTTACTTTAAATACTGCTGTTAGAAATCTGGTGTAGACAGAATGTCAAGGTTTAGGTTGATAGTCAAGCTTGCTAAGGTGGTGTTAGCCCACATACATGTCTTCTTCTTTCTTATCTCCACACTGGGTGAAGTAGAATGCGTCTGCCTTTGTCATTAAGACTGGGAGCACTACTCAGTGGCAGGCCGACTTAGCTCCAAAAGAAATGGCCGCCAATAAAGTCCTAAAGATCCTTTGTACCAACGGAAGTTATTGTTTGTCAACCAACAACGCAACAATATGATGAAATCATTTTAACGTGACTTTAATATAGAATTAATAAAACTTTGCCTAGGACTTTTCTTGATTTTTAAATTGGACATAAAGACACATTTCTACTATTTAAATAAGAATCACCAAATGACATCAAGATTGTTTGTGTCCATTATGATATAGAGAATTAACAGGTATAACAGAACACACAGGTAATCTGGGGAAATAAAAAAAGTGTCCATTATAGAGAGAACTGGTCTTTTTTCAATGTGGGTGAGTGGCTCTCCTGAACATTTGGAGAAATGACAAACTGTAGTTATATTAAACCAAAGGTTCACTATGGTTTCACTGTATATATGGACACTAAAAAAATATTATATCAAATAAAGAATATCTTTTAAAAGTTTACAATAAAATTATGATACACAGTACAACCTCATGCTAGAGGATACCTCTCTACAAAAGACAGTTTTCATTTGCAAAATTGAAGTAAACGAAAAAATTTCGCTACAAATTTTAAAATAAAAATACAACCTTTCGCAATGAGTTTCTTTTATTATGATATCATAATAAAAGAAACTCATTGCGAAAGGTTGTATTTTTATTTTAAAATTTGCAAAATTACCATTTTTTTTTACTATTTAGCAACTATCAGGTAAGAGGACACCTCTCCCTAAAAGGACACTTTGGCTTTTCAATTAGGTGTTGTTCTTTACAGGGAGGTTCTACTATATAAAATTGATTTTTCTAAGACCCATTTAAGGCTATATACATTTTTATGTTTTCAAAGTAATTATAGGGAGTGAGAATGAAAATTGAAAGGAAATATGAACAAATAAGATTTATGTTCTCTTGCTTGAAGAGCAGTATAAGATCTCAGGCCAAGTGTTGTTACACAACCCATATAAATCCATTTTGAAAATAGAGCAATCCATAGATAAATCTTCAATTAAAAAGGCATATATTGGATCAAAAAATCATTTATTTTACCAATATTTAAAATATTATATGTAAATGTTATAACACCTTGATAATAGTTGGCGTTCAGCCAACTGAAATATTGGTAAAATAAATGATTTTTTGATCCAATATATGCCTTTTTAATAAAGGATTATATAAATCCATATACTGGCAGCCATCATTTGTAAAGACTTACGTGTGGGACCATTGTAGAGTACTGCTGTGGAGTGGTGATACACGGGACTGGGGTGTACCACGGACTCATTCTCTTCCTGATACTCCACGGTCAGCAGGATGTTGGATTGGTATGGGGGAATGGACTACTTACATTAGAGTGGTCCGAGTTGGTGCCATTAGACTGCCCTTCTCCAGCTTGCTCCCCTGACACCGCCTGCATTCACCTGACATTGAGGAATTTCAAATTTACCTGACATCTCCTATCTGACAATCAAATGTCTATTTTGACAACCAAGGGTCATTCCTGCCATGAATATTTTAAAAATAAATACAATTTTGAGGCAGTTCCTAACATTGAAACCTTTGCTGACGACTCTAACATGAGTACAGACACAGTTCCTCCGTATCCCTGAAGAGGAACCCTTGCTGAGGTCTATCAACTGGGTCAGTTGAACTCAAGATTTTTAAAGAGGTCTTTCTCCTCTTTCTGACAATGCTGTTGTTGGTTCGCAACTGCTTATTGGTCAGAGTTATTCTGCTTGTTTCGCAACTGGCCTTTATATCTGAAGGTCATTCCCCTATCCGCCACCTGGGGACATGCCCTATAGCAGTCAGCCAAGGGACATGTGGTGTACTTACAGTATATGTTTACCCCTGTACATCACATGTATGTGGAACTCCGCCTTTGCCAGTCCCAAGCCCGGATGAAAAAGGAGAAGGGGGAGCAGTAACAAGCTCACTAAAAAACCTGGGCTCAGCTGGCCCGGCTGATAGTACCCTGTTAGGGCTCCTAATCCAGGGATACAGGATGAGCAGCGTTTGTACTCCATGTTAGGAGCGGCTGCACATGGCGTCTGTTCCTCATGTCAGAGGCGGCCATTTCTTTTGGAGCTAAGTCGGCCTGCCACTGAGTAGTGCTCCCAGTCTTAATGACAAAGGCAGACGCATTCTACTTCACCCAGTGTGGAGATAAGAAAGAAGAAGACATGTATGTGGGCTAACACCACCTTAGCAAGCTTGACTATCAACCTAAACCTTGACATTCTGTCTACACCAGATTTCTAACAGCAGTATTTAAAGTAAGTTTGTGAGTCAAAAGGTGCAAGTCATTACTTAAAAAGTTTAAAAATGATAAATAGGGACTTAGAATATAAACGAGTAGGTTTTTGTAGAGTTTATCTCAAACTTTTTATTTTATCACCATTAGAAAAGGCCCAATTTGGATTAAAATTAAGCGAAAAAAAAAAAAAAAAGTCTGAAAAAGTGGCCTGAAGAAATCTTTAACACCAACCAAAGAAAGATAAAGGAAATAGGTTCTCTGAGAAAATCCTTCTCAAAGGAACAACTTGGACAAAGCCACAGGTCTCTGTGTGCTCACCTGCTTCATGCTGCCTCAAGTCACCATGGACAATGGTGAGAGCTCCTCTAGGACAATATTGTTGGTTGACACTTAACTCTTCCTATATGTAATTCTACTGTCCTAAAAGCTTAGGTCCATAGTTTGCTTGAATACTGTTGTATAGTTATTGTTGTATTAAACATTACTCACCAGATGAAATTATTATTACTAATTGTTAATTACACTTTATATTTATATTTTTACATTAACACGTTGTTTACATTATACATCGTATTCATTGTTTATGATGATGATCTATATATATTTTTAAACACAGAATACTACATTCCCTCCTTCCTTTAGATGAAAGGAATCATGTCTTTATATCTTGATGATGGCTTGACGACTCTTCCACTCCTGGTGATCACGGGTTCCTTGGTAGTCGGCAAGGGTGGAGAAACCTCTGGTGGCAACTGGTGAAGAGCCTCGGCATCAAGTCTATCTGAAACAACTGGGTTAAATGTTGACCCTGTTCTACTTGAACTTGGTCGGTTTAAAGAAGTGTCCTTGTCTTGGTTTGAGGAATTATCATCTGTTATTTGTACATCAGAAGAGTTGAGGTGTTCAATTCTTGTTGAATCTGAACTAAGATTTTCCTGGCTCTCTTCTGGAATAAAGTCAGAAATGTCTTGATTGGTCTCTTGAGTAGGAACATGTTTCAAATGTTTAGCATTTCTATGAATTATTTTCCCATTTTTAGTGTTGACTAATTTAAAAGAATTTATTGAAGTGTTTTCAAGAATGACATGATGTTCTGATCTGAAATTTGAATCAAGTTTTCCATTATTTGGATTTGCCACATAAACTAAATTTCCAATTTCAAAATTATGAGGACTAGCTTTCCGAATTATATCATTATATGTTTTCATTTTTTCTTTGTAGACCATATTGAATTCTTTGATGTTGGATTCATCTTCTTCTGCATCATTAACAAGTGAGCTTAATTTAGTTTTGATTTCTCTTGAAAATAATAGGAATGCTGGAGTCTTTCCTGTAGATCTGTTTGGAGTAGTTCGGTAAGACATTAAAATTCTGGATAAATCTTCTTTCCAATCTTTCCCTTCTTCAGAACTTGAATTGAATTGTTTCTTTAGAAATATATGGAATCTTTCTATCTTCCCATTACTTTTTGGGTAATAGGGTGAGGCTTTGATGTGCCCGATTCCACATTCTTTTAAAAATCTTTCCATTGATGTACTTACAAACTGTAAGCCATTATCTGTTACAACTTCATGTGGATAACCATGTCTTGCAAAAATCTCCATCAATTTTTTAATAATTGTCTTGCTGGAAATGTCTTCTATTATCATTGCTTCAGGATATGAAGAATAGTAGTCGATCACTGTTAAAACATAATGATGGCCAATTGGACCAACTATGTCAATTCCAAGTTTCATCCAAGGTTTTGATGGTAACGGAACTATTTGCAATGGTTGATCATTTATCAATGGTTGATTCCTTACACAAATTGGACAGTTTCTAATCAAATTTTCAATGTCAAAGTCCATGTTTATCCAAAAATATTTTTCTCTTAACAGTTGTTTGGTTCTTGTCATTCCTTGATGTGTTTCATGTGCAATTCTCAAGACTCTCTTTATTAGTTTTGAAGGTAGCAAAATTCTACTTCCTTTTAAGATAAGATTATCAAAAATTGAGAGTTCATCTTTAAACTTATAAAAACATTTGAATTCTTCATTCAAAGGATATGGCCAAACTCCCTTTTGAACCATATCTTTCAGTTTTTGAAACAAAGGATCTTGCTCTGTACAAACTTTTATCTCTTTCAAAGACAGTGCTTGAAGCTCTTCAGAAGTGATGGATAAGACTTTATGAACATAGTCCTCCAGCCATTTTTCATCACTTGTGTTAGAAAGAGGTTGTCTTGAAAATATATCTGCAATATTTTGCTTTCCTTGAATGAATTCAATTTCAAAGTCATATGGTTGTAATCTCCAACTCAATCTTTGAATTCTTGGAGGCAAAACAGCTCCATTTTTAGGATTCAGCGCATATAGATTAGAGGTTTGTGATCTGTTTTTAACACAAATTTCCTTCCCCAAATATAGGTGTTAAAATGTTCAATTGCCCATACACATCCCAATGTCTCTTTTTCTATTTGTGAATATCTTTTTTCAGTATCAGTTAAGGATCTGCTGGCATATGCAATGGGTCTTTTAATGCCATTTTGTTGTGTTTGTATTAATACTGCTCCAAGACCAATAGGGCTTGCATCTGTGATTAATTCAGTTGGTGAGTTCAAGTTGTAATATGCCAAGCATGGCTCTTTTGTTAGTGACTCTTTAAGATCCTGAAATGCTTTATTTGTTTTCAAATCCCAATTCCACCTAACATTTTTTCTAGTCAAATTATTTAAAGGTTCTGCCAATTTAGAAAAATTAGGTATGAATTTTCTTAAAAACCCACAAGTTCCTAAGAATGACCTTAACATCTCAATATTTTTTGGTATTGGAAAATTTAACACTGCTTCTATTTTCCTATTATCAGGTTTAATACCTTCACTACTAACAATGTGACCTAAAATATCCAATTCTTCCATGGCAAATTTGCACTTATTCCTGTTGAGCCTAATGCCTACTTTATCAAATCTTTGTAAGACTTTTCTAAGCCTTTCTTCTAGTTCTTGTCTATCTTTGGCGTAAACTACGACATCGTCCAAGTAACAAATTACACCTTTCAAATCAAGCAAAATTGAATCCATTCCTTTCTGATATGCCTCTGGAGCACTTGATAGACCAAAAGGAACTTTACAAAATCTGTAACAACCACGGTGCGTGATGAAAGTTGTAAGGGGTCTTGATTGAGGGTCTAAGTCAACCTGCCAAAACCCTTTTTTTGCATCCAGCTTTGCAAATACTTTAGCACCTTTAAGGGCATGTAACATATTGTCAATTGTAGGAATTGGATGTCTTTCTCTCAATATTGCTTTATTCACTTCCCGAAGGTCTATGCATAGTCTAATTTCCTCACTATCCCTTTTTGGAACAACTATTATGTTAGAAACCCATTCAGAACCTTGATGCACTTCTTCAATGATTCCATTCTCTAGCATCTTATCAAGCTCTTGATTTACTGCTTCTACCATTGCATAAGGTATACGACGGCATCTCTGAGCAATGGGCCTATAGTTGTCTTTCAATGTCACTTTATGACTATAGCCTTTTATAGTTCCAAGTCCATGGAAAAGATGTTCATGTTCTTGAACAAGAGTTTCTATATTAGTAGACATTGATTCATTTACATGATTTACCCTTTTAATTATACCTAGTTCAAAACTAGCCTTGCCTCCCAACAAAGATTCAACTTTTTTATCAATCACATAAATTTCTTCTGAAACTGAATTTTCTTTCCAAGAAATCACAGCATTGAAATAACCATAACATGGAAGAGGTCTATCTTGACCATAGGCAAAAAAGGTTCGGGTGGTGTCATGTAATTTTGGCATAATTTTATGGCCATATAATTCAAGCATCTTATTATAGCTTATGAAAGTTCTATCACTCCCTGTATCAATTATCATATTTATTTCACTACCATCTATTTGCACTTTTTCTTTATTTTCAGCACCTGTATAGTAGGTATATTCATCTGAACTTTCACCTACTTCAGTCTTATTTTCTTCTTGTATGGTCTTAACTTTAGTTTGATTGAAACTTTTGTGGTTTCTATTATTATTTTGATTTGGGCGGTTCCTGCAAGCTCTAAAAAGATGTCCTAATTTATTGCAATATGAACAAGTCATTTTTTTAGCACCACATTCTTGTGCTGAATGTGTATCTAATCCACAGCGATAACATTTAGGCTTTGAGGCACCTGAAAATGATGGGGTACCTTGATTAGTGAATCTATCTTTGTTGAAATTATTAGCATTATAGTGCTTTTTAGGTTTATTTTGAACTCTATTTAGTGTTTGATCATTTTGAGGTTCAAGAAGTCTAATTTCTTTTCTAGAAATTTCTAACATTCTAGCAATATCAATGGTTTTTGACAGTGTCAAATTTTCTTGTTGCAACAATTTTTCTTTAAGTTTTTTGTTGTTACATTTTTCAATTATTTGGTCTCTTATCATATCTGCTTCTAAATTCCCAAATTCACAAGATTTAGAAAGCTCTCTTAAAGAAATTAGGTAGTTGTCGATCGATTCATCATCTTTCTGGACTCTTTGTCTAAATTTAAATCTCTCAGTGACCACATTTTTATGAGGTGTGAAATATTTATCTAAAGCCATTTTAGTTTGTTCATAATTTTCCTTTTCATCTGGCAAGTTGAAAAATATACGCTGTACATTTGGCCCTAAACAATGCAATAGAGTTGCTCTCTTAATTTCATCCGATTTTTTTGAAATTCCAGATGCTATTTCAAAAATGGCATAGGATTCCATCCATTGCTTATATTCCGCAAATAAATTGCTTGCATTTATATTCATGGGTAACGGTGGCATTAGGTTGGCTGCCATACTTGTTTTTTTTTAGGGCTACAGTTATATTTTCAAATTCTCGTCGCCAATTTATGTCGTATAGTTATTGTTGTATTAAACATTACTCACCAGATGAAATTATTATTACTAATTGTTTATTACACTTTATATTTATATTTTTACATTAACACGTTGTTTGCATTATACATCGTATTTATTGTTTATGATGATGATCTATATATATTTTTAAACACAGAATACTACAAATACCATTTCTAAGATTCCACACTTTGGAGTGGCATATAAAAACAGAATGACCCAATACAGTATTAGAACTCTAAGAAGCGGTCTGGTAGATTAAATTGGTGAAACCCCTGGAAGGGTTCACCACTGATAAGCCAAGCCCTCCTAATATATTTTCATCGCAGTAAGGATAGTAGAAGTTTGATTTATATTTAAAATAAACATTCATACTTAAATGCTTCAATTTCTTATATATAAAGTACTGTGTTTGCTGGTAGAAATCCTACGGCCTCACTAAAAGTGTAAAATGTCATAAGAAAGAAGGGGCTACAGACCTGGGTGTGTCGAGGTGACATTGACGGAGAGCGGGGAGGCTGCACAGTCACCAGCCTGCTACTGGCCACCAGCACTTCCTGCACAGTGAACCATGTACACTTCCTAGCACAGTTGGTACAGTGGACCCAGGAGGAGCTCTGAACCTCAGACAGCATCAGACTACACTAACAAGATTTAGAACAGGCCATAAACAAGAACTGGAGGATCCCACCTAAGTATAGTTGATACAGTGGACCCAGGAGGAGCTCTGACCCTCAGACAGCATCAAACTACACTAACAAGATTTAGAACAGGCCATAAACAAGAACTGGAGGATCCCACCTAAGTATAGTTGGTACAGTGGACCCAGGAGGAGCTCTGAACCCCAGACAGCATCAAACTACACTAACAAGATTTAGAACAGGCCATAAACAAGAACTGGAGGATCCCACCTAAGTATAGTTGGTACAGTGGAGTGAACCCAGGAGGAGCTCTGAACCTCAGACAACACCAAACAACACTAACAAGATTTAGAACAGGCCATGCCAAGCCATTGAAGATAGAAAATAACAAAATCTATCCCACTTTCCCAAAATGTAGCTTGGTACCTGCAGCTCCAGACACAGCTTGTATTAGATGCACTGAACAGGACCTTTTGGAGAGGCGGCTGCCAATCATAAACAGCTCGAGGAGAATGAACTCATGGAATTGTTGTAATCTTTACACAAGGGGATAAGAAACAACAACACTTCTCTTACCTGGACAATGATAGCAACAGTGGCATGGATTTCATTATACATTTTCAACCAATATATCTACTTTTACATTTATATATGGCTTGTTATTATTTTTTCTTATCCCCTTGTGCAAAGATTATATCAATTCCATGAGTGATCTCATGGAATGGGGGTGTAAGGGTACAGCTTTCATTGATCATGGCACCATGATCCAGGCACATTTTGGTGAAAATATGACTTTACCTGTAATTTGAGGCCGTTCCTAACATGAAAGCCTTTTCTGCCAACTCTAACACGAGTACAGACACAGCTCCTCTGTATCCCTGAAGAGGAACCTTGCTGAGGTCTATCAACTGGGTAAGTTGAACCCAGGATTTTTAAAGAGGTCTTTCTCCTCTTTTATATGGCTTTGTAACAACAAGCTGGATGGTATTACAAAACTTCTTGGAAAAATATTTCACACCTAATATTAGTAAAAGAAATTGCAATGTTGCCTTTGCGTATATAAAGCCCACAGATGAAGAAAATAGTTGTTAGAGCACCCACCATTGTAAATAGTGATAAGGTACAATTTGGATTAGAGATTATAAACACAAGGTAATAAGACCAAATAAAAATAAATAAATAGTGTGTGACCTTTCGGTAATAATGTTACCATCATAAGACAAAAGTACTGAATGGTATCAAGACTGTTACTGAAATGTCACACACTATTTATTTGGATTTGGTCTTATTACCTTGTGTACCATGGTAAATAATTACTTTATTTAAGATTTTAAACATTCCATCGTGAAATGGGGGTGTAAGGGTGCAGCTTTCATTGATCATGGCACACTTTGGTGAAAGTGTCTGTAATTTGAGGCCATTCCTAACATGGAAGCCTTTGCTACCAACTCTAACATGTGTACAGACACAGTTCCTCCATATCCCTGAAGAGGAACCCGTGCTGAGATCTATCAACAGGATCAGTTGAACTCAGGATTTTTAAAGAGGTCTTTCTCCTCTTCTAACAATGCTGCTGTTGTGGTCCATGACTGCTTATTTGTCAGAGTTATTCTGCTTGTTTCGCAGCTGGCCTTCATATCTGAAGGTTATTTTTCTATCCGCCACCTGGGGCTGTGTCCTGTAGTACTCAGCTCTGCTCATGTAATATTTACACAAGGGGCCTGCTTTTCACGTGTGTAAACATGTGGTGCACTTATAGTAAAAGCAGTCGCCTACTTCTACCCACCATGATTATCATGGCCTGTGCCACGTGTACAAGGGATAAGCAAAAAAACACAAGGGGATAAGAAACAACAACAACAGACACATGGACTGTCACCACCTGAATCTATAGACTTGCTGTGTGTAGGGAATAAATAAACACTCAGAAATATACATAGGGCAGGTAAAACCAATAAATTGCCTAATAGCCCCTTCACCAGGAGCCAAACATGGGTAGACACAGTTGTGTTTTTTAAAATTTTATTATTATTCCTAGTACACATGGTACAGTCCATGATAATCATGGTGGGTAGATGGCGACTGCTTTTACTCTAAGTGTACCACATGTCTACATATGTGAAAAGCAGTTCGACTTTGCAATTGCAAATGTGCCAGATCCCCGTTTGGTTACTTGCACTCGCTGGTGGAGTTGGACTTTTGCAAGAATTGGGGGGACCATTGGAGCATATATTTTAATTGAAAAAAGAGCCCAAAGAGGGATTTGATCCTGGGTCATAGCGGCCAAAAACCAATAGTTTAGACCACCTTTCCACCAACCCTCTAGACACAGGTGTACTTGGGATAAGTGACAGCCATACCTTAGGTTCCAGAACTTGACTCTCCTCGATGGTCTGATCCTGGAGAGATGGCTGCTTTTTGAGAGCAATGTTCCTGGCATGGCGAGCGTGGGCCTTCAGCTCTTTGGGGTATGGTGTGGGAGCCCTCACTAATCTTCCCTGTATACAACAACAACCTGCTTAATTCCTTCTCAAGTCATAGGGTTTCTTGGGATGGTCTCAACATATTTTTTTTTGCTCCATTTGAAAAAAAAAAGATATATTATCTTACAATAATTAAAAATGCTACACTGGTAGCACCATACTGATAGCAGAAAACAAAGAAGAGCTAAAAAAGAAACTAATGAGAAAGGTAAAGAGGAAATTGAAAATTTTGGATTAAAATAAATACAGAAGAACCTCCATGAGGACACTCGTGCTAGAGGACACCTCTCTATAAAGGACAGTTTTCATTTTCAAAATTATCATTTTTACTATTTAGTAACTCTCTGGTAAGAGGACACCTCTCCCTAAAGGACACTTTGGCTCTGCAATTAGGTGTTGTCTTTTACAGGGAGGTTGTACTGTAATACACATTAAAGATATGAAAAATTAATAAAAAAAAACTGGCAAAACATCCAATTCTGAATGTTACATAAGGTTCCTTCCATTAGAATTAATCTTTCAGCTGACCAATGGCTTATTGATATTTCAATGGGGACTATATTAGATAGAGACTACAGTAGAACTACCTCCCTGTAAAGGACAACACCTAATTACAGAGCCAAAGTGTCCTTTAGGGAGAGCTGTCCTCTTACAGGAGAGTTGCTACAGTAGAACTACCTCCCTGTAAAGGACAACACCTAATTACAGAGCCAAAGTGTCCTTTAGGGAGAGCTGTCCTCTTACAGGAGAGTTGCTACAGTAGAACTACCTCCCTGTAAAGGACACCTAATTGCAGAGCCAAAATATCCTTTAGGGAGAGGTGTCCTCTTACAGGAGAGTTGCTGAATAGTAAAAATGGTTATTTAGCAAATGAAAACAGTCCTTTGTAGAAAAGTGTCCTCCCATGAAGGTTGTTCTACTGTATAGAGCGTGAGAAGTGTTCCTGCGTCACATCAATGATCTAAGAAGAGCCACTCACCGGCCTCTCCCCATCTTCCTCAAAGGCAAATTTGATCAGAGGTTTGCCCTCCCTCTCTCCTGGAATGACAGAAGGCCTTGACTCCAGAGCCGAGGGTCCTACAGCAACACAACCTTAGTCTTCCCTCCTCACAAAGACTATTATATAACAGCAATTGCTAGAAAAAACTTTCCTATATAGAATATGGCCTTATGTTTCTCTAAAGCAACAAAGGGTCACCTCTCCCGTCAAAACAGACGCCATCCATTGACTGTTGCCACAAACTAGCGGCCTCGGGTTGGTAACAAAGCCACAACACCAGCTTTGGCAAACTGAAAAGCGTCCACCTAGACACCATGGTTTCAGGCTAATGGCCCTCATCAGCCTAGGGCGGACTTGTTACCGACCCGAGGCCACTAGTTTGCGGCGATGGTCAATAGATGGCGTCTGTTTTGACGGGAGAGGCGACTTTTGTCTCTTTAGATCAATATCCTCCCGGCAAAATTTCCACCTTATGATTCTCATCTAATAACCAAAATGGGACTTAGGATTCACTCTAAGTCATAATTGGCTCGTTGGTGATAAAAAAAGCCAATTCTCAATTTTAGGCCTAGATAAGAGCCCAGTAATTTTAGGCTATAGATTATAAACACATGGTAATACGACCAAATTAATAAATAGTGTGTGATAAGGCACAATTTGGATTATTGATTATAAACACAAGGTAATAAGAACAAATCCAAATAAATAAATAAATAGTGTGCGACATTTCAGTAACAATACTGTAACTGAAACGTCACACACTATTTATTTATTTGGTCATATTACCTTGAGTTTTAAAAGCAATTAAAATTTTTGTTTTAAATCCAGCAATTCTTTGAGGACGATTAGGTAGAGTCCAATGGAATAGGGTCTTTTCAAATTAGAGCCCTTGCACTTGGCCCAATTTGTCTTTATTCTTTGAAGACACCATCTTTGAAGACATCATCTTGAGAACTGCTTTCACAATCTTCAACAAACCTTTTTGAACAACCAAAATGCTGGCCCCAAACATTTAATTTCAATTTAATTTAATGTATTATTATCATTAATTATTTTTTGACCAATGACAAAGTTGTTTTCATGTGATCTATAAGAATTTGTAAATTAAGTTTATTGTGCAATAAATTGAAAAAGAGGGACCAATCTCTCGAAATATTTTGAGAAAAAAAAATGATTTTTTTTTTTCTTTACAGATTCAGGTATGTTCTTTTATATATAAATTTAATTTCAAGTTAAGGAAAAGGTCATAAGTGTGGCAAGATTTTGGCTGTCAGCCCATTTTAGGTAAAATTTCCAGCCTTGAAGATTCTAGAATCAAGAAGGTCGATCCTAAAAGAAAAACCTTCAAGATGTGAGGCCAAGAATTGCTGTCAACCTCTTTGGTGCAGTTCAGGACATTTTCCTCGAATTTATACAGCCAGGTCTTCTAAACTGTCTCATAATACTGTCATTCAATGTTTTCAGTACTTCATGCTGATAAACCTTTCCTCTGCTTGCCTACTTTAGGCCTTTCATTCACACAATGGTGCTGGAAAACCTCCATATACCTCTAAACAATGGCAGTTATTAGAAGAAACATTTCACAACTGGTACAGTGGGGTGGACCCAGCTCTGAACCTCAGACAGAACAAGATTTAGGACAGGCTATCTCAAGACATTGAAGATAGAAAATAATAATAAAATCTAAAGATTACCATCACCAGAATTACATATAGGAAGAGTTAAGTGTCAACCAACAATATTGTGTTAGAGGAGCTCTCACCATTGTCCATGGTGACTTGAGGCAGCATGAAGCAGGTGAGCACACGGAGACCTGTGGCCTTGTCCAAATCTGACTGTAGAGGCACCAAGGGCTTGTTCTAACAGCACAGAACTGTTGGCCTGCCATGTACAACAACCCATCAACCCACCTGGTTCTCTGAGAGCCATAGGGCCTGGAGTCTGGGTAGCTTGGCCATAGAGAAGGGTAGGTGTTGTAGCAAGTTGCCACTGAGATTGAGCACACGCAGGCCCGCCAGTCTGCCCATCTCATCCGGCAGAGATGCTAGTCGGTTGTCACGCAGGGAGAGCACAGCCAGTCGCTGACAGCTGCCCAACTCTGGAGGCAGAGTGGACAGCTCGTTGTCATCAGCCATGAGTGTATGTAGGTTCCGCAGGAGGCCTATACTGGTAGGTAGGCTATTTAAGTCATTGGAGCTCACCACCAGCTCCTCCAGGCTATGGAGGCTGCGGAAGCACAGTGTTGGGGAACAGAACAGGGGGAGAGGGAGGAAGGAAACCTACCACCCCAGGCTGGTTGGCAAACTGCCCAGGCGGTTCTCATCCAACCGCAAGATGGTCAGACTTCGGAGGTTCCCTGCATCCCACAGTCCATCTTGGTACAGTAGAACATACTTCATGAGAGGACACTCATGCTAGAAGACACCTCTCTATAAAGGACAGTTTACATTTGCAAATTTACCATTTTTACTATTTAGCAACTCTCCGTTAAGAGGACACCTCTCTACAAAGGACAGTTTTCATTTGCAAATTTACCATTTTTACTATTTAGCAACTCTCTGGTAAGAGGACACCTCTCTACAAAGGACAGTTTACATTTGAAAATTTACCATTTTTACTATTTAGCAACTCTCCGGTAAGAGGACACCTCTCTACAAAGGACAGTTTACATTTGAAAATTTACCATTTTTACTATTTAGCAACTCTCCGGTAAGAGGACACCTCTCTACAAAAAGGACAGTTTACATTTGAAAATTTACCATTTTTACTATTTAGCAACTCTCCGGTAAGAGGACACCTCTCTACAAAAAGGACAGTTTACATTTGAAAATTTACCATTTTTACTATTTAGCAACTCTCTGGTAAGAGGACACCTCTCTACAAAGGACAGTTTACATTTGAAAATTTACCATTTTTACTATTTAGCAACTCTCCGGTAAGAGGACACCTCTCTACAAAGGACAGTTTACATTTGAAAATTTACCAATTTTACTATTTAGCAACTCTCCGGTAAGTGGACACCTCTCTACAAAGGACAGTTTTCATTTCCAAATTTACCATTTTTACTATTTAGCAACTCTCCGGTAAGAGGACAGTTTACATTTGAATATTTACCATTTTTACTATTTAGCAACTCTCCGGTAAGAGGACACCTCTCTACAAAGGACAGTTTACATTTGAAAATTTACCATTTTTACTATTTAGCAACTCTCCGGTAAGAGGACACCTCTCTACAAAGGACAGTTTTCATTTCCAAATTTACCATTTTTACTATTTAGCAACTCTCCGGTAAGAGGACACCTCTCTACAAAGGACAGTTTACATTTGAAAATTTACCAATTTTACTATTTAGCAACTCTCCGGTAAGTGGACACCTCTCTACAAAGGACAGTTTTCATTTCCAAATTTACCATTTTTACTATTTAGCAACTCTCCGGTAAGAGGACAGTTTACATTTGAATATTTACCATTTTTACTATTTAGCAACTCTCCGGTAAGAGGACACCTCTCTACAAAGGACAGTTTATATTTGAATATTTACCATTTTTACTATTTAGCAACTCTCCGGTAAGAGGACACCTCTCTACAAAGGACAGTTTACATTTGAAAATTTACCATTTTTACTATTTAGCAACTCTCCGGTAAGAGGACACCTCTCTACAAAGGACAGTTTTCATTTCCAAATTTACCATTTTTACTATTTAGCAACTCTCCGGTAAGAGGACACCTCTCTACAAAGGACAGTTTTCATTTCCAAATTTACCATTTTTACTATTTAGCAACTCTCCGGTAAGAGGACACCTCTCTACAAAAAGGACAGTTTACATTTGAAAATTTACCATTTTTACTATTTTGCAACTCTCTGGTAAGAGGACACCTACTTATTATTTGTTAATCCTATTATAGCACTGTGAATAAAAGTTAAATATTTTGATAATTGTGAAAAAAAAAGAATAAATAAAACATAAAATTATGTTGAAAATAATAATGATACAGTAGAACCTCTAAGAGATGACACCTCTCTATAAAAGACAGTTTTCATCACCAAAAATACAATTTTTATTATTTAGCAACAGTTTTAATTGCAAATTTTACCATTTTTACTATTCAGCAACTCCAGTAAAGAAGACACCTTTCCCTAAAGGACACTTTGGCTCTGCAATTAGGTGCTGTCCTTTACAGGGAGGTAGTTCTACTGTACTGGAAGGTTGAAGGGGATTAATTATAAGGTTATCTGAAAAGTTCGGATTTTTCTTATTACTTGGCGAATAATATTATTAAGGCGAATACATAATACAATTACTTTATACATAATACAAAGACATTATACATAACGGCAAATAATATTATGGTAGATTAAACTAGCAAAACCGCTGGGAGGGTTCACCACTGATGAGCCAGGCCCTCCCATAAATTATTCAATCGCAGTAAAGGCAGTAGAGAATTGATAAGGCACAATTTGTGTATTATAGATTATAAACACAAGGTAATAAGACCTAACCCAAATAAATAAATAGTGTGTGACGTTTCAGTAAAAGCATTGTTAACATATTCAGACAAAAGTATTTCATTCAGTACTTTTGTCTGAAGATGGTAACAACGCTGTTACCGAAACGTCACACACTATTTATTTATTTGGTCTTATTACCTTGTGCAGTAGAGAATTGTTTAATTTTAAAAGAATCATATGCGTCTATAATAAATTAAGAAAAAGGCATCTTATCGTGCAACTGAAAGTTGCTGATGGCTTGCGCCATCTATCAGAATAAATATCAACTATTCTCGTTGATTTGGGCCAACAGCCCAAAACGCGTCCGTGGTTAGCTTTTCTTGATTAATCAAGAATGGGTATTTGGCCAATTCTGGAATAATTAAAAATCAACGAGAATAGTTGATATTTATTCCGATAGATGGCGCAAGCCATCAGCAACTTTCAGTTGCCCGATAAGAAGATGCCCTTTTCTTAATTTATGCACCTTATCCCAGTACAATATCACATTTGTACTATTTTTTCACATTGTGTCTATAATAGTTTCAAATTTCCATTGATTGTTAAGTAAGACAGCAACATGGTAGAGAGGCTAGGGGGAACTGACCGATTGTCTCTGGCAGCTCCTTGAGCCTGTTAAAGGAGAGGGTGAGGTCAGTGAGCTTGGTGCAGGCCCCAATCTCAGAGGAAATCTCGTAGATCTTGTTCTTGCTGAGGTCGAGGTAGGTGAGCTTGTGGAGACTGCCCACAAACTGGTTTCCGTGTCAGACATGTGGTCGGTGGTGGAACAACCCAACTCACCTCTGGGACATAGTTGATGTTGTTGCAGTCACACCACAGTTCCGCCAAGCTGGGGAGACTACCTATCACCTCTGGCTGCACACACACACACTCCACATAGCTATCTCAACTACTGCAGCTGTCAGGTTAGCACAATCACTCCTTATAGAAACTCCGCCTTTGCCAGTCCCAAGCCCGGATGAAAAAGGAGGAGGGGGAGCAGTAACAAGCTCACTAAAAAACCTGGGCTCAGCTGGCCCGGCTGATAGTACCCTGTAAGGGCTCCTAATCCAGGGATACAGGATGAGCAACGTTTGACTCCATGTTAGGAGCGGCTGCACATGGCGTCTGTTCCTCATGTCAGAGGCGGCCATTTCTTTTGGAGCTAAGTCGGCCTGCCACTGAGTAGTGCTCCCAGTCTTAATGACAAAGGCAGACGCATTCTACTTCACCACCCAGTCATGATGGTTGTCAAACAGACACCATCAAGGGTCACAACTTGATACCCTAATATGATTAAATGAAGATAAGAAAGAAGAAGACTCCTTATAGATCCAAAGGGGGTCAGTGGAAGGGTGGTCTAAATCTTTGGTTTTCGACCGCAACGACCCAGGATCGAATCCTGCATTGGGCACTTTTTTCTAATAAAAATTTAAAAAATGCTCAAATGGCCCCGATTCTTGCAAAAGTCTAACCCCACCAGGGAGTGCAAGTAACCAAACAGGGCTCTGGCACATTTGTAAGTGCAAAAGTTGAACTGCTTTTCACATGTATAGATATGTAGTGCACTTACAGTACAAGCAGTCGCCAACTTCTACCCACCAAGATTATCATGGCCTGTACCACATGTAGAAGGGATAAGCAAAAAAAAAAAGCTCTCCTTTAACCTTTTGTGTGTGTGTGGACCACATGTTTTGCCATCAAAATATAACTGTTCTTTTTTTAAAGTTAATATGATAAAGCACAATTTGGATTATAGATACAAGAAAATAATACCTAATCCAAATATATTAATAGTGTGTGATGTTTCGGCAACAGCATTGTTGCCATCATCAGACAAAAGAATAAAAGTCTTTTATACAAAAGTCATTTTATTCTTTTGCCTGATGACGGTAACAATGCTGTTGCCGAAACATCACACACTATTAAATTATTTGGATTAGGTCTTATTTTATTGTATAAAGGTAATATGTTGTTGTTGTTGTTGTTGTTTCTTATCCCCTTGTGTAAAGATTACACGAATTCCATGAGTTCATGCTCCTCGAGCTGTTTTATGATGAGCAGCGGCCTCTCCCAAAGGTCCTGTTTAGTGCATCTAATGCAAGCCAAAATGTGTTCTGGAGCTGCAGGTGACAAGCTACATTTTGGGCAAGTGGGGTAGATTTTGTTATTATTTTCTATCTTCAATGGCTTGAGATGGCCTGTTCTAAATCTTGTTAGTGTTGTTTGATGCTGTCTATTTCTGATGTTTAGAGCTCCTCCTGGGTTCACTCCACTGTACCAACTGTGTTTAGGTGGGATCCTCCAGTTCTTGTTTATTTTTGTTTTGGCTACTGTTTCTATTTCTTTAAAAGTAAGTTTATTTTTCTGTGGCAAGGGTTCTTTTGTGCCTTTTTTCGCTAGCACATCAGCAGCTTCATTGCCTTCAATTCCAACATGTGAGGGTATCCATTGAAGGTGAATTTTTGAAGTTTTTGAGAGTTTTTGGAGATAACCAATTATGTTCCTGCTTACTTTGTCTCTGAGTTCCCCTGTGTGACTCAAGTGTTGTATGGCACTTCTACTATCAGTAAGAATCCAGATATCTTGATAATTAGTATTTCTGATGGATTTTAAGGCTTCATAGATGGCTATAAGTTCTGATCTGAAGACTGAGCAAAAATCTGGGTTTCTTCTGTTCATTTTCTCAATGCCATTTGTAGTTTTGATGAGACAGCCACTGCCAGTGTGTCCCAACTCGTCTCTGCTACCATCGGTATAGATAGTTATTGCATTTTTAGGAATGTTATTAATTATTTCTAATGATAATTGTTTTAAGTATTCTGGATTTTGGTATTGTTTGTTGGTGGGTTCATTTAAAGTGTCATTAAAAATAACATTTTGTAATGGTTCGCATGGAGAAATTTTTTCTGCTAAATAATTTTTTTCTACTTTATATTTTAAAAATCCATTTCTTTTGGCCAGGTGGAGAGGACCTTCTTTTTTGAGTCTTAGATTGGATTCCCAATTAAGTATGTAATTGGAAGTTCTGTGTTTGTTTCCATAACTCTTGATTTTGTTTATATATTTTGGCAGATTGTAGCTTCTTCTATCCTTTAAGGGCATAATGTCTGCCTCGTAAAGTACAATATCGTTAGGGCAGGTATTTCGAAGACCTGTAATAATTCTAGCTGCACTTAGTTGTATCCTTTCCAGTGATTTTAGATTTGTTTCAGATGCTGTACCATAGATTTGATATCCATATTCCAGGATAGGTCTAATTAGAGATGTGTAAGTTAATTTTAGTGTGGTTGCATCGGCTCCCCACTCTCTTCCTGAAATATATTTCAGGATTTTTAGTCTGTCTCTTCCTTTTCTAATAACTTCTTCAATATGTTTACTGGAGTTAATTTCTGGATCCAGGGTGTAGCCAAGATATTTAGGATGTTTATTATATTGTAATTGTTGTTCTTTCAGAAAATTTTTGGCCTTATTTTGTATAGTTTCTTATCGGTAGTAAAAAGACAGGTTTCAGATTTTTGGGGGTTAAATTCTAATTTATGTTTATTAGCAAATTTTTCTAGGTGGAGAAGAGTCTTGTTCAAATTCCTTTCAGCTTTTTTCCAGTTAGTGTTACTGCTCCATAGAATAATGTCATCAGCGAAAAGTCCAATATTGGTTTTATGTGAAATTTTTTCTTCTATGCCTGCAATAAATAGGGTGAAGAGAGTAGGGCTAAGGACTGATCCTTGTGGTAATCCTTGGTACAATTTGAAGGTTTTAGATAGAGTTCCATTATATTTGACCCTGATGTATCTATTTTTAAGGAAATCATTTATCCAAGTGATAGCTTTTCCATCAATTTTGAAATGCTTGTATAATTTTGTAATCAACTTGTTTTTCCATACTTTATCAAAAGCTTGTGTAAGGTCTAAAAAAGCAGCTATGGTGTGGCTAGTTGGTTTTCTGTTTTGTGCATCTTTTACCTTTTGGGTGAAAAATAAGAGTTGGTCTATTGTCCCATGTCCTTTCCTAAATCCATATTGTTCTTCTGGTAAGAGATTTCTTGTGTCAAGGTGGTAGGTAAGTCGTCTGAGTATAATTTTTTCCATTAATTTGCAGCAAATACTTGTGAGGGAGATAGGTCGATAGTTTTTTGGGTCATCAGCAGATTTGTCAAGTTTTTTAATAGGAATTATTGTTGCAGTTTTCCAGTCTTGAGGCAATTTTCCAGTTTTCCAGGAGTTATTGAAAATATCAAGAAGTATTTCTTTGCCATTTTTGCCCAAGTTTGATATCATTTGGCCATGGATTCCATCTGGCCCAGGAGTCTTGTTTAGGTCAGTGTTTTCTAATGCATAATCTAGCTCTTTCATATTGATTTTTTCATGGAAAATATTATGAGTGCTGGTGAAATTTTTACAGTCATGAATAATCTTTCGGGCCTTTTTTTCAACTTTCTTATCTTTTATTTCAAATTTGATTTTACTACTTATTTGATATGAATTACCTAAAAGATTAGCAGCATTTTTGTCATTAGTTGCTGGGGTACCATCCGTATTCTTAATCATATTTGTGTTTTCAGTTTGTGGCTGGGCTCTGTCAATTTGTTTTGCCAAATGCCAAAGTTTTGTATTCGGGTTTCTTGGGTTCAGGTTTTCACAAGTTTGTTTCCATTTTTCCCTTTTCATATTTACGTATAACCTTTTTATTTTTGCATTCACAATGTTCAGTTCAGTTCTACAATTTGGTTGGTTTTGGGTGCACTTTTTTTGTAGTTCATTTCTTTTAGTTATAAGTGTTTGAATATCTTTTGCCTGGTGTGTATAATTTGGAATCCATTTCTTAATATTACCTCTTGGTATTGAAACTTTGGCTGCTTTAATAATGGTGTTTTTGAAAGATATCCAATTTTGTTCCAGATCTTTTATTCTAGTGGGTGCTTTTCTAAAGTCTTCATTGGTGTTTTTCTGGTAAAGATTCCAATTAGCCTTTTTGAAGTTCCAGAATTTTTCTTTAATTGAGCTGGTTTTGGTCTTGGTGCTAATTTCTATCAAAATAGGCAAATGATCACTTCCAATACTTTTTAATATTTGCCATTTGCATTTGTGGAAAATGTCAGGACTGGAGAAACTTATATCAAGTGCTTGTGCAGTATTATAGCTGTAGGAATGGTGGGTAGGATTCCCATCATTTAAGCACATGAAGGCATTGTCGTCAAATAAGTTTGAAAGTATTTTGCCTCTTGGGTTTGGCATGGAACATCCCCATAGTTGATGTTTGGCATTAAGGTCACCTACAATAATAGTGTTGTCTTTAAGAAATTGAGCCATTGTTCCATCGTCAATAAGTTTATTGTTTGGTGGGTGATACATATTGAATATGTCGATGGTTTTGTTTTGACTGAGGTAGACTTTGATACCTTGGGCTTCGAGGTCTGATGTGTTTGGAATATTAATGGCTATGTCTTCATAGTACAAATTCTTGATAAAAAATGCAAGGCCACCCCCTTCTTTATTTCTGTCTTTTCTGAGGATATTATAGTTTTTATATTTGAGATTGTACTTTTCATTTAATTTGGTTTCCTGTAGGGCTATAATTTGTATCTTTTGTTTTTCAGCTATTTCCATTATTTCTTCTAATTTTATTTTTGTTGCTGTTGAGCACAATCCATTGATGTTGCACTGCAAAATTCTCAATTGCTTGGAAGCTGCAAAGTTAGAAGTTTTTGGAGACTGTATTATACTTATCGGACAGAACCCTCTACCTAAGTCCTGACCGCGCCCCTGTTTATTCTGCGCGACGGGCGATGCAGCATGCAAATCAACATCTGATCTCATGGAATGGGGTATAGGGGTGCAGCTTTCGTTGATCATGGCATCATGATCCAGGCACACTTTGGTGAAAGTCTGACTTTGCCTGTAGTTTGAGGCCGTTCCTAACATGGAAGCAGACGCCTTTGCTGCCGACTCTAACATGAGTACAGACGCAGCTCCTCCGTATCCCTGGAGTGGGACCCTTGCTGAGGTCTATCAACTGGGTCAGTTGAAGTCAGGATTTTTAAAGAGGTCTACTCCTCTTCTAACAATGCTGCTGTTGGTCCGCGACTGCTTATTCGTCAGAGTTATTCTGCTTGTTTCGCAGCTGGCCTTCATATCTGAAGGTCGTTCCCCTATCCGTGTAAAAATACGTTTAAAAAAAAAAGCTTTTATTTAAATGCACTAAAACATAAAAAATAAAATATTGTATCTTCTGTCATTGAGCAATTAGATGTATCGGAGTGAAAATAAAAGCGGCGATCATCATGAATTTTGAACCTAATGTGATTTAATATGTAGCAACTGATTTTTATAAGTGTGTGCTATATTTTTACCTCTTCTCTAAATAATGATCGTTCCCCGTCTAATATTTTAATTAGATTTTTTTAATAATTTGTGACCTAAAATCAGTTTCATTATAGGGGAAGTTCACAAAGGTTCTAATAACAATGGTATTTTCAATGGAAAGATATTACTGAAATTATATCATATGTTAACTATGAAGTTGTAATGACGGACAAAACATGCAGGAAGACTAGATCCAAAGATGTCATACACGAAGCCCTACAATGACCTTGAACAAAAGAACATTTGAGTCTGTAAATAGTGTTAAAAGTAAATAACATTGAGGCGATGTTCCTCTTGGGAGGAAATGATGTCACGAAATTTGTTTATTGTATATGTTTGTAAATAGAGAATACATTGAGATGGTTTAGGTTATATGTATTATTATCCCAAGTACACGTAGCACAGGCCATTATAATCATGTTGGGTAGAAGTCGGTGACTGCTTTTACTGTAAGTGCACTACATGTCTAAAGCAGTTCCACTTTTGCACTTAATCAGGTAAAGGTGCCCAATGCGGGATTCAATCCAGGGTCATAGCAGACGAAAACCAACGGTTTAGACCACCCTTCCACCGACTCCCTTTTAGCTAATATGTAAATTAGGGAAAAACTTTATTTCTCTTTTCTCTTTCTTTTCATAGTTGTTCAATAGAACATATCTCTATCTCCCCTCCAGTTTTGTAAATTTAACAATAAAATACCAGTACAATTGCATTGTGTGCTTCTCATCTTTAATTTCAACAATCGTACATATTTTTATTATTATTTCATCAATGATCTATCAATATAGTATCTATATTAGCCAACTGATCTCATGGAATAATGGGGTGTAGGGGTACAGCTTTCGTTGATCGTGGCACCATGATCTAGGTGCACTTTGGTGAAAGTCTGATTTTACCTATAATTTGAGGCTGTTCCTAACATGGAAGCAGACCTGTTGCTTCAGAACACAATTTGGTTTGCATTAGATTCACTAAACAGGACCTTTGTGAGAGGCAGCTGCTTATCAATAAACAGCTCGAGGAGCATGAACTCATGGAATTTGTGTAATCTTTACACAAGGGGATAAGAAACAACAACACTGTCTATAAACAGCTCGAGGAACATAGACTCATGGAATTTGTGTAATCTTTACACAAGGGGATAAGAAACAACAACACTGTCTATAAACAGCTCGAAGAGCATGAACTCATGGAATTTGTGTAATCTTTACACAAGGGGATAAGAAACAACAACACTGTCTATAAACAGCTCGAGGAACATAGACTCATGGAATTTGTGTAATCTTTACACAAGGGGATAAGAAACAACAACACTGTCTATAAACAGCTCGAGGAACATAGACTCATGGAATTTGTGTAATCTTTACACAAGGGGATAAGAAACAACAACAACACTGTCTATAAACAGCTCGAGGAACATAGACTCATGGAATTTGTGTAATCTTTACACAAGGGGATAAGAAACAACATCAATACTGTCTATAAACAGCTCGAGGAACATAGACTCATGGAATTTGTGTAATCTTTACACAAGGGGATAAGAAACAACAACAAAACCTGATGTCATGATAAATATCTCTCATAGGAAGTTGTACTGGAGAGAGAGAGAGTTATCTAATATAATAGCTGGAATATATATATATGGTTATTATTCTGAAATATATTTGTAAATAGGGTTGGAAATAACTCAGTTAGCTTTACTTTTACACAAGGGGATAAGAAATAACAACAAATTAGCCCACTTTTTTTTTTTTTGAGGGTCTATGAATATATATTTTCCACAGTTGTGAATGCAGTATTCCTATAAGAGTGAGTAAACTGTATGACCAGCTGTGAAAGCAACCACTCACCAGCTCAGAGAAGTCATTCTGGCCAATGTCCAGACGGACCAGTTCTGTGAGACGGGCCATGGACTTGGGAAGCACCTTGAGGTGGTTCTCCCTCAGCTCCAGGATCTTGAGGCGGGACAACCTGCGCAGCAGCAAGTTGATGTCTGTCTGCGCGCGCAGTCGTACAGGCCACTCACCGGCCAAAGTTTGCAGGCAGGTACTCCAGGAAGGTGTCGTTCAAGTAGAGTTGTTCAAGATTGAGCAGCTGGGTTAGTCCCTCTGGCAGCCTGCACCCATCACTCTCTGTTTACCACTCCGTTATACAAGGATGTGTAGATATGTGGTGTACTTACAGTTTTTTTTTTGCTTATCCCTAGTACACGTGGTACAGGCCATGATAATCATGGTGGGTAGAAGGCGACTGCTTTTACTGTAAGTGCACCACATGTCTATACACGTGAAAAGCAGTTCGACTTTGCACTTACAAATATGCCAGAGCCTGTTTGGTTATTTGAACTCGCTGGTGGGGCTGGACTTTTGCAAGAATAGGGGGACATTAGAGCATTTTTTTTTTTAAATAGAAAAAAGTGCCCAATGCGGGAATCGAACCCAGGTCGTAACGGTCGAAAACCAACAGTTTATACCAGCCTTCCACTTAGAGTAAAAGCAGTCGCTAACTACCCACCATGATTATTATGAATTTAAATTTGGGGAAAAAAACAACTTTGAAGATGAACCTCGTTCAGGTTGACCACCAACAGCAGTGACCCAAGAAAAAATTGAGCTGGTAAGATTTTTACTTAGAGAAGATCAAAGAATTAGGTATCAGCGGTTAGAGAAAAGTGTGGCATTGGATCGGCAGCAATCAACAACAACAACTTACTTCCCCAAGGGGTTGACGCTGGCTTCAATGGAAATAAGGCACTTGCAACCCTTGATGTTGTCAGGAATCTCTAGAAGGCCTGGTCACACCTCAAGAGTTAAGTAATGGATGACAACATTGGGACCAACATAACCACCCAATTGTCTAGTCCAGGGGACAGCAACCTTTTGAGTTAAAAATTACTATTTACAAAATTTCAAAGTTTTTTTATTACCGAAAATAAATAGTATTCGCATACAAAAATGTTTTTATTTATGTGAGTACTACATGCAGCTTCACATCCAAAGAGCTGCATGTGGTTTGTGAGCTGCAGGTTGCTGATCTCTGGTCTATTCCAACACACAAGAATATAATTTGTTCCAAATGTATTCATCTTTTACAACTCAAGACAAGGTAGTTTAGAGTCAAAAGGCAACCCATTAAATAATTTTATATGAAAAAGGGTGTACCTGGATCTGTGATCTTGAGGGAGCAATCTCTCAAAATATTTTGAGAAAAAAAATTATTATATATACAGTTAAACCTCTCTATAGCGCCCCCTCTTGGGACTCACCAAAATAGGGTGCTGTAGAGAGGGAGTGCTATAGACAGGTCACTTTTAATGTAAAATGTTTATATTTTAATGTTTAAAATCGGACGCTATAGAGAGGAAGGCACTATTTAGAGGGGGCGCTATAGACAGGTTTAACTGTATTTTTTCTTTAAAGATCCAGGTACGCTTTTTTTCATATAAACTTAAGACAAGGTAGTTGAGTGTTCACAAAGGTAGCAGTAACTGACCAGAATAAGATGGCTACAATGTATTGCTACACCATTCCTCACTCCACATTCCCAGTAGATTAACCAGTCAGTAGTCAAGAAGCTGAATACAAGAAATAGAAGTTACTGTTCTTGCTGACGTCCAGTTCCTCCAGGCTGATGAGTGAAGCAATGGCTGGGGGTAGAGCCTGGATCTCATTGTCACTGAGTCCCAGCTTGCGGAGCCCATGGCAGTGGAACAGGGGCTGCACATCCCCATGTTATTTATATAGGCCCCCGTTTAATAATTTTAACCATGTAGTTGTGGTTCAATATTCTGGATTATACACATGCTGCTTGGAAATGTTGGCTAGAAGTTGTACCTTGATAAGGCACAATTTGGATAATAGATTATAAACACAAGGTAATAAGATCAAATCCAAATAAATAAATAGTGTGTGACGTTTCGGTAACAGCGTTGTTACCTTCTTCAGACAAAAGTACTGAATTAGTGCGTGACGTTTTGGTAACAGCGTTGTTACCTTCTTCAGACAAAAGTACTGAATAGTACTTTTATTAGAATAGCGCAAGGTAAACACAAGGTAATAAGACCAAATACAAATAAATAAATAGTGTGTGACTTATTTATTTGGATTTGGTCTTATTACCATGTAAAGTTGTACCTTTTAACATCTATATCAGTATTCAGACAATAACTGAAAGATAATTGATACATAGTGACCTTTATTGAATACTAGCCGAATGACCCGGGCAACGCCCGTGTTTTACCCGATTGAATGTTTTGATTCAAATACTATTTGTTACAATTATAAATTGGCGCCTTAAATAAATGCATATTTTAGTTAATAACTATAGCCTATGTGCTTTATCTGTCTATGTACTGTTGGCTTCCGTAGGCATCTCTTACTGGGAAAAAGAAAGAGAGGATTCCATTTGGTTATTAACTAATATATGCATTTATTTAAGGAGCGACCCGCTCCAACACAATAGTTACAAAAACGAAAAAGCGAGTGGGGGGGGGGGCAAAGGTGGCGTAAGCGTAGCCAACCAATAGGAGGGCGCCATTCCAAAAAAAAAGCAAACGGTGACAGAGACGAAAACTGATTAAGAGATGAAGAATGACGCTCGTAACTGTATATAGAATACAAGAGATAACCAAGTGTGAACAAAAAAATAAATAACCAGCATGCAGAGACTATCTGAAGAGGAGTAGGGATGGGGGGGGCATAGTTTTTTTGCATCTATCTTGATGGGAAAGTTGCCTCTTCATTCAGGAAGAAACTACTATACATGATTAATTCAACAAACAAACATCAACTAGTAAAACTGAACTACAGTAGAACCTCCATGAGAGGACAATCGCTCTAGAGGACACCTCTCTACAAAGGACAATTTTCATAGGTATTCTCAAGGGTAAAATTAGCATTTTTACTATTTAGTGATTCTCCAGTAAGAGGACACCTCTCCCTAAAGGACACTCTGGCTCTGCAAGTAGGTGTTGTCCTTTACAGGGAGGTTCTACTGTAATTGTAAACTAAGCTCACTGTGTCAAAGAGGCCTCATCAAATTTCCAGCAATTTATGGCTAAATTTCAATTATTTCAAAGGTTGCCAGTGTCACATAGAGCTGTATCTACCACCTAGCATGTCATGAGAGTGAGCACGTGGTCAGAGAGCTGATTGACATACCTTATTAACAGAAACAGGGTTTCTGTATTTATACCTAATCGCTGATCAGAAAAATGAAGTCTTGTTTTCACATTCTTTCAGGTACATAATACTGTTAAAAATCATAAGGAACAATATATCTATAAAAATGAATGTTTGTATGTTTGTCTGTTTGTTGGTTTGTATGACCTGTATACAAATTCGCAGTAGTTCACTAATTCAAACCAAAATTTCCATACATAGGTAAAAAATAACGGGGATGATGATAGGCTATTTTAAAAAATATATAAATCAATTATTAAAACTATATATTAAAATTCCAGTAAACATATTGAAGAAGTTATTAGAAAAGGAAGAGACCGACTAAAAATCCTGAAATATATTTCAGGAAGAGAGTGGGGAGCCGATGCAACCACACTAAAATTAACTTACACATCTCTAATTAGACCTATCCTGGAATATGGATATCAAATCTATGGTACAGCATCTGAAACAAATCTAAAATCACTGGAAAGGATACAACTAAGTGCAGCTAGAATTATTACAGGTCTTCGTAATACCTGCCCTAATGATATTGTACTTTACGAGGCAGACATTATGCCCTTAAAGGATTGAAGAAGCTACAATCTGCCAAAATATATAAACAAAATCAAGAGTTATGGAAACAAACACAGAACTTCCAAGTACATACTTAATTGGGAATCCAATTTAAGACTAAAAAAAGAAAGCCCTCTACACCTGGCCAAAAGAAATGAATTTTTAAAATATAAAGTGGAAAAAAATTATTTAGCAGAAAAAATGTCTCCATGCAAACCACTACAAAATGTTATTTTTAATGCCACTTTAAATGAACCCACCAACAAACAATACCAAAATCCAGAATATCTAAAACAATTACCATTAGAAATAATTAATAACATTCCTAAAAATGCAATAACTATCTATACCGATGGTAGCAGAGACGAGCTAGGACACACTGGCAGTGGCTGTCTCATCAAAACCACAAATGGCATTGAGAAAATGAACAGAAGAAACCCAGATTTTTGCTCAGTCTTCAGATCAGAACTTATAGCCATCTATGAAGCCTTAAAATCCATCAGAAATACTAATTATCAATATATCTGGATTCTTACTGATAGTAGAAGTGCCATACAACACTTGAGTCACACAGGGGAACTCAGAGACAAAGTAAGCAGGAACATAATTGGTTATCTCCAAAAACTCTCAAAAACCTCAAAAATTCACCTTCAATGGATACCCTCACACGTTGGCATTGAAGGCAATGAAGCTGCTGATGTGCTAGCGAAAAAAGGCACAAAAGAACCCTTGCCACAGAAAAATAAACTTACTTTTAAAGAAATAGAAACAATAGCCAAAACAAAAATAAACAAGAACTGGAGGATCCCATCAAAGCACAGTTGGTACAGTGGAGTGAACCCAGGAGGAGCTCTGAAGATCAGAAATAGACAGCATCAAACAACACTAACAAGATTTAGAACGGGCCATCTCAAGCCATTGAAGATAGAAAATAATAACAAAATCTACCCCACTTGCCCAAAATGTAGCTTGGCACCTGCAGCTCCAGAACACATTTTGGCTTGCATTAGATGCACTAAACAGGACCTTTGGGAGAGGCCGCTGCTCATCATAAAACAGCTCGAGGAGCATGAACTCATGGAATTCGTGTAATCTTTACACAAGGGGATAAGAAACAACAACAACAACATATATTAAAATTATTCTACTTAGCTCACAAACAGCGCCCTCTAGGACGCGGGCGATCTGCCGGCGGCGCGCGCCCGTTGGCTGCCAGCGAGCACGTGACTTCCCTGTGCGCGCGCATGGCTGTCGGCGACCGCCCGCCAGCGAGAGAAGCTTTTTCTTAATTACAATGCAAGTCCTTAACTATATTTACAGGTTTTCTAATTTATAACTATTTCACATATTTACATATATGTTTTCATTTTTTGCTATAACTGATCTAATTCGCCGTTTAAAATAACTGCTCTTGCAATATTTGCTATGTTTTATGTGTTTGAATAAAACATTTAATCGTGTAAACCCGGGCGTTGCCCGGGTCATTCGTCTAGTAGGTTATAAACACAAGGTAATAAAACCAAATCCAAATAAATAAATAGTGTGTGACGTTTCGGTAACAGCATTATTATCATCTTCAGACTAAGGTGCTGCAGTCTAAAGATTGTAATAAAACTGTTACCAAAACGTCACACACTATTTATTTATTTGGTGTTATCACCTTGAGTTTACTGTTAAAAATCCTTTTTTTCACCCTTCTTTGACTTTTCAGAGGCTTCTTCTGGCCTAATCATGGTTATTGTGACCCAAAAGTTGGGCTCAATTGGAGTTCACCGGAGCAAAAGATTTGACTTTATATATATTTAAATGATAGTTTTTAAAATAACCAAGCTTCCAAACACTTAATTCATAATTTTGTCAATATATTTACTCCAATAATTCAACTCGCATTAACAGTCTTTAGGGACTTTATCTACAATAAGAGCACTTGGCAAGCATGCTTGGAGTTCCTGAAGGCCTCGGAAAGACTTAAGCCACGTGTCCACGCGGAGGAGTCTGATCACTCAAGTGACTCGGTCTCCTAGCACGTAGCTGCAACTTTCGCATGTGCCGCCGTGCTTGTCTGTTTCCCGACCGGCCCTGCATATGCGACCACCCCTGTCGTGTGATTGTGGCACTGTACCCTGGAACACTGAGCATTACAGTCTGTCTGCTCTCCGCGGTCACCCCTGGGCTCAATAGTATTGAACCCGTCTCTGCCTCCCCCTGATCTCCGCGGATCACCACCCTGCCCCCCCTCCTCTACATCCCGGCTCTCCTGGCCTCACCTGGCGATGATCCCCTGGCCACCCATCCCCAGGCCCCTCCAACAGTGCAATGTATATATTCCGCTTTATGCGTCCATCGGGGCTCAAAAATCATCCATTCTGGTTAGCAGCCCCGTAAATAAAGATATTTTCAGCATTAACAGTCAGCGGATGAGTGGTTAAAACCTTCGATTTTTCTGTAAAGAACCTGTTCATATTACTCATTGTAAATAACATAAGCTAGTTTGTTCTTTTTGAGCTGTACCTAATAAAGTTATTTTGGAACAAGAGGAGCGATTCACATTGCTTAAGAATTTCTCAAGCAGATATTTCACTTTAGGGCCAGTACAATCTTTTTTAGTGGTGGAAAGTATACAAAAATCCTAACATTTGTGGGTATGCTACGAACATGGTGGAGTCAACAGCAGCAAACAATGCCTTAGAACATTCCGTCATGTGGGGATTTGCATCCACTCCAAGCTGATTTCTAGACAAGATCTGTATCACAGGATGATTGGACTGACCAACCTATATCTTTCATTTATAGCCAGCCTCAAACTCAGTATGGAATGTTCTGGTCAATTGGTTCTGCTCAGCAACTGACTCATGCCGCAATCAGAAATGCTAGTCACTAGTCAGTGCCCTTTACAGGGAGGTTCTACTGTATATGGATTTGGATTGATGAAGATGGTTTGAGGGGTCGGTGGAAGGATGGTCTAAACCAGGGGGTGGCGAACTTGCGGCCTTAAGGCCGCATGTGGCCTTTTCTTACCCAAGTTGTGGCCTTTTCATAAATTCAAAATTATAATTTTTGTTTCGCAGTTTTCAATTACTTTCATTATTTTATTGAAGATATCTAATACGAATGTCATATATTATATAATATATATAATATTTATAAATAAATATGGAAGACTGCAGTTATTTATCCTCGTCTAGGACAACACGCTAGAAAAATTCTTTCATGTTTTGGAAGTACATATTGCTGCGAGGCAACATTTTCATACATGGCTCAAATTAAAACCCGCCTAAGAGGTCAAATAAGTGATGTTCATTTGGAAGATCAACTTAAAATACATACCACGTCAATTGGACCAAATATTTCTTTTTTGTCATCCAATAAACAACCAGAGAAATCCCATAAAATTTTCTGGATTGTAAAATTAAATGTCAAATTTTTTGGAATTTATTAATTGTATGTCATTTTGTAAAAATAAACTATTTAATTGCAAAGAAAATTATGCATTTTAATTATGTATATAAATCCCTTTAATTAAATCGTATATATATATACTAGACGAATGGCCCCGGCAACGCCCGGGGTTTACCCGAGTGCGAATATATCTTAAAAACGTTGTCTTGGGTGGTCGCTATTGACAGGGTGGTCTGTATAGACAGGCGGATGTATCACAAAGCTGATAACAGGGTTGTCTAGAGTGGTCGCTATAGACAGGGTGGTCTGTATACACAGGTGGATGTATCACACTGCTGATAACAGGGTTGCCTAAGGTGACCGCTATAGACAGGGTGGTCTGTATAGAGTTGCCTAGAGTGGTCGCTATAGACAGGGTGGTGGTCGCTATTGACAGGGTGGTCTGTATAGACAGGTGGATGTATCACACAGCTGATAACAGGGTTGTCTAGAGTGGTCGCTATAGACAGGGTGGTCTGTATAGACAGGTGTATGTATCACACAGCTGATAACAGGGTTGTCTAGGGTGGCCGCTATAGACAGAGTGGTCTGTATAGACAGGTGGATGTATCACACAGCTGGTAACAGGGTTGCCTAGAGTGGCCGCTATAGACAGGGTGGTCTGTGTAGACAGGTGGATGTATCAAACAGCTGATAACAGGGTTGCCCAGAGTGGCCGCTATAGACAGGGTGGTCTGTATTGACAGGTGGATGTATCACACAGCTGATAACAGGGTTGCCCAGAGTGGCCACTATAGACAGGGTGGTCTGTATAGACAGGTGGATGTAACACACTGCTGATAACAGGGTTGTCTAGAATGGCCGCTATAGACAGGTGTATGTATCACACAGCTGATAACAGGGTTGTCTAGAGGGGGGCGGGCAGGGAGGTCACGTGTTTGCTGTCAGCCAATGGGCTCGCATTCTATCCGTGAGCTTCAGACAGACAGACAGAATAAGGCAAATATATAAGTAGATATATATATATTAAAAAACGAAAGAAAAAAATAAAAGATAAAAAGATCAGGTGTTGAAATCAAAAATAAAAAAGGCACATCCTGACCAGGAGCATATGTGCTTTTCAGAAGGCAGAGCGCCAACTGGTGGAACAGAAATCAACTAAACATTGATTTAGCCTGTTCCCTGATATTTGGCCAACCCAATTTCTTGATAAATCAAGAAAAGTCATCCATGAACGCGTTTCGCGCTGTTGGCGCTCGTTATATATATATATATGAATGCGGCCTTCTCAAAAATGGTAAAATGAAAATTGGCCTTCTAATATGAAAAGGTTCGCCACCCCTGGTCTAAACCGTTGGTTTACGACCGCTACGACCCGGGTTCAATTCCCGCATTGGGCACTTTTTTTCTGATAAAAAAAAAAAAGCCCCAATGGCCCCCGATTTTTGCAAAAGTCCAAACCCACCAGCGAGTGCAAGTAACCAAATGGGGCTTTGGCACATTTGTAAGTGCAAAGTCGAACTGCTTTTCACATGTGTAGACATGTGATGCACTTACAGTAAAAGCAGTCGCCTTCTACCCACCATGATTATCATGACCTGTACCACGTGTACTAGGGATAATACAAAAAAAAAATGTTTACTACAAATGGTATCAAATATGTGTTACCCAAGAACATTGCCTGCCTGGAAAAAGAGAAAACAGGACAGAATCTCCTCACCCTGGGGAGGTCTCGGATTTGGTTGGCGTCCAGGAAGAGCTCCTCCAGGGTCCTCTCAAAACTGAAGACGTCATGAGGGACATCTGTCAGGTTGCCATGGCGGTAGTCGAGCACCTTGATGTCGTCGCTCTCTGGCCGCAGACATGGGCAGTGCCGCAACACTGGGGCCATCACCTGCACACAGTCTGTGGATCAGGAGCGAGTCACTGCTTCAACATTTATTCCCCTAGATCGCCCCAGGACCAGGTAAAACTCCGCCTTTGCCGGTCCCAAGCCCGGATGAAAAAGGAGGAGGGGGAGCAGTAACAAACTCAGTAAAAAACCTGGACTCAGCTGGCCCAGCTGATAGTACCCTGTAAGGGCTCCTAATCCAGGGATACAGGATGAGCAGCGTGTGTACTCCATGTTAGGAGCGGCTGCACATGGCGTCTGTTCCTCATGTCAGAAGCGGCCATTTCTTTTAGAGCTAAGTCGACCTGCCACTGAGTAGTGCTTCCAGTCTTAATGACAAAGGCATTCAACTTCACCCAGTGTTGAGATTAGAAAGAAGAAGAGGGGTTGGTAAACTGCGGCACATGAGCCACATGCAGCTCTATGAATGTGAGGCTGCGGCTATTTATATAGTTCCATTACGCAAATATTATTTATGCGAGTACTATTTATTGTTGGCAACATTTTGTGGCTCTTTAAAAACATTGAAATTTTGTAAATTGTAATTTTTTACTCTTCCTACTCAAAAGTTTGCCGACCTCTGTTCTAGATCATTCCCTTGGTTCAATCAGTGGATTTGCTGTTAACGACAGGAAATGTGGAAAAAAGGAAGACTATCTCTTTTCTGTATATTATTTCAAATAGCAGATCGTTACTTTCTAAGACACCTCATTGATTACACCAGTGGCTAGAGACCATTGTTAACACCACCATCAAAAACTAAAAATTATCATCGAAACTACACAAAAAATGTTCTACCATTGTTGCCACCACCATCAAAAACTACACAAAAAATGTTCTACCATTGTTGCCACCACCATCAAAAACTACACAAAAAATGTTCTACCATTGTTGCCACCACCATCAAAAACTACGCAAAATGTTCTACCATTGTTGCCACCACCATCAAAAACTACACAAAAAGGTTCTACCATTGTTGCCACCACCATCAAAAACTACATAAAATGTTCTACCATTGTTGCCACCACCATCAAAAACTACACAAAATGTTCTACCATTGTTGCCACTACCATCAAAAACTACACAAAATGTTCTACCATTGTTGCCACTACCATCAAAAATACACAAGAAATGTTCTACCATTGTTGCCACCACCACCAAAAACTACACAAAATGTTCTACCATTGTTGCCACCACCATCAAAAACTACACAAAATGATCTACCATTGTTGCCACCACCATCAAAACTACACAAAAAATGTTCTACCATTGTTGTCACCACCATCAAAAACTACACAAAATGTTCTACCATTGTTGCCACCACCATCAAAACTACACAAAAAATGTTCTACCATTGTTACCACCACCATCAAAAACTACACAAAAAATGTTCTACCATTGTTGCCACCACCACCATCAAAAACTACACAAAATGTTCTACCATTGTTGCCACCACCACCATCAAAAACTACACAAAATGTTCTACCATTGTTGCCACCACCATCAAAAACTACAAAAAATGTTCTACCATTGTTGCCACTACCATCAAAAACTACACAAAAAATTTTCTACCATTGTTGGCACTACCATCAAAAAATACACAAAAAATGTTCTACCATTGTTGCCATCACCATCAAAAACTACACAAAATTTTCTACCATTGTTGCCACCACCATCAAAAACTACAAAAAATGTTCTACCATTGTTGCCACCACCATCAAAAACTACACAAAATGTTCTAACATTGTTGCCATCACCATCAAAAACTACACAAAATGTTCTACTATTGTTGCCACTATCATCAAAAACTACAAAAAATGTTCTACCATTGTTGCCACCACCATCAAAAACTACAAAAAATGTTCTACCATTGTTGCCACTACCATCAAAAACTACTAAAAAGGTTCTACCATTGTTGCCACCACCATCAAAAACTACAAAAAAATGTTCTACCATTGTTGCCACCACCATCAAAAACTACAAAAAATGCTCTACTATTGTTGCCACCACCATCAAAAACTACACAAAATGTTCTACCATTGTTGCCACCACCATCAAAAACTACACAAAAAATGTTCTACCATTGTTGCCACCACCATCAAAACTACACAAAATGTTCTACCATTGTTGCCATCACCATCAAAAACTACACAAAATGTTCTACCATTGTTGCCACCACCATCAAAAACTACACAAAATGCTCTACCATTGTTGCCACCACCATCAAAAACTACACAAAATGCTCTACCATTGTTGCCACCACCATCAAATACTACACAAAATGTTCTACCATTGTTGCCACCACCATCAAAACTACACAAAATGTTCTACCATTGTTGCCACCACCATCAAAAACTACACAAAATGTTCTACCATTGTTGCCACCACCATCAAAAACTACACAAAATGATCTACCATTGTTGCCACCACCATCAAAAACTACACAAAATGTTCTACCATTGTTGCCACCACCATCAAAAACTACACAAAATGATCTACCATTGTTGCCACCACCATCAAAAACTACACAAAATGTTCTACCATTGTTGCCATCACCATCAAAAACTACACAAAATGTTCTACCATTGTTGCCACCACCATCAAAAACTACACAAAATGCTCTACCATTGTTGCCACCACCATCAAAAACTACACAAAATGTTCTACCATTGTTGCCACCACCATCAAAAACTACACAAAATGCTCTACCATTGTTGCCACCACCATCAAATACTACACAAAATGTTCTACCATTGTTGCCACCACCATCAAAACTACACAAAATGTTCTACCATTGTTGCCACCACCATCAAAAACTACACAAAATGTTCTACCATTGTTGCCACCACCATCAAAAACTACACAAAATGATCTACCATTGTTGCCACCACCATCAAAAACTACACAAAATGTTTTACCATTGTTGCCACCACCATCAAAAACTACACAAAATGTTCTACCATTGTTGCCACCACCATCAAAAACTACACAAAATGCTCTACCATTGTTGCCACCACCATCAAATACTACACAAAATGTTCTACCATTGTTGCCACCACCATCAGAAACTACACAAAATGCTCTACAATTGTTGCCACCACCATCAAAAACTACACAAAATGCTCTACCATTGTTGGTACCATTGTGTACACTTAAGATTTTCTCTAATTGTTGGCACCATAAATCATCCCATATTTCTCTCACATTGAAGTATATAGACATTTGTTCCTACCATGGTCTCTCCCATAGTTGCCATTAATGAAATAAGTAAATATATTGGGAACTATGGGGTGGTACCATTGTGACCAGGGGCTCCTGGAATAACAGAGGCTCTGGGACCTTCCAAACTTTACCTAGATCCTGACTTAACTTTGATTTTATTTCACCTAGTAATTATTTAAGGAGAAAAGCTCCAAGGGAAGAGATCGAGGGGAAGGAAATGACAGGGATACACAGACGATCTAAAACAATGGACTGGACGACACGAGGAGATGAAGAGGATGGCGGAGGAAGTATGGAGAGACCATGTGGCCCACCCTCAGTAGAGGAAGGTATTGAAGGAGGGAGATATGGGGAGTCCATGTGGCCCACCCTCAGTAGAGGAAGGCACTGAAGGAGGAAGATATGGGGAGACCATATGGCCCACCCTCAGTAGAGGAAGGCACTGAAGGAGGGAGATATGGAGAGACCATGTGGCCCACCCTCAGTAGAGGAAGGCACTGAAGGAGGGAGATATGGAGAGACCATGTGGCCCACCCTCAGTAGAGGAAGGCACTGAAGGAGGGAGATATGGAGAGACCATGTGCCCCCCCCCCCCCTTCAGTAGAGGAAGGCATTGAAGGAGGGAGATATGGAGAGACCATGTGGCCCACCCTCAGTAGAGGAGGGAGATATGGAGAGACCATGTGGCCCACCCTCAGTAGAGGAAGGTATTGGAGGAGGGAAATATGGAGAGACCATGTGGCACACCCTCAGTAGAGGAAGGTATTGAAGGAGGGAAATATGGAGAGACCATGAGACCCACCCTCAGTAGAGGAAGGCACTGAAAGAAGGAAATATGGAAAGACCATGTGGCCCACCCTCAGTAGAGGAAGGCATTGAAGGAGGGAGATATGGAGAGACCATGTGGCCCACCCTCAGTAGAGGAAGACATTGAAGGAGGGAGATATGGAGAGACCATGTGGCCCACCCTCAGTAGAGGAAGGCATTGAAGGAGGAAGTATGGAGAGACCATGTGGCCCACCCTCAGTAGAGGAAGGCATTGAAGGAGGAAGATATGGAGAGACCATATGCCCTCCCCCCTCAGTAGAGGAAGGTATTGAAGGAGGAGGAAGTATTTCAGAGAGAGAATTGGGTTCCTCCAGAGTCAATATTTGATCCTTAAAATAGAGGGCTTGTAGAATTTATAAAAATAAAATTTGTTCAACTATAATTTTCATAAGGATCTTCAAACATTTTTTATAAATTTGGAAGAAAAAAAAAGAACTTTCATTGTAAAGATAGGTACTGATATAAAACAAAAAGGCCAATCCCACAGGTAATTGTAGAAATCCAATGATAAGACACAATTTAAGATTAGAGATTTTAGTCTTTAGTGTGATGATGGTAACAACCCTGTTACTGAAACTTAACACACAATTAATTTATTTGGTCTTATTACCTTGTATAAATCTGATGGTTAAATAGGTAGGGGTAGAAACATTGATGTGGTTACCATTACCAGGAAGTCATTTAGAGAGTTAGTTACTCTCCTCTTTGCAAGGATTACTAAACAGGCATCCTGAATAATAAAAAAATCAACAAGAATACTTATCATTACTCTTCACAATTCATCCTTTCATACCTCATCTCTAAGGTTAGAAATAATCGTTATTTCTCCTTTAAAATAAATTTCGATTTTTCGTTTAAAAGAAACATATGCGGGATAATTTGTTGTTTTACAATCATAGGCCGCATTATATTGTATAAAAAACAAGAATAGTTGATATTTATTCTGATAGATGGCGCAAGCCATCAAAAACTTTCAGTTGCCCGATAAGGAGACGCCTTTTTTCTTTCTTAATTTATGAACCTTATCCCAGTACAATATCACATTTGTACCATTTTTTCACATTGTTTTGCGTTCTCACACAATTCTGGCCTTAACTACCCATTTCATGATTTTTCAGGATGCTTTAAATGACCAGTTTTTTTGGTTGTTGAGGTACAGCTTACATCACACTACGAGGGCCAACAGCCTGAAACGTGTCCGTGTTTAGCTTTTCTTGATTATTCAAGAATGGGTATTTGGCAAATTCTGGAATAATTAAAAATCAATGAATAGTTGATATTTATTCCGATAGATGGCACATGCCATCAGCAACTTTCATTTGCATGATAAGAAGATGCCTTTTTTTTTTGCTTTCATAGTTCATAGTATGGTATGGTAGATTAAACTGGCGAAACCGCTGGGAGGGTTCACCACTAATAAGCCAGGGGCCCTCCCATTAATTTTTCCATTGCAGTAAGGGCAGTATAAATTGTTTTATTTTTAAAAGAATCATACGCGTCTATAATGGTTTCGTATTTTGAAAACAGATGGCGCGCTAATGCAGCATAATATATGTGTTCATATCATTAATCATCTTGAATAACTTTAGAAATTAAATTAATCAACTTTTACATGTTTAAGCATGCAACCATTTTCTAAGAATTAATTAAACTGGTCAACACATATTTGTTGGGAATTTTAAGACCAGTTTCTTTGTGATTTTGATGTTAAGAATCTAGATACAGTATAACCCTGTTAATTCGACATTTGTGCGATAATCCAAACAAGTTTTCATGTCCAAACCACTAGCCTATCAAATATTAATTCAAAAACATTGTTGATTCGACAGATTTTTTTAAATCTTTAAATGTAGATACAATTAAATATTTCTTGATAAGGCACAATTTGGATTATCTATATATATAAAAATGAATGTATGTGTGTGTGTCTGTTTGTTTGTTTGTTTGTCCTTTATGCCTGACCAAACCACTCATTGGATCGCTATGAAACTTTGGGAAGTTATTTAGTATAGTACTGGGAAGGTTTCTAGCAAATAAAATTTTTGAAATAACTTTTCGCCTAGAAATAATCAAGATAAATATTCTAATTTATCTGTTATAATTCAACAATCTGCTCTAAATATTATCATGATGATACGATGATTTTGTAATGTAGAAAATTAGGAAAGACAAAATTCAGGATGACACAGCAATTTATTTGAGACAAGAATAATGATACAATTCAAAGGCAAGATACTATTCCTTTAACTTCCAATTACCGAGGGAACCAATTAATATTGATTTTATTCAACTTATCGAGTATTTTTCAAGGGACCGGGAAAAAATGTTCACTTTATCGAGAGATTCGTTAAACAAACCTTTACTCGGGTAAAACCCGGGCGAAGCCGGGTACGTCCGCTAGTAGATTATATAGTAGATTATAAATTCTCAATTAGTACTTTTGTCTGAAGATGGTAACAATGCTGTTACCGAAACGTCGCACACTATTTATTTATTTGGATTTGGTCTTATTACCTTGTGTTTAAATTCAATTTTATAGCTAAAAATACAATATTTTGGCAGGTAGGGCAGAGCAGCTATAGATAGCGTATGCGCACTGTGCTTTAAACTGTTACAATATGGCGCCGCAAATATTGGCACCAAGGTTTTTGTTTCTTCCTGGATAATTTAGGCCCAACTTAAGCTGCCTCTAGTCACCAAAGTAAACAATGAAATGTCTTAGTAACATTCTGCTATTTGAAATAACATTTTAACACATTTTCTTATTTCCAAAATAATTGCATATATTTTTTCGGTACACATAATGATTAAAATGATAAGGCACAATTTGGATTATAGATTATAAACACAAGGTAATAACACCAAATCCAAATAAATAAATAGTGTGTGACATTTCCTTAACAACACTGTTACCAAAACGTCGCACACTATTTATTTATTTGGATTTGGTCTTATTACCTTGTGTTCATAATGATTAAAAATTCATGTGTTAATGATATACAAGTTTTAGTATTTCAAAATTATTTTTCCTTTAACAAACACTTCCATTATATATTAGTTAAATTGCTTTAATACAAAAATTAATTACTAAAAAAAAGATATAGCTATACTTAGATGTGGTACCTTTTAAGTAAGTAATTTAAAATTGAATCGCATTTAAAAAAAAATATTTTTATTAATATTTTTTTTTGTTTGTTCTTGTCGGTCTAATATATAAAAATGGTTTATGTTTAAAATATTCCTTTTATTTGTAAATTTTATAAACGATTAGATTTCATTACCAAATTTTCTATTTTAATAAAGGTTATCAATCAAATTTAAATGTACATGGGTGAAGTTTATTTATAAACAAACGATTCGCTACTATTTAAATGGTATGTTGGTATCTTTATAAATAAAATTTATCATACCTCAGAACCTGTTAAGTACTTATAAAATGACTACTGCATATAAATGACTGCATTTTTTAAAACTTTGTACTCTTAATATCAAAAACATATTAAAAGTTTAAAAAGGGAGAAATAATATTGAGTAAGTGTAAAGCTCGACGGTTAAGCTCCTTTAAACGGTATGTCTAAAATGTTATAAAAAAAAAAAAAAAAAACTTAAAAATTGTTGTAAAAAAAAAATAATAATAATTTTATTTATTAAAAAAGTTATTTCTCTTCAGAATTTTACTATTACATATATATACCTTATTATTTTATTAATATGACACGTTTTGTATTTTAATCTTTAAATACTGCTTTTAATCCTTTTTAAAATTTAATAGCCATTTTTATTAATTTACAACGTTTTAACAAAAAAAAAACCTTAATTTTACAAGTTTTAATTGTAACTGGTTGCTTAGTTACTTTCTATGTAAATAGTGTTCCTTCTATATTAGTTTTCCTCCTTAATTATTTAGTTTTAAAATATTCATACGCGTCTATAATAGTTTTGAATTATTTGTAATATAGTAGAACCTCCTTGTAAAAGACAACACCTGATTTCAGAGCTATAGTGTCCTTTAGGGAGAAGTGCCCTCTTACTGGAGAGTTGCTAAATACTAAAAATGGTAATTTTGGTGATGAAAACTGTCCTTTGTAGAGAGGTGTCCTCTATCGTGAGTGTCCTCTCATGGAGGTTCTACTGTATAGTTTATTTGCGATGGCGCGCGCATATATAAGTAAAATTTATTTTCAATATTTTTCTTTTCTAATTTTTTAAAGAATATATATATGTTGTAATGTATCTTATCCTGTAGGATGACTGTGGTGTGGTTGGTTAGATGCAGTCGTGATGGCCTCTATGCTCAGAGTGGTTTCAAGGGTGAATTGAATTGTACAAAGGGATAAGACATGTTGGATGTCACCTAAGAAAAGGCGAGATAGAGAGTGAATGCAGCTGGACGCCGGTATGGGGGGGGGGGTCTTATCTATATTTGAGCAATATATTACAACATATATATATTGTCGCGCGTGACCCATTGGTTCTTCGCGACGGCGCCTCTTCCTCCTTCGTGGATCACCTACCCGGGCTCTTGTTGCTCTTCCTCTGCAGATGTACCCTGCAGAGCACTCAAAGACATCCGAGAACCACCGCTCAAGTGGAACTCGTTTCCTCTGGCAGTATCTCTCGGCCTTACCACTGGTGGGGGGGGCACGAAAGACTTACCAGAAGAGTAGCAGCAGCGATGTGGCGATGGCGAGAGTAACAACAGCAACCGGCACCGAGACTTCTAACACTCCTTTTTTTATTGTCACTTCTACTACACATTACACATAACTAGCATAATAAACAACGGATATTTACATTACTTCACCTCCTGGAGCCAATATAAAAGTGTATTTACAAACTATTTGCTCCAGGAAACAGGAACACAGCAGTGTAGTATCCACAGTATCCACACTCATGGGGGAGATGGTAGGTGTTTTGAGGCCTTATACGCGACAATATTATATTATATTACTTCCATTCGTTAGGACGCGATGAGTTTTTTAAATTTTAATGTTTATCACACCCATTTATAATTTCTATAAATTTTCTATATTGAAAAAAATATACACTGCGTGACATTGAAAATGGAACACCAAGAAATAGTGGCCAGAAAATTATGCAAATTTCAGGGTAGACGCGCCTAACCGAGTTATGCAAATGATGTAAAATGCGCAGCTCTCGTTCGCACATGGAGTAAGATATAAGGGAAGGAACTTGCAGAAAGGACAGTATTCGTGTCGTTATTTCTTCAAGGAAAATCATTGTAGAAATTTTGTTCTTGTGTCAAAAGACACGTGTAATAACAGAGAATGCCAGGTCATCGTAAACGGAGGCAGTTCAAGTGATGGGTTCCCCGGTTTGGATAGTTGAAAAGGGAGGGTACACGATGTGACTTATTAAAGTCTCCTTACTTAAGTATATGTGGTGAGGTAAGTCGATCCTGTAGGATGACTGTAATGTATTGGTCAAATGCAGTCGTTGCGGCCTCAATGGGTGAGTGGATTCAGGCGTGAATGTGTTGCACCAAAGAACGAGACATGGTAGATGTCACCACGGAGATGGCAAAGAGTGAGTCCAGCCGACACCAGTCTAGGGGAGAACTGTCTAGAGGCGTCTGCCAGTATCGTTCCCCAAGCCTGACTAACCGTGTTTATAAAAAAGGGGGCTGTGGGCCGCCGTCGAGACAAGAATGCAGACGGTCGTAAATTACCCGGAAGCTAGAGGGGCCCCAGATGTACATTCCTGGGGTGGTGTCCCTTTTTGGTCTTCCCATATGAATGTAGTTATCAAAAATCTTCAATAAAACACTAACTTTGAGAGACTTTCTGAGCAGGGCACAGGGCATACCCGACTTGTTTTTCGGACCTCTTTACTTCTACTGGCATCGGCTGTCACTCACTCGAAATTTTATTTGTCACACTTTGGCAATTACATTATACAATACATGGAGACATAGATGTATTGGGATATATTACAACAGTTTATGCCCCGGTTGATGAAAATTAGGTTATGGTGAATATAGATGAAATCATAAGATAATTAAAATTGGGGAAAATAATTTGTATACAAATTGGTTTAATATATTATGGGGGTGTACAATTATAACATTGGATATGCTATCCTTAATAATAATGATTAATAATAAAAAGAGAAATGTTAACAAATAATAATGTTAAGCCCAACGTATAAAAATATATGAAAAAGGATTTTAAAAATGTAAAATATATAAATGTAAATTTGGGTGAATATATACAGCGTTGAATGTTGGAATTAATATTTGAAAGTGCATTGAATTATAGGGTCTAGATAGGTGGACATAGAATAGATTCTGGTACTGCGATGCAATGCGACTTTATGGGATCGTAGGCATTGATCCATCTACAGTATGTTGAAGGTATTCGACATGGGCTGTCCTATCAGACGGATTTGGGAATAGGTGGTGGAAACTTTGGTCGAGAAAAAGAGTGATATAAAGTGTGGCAGAGAGAGAGTCGTTCTGTCGCATAAAAAAAAAAATAATAATAAAATAACGATTTGGCCGCGGTAAGGCAGTGAAAGTGAGGTGATTGAATAATAATAAAAAATTGCCCGAATGTGAGAAAAAAATAAGGGGCGTTGATGCTCGAACCGGGCCGTGAATGAAAGACAAAACAAAACAAAAAAAAAACTCATCTAACTAGCTGCTCAAGTTCGACTGTTGGAAAGGTTACAGCGAAGAAGCGTTTGTAGTTAAGATGAAATAAATGTGAGAAATCAATGTTTCAGCGGATAGTAACGACTTCTCTGAGAAGGTATGGGCTGTGATGCCATGAGAATTTGTGGGTAATGCTCTTGATTCATTTTCTAAAATTTTAACGTAAAAATCTAAAAATAGGATTTAAATATTGAAGTTGAGAAAAAAAAATTAAAATTAAAAATTGTGTGTGATTAATGTTTGTACAATGGTATAAAAATAAAAAGACAAAAGTTAAAAATAACAAAAGACTTGAGATATAATTAAAATAAGTAAATAATAAATATGCAAAATATTAAAAAGTAGTATAGATGATATAGGTGTGTTATTTACAAAGTTATGATTTTAACGAAACATAGGTCAATTAGGGTGTTAAAAATCTTTAAAAGTGTCTGGTGTTAAATGTAGGAACGGTTCACTAAATCTGGGGGAATGTGGCGGTTAGTTGAATTGTCGAAAAGGTCTGGAGGGAAGTGGTTGTATGGAGATAGATTGGTAGGTTTTCTATTATTTTTATTTGGAAGGGAATATTTTTGGGGTGGTGCGATATAAAGGACCTCTTCAGTGTAATATTTTAATTTGTTCACATGTACTGTGTCGTTGTCTCTGTTTAAGGGCTGATTGGCTCTATTTATACGAACAACGTTGGGAGAAATTATTTCTAATATAGTATATGGACCTGTAAAGTAGGGAAGTAATTTACCGCTGTTCGGGTGATGGTAGGACTTGACTAAAACTATATCTCCGACTTCAAATTGGGGCGTTCTATGTTTGCTGTCGTATTTTATTTTTTCCTTGGCGTGCCTATCGAGTGTGCGTTTAATGGCTATTTTCCTAGCTTCTTCGACAGGAGGATAGGGATCGATGTGGGAACTTAACTCTGTTGGAATTATATTATACATAAGAAACGAAGGGGGGAACCCAGTGATTGTGTGGGGTGTTTGGTTATATTTATCTGTTACGGTTTTTATTAATTTGATCCAGGATACCTTGGGGTTTTCTAGATGGAGGATTCTAAGCTTGCCTGTGAGTGTCGCATTTAGGCGTTCACAGAGGCCGTTGGCCTGCGGGTTGTTACTAGTTGTGAGAAGGGGTTGTATACCGTGTCTTAGTAAAAATCTCCTAAACTTGGGTGAGGTAAACGCAGGTGCTCTATCCGAAAGGAGGCATTTGGGTGTATTGCTCTGCATTACCTTTTTTAAACACTGTAAGTATGTAAGTGTGCTGGTTGACTTAGAGGGGAAGGTCCATGCGTAACGGCTTAGATGGTCGACGATCACATGGAGATAAGTTTTCGAACTGCCATATTTTGAAAATCCGGCTATGGTGTCTATAGATAATGTGTCAAAAGGATGTGAAACGAGAGGAAGTTGTCCTAGCGTACCGTAATTGGGACCTTTGGGTCTTTTAATTAATTGGCATGTGGGACAAGATTTAACATATTTGGCAATCGAGTGTGTCATTCCACGCCAAGTGTATTGGGTGGAAATGATTCTCGTCATCTGTGAAACACCAGGGTGATTATATTCTACATGTACTTTATTTATTAGTGTGTGTTGGAGCGAGGGAGGAACGATGACTTTCGTCACGCCTTTTCGAGTTAGAGTGTGAAGGCCTTCTGGATTTATGGTGGCGTTTGGATAGGGAAGCTCAAGGGGTTGTATTTCCTTTATTTGTGCAGCGCTGAGGAATCCACAGAAAGGATTGCGCGATAGAAGGTCCGCCTCATGCTGTTTCGATCCTTTTATGTAACGGATCTCGTACTCGTATGTGGACATCTTTAGACTCCACCGAAATAGTCGTCCAGTTGGATTTTTTATGGTCTTAAGCCACTGTAAGGCATGGTGGTCGGTGAAAATGGTGAATTTAACGCCGGTTAAATACACACGGAATTTGTCCACACATTCAATGATGGCGAGACATTCCAGTTCGGAAATCGTGTAATTTTTCTCGTGTGGCCTAAGCGCGCGGCTGTAAAATTGTACTGGATATAGAGTCCCATCTGGGTATTGTTGTTTGAGAACACCGGCTATGCCTAAAAGTGAGGCGTCACAATAAAGTTGGCACGGCAGTCTTTCTTTAAAAAGATGTAAGATTGGTTGTGAGGTCAGACTCTCTTTGAGAGCTTCGAAAGAGGTTTGGCATTGATTGTCCCAGTTCCATGTGGTGTCCTTCTTAAGTAACTTATTAAGGGGGGTTCTGAGTTGCGCATAATTAGGTATAAATTTATTGTACACATTAATGGCACCTAAAAACGATTGGAGTGTTTTTAGATTAGTTGGAACCTTAATAGCGTTGATTACATCAAGATTTTTAATTTGGGGCGTGTAGGTGCCCGATTTTATCGTATATCCTAAAAATTCAATTTGGGTCTTGAAAAATTCGCATTTGTTATAATTTAATTTAATATTTTCTTCCTGGCACACTAAGAAGAATTTTTGTATATGTTGAGCATGCTCTTCAATGGTATTAGAGAATATAACAAAGTCATCAAAATAATGGGCTATGAAATCTAACTCATACTTTTGTATTACTTGACTTAGAGCACGTTCATATATTTGTGGTGAATTTCTCAGACCGAAAGGTAATCGAGAAAGCTGGTACTGCCCTTCGAGAGTTACAAAGGCTAAAAGATTTCGGGAACTAGGTTCGATTTCAACTTGCCAGAATGCTGAACTTATGTCTACATTTGTAAAAATTTTGGCGTGTGCTAACTTATCCAAAACCGTTTCTATTAAGGGGAGAGGGTGTACATCGGGACAAATTATCTCGTTTAATTTACGGAAATCTACGCAAAATCTTTTCGTTTTATCCTTTTTAGTTACAAGGGTGACTGGGCTAGCATAAGGAGAAAAAGAAGGTTCTATTATGCCGAATTTAAGCATTTGGTTGACCTGCTCTTGTATTTCTCGTTGATCAACTAGAGAAGCACGATAAGGTCTCAAAGCAATAATTTTATCGGATAAAGTATGAATCTTAACTGGGGGTATCTTCAATTTAGGTACATCAAATTTGTTACTAGAAAAAATATGAGAATATCTATTAATTATATCTAAAAAGCTTGAAGGGATGTTGGAATTTGAACAAGATTGGGATGCGGGTATCTGACATACATTAGTAGTATAATTAGGAATGCAATCATTAAAAACGTTATTTTGTGGCATATCAACATGTTTTTTAGGTGAGGCGAAGTCACAATTAGAAATGGTTTCATGTGAAGGAGACATATAGCTAAGATCATGCCTAGAAGTGTCCGACACATGCATCGATGGGTTGTGCTGATAGGTGGCAAGGTTAGCCATTTTGCTGGAATTTTCAAGGCTTTTACCATAGTTGCATGAGTCGTTCACAAGCGAAAAATGGTACATGGTAGGTGGCAGGGGAGCTTCGTTTTGGAAGACCAAAAAGTTACATAAATCTATTTTCAATTTGAAATTGCTTAATGTATTAAGAGATAATATGCCAAATGGTAATTTGGAATCTATAACATAAAATTTTGTTAATTTAGTTAAACAGCCTATAGTGACATTTAAATATAAAAATCCCATTGTTGAAATGTCATTGGAAACAGAACTAAGAGTAACATTGTCATCGTATATTTTAAAAGTACAACCTAAATTGTTTTCAAGAAAGGTAAGTATTGTTATATTAATTATATTGACCGAAGCTCCTGTATCTGCCAAGAACGGTAAACAAAATTTTCTGCATAGTCCCAGTTTAAATATTAAATTATGGAGGGCAACGAAAATTACCTCCTATTTCCTCGCTTCGGGGAGTGGTCTGGACTGTGGTGTCAGATGACGGGGCTGACCGTGCTGGCTGTGACCTGGCGGTGGAGGGAGATGTCCTCGGCTGACGCCCCGTAGTTTCTTGGTAAAACACATTGTTTCGACCAGATGGTTGTCGGCGCGGACACTGGGCGTTCCAGTGATTTCCCCGACAGTAGTGGCATGGTGACGGGGGTTGCGATGGCACACTTGAATCTGCATGGCGAGGCAGTCTAGGGGTGCTGAAGAAACGCGGCGGCATGTTATAGGGCCGGCTTGGTTGTTCCCTGGCCGAAGTAATATGGCCATCGTGCCTCGAAGAGGTGGGTTCTGGTGTTGGGCGCGCTGGCGCGGGTACACTCGAACCCTTTATTCTGGCCATTAAATTGTGCCAGTCTTTCAATGTGTTTGGCGACACGGTTCGCACCAAACGCTGGTCAGCTGTGGGAAGGCCTTCAGTCAGGGATTCGAGAATGATGTCGGTAGGCAGGTTCAGTTGTAGGCCCATTGCGGTTTTTTCCTTATAATAGCCTTGTAGGGTGGTTTGAGGAGTTAGCTTCAATGCTAAAAATTTGGAAAATGAAACTTCTACTGTGCCAGGGTACAGGTCTATTAAGATTTGTCTGGCCTGGTCGTAGGACTTATTGGCTAAGTCAAGTTGGCGAAAAAAGGTAAGGGGCTCACCTGTGAGTTGTGCCGGAAGTTTTTGGAGGCGCTTCGTCTCTGTCAGGTAGGCGCGGCCAGCGATGTCGTCGTATTGTTGGAAGAAATTGGCAGCGGGGTACGTTCCATCGTACCGGGGTAGGTCGCTATCTCCTTGGCCGGGGTTTATGATGTCGCGAAGAGCTGCTGCTAACTGCGCTACGATGTCGGTCACGATTGAAGGCGTGGTATTTCCCTCCGAGGTGGCGTCACTCCTTGCCTGGTTCTCCATCTTCGGATGTCTTGTCTTTGGTAGGTAATCCTGTCGACTCCGCTGTGGTGAGGTAAGTCGATCCTGTAGGATGACTGTAATGTATTGGTCAAATGCAGTCGTTGCGGCCTCAATGGGTGAGTGGATTCAGGCGTGAATGTGTTGCACCAAAGAACGAGACATGGTAGATGTCACCACGGAGATGGCAAAGAGTGAGTCCAGCCGACACCAGTCTAGGGGAGAACTGTCTAGAGGCGTCTGCCAGTATCGTTCCCCAAGCCCGACTAACCGTGTTTATAAAAAAGGGGGCTGTGGGCCGCCGTCGAGACAAGAATGCAGACGGTCGTAAATTACCCGGAAGCTAGAGGGGCCCCAGATGTACATTCCTGGGGTGGTGTCCCTTTTTGGTCTTCCCATATGAATGTAGTTATCAAAAATCTTCAATAAAACACTAACTTTGAGAGACTTTCTGAGCAGGGCACAGGGCATACCCGACTTGTTTTTCGGACCTCTTTACTTCTACTGGCATCGGCTGTCACTCACTCGAAATTTTATTTGTCACACTTTGGCAATTACATTATACAATACATGGAGACATAGATGTATTGGGATATATTACAACATATATATATATATATATAGCAATTTAGGCCAACAACCCTATGTATATAACCCGCAGCAAGACCTTAATGTTGTATAATAGCAGCACAGCTGTCAGTGATGCACTATCGGCATATGTCTTTACATCATCACATGTAATACAATTTGTGCAAATAGGATAAATAAAATAAATAAAAAAGAAAAAGGGAAAAAAACTCTGTAATTGATTAAGAGTTGAGCTAAAGCAAGGATTGAGCATATAATATTGTCAGTACAGTGGTCTAAAGATGGAAACAACCGCGACACTATTATACAACTTCATCTGACAACCACGAAATCGTTATTAAATTGGGCAATCTATAAAACACTGAAACACAGACACTCGCGGCAATGTATGTGGCCGGTAATTTATGGGAGACTTGATTATTAGTAACATTCCCTTCAAATAGGTAATAAATATACAACATTTTATTTAAACAGTTGGAATAGCACCCTAAGACAAATTATGTATGAAATAGGTAACAGAGGAGACAAGAAAATTTCTCTAGATATTTATTTAAATATCTTAAAATTTGGGAACATGTCTATACTGACGAGATATGCTATTTACATAGTAAAATTTAGATAGAGGTGACCTGAAGTTACTTTATAGCCCGTTAGGGCCCATGCGAAATCTAGGTTGGCTACTACACAAAAAAGGGGGGGGGGGGGCGCTAAGTCATAATGACAAATGGCTTACCTTTCTCGAAAGTGCCGGCAAAGGTCTCCTGTCTACAGACTGTCCTTTCACTGAGCGACTCCTATCGAATCTTGCCTTTTGGCAAAGAAC